>OY997380.1:1237991-2437991 GCA_963921505.1 Phakellia ventilabrum | reverse complement strand
CGCAGTGTACACTGCAAGCCAATCAGATTAAAACTTTGCTTAACGTCATGCGATAATTACGTTAGCCTTTATCGAGCTCACAGATAATATCCGTAGTTACCAATGATGAATATAATTAACACTACAGCAAGATCGTGTCGTCATATCATAACATCTGCATTCCAGATTGACAAGTCCAATACGGCGTCTGTACCAGACCCCCAGACTAATTAGTCTCTAGCGGTATACTGTATCTAGCTATATTGTAGCACCTAGCCGACGTCCCACGACTACAGCACCTTATACAAAGAGACTTGTAATTTAACATCACATTGCATCGCGTGCGGATCAAGTCGTAACTTGTTCTGCGAGAGACTGCATTCGCTTATCAGACGGTGTGACTACCCGAAGTTCCATAGTTAATTGCACACAACTTACTATCGCTGACGATGAGCCCTACATACATTATAATATCTATATGTAAAATATAGTTAGTACCTACGGCCCCATGTATTACCTATGATGTACCTGAGTCTTTAGCATCGTGGACCGTGAGGTCCTTCAACCGCTCACGGTCCCATTCTTCATCTCTCATTAGACGAGTACGGTCGTCCATAGTCAACAGATACTAGATAGGACGCTAAAATCACATCGTACATAATAAACGCACTGTCTAGGCCAAATTATGTTTGCAGACCGTGGTAAGTCTTCGCGGGGGCGAACGTTAGTAATTACGTGCTCATTTCCAGCTAGCTCCGCCTACATACTCCACCCATTGCCATTTTGTCGCCACTACACCAGCAGATACTGTCTACCGATCTACGATCTGGTTCGAGCGGGGTACATTGTAAGGTACGATGGGTCGGTTTAGTCATTCCGGCTATTGTATGGCATGTGATATGGAGCAGTAGCATGGTTTTGAGCTTCCGAGTATACTGCTGTTGGTGAGACCGTTGACTGCCAGCATAGCTTAATGACTTTGTGCTGCCAGTCTCACCATTTGTGCAGTTGTTGCCATTTGAAATCCTAGATCCTAAACTATAATAAAATTTGTTTGCCAGGCCACGATTTCTAAATAAATACTTTTTAGAGGTACATGTTTATCCAGACTCACCAAAAGCAGTTGGTGAGCCTCACAGCATGTGTTCTATTCAGGATTTATGGCTATAATCTAGCCTCATTCCCTGGCCTACATCCTAGTTTTGTCACTGTTCTTACGGCAAGTGACATGCACTCTTGCTATTAAGCAGAAGCGTTGTATTCTGGCCAGATTGTATGGCTTCCATATTGCCATAAAATCTGGCTGGAAGGCTAATTCAACACTTCTGCCTAATGGTCATATGGACCACCACTATTGTTTACCCAGCTATGGATGAACTAATAGAGCACATTGCGAGCAGAGTTGGCCAGCGATGGGTTCCACTCTACTCCCGTCTGGGACTGGGGGCTAGAGAGAGGTATCGCTTTGAGTGCACACACCAGGGCAAGCCAGAGGAGGAAAAGTGGAGGAGTTGTGCTCTAGGTATGTGTGAGGGTAAAGACATTAAGGGTTTCCTTCGCATTTCGAGTCCTATATACAGCCAATGGGTTGAAGTGAATTACAAGCAGGTTGCAGTAGTTTACAAGGGATTACCATGGGGTTCATGGGGTTACAGAAGGTTAAAAGGGGTCCGGTGGATTTTAGAAGTTCCAAGTTAAGAGTTGGTGGCGTTACAGATAATTACAGTGGGGTTACCAGGCTGGCCCAATCTAGGCCTGGATTAGACTTTTTATGACTGTTTTTCAGAAGAATTTTGGCAATATTGCAAGCTCAGTATGATACATTCAGTGGGTGTCAAACTCTTTCCTCTGTAGACACCCTTACTCAATGGAGAAAGACTGTTGCAGACCTGGATGAGACAGCGGCCATGACCAGGCTGCTAACTGCTCTCAGAAAAATAGTGGGATTTGAAGGACTGGCAGATGAATTAGCCCAAACTCACGGTAGGTTTAGTAGCCTTGTACCACACATGTACAGTAGCTGGAGGGTTGGTAGTCCTGATGGTTAGTGTGCATGTGACAGGATTCTTAAGTCACACACCCCAAGCAGACCAATTGGCCAGTCTTTTATAAAAATGTGATGTGACTACTGTGTTGTGTCACTTGGTGCAAATTAGCTTTGAAGACAATAGCCTCGTATTTTATCGCGAAGCTGTGGAGAAATATCAGGGTACTCCCCGGTTTTTTTCCATAGCTGCAAGATAAATCTGGGCAAGGAAAGCCTGGCGTCAGAGCTCAGTTAGGGGGCGACCCATGTCTTTACATGTCTTATGGATTGTAAGAGCATTATGAATTGTTGGAGGACCTTTCACATGGTACCGTACATTGTTTGATCGAAACTAGCTGTCTCAACACGATGTACCTTCTTCCCTATCTTTGTAGGTATTATGCTGGAGACTCCCTCACCACTCAAAGAGGTTGGGACAGAAACCCCTCCCCTCTCCGCGCTTCCTATCACCATTCGACGTCTTCCTAACACAAATGAGGTGGCAGATCCTCGGAAAGTAGAGGGCAAAGAAACTACCTTGATGGAAAATCGTCAATCTTCTCAGCACCTGGCATTTAAAGGTGGCACATCTCAGGTTAGTATGTACGTACATGCATGTCTCATTGCAGCCATCAGAGAGCCGAACTGTCCCTTGCTTGATGATTTGTTTCCAAGCATGAGATGGATTTATAACATTTCACCATGTGGCCTAACCTCATGCCCAGTCCTTCCACACTCATTTTTATATTGTAGCTATGGAGTTTCTGTGAGCTTGTTTTGCAAAATACATGTTTATGCTGCTCGCTTGTGATGTATTCTTTACTCATTTCAATGTATATATAGGATGACTCTGGGGGTTCATTCATGAGTGATAGTGAACCTATGAACCCTTCACCATCTTGTAAGTTGCCAGTCTGTTTAATATTGAGTTAGGCTTGGAATAAACTTCCCCTTGGTTTTCCCCTTTAGGCTATTAGGGTAATCTCTGATGGCCAAATTAATTAGAGTGGTTTATCGCGGTACAGATTGATAAAGGAAATGTAGCATTGTTAAATGTTGTTGGAGTAAGGATAACATGACATCTGGATCATGCTTACTTGGACCTATGTGACAAACTGTGTAGACAGACAGACAATTGTGGTTGCAGGTTCCCATGGGTTCCCCATATGACTTTATTTGATGTGCAGTGAATTATTGATGCGTATCTCACCAACTATCGGTCCTGTTTCCATATTTTTTTCAGCATTTACTGACAGAAGCTAGGTATGTACTCTCTAAAAAAAGCATGTATGTAAGTCCCTCAGGGCATGAGATAGAATATCCAACCACTGACCGCAATTTTTCTCCCAAACATTGCTGAGGCCAGTGCTGCCAGTAGCCTTGTTCCCAGTCTCTACTCCCAGCTTTTTTTCCCACATATATTACATGCAGAAAAAAACTGAGAGTGGAGCGAGAAAAAAGCTTTGAGTGGAGACTGGGAACAAGGGGCTATGCTGCCACAAGGCCACTGCATGCCTCTCTAAGGATTCCTTACTCCATGTATTCATGAGGGACTGTCAGAAGATTTTTGTGGTTTCCTTTATAGACTGGGGAGATGACCTCTTAACCTGACTTCCATAGTGCCAGGAGCCATGAGCCACCAAAGGTCTTATATAGAAGCTTTTTTCAGTGGATACTTATACCTAATTAATGCTGAAAACCATATGCCAATAAGCCCCATAGCTGCTGAGACATTCACTACACATCAAATAAAGCCATCTGGGGAATCCGTAACCTTAAATGGGTCATGGGAGGGAGGGAGGAAGGAGGGGGGGTGGTATTTCTCTGAGCGTGTTGGCCAGTCATCTTAAGAGAAGTCCATTTTTTGTGTAATAGCTAGGGACGCACTTTAACAGTAAAGCCAGCCGTGCATAATAATGTGAGAAGATTATACATTGCTGGTAAGCATTTTGCTATTAAAGTAGTGTGTAAGAGAAACCTGTATCGTAACTTACCCTGGCCAAAAGCTGACTGCATCCAAGAGCACATAAAAAGCTTTCCCCGCCCCCTTGGAGGTGGGGAATGTTCATATGTAGCTAGCCTTGTTCCTAGCCTCCATTCTTTGAACCTAAAAAGTAAGCCTATTTATGAATAACTACCTCACTTTGTAGGTGCTGACACAGCTCAAAAGTTACTTCACTGTGCAGTTGACCTCAGAAACTCCACCCACAAATTTGCAATTCTGGACATCTCTCAGAGACTACGAGCAGACAAATGGTATGCAATATCAAGACAACTCTCTTTACGAGAAGAAGACATTCACCTGATTCGTAAAACAGAGAACTGTATTGAAGAGCGGTACTATAAAATACTGAAATTGTGGGTGAAATCCGACCAGGACAGTGCAACCTTTGCTGCTTTGCAGGATGTTCTAACTTCATATAACCAGACTGCTGCAGTAAGCATAATGATCAGAAGACTACAGACACAAGGACCAACTTTGTAGCTACATGTTTATTGTCAACCCTTACACTTTTGTGCACTTTCAATGTCATTTGCACGTTAGCGTGCGCAGCTTAAATTGGGGACTTTCCCTGGGAAAGTCCCGTTGCGGTAACGCATACGCATTAACATTATTTGCAAAGCCCGCACAAATCACTAGATGCCCGGTCGCTGTCCCAGCTAGAGCGATGGAGGCCGAGACCTATTACACGACCTACTACCCAGCCTTCACTCCCAAGGAGAAGAAGCACCTGAGGCAGTTCCTCGGGCAAGGTAAACCTGGTAATCACAGGAGCAGCTATAGCAGATAAACTGGATCAGGCGTCGCTGATCTAGGAGTTATCTGTGATGGGTCACTGGTGTATAAGGAATTAAATGATCATCTGAGGCATCATCTAGTACCTACTTGTGGTCATGCATGTAAGGCTAATCCCAGTCATTGATAGAGTATTAAAGACAACCCATGTACCTGTTTCCGATACTCCATAGGCGGTGGTTGCTATACTCACTTGGCCTGTCTTTGTCTTTGCTGCAAGTAGCTATGTAACATTATAACTGACCGTCAGTATTAAAGCTCTAGAAATGCTAATACGTATGTATGGGCTCCCCAGCTCTTATGAATGGCTGTAATATGAGTCTGGCAATGACACTTTACAGTATACCTATGTACCTACATACCGCAATCATGTACAGTACGTAAAATGGTAAGGATACTCCATTAAGATTTCTCACGTCACTACATAGTACATCCTTAAACCGCTCAGCTGTGTCTTGTTCACAACCCAGATCTGATTAAGATCATTTGATCCTCTATGCCATTGGTTGCGTAATTGACCACGCCCCACATTTAATGACCACACCCACGTTTATTGCTAAACTGATGCACCCCCTTCCTCACAGACTACTTCAAGAGAGACCTCAAGGAGGAGCAGGTCCACCGTGTCCTGGCCCGCCTCCGCCCCTCCGTGCGGCGGTGGCTCAAGACCAAGGACATCCTCCCTTTCCTCAGCCAAAAATCGGTGCTCACAGATACCGAGATACATCACTTGAATAGTGGTGATTTTCAGCAACAGGAGCAGGCAATCCGATTAGTTGAATTCCTCATGAACAAGGGGACATATGGCATTGCAACGCTGTATCTCTGTCTACTGCAATCTTCAGAGCAGGTTCATGGCGTCCCAGGCCACTACCAGCTGGCTGGGGAGCTCAAGGAGATTGGTGGGTGTCGTATGTCACTAGTTAGATAACTGGATATTGCATGAGAGTGATGAGTGGCACCAGGTGGGTTATGGGCTCCTGGTGGCACACACCTCTCATTTGAGTATCATACATGACGTATTTGAGCATCATGTGAATTACTGTATGACTTTGAGAGTGTTTCTCCCTGCAGTACATGCGGAGTGTGGTATCACTGTATCAACTGGTGTGGCTGCAGTGAATGGTACTGACCAGCAAGAACAACAACAACAATGTAATTAAAGCTACATACATGTATAATAGTCCGTTCCTGCCCTGATTGAGGTAATATTTGGTGCCAGGGGAAGATCCAGTCACTTTCATTTTTATACTTACTCAATAGCAAGGGGGCCCATTGAACTATTCATTGATTCTTAAGAAGAATTTTAGAATGGAATTTGTGGCTATAAATAACCACACTGTATTCTTCAAATATGAAAGATTTAGATGCTGGATTACTGGTCACTTTCAGTTTGTTGACTGGTTGCCGTGGTGCTCTGTCACAGAGTCTTACCCTAGCTAGTGCAGTGATTTGTTGTTGTACCATCAAAACCCCAAAGTCCCCTGAATAGCAATACCTAACCTATCCACTGCCTGAGTACTAAGTGATATGCATATTATTACTATTATTTTGTTCCCTAGCCCTCCGCACTCTTGTGAGAAGGCTGTGCAAGGTACCATTAGACCCTGACACAGCCAAGACGTTCATCTCCAATCTCGGCATGAGCCCATCAGACTTCAGAACCCTACCCACCCAGTTTGCGGAAGTCTGCCAACAGTGGCTATCCCGGGGCAGTGCCCCAGGGGAGCTGGATGAGCTGGTGGAGGCCCTCATCACTACCCGAGGACTCGGGAGGCACACCTCCAAACTCTGCTCACCAGGCAAGTTGGGCCAATCTTAAGCCACTGTGATACCAGCACTGGTTGTGTGATAGCTTCAAAGTGGATCCCCTCCCAGTGGTTCTTTGTCTACATGTACCTTGCACGAACCACGATGGCTAAATAGACCCTTTACCATTATGATGTAATGGGGGGGTAAAGTGAGCACTAAATGGAGAAAATACATGAAAGCACGTGTAAACAAGCATGTACGTATTTTCTCCAATTAGTGCTCACTTTTACCCCCCATTACATCATAATGGTAAAGGGTTTATTGGCCCGTGTTTTTCCAAAGTGCAAAAAACGCTGGTCAGTGGATCCTGGGAACAAGGCTATACGCTATAATATGTTCTTGCAAATCTGTGTTGGGAACTTAGTTCAAGGTGAATAATATTGTACTCTTAGGAATCCTGTCTAGTAGGCAGATACATTGTACATGTACTACAGCCTCAGTAACTGTATTTAGTACCCACTCCCTTCATTGGTATAAGCTTACAATTTCATTTCAGCCTAGCTAGCTCAGAGCATCCCTCATTCACTATAAACAATTTCCACTGATTCCTTCAGCATCAGGTGCTCCCCTGGTGGTGCGAAACTTCCTTCTGAGCCTGGGGGAGAGGTGGGTGGAGCTAGCCCGGTACCTGGGGTTCTCGGAGGAGGAGGTGGAGGCCATCACAGGAGCACATGCTAGCAGCACCGAGCAACAGGTCAGTCTTACTATTCAGAGGCAGTTGAGCTCCCTCCCCCCCCTCCCCCCTGCTTTTTTGCGGCTATACTGTATGCAAAGGAAAAGTATTTTACCTTCATGCTACCAAATAAAGCGGGGCCTGGCAACAAGGCTATGTATGAGAGATATTAGGTAATCAGTAATTACACACCCTGGCGCCCAGCCAAGGAGTGATGATGAAGTTGCACTATCTTATGTGGCTCATGGACTCCTGATAGTAACCTTGAGAACTTAATTAGTATGATTGCAAACAGTAAGAATGTTTAGGACTGCTACGTAGCTACTTTATTGTACCTATTCTTTAGTCAGTAAGGTTCAGCCATCATTGATCGTAATGCAGATGTGTACGCATTACACAGTGAGAGAATTTACCAGGGCAACAGTTAGGAAAGTGAACTTAATTACAAAGACCATCGACTGTTATGTAGCTACTTTATTGTTATACTACCTAGGTGGTTGAGTTCCTGAAGCTGTGGCAGCTACCTGAGTGTGGGCAGAGGACACTGCCTCTCATGCACAAGCTGAAGGCTCTGGCTGGTATCGTGGAGCCGCGAAACCCCAGTAGGAGGCTGGACAAGAGACCTGGTATGTGTGTGTGGGGGGGGGGGAGGCAATACCTGGTGTGTGGGAGGGGATATGGGGGGGTGAGGGTGGATATTGGGTGGGAAAAGTGGTCGGTAAGCTTCAGTCATCATTGATTGTATTACAGATGTGTAATTACTTGTACTGTATAGGCGGTTTTTTCGTGGGTGCAATTTCTGTAATTTTCTCATATTAACCGTCAGCAAAAATACTTGTTTTTTTATTTCGCGAGTTCTCTAGTAGAAGTGAGCCACGTTTGCTTTGATAGTATGTAGTGCTCCAGAGATCATCCGTCTTGTACTGGCATAATTTGCGGCTATCCTTGTAGTATCCTTAGAGCAATTAACCAGCTTATCAGCTAATCAGTGGTAGATATTGGGAGTGCATGCTAGGCAAAATATATAGTCTCATTTGCTAATGTTCATTGAGGAGCGTCTGGCTTGTATAGCCACAAGAACACAGGCAGGCTAATTTAAACCCTGGCTGATAGCTGGGAGGTGAGGTGTTGGTAAATGTGTAAGCTATGTCATGTACGTACCAGACACTTGGGATTGTGTGTAACTTTCAAAGGACATGCAATGTTAAGTGATTTCACTTTCATGTTGCCTGCCTGTCCACAGCTGTTCTTTGTAGTGTAAGGCAATTACTAGTACTCAGCGGTAGATAATGCTCTGGTATTCAGTTGTGAGTGTATATTACAACTATGCAAATTAAAGCTACACACAGCTGCTGTTGCCATCGTGAACCTAAAATTCTAATTCTAGGTAAATGCTACCTGTAGTATGTGGACTAGCCTCGTATCCAGGCCCCTCCTTTATTTGGTTGCACAAAGGTGAAGCGGTGTCACATAGCCAAAAAAAGTCGGGGCCTGGGGGACAAGCCTATAGTGGACTACATTACTAAATATCTACTAACTATTACACAGCCGTGTTTAAATTTACCATTCTCACACTTTGCTGTTATAGTGAGTTCCCAAGTTCTTATCACATTTGGCTAGTTTTGGACATTGACTCTGACCTTTCACTCTCTGCTGTTGCAGGAATGCTGGCCCACATGAACCGACACCTGAAGACTGACATCATGGGCAAGCCCCATCGCAGCCTGGACACCTACGACCATCCCTCCTCTAGCCTTGGCGGTGTCGGTGTGGGTGGTGGTAACCCGGCCTCAACCGGGAGATCTACATTCCAGAGGGCACGGTCCTTAGGGTCGTCTGGCTATCACCAGCACACCCAGGGGCGAGGTTCATCTCACGGGTACCAGACTGAAGGGCGTGGCACATCCTCTGGGTACCAAACTGAGGGGCGTGGTCTGTCCAATGGGTACCAGGATGAGAGGCGTGTCTCCCCTTATGGTACAAAGGGCGAAGGGCAAGGTTCAAGTAGCATGTACCAGGGGTCCCAAGACTATCAGTCTCCAGCTGGATACCAGTCGGATGGTCAGCAGCAGCCGGTCAGTGCAGTGGAAATTTACCTAGATTGTATGTCTGAGATTATTGGTTTCACTGAGTCCATGGCTAGTACTATTTCTAATTAAAACACACTTTATAACACATTACCCTAGCAACCTATGGTTACACACTTGCTAAAACCCTGGACCCAACTTTGAAACTATAGCTGGTTTCATTACTAGGGGTGTTGGCAATGAAACCAGCCAAGGGGTCATTTAGAAAAATCTCCAAGGGGGGGGGGGAGCAAAAGCACGCCAGAAGACATTTTGGGGGGGCGTGCGTATAGTGAGGAGTATTCGGATTGAAACCCCCTCCCCCCCTAAATGAAGCCCTGCCAGTTATACTTTTATTAAGTACTACAATTTAATTGGGTTGCTAGGAGTAACAGTGTTAGCTAAAGAGTGCTATAGTGCAAGTCTGCCATTCAGTTTTGCATAACCGCATGTGCCATAGTTACCTACCGCATGTGCCATAGTTACCTAGCGCATGTGCCATAGTTACCTAGCGCATGTGCCATAGTTACCTAGCGCATGTGCCATAGTTACCTAGCGCATGTGCCATAGTTACCTACCGCATGTGCCATAGTTACCTAGCGCATGTGCCATAGTTAGAAATGTACGTACATGTGCAAATTATTTAATGATCTACGGATGAGTGTCCGTTAGCTGCAGCGCTGTTTTTTCTCACAGCGGAAGCTGCTAATCATGATATTCCCCAACCAGTCTTCTGCCTACGATGGAGATTATGAAGACTCGTATGGGAGCGGTTATGGGAGTCGCTATGGGAGTGGTTATGGGGGTGGTCACGGGGGTGGCTATGGCTCCAGGGACTTGAGAGAACAGGACCCAGTCATTGAGGAAGTGAGTGTATATTCAAATGGCTACATACTTGTTGGGTACATGTGGTTCTATATAAATTAAAGTTGCATGAGGCATGGTGCACCTGTGGATTCCTATGTAAATTAAATTTGCATTAGGTATTCCTACATAACCCATGTGCAATGAACTATACTAACCATATCAGCTAGACTGTGGCCCTCTGGTATCTAAATCTATATTGATGTACCTATGATATCTACACAGCTCCCTGACGACCAACAACCACATCCTGCCCCAAGCTCTGCCCCTGCTCCCACCCCTCCTCCTAGGGAACTCCACCCCCCTCTGGTAGACGGCATGGACTCAGACAGTGATCTGGAACCTACCTTGCCACCTCCCCCTGATAGCTACATTGATGAGCAGGGCTTTTCTGTCATCACAAATGGACTAGCTCTTCCGTCTGACAACTTGGCTTTTTGTGATTCAGAGCCGCCAAAGGTGCCGATAAGGAAAGCAGAAACTACAACTGCTAATGTTACTGGTGAACTAAGTATTCAAGAAGATGATACTCACACGAAGTTTCCTTCTTCATCTGACACTCTGGCTGCTGGTGATTTAGGTGAGTCCAAACGAGACGAACTTTCAGGAGAAACTCCCACTGCTGTTTTTACCAATGAGCTAAACATTCACGAAGATGATATTCACATGAAACATGCTCCTTCATCTGACACTCTGGCTGCTGATCATCCAGATGAGCAAAAACGAAATGAACTTACAGCGGAAACTGCCACTGCTGCTTTTACCAGCGGAGCAAGCCTTCCAGAAGGTGATGCCCTCATGCAGCCAGCTTTTCTATCAGATAGGACAGCTGCTAGTGATCCAGGTCGGCTGAGAAGTAGTGAACATTTCGGAGAAGCTGTCGCAGTTGGTTACACCAGTGAGTTAACCTCTCAGGAAAGCAGCGCTCTTACTGAAAGGACTGAAGGCTCCGAGGATCTAATTTCAGATACACAGCAACGTCACTCTCCAGTCGGAGTAACTCTGATGGGAAATGAAGTCTTTGAGACCGAAATTGAAACCCGTCGATCCGACGAGGAGGTCCGCAGCAATTTACCCGTGAGGAAACCATCAGATCTTCCTCTACATCCGCTGGAAGATGAACCAGACAACGACCTTTCGGCCGTCACCCCGGACTCTTCCGATGAGGGTCCGGTTCTGAGTGTTCCTGTGCAGGAGTCTGCCACAGACGGTGATCCAGTGATGGTCGGTCTTCAGCCATCGCAAGCAGTGGACAGCCAAGGAGTGATGATGCAGCCGATGCTAGGTGGGAGTCGGCGCCAAGTGATGCTGGGTGCACAGGGTACCAGCAGTCAGCCGGTCGGAGTCGGCATGTACAAATCCATCCAATCCACAGATAGTGAGTTGGTACTGCAGCCGCTGCACAGCGTTGGGAGCTCACCGGTTGTCGCTAACGCCCAACTCGTTCCATCCGTAGCCGCAGGGAGCCAGTCAGCCTTACAAGCAACTCGGCCGTCCGACCACCTGCTGACGGACGCCCAGCCACACACGATACAGCCCTCCAGTACTCACACCCAGTGTGAGTCGGATCTTGAATTAGCCAATAATTTCTCCACAGAACCGATCCACTCCGCAGTTCAAGCTGAACCTACCGGTGAACTGCATGTACCACAAGAGCCTTCATTGTCGTCAGTTATGGCAGAGTCGAAGCCACAACCATTACAGGACACCGGAAGTGAACTACCTGATAATTCTGTTCAGCCGCAGCAAGAGGGAGGTGCTATGGGATTGTTCCCTCCCTCCGCTACTAGTCCCTCTGCCAGTCCTTTGAGCAGCCGTGCCTCAACTCCAGTGGATATGGTAATCTCTCTCTCTCTCTCTCTCTGTGTGTGTGTGTGTGTGTGTGTGTGTGTGCATACTTGTATATGTATACATACTTAATTTTTATTGGTATAAAACGTACTGCATGATTGTATTTGTGTGTATGTACATTATATGTGCATGTGTAGTAGTAAGAGTATCCATAATTGCCAACCATTAGCTCTTTTCCGGTACACACGTATTACCATTCTTGCCCTCACGCTATAGCACTCGAGTGCACCTGTAGGTTAATACCGGTATAGAATATATAGCTATTTTCCAGTACAAATGTATTTCCATTCTGGCCCTCATGCTACAGCAAGAGGGAGAGAGAAGCACTTCTGAGATCTCATCCACTGCCACTAGTCCCAGCCCAAGTCCCAGTCCCACTGCAAGTCCCAGTCCCAGTTCCAGGCATAGTGCCCACAGCAGCCACTCAGGCACCCAGGAGCACATGATGGTCAGTTGGCTTGTTTCACATTTGTCTATCTGTATCTACGCTAATCAAATGTCTTAAGATACATGTATATCTGTATGCTACAAGCCATGAACACACAGGACGCATTGTTCAAGTTGGGGACAGTTACTGTTGTGTAATGTAACTGATCCAATCCTGAGTTAATGATGAGATCTAGTTAAACTGAACAGTCAGAGCACTGAGAGCAAAAGACTGTCTGTCCACATCAGCTGTACAGCAGTTTGCAGCATTTGTTCAGCATCCAGTTACCACGGCACCAATAGTACCAACCAATCAAATAGTAGAACTGTTTACCTTATTCCCTACAAAGAATTAACACTCCTCTGCATCTTGAAAGGACTCAGCATATCCTGAATGTCTGTTCCCAGGGTGTAGTCATAGCAACAGGTTCATAAGGTTATGTTATTGAAAGTCCATGAGCAGTAATTAGGTCAAATACAACATGAATAACAGGATGTGCAAGTCTGATAAACAGCTCCTGGAATGTGTGAATAATGCTTGGTGGCTAGGAAAGGTATGTCCCTTACCAGTACTTCTTGGGATGAATGTGATATAGGCTTGAGAGTGGAATGGAAAACCAAAGTTAGGTAAATCCCAGATCAATTTTGTGATTACAAACTGAAAGTCATGGATTCCTTACAGTGATAGTATTCCAGCCATGCTGGATATAGATCATTGCATAGTGGGAGATATGGCCAGCTAAAGTTAATGAAGGAAGTGATGAGGGCACCGAGGGTATAATGCCATGTGCCGATCCTGCCTAGGCTCGATCCCCCAGCCTCCAGTCCTACATTGTACCATATACATGTATAGCTTTCTCAACGGATAGAACCAGGAGCCCATGTATTTATGGTCTCCTGATAGAACGTACTAGTGTCATCCTCTTTGGAATGGAATCGAGTACCCTCTTCACGTATCCACACACACATTCCCAGGCTATAGAACTCGTTTATCTACCTACAGTATTGAAAACTAGCTCACCCATCGGAATAACTTAGGTATAATGCAATTCCACTAAAAATGATGATGTGCCACTCCTAGTCCCCATCCTAACTGAAATTGCGTAATCTAATCGTTCAGTACATACGCTTACTTCCGGTAATCAACCGTAATGTTTAGCCGTTCTGACCGCTACTGTATTTATGTACAGTAGAATTGTGGAGGAAAGAGAAATAGCCAACTAAATGATCAATTATTAATGGTTGTTATCTATCATAGGGTGATTTGGAGGAGGATGAAGACCTTGTATTGGGCTCCCAAGAGCTGTCTGCTGATGTCATGGAGAGAGACAGTGTGGCTAGAGGGGTGCGTGTTGGTTTGCCAACTTCAAATGCCTGCATCAGTAATTCAGTGTGAAAATATTGGCGGAAATTCTGTTTAGCATATGCTGGTGTACATTGAGTAGGCTGAATGTGCCGCAGTCCAGATTGGTGTGGCAAAGAATACAGCAATCACTAAGGGCAACTAAACCCTTCTTCAGCTACTGAACCATTGATGTATTCTCAGACTTTACACCTGCTTAATTGCAATTGGACAAACAAAACGGCAGGTGTCGAACCATGACTCCATGTACATGTACACTAGCACACGCTGGACTTATTAAATTTTGCCAGTATTTTCACACAGGCTTTTCACAGTTGTAAGGAAACGTTATAGCCTTTAATGGCGACTTCTCTGCACAGCTGTAAAAAATTATGCAAGCATACAATGTTCCCCTCCCCTCCCCTCCCCTCCCCTCTCAGACCTGCAGTGAGGATGTGGTGAGGGCTCTGGAGGATCCAGAAGGTCTGGAGATGCTCACTGCCCTGGTCAACTCTGGAGCTAGCATCAATGCACCAACTGCTGTGAGTGTGTGGAGCATTGTCGGTTTTGTATGCATGTGTGTGTGTGTGTGTGTGTGTGTGTGTGCATGTGCGTACCATTATACAGACATGCAAATTCATATGGGGAAACGCAGTGCTGAATCACCATAGGTTGTAGGCTATAGTAATTACTGGTAGTCACACCCACTTTCTTACTCATCTCCTCCCTCAAACATACTCACTCACACACACACACACACACACACACACACACACACACTACACACATGCACACACACACTACACACACACACACACACACAGGACGGTACCTACCCCATCCATCTGGCAGTCAGCAGTGGAAACACGGACAAGCTCCTCTTCCTCCTCAACAATAACTGCAACATTAATGCGGCCAGATCTGACGGCAAGACAGCCCTCCACCTTGCTTGTATTCGAAAAGACTTCCAGATGGTGCAGATTCTAGTGGAGAAAGGAGCAGACCCGGCCACCCAGGACCAGGTGAGATCCTGTGGCAGGATATGTAGCATAAATGTACTACTACCATATTCTATGTATTATCCGCCCATGATGTATTATCTGCCCATCCCCTTTTTTGAACAAAAGTTATGTTGGAGGGTATTTACATATACAGTATCCGCCCACCCCCTGTACTGTCCATGTGAGCTAAATCTATCACTAAAAACCGAAAACTCCAAGACAGTGAGTAGAATTAAGCATCAAAATTTGATCATTGGTGTGCTTTAATTGGAATACCGACGGTAAGTCAGCTAAACATTAAGTTTTTTAGCTGATAATAGTTATCTGCATGCTTCCAAAATAGCTTTTCATATACATTTTGCTTGGCTAAAACTTTAATATGCTAGAAAAAGGCTATACTTACTTTGTAACCTTGCTTTGCATATTGCGCATTTGCTATGCGTTCGAGTGGGCAGATACTACATCGTGATTATGCGAACTACGTATTATCCGCCCACCCCCCTTTTTCACCTAGCACTTAAGTGGCCCGCCCATGGGCGGATAAATTGTAGAATACGGTATATGTGACCGGATCTAAGAAAAAGGACCTAAAGTCGATAATTTGAATGTGTACAGTTCAAAGACGCATATCTTCACAACGCTAAGCACAATATAATCTAAATGAAACATGGGTTGTTTTTACAGGAGGCGTTGCTGCACATGGCAAGGGAGATACGGGGCGGAGTTTGTGCCATTCTTGATTATGCAGCGATTTTCTGAAAATGACTGACTCTGTACATGTATATGATGGCAGACCAGAATCACATTTTGTATCTCCATATACACTCACCAGAAACAGCGTCAGAACGTTCAAATATTTCGGGTGGGAAGATGCCCCCAGACTCCTCCTATCTGCGCATTCTTTGCCTTTGTGACGTCTCCATGGCTACTGTTAATGTCCTCCCTTCCCATCCCTCCACAGCAAAGCTTCACGTGCCTCCACTTCAAGGAGACACTGGAGTCTCTGGACATTGTACGCTACCTCCTCCACAATGGAACACCAGTGGACCAGCCCTGTAAAGTCAGTGCCAGCAGAGCTGTGAAACATAGTACATGTGGCAGTCCCGTGTACAAATTATTCTGTAACAGTTGCATATTTTGATACGCATTGTGGAGAACCGTCACTTATCGACACATCTACACAGTGCGTATGAGCTCCCCCTTAATGGAAGTTCAGAGATACATGTACAGTGCTTTAAATTTGAACACACTGATATGAAATAATGTTTGTTTTCTACCTGGGACTGTCACATGTTCCTTAAGAAATTAGCTTATGATGGGCTAACTTTCTTAGGACTACCTGTAAATAGACAGTAGCCTCACCTCCACCATCCGTGCTGAGCCTCAGTATGTACAGTGGTATATACAATGTAGCATCACGTATATGTATATGCATTCATCATACACTTAAGGTAGAGTTGTTAGCCAGCAACACTGTCATACAAACAAAGTCCTTTTATACCCAGACCAAGCTGACAATGCTCCTGTACAACTCATTAAACATTACAATGATAAATATCAACAAAACAATAAAAAATACCAGTTAGTCCTGCGAAGGGAACTGGTTAGTCCTGAGTAAGGGTGCCACTGGGTCTCGGGTATTGTCTCGGCTTACAATTACTTGTTTCTTTGTAATTGTGTGAGGATCACAGTTCTTGTATATCTCTGAGTACCTTTATACGTGCACCATGTTGTTTTTGTGCCAATTTAAGGTAGTAGGTGTACCTCTATTGGAATCAAATGCGTACTGAACCTCAATAGGTTGATGATTTCCGCGATTCATCCCATATGGACTGTGCCCCACATTGTACATGTAGACGTAATAGTGTTTACAAGTAAATTGATTGGAGTTACCCGAAGGACTTGATTGAGGATTATTCTCTAAAGGTTATTACTCTAGTAACTCTTTGAACCACTGGAGCAGCTTATTATGGATAGTAGCTGGCTGGAGGACTCGAAGCAGCTTGTACATATATTTACAGAGAGAGTATATACATTACACATGTATTCAGCTATTCTCTAGATTCGTCCCTGGGTTCACTACCTGGTAGTTTTCTGTACAGTGCTAACACACTGCCTGTGTTTTCACAGTGGAGCCTGGGAATGAGGCTACCCTCCTCTGCTTCTCTGGCTTTCTTCTCACTGGATGGTCCGGTCTACGTGCAGTCTCAAACGAACTGTACATTTCTACTTGTTATGGCACCCCTAAAGGAAGATATCATGCCGTATTTCGATCACCATACATGTTCATCCAGGGTTCCTCCCCCTTTGTCTCCTCCAGGACAGCTACCTGACACCTCTCCTTGTCTGCTGTTTTGCCGGTGAAACAACATTCGAAGCAGCCAGCTTGCTCGTTGCCAAAGGAGCTAGTGTCAATGGGTCATCCATGGTATGTGTTTGTGTTAGAGTAGTAAGGACATCACTTGCTATACCTTACAGCAATTTACATTGTTCTATAGCATATTTATCAGTTTTGCATACGTTTATACTAAGTCCTCAATACCATCTTGTGTATGTAGTTGCTGGCAGAGTGCAGTAACCAAAGGATGAGTTCCACCATCCTCCCACCCCCTTCCACACACACATACTCCCAGGCCTCAATGAAACCTCTGATCACGTCCTGTGCAGAGGGTTACCTGAGGATGGTCGACCTACTGCTGGACAGTGGAGTTGATCTCACAGTCTGCGACCAGGTACATGTACATATACTTTATAAAGGTATTACATGCACATGCACACATATCTGTGAATTTTTGTGGTGTACACTATAAGTGCATCCTTTAGAATGATCCCATCTGCTAACCATTAACCATAATGCAAGCCACTCTGGAACCCTTATACATAAGTCGACACTTTAGTCCATCGTAATGACCATCCATGAGCATAGTATACATCATACTGTCTGTCTGTCTGTCATTGCAGGAAGGCTGTAGTGCTCTGCTGAAGGCCTGCCAAAACAACCATACTAATGTTGCCAGGCGACTGTGCGAGAGGGGAACGGATGCCAACAGACAAGGAATTGATGTCAATAGACCCAATAAGGTAGAAGCAATCCCTTCTAGTTTTGTAGACGGTACGATGTTGTAATCCTCCTCTCTCCCTCTCTCCCTCCCTCCCTCTCTCCCTCCCCCCCCTCCCCTCCCTCCCCTCCCTCCCTCCCTCTGACTCCCAGGATGGTCTAACTCCTCTCATGGCTGCAGTGACTAACTCCAACCAAGACCTGGTGGCAACTCTCATCACCCACGGAGCTAACATCAACTGCTCACATGTAAGCACCAAATGTGCATCACTTGTTGCGTACATCTCACAAATCCAAATTTTACACTGATTACAAAACTTCCACAGTATTTTGCTAAAATGGAAGCTGAATGCTGTTGGGTGTATGCATGTGACTATACCGTAGGCCAGATTTTGATTGTGAGAATATGACAATTGTGAATTGCGAGTTTTGAGCCCACAAAAGTTAAAACCCAGCACATGTGCAATAATATTATATGCATATACATATGTATGTGCAATAACAATTACGCAATTTGCTTTCAAAACCCTTGAAATGGATCAACGGCAATCAAAAACAGGCCTGTGCTATAGGAAAACTCACCTTTTGTCTTTCTTCAACTGAGTGTAAGTTTGTCGAATACACGTCGTTAAGTGAGGTATACTTGCTTGTAAGTATGTCTCAGACATTTTGAGACACCAAGACGATGTAAATTAGTTTCCATGGCAACTGTGTATGTTGCTGAGAGGCTGTTGAAGTCATCCCTCAGCCTTTCTCTTCCTCACCTCCAGCGGACCAACTTGACATTGGCGGGCAGCAACAGCTACCCCATGGAGATGACGCCACTTGCTGACGCGGCAGCCAGAGGCCATCTTGGCATTGTGCAAGTACTGGTGGACAGCAGGGCAGAGGTCAATGCTATCAGTGAGGTATGTGGGAGTAAATACTATAGCTACTCATGCAATATATGGGTGGCCTTATACTCTGGGATGGACTTGTAATTAGTACGATAGCAATGAGTGATGCGGTTGCAACTGAAACAGCACGTTTTGCAAAAAATATTATCGAAGGACCCTAGAATTACTTTTTAAGGAGTCCTTAACTTTTTTTTTTTTTGCTAGCAGCTATGTTCAAAGAATCCTTTGGTACATATGTATAGCTCCTAATAAGCCGCGACTGTTGCTTTGAATAGTAAGGACACTAGATATCATCCTTGAATAGTAAGGACAAAAACAAGTTAGTCTCTATTTAGAATTAATTTCGGCACCTCGCGCTAGTCTCGTTCGAAGTTAAAGACAGGCGATGGATCAAGGTAAATGGCCCACAACGACTCCGGCTTCACTGTCTCGATAAATCGCCATCGCGTGTCTGTCATGTCCATTGTGACTGAGGGACACTTAGCCAAGACGCTGGTCGTCAGTGAGCTAGGTACAGTTGGGAGGGACACTGCTTGAACACAAATTTAGTGGCAGAGATGTGGACTTACCGTCCTCCCCCTGTCCAGGCCGCCTTTCCTCCAATCGCCTTTGCAGTGATGGGGAACCACGTCAACATTGTGGAGTACTTCTTGAAGCTGAACGATCTCAACACCAGTCTGGCTGGGGTAAGATACCTTCAGTGATTTACCAATCTGATATACATTTGCAGTGAAGATTGGGCTGTCACTAGCTGAAAAGAAATAGTTTAGCTGGCACCACTGAGACTGAGTCTCAATAGGTGTTCATTAACGGTCTTAACCATAAAATTGAGCCGTTTGAGAGCTATGGCTTTTAGCTAGCATGTACATTTATTCAAAGATGATTGTATGTAGTAAATTTGAAAATTAAAGTAATTATCTAATGATTCATCTTTCGTTTTCCCTGTTAGCTCTCCCAACCATTCGTGGTAGCCATGAAGGCTGAAAACCGTCAGTGTGCTGAACTGCTGGCTGAGAGATATGGAGGCATTGTGAGCAGTTCTATACAGTATAATATGTACTAGCGCTGATCCCAAGCCACAATTGAAAGAGTGGTCTGGTATCCTTTATTTGCTCATGGGCTGGCTATGTACCACTTGATTTTGTGGGATTCCTTGTTATATGGCAGAAACTTCATTTCTGATTTATTAAATAGTGTAGCAACATCTATAAAATTTACCTAAATTTCATTTAGACTGTGGCAGAGTTACACATCTCTAAAGTTACAAAATGCAGGACGTAGTATTTTAGCATTTGTTGTAAAATTTATATATACCCATGAAGCTTAGCCCTGAGCATAAATTTTTCTGCTACAATTTCACTTTAATGCTAGTACCAGGAGCTTACAACTGGCAAAGCCACAAAGGTGCATGGAACTTCAGCATACATACCTGTGAGCGCCATCCAGTTGATATGCACTTGCTTTCTGTAGCCATAGCTTCTGCACTCTCCAACTCCTTTTGCTCAAAGTAGTTCACTCTCCAATTTCTGTTTGTAGTCAACATCTACGTTAGGTTTCCAAATAAGGAAATTATTATCAAACCAACTCGTTTTGCTCAAAGTAGTTCACTCTCATTCTAACCATTTTCTGTTTGTAGTCAACATCTACGTTAGGTTTCCAAATAAGGAAATTATTAGCAATTGAATTTAGGTTTGGATAGCACTGCACTTACACACTCTTTTAGTTCCATTGCCTCTGTGGTCTACAGTGTAAATTCTTACCATAGTTCCATTGCCTCTGTGGTCTACAGTGTAAATTCTTACTGTACATGCGTTGTCTATTAATTTTGTGTATGAAAGAGTAATTTCCACGTTGCAGGAGCGGCTGTTGGAGGATGCCGTGCAGGAGGGGATGCACGAACTGGTGGAGCAGATCCAACTCTATCAACAAATTGTGAGAGCAGACAGACACACAGACAGATATACAAATAGACTAAATAATTTACGTATTATGGAAGCATGCAGTTAACTATTATCAGCTAAAAAGCTAAATAGTTAGCTGGCTTACCGTTGTATTCCAATTAAAGCACATCAAAGATCAAATTTTTGTTGCTTGATTCTGCTCACCGTCTTAGAGATTTCTGTTTGTAGTTATAGATTTCACTCACATGGATAGTATAAGGAGTGGGTAGATACTATATTTGTAAATACCCTCCAACATAACTTTCATTCAAAGAAAGGGTTGGGCAGATAATACATTATGGGCGGATAATACGTAGAATACAGTATACCTACTGTGAGAGAGTGTTCATTTCACTCTACCTGTATCTCTGTAGGATGGAAGTGGTAGCCCAGCTGCCGTGGTAACACCTGTCCAACCCGCTCCACAAGTTGAACTAATCCCCCAATCCCCCAACCCCTCACCCCCACCCTCAACACAAGATGAGCCATTGAATGACTTCTCAGAGGAAGCACTAAACCGGTTTGATGAGGATCTAGAAAGCGATAGCAGCCATTCTAGCTCAAATTTACCTCCTCAAAACTCCATCCAAAGTCAGTCACCTCCACCACAACAACCAGCAGCATCTCCAGTCCCAGTTCCAGTCCAAGCTGGTGCTTCAGTTTCCATTCCAACACACACGCTAAACGACTTCAATCAGCCACCTGTAGTCCCACCCTCATCCCAGCACCAGCCCCAGCCTCCCCACACTTCACCGCAACCAACCCCTCCATCCATCTCCCACACTCACCCAACCTTCACCCAGGCACCCACATCAACTACCATCCCTACTATCCCCACCCCTTCCACTTCTCATACTAGCGCACCGACACAATCACCCTGGCAACCAGCAGCCCTGCCCCATCAAGCAGCGTCCTCACAGCCGTGGCAACCCAGGACTCTCCCGCCTCTGGGAACTTCCTTCGTTGATGACCTCAGCCCCCCGGTGAGGGCTGTGCTTCCCAATCACCCCCACTCGGGAGCAGGCTCAGTGTCCCTGCAGCAAGCTGGGGACGTGGCAAGGGCACAGGTGGGGGAGGGGACTGGAGCTACACCTGGAGTGGGAGAGGTAACCACTGGTATAGAGTGCCAATGTGACCATTAGCTTACCAGCTTGTGTGCCTCATGAATGCAGGACATTGGGAGGCATGCCTGAGCAAGTGTATGTGGGTAGCTGATGTGTAGTATAGAGCATATAAAAATCGTGTATCATACATGAGATTTTGCATTCCACATTATACACATGGTGCATATAAAACAACAGTGTTTTTGCAAAACCATTGATACATGTAGTATGATACACATGCCATTCATTACAGCTGTCTGGCCTCCCTCTGCTCTGTAGTCTTTGATGCTTTCTGTGGACACCCTTTTGTACATGCCCAGCCAGTATTCTGATCTCACTATGCTCTTTTTTTCTGACCTGTGGCTAGTCTGGTCTCTCTGTTGTTTTTTGTTGACTTTATCTTTAGATGAGTGCCTCATACGCTAGTTGTTTCAATGCTGCATATATATTATTCTAAGTATTCTATGTCCTGAGGTGATCATCACCTTAAAGTCTAGTTACAAGAATGGTACTATGAAGCAGACAAAGATACATGTATACAGAGTCTGTCTCCACATGAAAATAATGAAATCCTGCACATGTATACACACAGGAACACGATCCACACAGCCTTTTTGTTGCCAGACCCAAGTCACCTCCTCCTGTTGCCTCGGAGTCAACAGTGCCTCAAACTGTGGTATGCTACCCAACAAGCCACTGGATCTCCTTACTGTAGTTCACTATATTCTCCCTTCCTTCCTTCCTCCACCCCTCCCTCCCTCCCTCCCCCCCTCCCCCTCCCTCCCTCCCTCCCTCCGTCCCTCCATCCCTTGATCACTCAGCTCCCAGCTCCAGACTCATTGAATCACAGTGTTGTAGAAGTGCTACATGAGTTTGCACAGATCTGCATATCAGCAGCTGTCAGAGACAAAGGAGTGAGTCTACTACTGGTTCACATGCTATATGTGCACATGTAATACTCCTTCCTTCCCTCTCTCCCTTATAGCATGAGTGGTTGGTTGACCGGGCAGTAAGCACAGGACACAGTCACATTGTCAGCTTCTTCATGCAGTACTTTGAGAACTCAGCCGTAAGTACAAGTTCCTCTTTATGTATCGTGCAGTGTTGTAGTTTAGGGAAGGTTTGCTATCAGTTGTGTTCAATGGCATAGATAGATAGCTGGGGAAGACAAGGTTAGGGGGTGGGAAGTGTGATAAAGGTTTCCTCTTTGATAAAGCAGCTGCTACTTTTGGTCCAATGGGTAAAATTGTTCTGTGAATTGCATGTGAGTGATACTATGCATAGTCTCACTCTATGTACTCACACACGTGTTGCAAATCACATAGGCTGTGTCTGACAGCAACGTGAAATATGGCAAGAATTGTAAGATTCACCACTCTTCAGCGACTTACTCCATGCGATCTAGTGTTTTGAGCCGTTTGTGGGAAATTACATTAAGTCATGTGATTCACCACATACAGTGTAGCTGCACAGTGAGGCGTACGTACTTATATGCAATACGATTGTGAATTTATTCGACAAAGTATGCCCTGTGGAGGATCAGGCAAACACAACTCAACCAAGTAAAAAGTTTTGATACTTTATATCTTATTTTGTGTGCGTACACACAGGTATTTGCCCGGGATGGGAAGCTCGTGGCAGAGTTCATTGGAGGATCACCCTCTCCACTCAACTTCCTGCTGGGTGGCCACTACGTCACCAAAGTGAGTCTCTTATAAATAACCCTTTCGGCACCATTTGGATAACTTTAGTGTGCAAGGGACTTTGCATGTGTTTGATCTACCCACTTTCATGGTATGAATCTGTTACATACAGTATAAGTCTAATGTATAGGTACCCACCTACCCTACACTCTTTTTTTTTCTTCTATAGTCAGACTTTGAAGCTGTTTTGCAGGAGATTGGTAGGCCAGAATTCATGGAACAGCTCATGTTAGCCCTACACCAGGTGTGTGTGTGTGTGTGTGTGTGTGTGTGGATATCATGCATGTATCCATGTATGTAGGCTGCAACTGTTGTGTGTGTATCTTTGTTCTAGTCATGTTAAGTTTTTAATTCACCTTTGCAGTTTCCGGATAGTGAAAATCTGCCGTGGACTGGTAAGTAACATGTGTGTTAGTATATGTTTATTTTGCTACATGCATGCATGGTATACCATGTATACAAACATTCTGGGAAAAATTCACATACACGTATGTGTACATATGTCAACATGAATAATATAATATAATATGCATTTACACACATGTGTAAATAACATGTGTGTTTGTATATGTTTATTTTGCTACACGCATGCGTGGTATACCATGTATACTGAACATTCAGGGGAAAATCCCACGTACATATGTGTACATACGCTAACATGAGTATATGCATTTACACACATCGATAAGTAACATTTGTGTTTGTATATGTTTGTTTTGCTACATGTATGCATGGTATACCATGTGCATGTATGCTAACATGAGTATATGCATTAACACACATACGCACACACACACACACACACACACACACACACACACACACAGCATCTGCCCTCATGGACTCTCTCTTTAATCAGCACTTTGCCATCGGCTCACAGTTTCCCAGCCCAGACGGTGCCCAACCTCCCGACCCCACTTTCACCCCTACCTCTGACCCCACCCCCACCCCTCCCCCACAGACATCTGCCTATACCTTCCCTACCACTGGAGGTAGGCATGAAGACAATTGAGTTTATCTAGCTGTATGGTTGACGGTATCCAAGAAGGGGCACAGATCCAAATATACAAGTACAATCGTCCTACACAATGTATTGCTTAGGGTGAATTTGGTTGGGGAATGTTTAGTATAATTTGCAATCTTCCATGTCTCTATTCCCAGGTCACCAACTGGGATGGGGGAATGACGAGGAGCGAAATAGGCAGAGCCAACTCATGGGACTAGCTACAAGCAAGCCTCATACAACCTCGACCCCACCTACTAGCACACAGCCTCCTACAACCACACATAGTGAAGGAAGTACTGGGGGCAGTGCAGCTACTTTGTCTCGAGTCCATACTCTGGCTGACGCTCGTGGTACTGGTTCCAGTTTTGGAGGTGCCACTGCTATGGATAGTACTGTTGTCAAGACAAAGGGTGTCGCAAGTGCAGCTGCCAGTTTTATGTCACCACTGCCATCACTGGTACAAGGTATACCACCCTTTTGTACAGGAAAACCAGATTTACATAATTATATAGTATTAGGAACGTAACTGAGTACTTAAATATTATGGGGTGTCAAGTGTGCGAGCTTAGTAGAAAGCTGCACTGTTTAGTAGCAGAACATAACAGAGGCCAATGTTTGAGGAGTACTATTTGAGATTACAAGATTCGTTTTGCTCTGGCATCAAGTGCTCCAACCTTACAGCAGTAAGTGCAGACACAGCAATTTTATTGGGCTTCCAGGTAGCAGTCATAACATCGAACAACAGTATGTGCATCGCTATCTACACTTCTTTTGCCGTCTGGGTAATGCAAAAACTTAATTAACTTGATGTAGTTTAATTGGCCTACAAATTATCAGCAGCCCCACTGGGCTGGCAGACTACTGTCACGTGGTAACGGTTCTGACATAATCATTGCGCATGTGATATGTGCAGACACACAGACATGCAAACTCGAAAACCGTAAAGCAATATTAGTACCAACCAGTCGTGTGCTTCGCTTGTGCCTGGTTGATGGCTCATTGCAAGTATGTGTTAGCATAGTTTAAGCTAAAGAAACCCTGAAAAGATAAATTTTGATAATCACTGCATTTTTGGCCGCTATAGCTCCAAACCAAGGAGGAGTGTCAGGTATAAGAAGCATACTTTTAGAATCAGCAGGTCTCCTGTCCACCCTCACCTGCCTCACTGCCCACACTCTACAGCTGAGACAGTCGAGGAGGAGGATGACTCTGATGACTATGAACTGAATGACCTCAGTGTGTTGGATGACCCAGAGCCTTCCTTCGAGCCTGAGTTACCACTACGATGGCAAAGCGAAGGAGCTTCTGGAGCAGGTACTATGCAGATGATTTTGATTACAATAAGGATATTGGACTTATATTGTGATGTTTTATAGCATTGACAGGGCCTGGCCATGGGAGTAGTTTTGTTTGGGGAAGGTTAAAATTGAAGAACATTAAAATATGACAATGAAAACTCACATGCAAAGCTTACCTCACCTGGGTGAGCATTCACATTGTTTTTGTCGTCATATGATATTTTTAAATTTAACCCTCTCATGAATCTCAGGATCAAAAAAAAAATTACGCTGCTCCTAGGCCTCGCCTTCTTTCGTTGATTGGGCCGCAGGTTCCAAAGCCACAGCACTGGAGGTTTAAAAACAAGAAAGCAGCCCCCATCGCTCATAATATCATGTTCTTGACTACTAACTCTCCACATGGGGCAGTCTCAGGTAGAAAATAAGCATTATTCCGCCATGTGTTTTGATTGCGTCTCTGCATTCCAAGCAATGTCTCTCTGAACTTCCGTTAAGGATGGGGCTCATGCACACTGCGTAGATGCATCAATGTAAGGTTTCTGCGCAGTACGTATGAGCCCCACCTTTAATAGAAGTTTAGAGGTACAGCACTTTGAATGCAGTGACGTGATCAAAATACGCGATGGACTAGTGATAGTTTTCTACCCAGGACTGTCACAGTCATGTTGTTCTTTCTACTTGCATCGCTAGATAGTTGCCATGACACACAAAAGGAATTCTTATGAGCTTTCATGACGACCATCTGTGCTTTCAATATCTTCCCACGCATTTGTAGTAATTACTGAAGGAACTCTCAGACTTTTGCTGTAGTTGTGTGTCACCACTTCTGATGTTACGTAGCTGTGTACACAAGATAGGTTTGCAATGATTTCAATCAGTTATAAAGGTACCCTCTGAATGAAATTGCACACCATTACATAATTTTCTTTACCGCTAGCAACCGGAAGCAATGGTGCTTCACTACCCATATCACAGCTACAGCCGCAGCTGCACTCAAAGACACAGCCTGGTGCATCACTAGAGACACAACTGGGCAGTCATAGGTTTGGCAATGATTTATCTTCAACTTCAAGTATACCACCATTTCATCAGCGAAGTCAGGTTACAGCAAAATCATTGTCTACCGTTACTACAACTGCTACAGCATCGCTCCCTAAGAAGACAGAAACGACATCTACACTGCAACAAAAACTTCTATCGTAGCAAAACCTACAGCATCAGTGAGTAGTGTGACTGCATCAAGTAGGTAAGCCTACCAATGAAGCAAGCTCCAAACAGTCCTCAAACGTGCCTCCTAAAAGCGCAGCAATGGAACCATCCGTAAGCTTTTCTCTTCCACCGCAGAGCAGGTCTCAATCATTGGCTTTTCAACAGCCGTCCCTTACTAGCACCACAGTAACTAATGTACTAGTTTCCACCACACCGTCAACCTCCACGACACAGCCTCCAGTATTTCAACAACAGTCTTTTTCTTCAAGTTCTCTTGCAGCCAAGGAACCACTCTCTGCCTCATCGTCGTTCACTCAACCAGCTATGGTGAGCACAACTTCTTTAAACAGTAGGCATCCTGCGCACACGACTGTGAATACTAGTGCGCCTCAAGTAAAGGAGAAGGCTGGAACTTTTGAAACCGAAAAACCACCAAACCTATCATTTCCAATGCAGAGTAAAGTTCAATCATCCATTTCAGAACGGAAGCCACTTACTAGCACTACAGTAGCTAATGTACTAGTCGCTCAATCAACCTCCACACAAGCACCGGTGTTTCAGCAACGACCCTTGACATCAAGTTCTCCTATAACCACGGGAGCAGTCTCCACCTCACTATCCTCATTCATTCAACCGCCTATGATGAGCACAGCCTCTCCCAGCAGTAGTACTTCACATCCTGTTCATTCCTTTGAGACAGTTGGTGGGCCACTGGAGAAGGAAAAAGGTGGAGTATATATAACACCAAAAAGTACTAAATTATCCATTCTTGATCATTAGGGTTAGCCTTGTTCCCAGGCCCCCGCTTTATTCGGTAGCCAAAAAAGGGGGGGTCCTGGGGACGAGGCTACATTAAGGTATTAGACAGTCCCAGTATGAGTCTAGTCCAGACTCTTAGTTTTGGTTTCTTAGTTTAAATTTAATGCCTCATAATCACTTGACATAAATTCTTGCCAATAATTTCAAATCGCCTCCTCTAATACAGCCCCAAAGCCTAACTCCAAAGCACAGTCCTTAGCTGAGTTACACCATATGCTTTCAGCCACCGGAACAGAGCCTATGAAAACAAAGACAGGAATACCAACTCCAAGTAAGTCTATGTAGGATATCTGCTGACGGAAGTTCCATTACTGACTACATATAGTTGTAAAAGCAAAGCGGTTTAGTGAGCAGATTCAAAGGTGCATTTGTTCCAGGGGTGATTAAATTCATACCTACATCTCCTGGAAATGAGTATTCCTGGAAATGGAGTATTCCAAGTATAGGCACATGAATAATGTTCAACCTGCATATATAGCATTAATGTAGTAATTCATAAAAAGTTGTGTTTGGCAGGATTGCTCTGTGCTAACAAAAACTGGAATAAAAGGCTGTCCTGACTGGGATCTCTTGCACCATAGCCCTACGATTTCACTTGTCCTTGAATTCAGTGTTGAGGCTTACAAACATGTTTTATTCTTTGACCTTTTTTCATATTTAGCAATCAATGAAAGGCTACCATGATCAATCATTAAAATTAATCATTCCAGCTCTGCTAATTTGAGAGAGATTTCTCCCTTTACTACAGGACACGCTGTCACTAAGCCTGCCAATGCTGCCTCCACACTGCTAAAATCATCTGGATCTATAAGCAAGCCACAAACTCCCAATTCTCCAAAACCTTCTAGAATTCCAGTTCGCGTTCGAAAAGTAGAGTCTCCTCGGGATCGGTCGTCTAAAAGTTCATCAATAGAGAACATATCATCGAAGTTACCCTCATCAGTGAACACAGTAAGAAAGCCACCTACAAATCATCCAAAACGCACTAGTACAATAGTAGACAAAAAGCCCAGCTCCATATCTAAACCGTTAAGGGGTGCTTCAAAGCAGCCTGCATCTGCTAGTAAGCTGACTTCACCCAGTACGTCTACACTTCAAAAGGTGCAGCCTCTCCCTACAATGCCTCATAAATCGCCCGCTAGTACTTATTCTCCACCTTCTAAGACCTCACCAAAGGCAGCTTCTCCTGGAAGCAGGACTGTGGATGGTGGTACATGGGAGAAAACTGCATTCTCAGCCTCTACCGATGAAGAAACAGACTTTGAGGAGCAGGAGCAGCCTCTTCACGGGTTAACACGAAATGAATCTGGCTATTCTACCACGAGTGTAAACGGAAGTAGCGCCAGCAGAGCTGTGAAAAGAGAAGCTAGTTCTCCGCCAGTTCGTGAGGTTGTATTCCCTCCAGTTCCGATCACAGATTGTGAATCTCAGCTTTTTGAGATGCTCTCTCATAGAGTACAAAAATGGAAAATTCTCGGACGATACTTGGGCCTTGAAGATGAAACTCTGGATCACATTGAAGTGGAGAACCAGTTCCGTATTGAACGCTGCTATAAGATGTTAGACACTTGGAAGAAGCTATTTAGGAGTGATGCAACATACCGAAAGCTAGAGGAAGGTCTTAGAAATGTCATGCGTGAGGATATACTGCTAGATATTGGACACTTCATACCGTGTTGCCATGACGATAATGAAGAGCCACTGAACCACACTGTAGATGTAACATCAAAAGAGAATCCTAACCTTCATAGCATTCGAGATGAGTTTCAGCAGCAAAAGAACAATGGAATGAAAAGAGCCTACGTTACATTAGAGTACCATTCGGATGAAGCACTTCACAGAGATGCTCTTTGTTTCATAGCTCCCTCTTTAGGGTTTTAGAAGATTTATGTAAATTTGCTGGTAGTAGAGGACAAAGAGAGGTTTTTGTATCTTTAAGATACTTAGATCACTGAACTTACACTTTTGCATGCTCTTCTCTGTTCTTTCTGTTGTACCTACGTGTATGGTGTCATGAAGTTCTTGTTGAATTTTGGCTAGTGTAATCAGGGTTTCATTTGGAGGGAGGATAATCTCCATCTCCTAAAATTGTGCTCAGCGTCAGTCTTGTATCTGTACACTCTTGATCTTAATTTTGTTTTATACTGTTACTCTTTTAGTTGTGCACGTGCCCATCTAATAGTAATAATAGTGGGTGGTATTTTTAGTATGCGGACTACACCATGCGGACTACACCAAACTTGGCAAGCCCATGTACGTATGAGGTTGCAATAGACCATATTCGGTTAAGATGATATGACTTTGAACAATTTTGCTGCCATGGCAACAATAGTTCCTTGCATGTAATCTTTATCACATAAAAAGGTTATCTTTCAAGCTTGAATTAAATTGGATGTGGATATGACCTCACAAACTTGTACACATTAATTTTATAAAGGCCCATTTGGATTTGCACTGGAGGTGGTGCCTCCAGACCAAATTCCTCATAATAATTATGAGCATATTATACAATCATGTGTACGTGACATAAGTTTGTGCAGCGATGTCTAATGTTCAATCTGAATCAGAGGAGCAGCATGCGCTGCAGCTATACTGCAAAGAATTTTACTGTGGAGGTGAGGCATTGATATAATTATTGTCTGTCATTTTCAATTCAAAACCCTGAGGTATGTAGTTACTAGTACAGACCTTAAATTGCTGTAACTGTTTCATTAACTGGTGAAAGTATTATTGTCACATTGTTAATTGGCAATTCACCTAGGCCTACACCATGTAGTGTCAAAATATGAACACTTGCACACATTCACGTATTTATCTCCTTGTTTGTATCAGTGGTGGACTGGTCAACCATGGTGAATATCTCATGCTTACAAATGATCGTGTGCTATTAGATGACCGCAGAAACGATCTGCTGTACAAAGTTTTGCCTAGAAAAGGAGAGCAGCAAAAGATTCTCGCAAAGTTTCACTTGTGCTTGTTAAAGTGTCAAATACCACAAGAGATACCAAAGCTGTTGAGAGGATACGGTATGAGAATTCTAGACTGATTAATGGTACGCATGTATTGCAAGATTCAATAACGTTACAATGGCTATTGTTCACCTGCATCTTGTATACTATATTGATTCAGTATGCATCGTAACTATAGGCTGCAGCTTTGTAAACAATGATACAAATTGCAATTATGAGTTTCCTCAGAGAATCTACCTGTACATGTGTTGTTTGTGCCTAATAGATTAGTGAACATGCGTATAGTGTTAGTATTTAGCTTACTGCTAGGAGTTTGACCAGGCAGTGCCATTCCAGCCACTATTCATCAGTGGCGCGCGACGGACCGGAACGGGGGAGGGTTATCTGATGATTCAGTCTTCGCCCCTTGACCTCGACAGAAGGGACGATACCTGGGAACCCCCCTAGCAGTCTAGCCTCTATAAATATAGCTATAGCGGCGCCGGCCCGCCCATGCAGTTCACGCGTAGCTAGCTAGCTGCCTACAGTTGCTGCAGCGATGTCTAATGTTCAATCTGAATCAGAGGAGCAGCATGCGCTGCAGCTATACTGCAAAGAATTTTACTGTGGAGGTGAGGCATTGAAATTATGGACCACATCTGTGATCCAATTATATTTTTGAGCCATTGTCATTCTCTCGCTACAGCTACTCCTGATCAGATACCCAAGGATATCTTAATAAAAGTTTTTGGCAAAATGGTTGGAACGTGGAATTACATTGACACAAAGTATCTGGCTACCCCACTTTACAGTGGTGGACTGGTCAACCATGGTGAATATCTCATGCTTACAAATGATCGTGTGCTATTAGATGACCGCAGAAACGATCTGCTGTACAAAGTTTTGCCTAGAAAAGGAGAGCAGCAAAAGATTCTCGCAAAGTTTCACTTGTGCTTGTTAAAGTGTCAAATACCACAAGAGATACCAAAGCTGTTGAGAGGATACGGTATGAGAATTCTAGACTGATTAATGGTACGCATGTATTGCAAGATTCAATAACGTTACAATGGCTATTGTTCACCTGCATCTTGTATACTATATTGATTCAGTATGCATCGTAACTATAGGCTGCAGCTTTGTAAACAATGATACAAATTGCAATTATAGGCCAAGGTAACTTATTTCATTGTTCTTGTCACCAGCTTGAATACAATTTTCGTGACCGCTTGTGAATTTATTATTAAAATGATGTGCACACAACCGTGTGCAACACTGAGAACGCAGTTTTAGACTCAGTTCAGTTGCTCTTTCTAACTACTGTCAGCACCCTCTAGCTGTGTATTTATACTTGGAAAGGCACTCATACCATAGACAGTGATCCACTTGGAGGAGGGCCACATTTTCGAACAGCTATTCAGGTAGCTTCGTACTCAGCTTCGAAGATTAAAGATGTGTTTGAATATAGCTGTATATCATAATCAGAGCGACAAATATGCAGAAACGTTCGAATGAGGTCTTTCACATATTTGGACCATAAATTTTCATTGTTCCTTTCTGTAGGCTGGGTTATTATGATATTGTTTCTGTTTCATGCACTTGCACGATTCAGCTCTCAGTCTCTGCTTTATTGTGCAGAGCTGGAGTGTCATTAGCCGCACTGAAGTATTCTAATAGGGTGTGACAGTTACTAGATCTATAATGCACTACAGAAGTTTTTATATAATATTGTTCTGTATAACCTCATACACACGGAATGTCATATAGACTTCAAACTTGCACCCCTTTTCCTGTTGGTGCCTAGCCTCCCTCTCCTCAGATGTTTTAACCCCAAAATGTAATCCCCCCCCTCAATTACGAAAGGTGACCATTACAGTAGCCTTGCTCCCAGTCTCCACTCCCAGCTGTTTTTAGCTGGCTACTTTGTCCCGCCTCCCCCCTCCCCAAGTACATTTCTTACAAAAAGCAATGGGCACCTGCTAGCCTTTACTGTCGATGATCCTCCCTCTCCCTTTGGCACCTGGCCTCTGTACGTTGTCAACTAGCAAGCACCCCAGCTGTGACAGTATCTTCTACTGCGCTCTCTTCTTTGAGTTCTTGCTTGACAATAATACATACTGGTCAATCATTGCAGCTTACGCTAACTGTCTGGCACAGGAAGACCTTACCTCTAGGCAGAAATCTACTAGGAAGGGACAATCCACCTCTTCACACACGCTTATAGTGTATCTCTAAACAGTGAATATCAGTGCTCACTTTGAATGTTATACCATGCAGCTCTTCAAGAATGCTCGTTGGACATGCCAGTCATTTCTCCTGGAGACTCCACCAGCACAGGTGAGTGGTATCAGATCAATAATTTTATCAATGATTAATGAAGACCAAGTGTCTCGTAGCAATTGTATATAACTAGCCATCTTAATGTATATTAATTCTTAAGAAAGCTCAATGCATCTGCAGCACTTGAAGTTTGACCTTGACCTCATACCACAAGTATAGGATAGATACCTGGCTAGAGGGATTTAACTTACTTAAACACCCGTGGGAAACGAGGAAGTGTTAATTGAGTCGATAGCCCACACTTACAACGTTATGTTTACAGAGTAAAAAACACTTGTAACTATTTTAGTCTACAGTCCCTGCATACTTACCAACCAAAGGTGGTTCTATTAAAATTACTTCCCACAAAGATATAGGCTATGAATAGATTGCCATTAGTAGTATCAACTACTGGACCATTAAAGTTTATTCTTAGTGCAAAATTGAAGAAACTACTTACAACCCTTGAGTACATCTTATATCTCATATCTCACCTCGTACACACACATGAACCTAGCAATTGGTGGAATGATATCAAAACTGAATGGGAAAAGTGTATCAGAAGAATCAGCAAAGGATCTTGCCAAGTTTCTTGAGCTTTCTGGTGATGAACTTGGTGATCCACCGGAAACCGCTCTTAGTACCATATTTCAAATGTGGCATTCCAAAGATCCAAATGCAAGTACACCTGATAGCATTGTGGAAGCTCTAGTGTGCACCAAAGGATTGGGAAAATTTGCCTCTGGATTGGCAAGTAAGTAATGACTGGTTGACTTAGCCTCATCCCCAAATAGTGGCCTGGTATCCACCGTTCGCACATGCGCAACAAATTGCTGAATGTATGGAAAAGGGTCAGTAAAATTATCCGTAAATGATGTTAGTCACATGGCGAGGAGTAGTGCGGAGGCAGTATACGTATATAGTAAGTGGAGAAATAGAAATCAACCTTGAATCTGAATTTCTACAACTGAAATAACTTTCTAATCGGTCAAGAACAGTGCAAGAAACTATCTGCTACGCTTATGGTAGCTATCTTACCACAGAAATTCATATGCACGTGAAATAATTAAATTTCTGTGGGCAGTTCAGTGATATATGCGCATGCGCAATGGGCTCTAAAGGGTTAATGCCCTGCTACCATCATTTACAAGTTTGCGACACAGAAACATTTGTGGATTCGTAAGCAAACGTGACGTAATCATACACGGACACGATACGGTAATATTCTAAATTCCCAGAATTCTGGGAAATTAAGCATATACACAAACAGTGGATACCAGGCCACTCTTTTGGGGATACGAGGCTGTGGTTGATTGTACAATGAATTTTGTCAGTAATGCTTTTTTTGTAGTCCCATGCAACCCTCCTGATGTTCAGCTGTTCTTTCACAACCTTGGTGATAAGTGGTGGGATATGGCTGCCTTCCTTGGTTACGCCAAGAATGACCTAGAAGGTGCTGTCACAGAGAGTGATCGTACCTACCAACAGCAAATTGCTTTCTTTCTCAACATGTTTGAGATGCCGGAGTGTGGAACAAGAAGTGTGCCGATTCTTCACAAAGCTGCTCAGAAAGCAGGGATTAGTTCGGGTGCACCCCGGAAAAAACAGCCACTGTACACACTAGGTCTGACAGGCAAGTCATTTACTCAAACAGTAAACTATACTATTATTTATCTTATTATTTTTTCTTTATGCACACACATCTCTCCTTGTCCTTCTTTACTATTACTGCACATGGCAGAAACTCCAGACTTATCTTCAATGAAAACAGGTGGCTATGCCAAAGGAATGCCAAGTTTAGAGCTACACGAGCCCCAACCAAAGTCAAAATTGGCTACTGCACACATTTCTGAGAAGGTGAGTTTGTTGACAGTAGTTTATTGCCATACTTTAAATTTCCTTTTCTATTACAGCCCTTTGCTGCCAGAAATGAAACAGCAAGAGCTGTACCAGGTTTTCCCATCTGGCTCCCTCCTCCACCTCCTTGGGTACCGCCACAACTTGTGTCTGCAGTCCAAACACTCAGTGCATATTTCCAACCTCCACATGCACAATGGGCCATCCATCCTCCTTTCCAATATCATCCTCAACATGCAGGATGCCAGGAGGACCAACAATATACACAAGCTGTACTGCAGTCACTTGAGAGGTATAGATATGTATATAATAGATATGGCATTGTAGGCAAGTGATTTATGGATTATAAATGCCTGCTGCAAGGGAAGCTCGAGGGGGACAGGCTTTATAAAGCCATAAATCACTGCCTACCACACTATCTAACACATTAGCAACCTTTATGATATTGTTTGCAATGGCAAGCGAGACTCATTCTTGTCCTACTTTACAGTGTGCTTCTTCAACCAGAGCATTTGCTAGATTTACCTGGCTGGACGAAGTGCATTCATTTGCCAACAATATCATTAGTCACACCGACAATACAGTGACGTGACTACTAGCATCAAGACAAGACTCTTATAGCCCAAAATGGCACATTCCAGCAGTGAAACATTTACAGGATTACTAGTAGCAATGATGACAATCTGTGTAGCCTGAGCCTAGTCTTGCCTAGTCTTGTGCCCAGACCTCTATTCGCCCACCGCGAAAAACGGTCTGGGGACAATAAAACAAATGGCCCGACCCTATGACGTGATGTCTGGTATGCGGGATGACCAATCGCTGTGAAGCTACAGTAATAATTACTTCGCACTTGTACGTGTGTAAGAGGTGCGATCAAATTAGTGATGGCGGTTAGTGCTTTATCTGTACCGAGACTGAACGCGTCGTTCCCAAGACCTACCATCGACAGAGCCATCGCTGAAGCAGTTCGGAAACTCGACTACAGCAGAGCTACAGACGATCAAGCGAATGCCATCCGAGAATTCGTGGCTGGGAGAGATGTTTTTGTCACGCTACCAACCGGCAGTGGTAAATCGCTCTGCTATGCTGCACTACCCTTTGTATTCGACTTTCTGAGAGCGCAGTCCGAGTCTCCCTTGATCGTGGTAGTAGTTTGCCCACTTCAGTGTACTTGTACAAACATCAGTTTTTCTCACCGTTCTTCTCGCTATGTAATTCCCACACGGTCGCCAGCAATTACTGCGTACGTCTTCACGGTCATGCCCCGCAAGGGTCGGGCAGTTTGTTCTATTGTCCCCAGACCGTTTTTCGTGGCGGGCGAATAGAGGTCTGGGCACGAGACTAAGTCTTGCCAGGCAGGCTTTTTTTAGAATAGCCTGAGCCTAGCACTAATTTGCACAGTCGCACGGAAATGCAACACAGCAAGACACAGATGGAGAAAGGTATCTCACTATGCTTCTGTATCGACTGTCAAAGGATTAATGAGCCAAAAGAAATCATTGATATGTGTTTCGTGGTCTTATCAGTCTGTTGCATTGCGAAAAGTTGCCTACCCTCAGAGATATTTAATGATAGCACTGTTGCTTTTAGGGCCATGCTCTAATAAGTAAAAGCGTGGGTGTACGCGTATTACCATCTTGACAACAGGATATATATTATTTCCAGTGTATTGTCTTCTAGTAGGTATACTGAGGAGCTTATGAGCACCGCAAAGTGGTGTACATAAGCTCCTACCAGGTTACGGGTTCCCAGTATACTAAATGTTTCCCCCTACCTCAAGTAATGATTAATCTCATGACCAAATACATCCATAACACCTTCAATACACCCATTTATGTGACAGCCGAGCACAGTGGGAGCAAATGCACTGCCAAGAAAATCAAAGGCAAGATTATAATGTGCAGTTGAGTGGAGCTGAATCCAGGGGAATTTCCTTAGATGGAGAGGTATGAATACTAGACTTGTTTTATTTACAAGGGCTCCTACCCCAGATTTACAACTGCGCATAATTGCATAAAGTTTTATTCAATCTGAATATAGGTACCAGCACTTGCAACAGGCACCAGACCACCTGATAATGATACTCACCAATCAAAGGTGAGTTGCAGTGATGATGCTTTCTGAGCTGTAAACTGTTATGAAGTTGCTATTCTCTGTTATAGGATTGTTCATCACGAGTGTCTCTGGGAGAAAATGCTTCTCACAGCCAGGACTCTAACAGATATGATTATGAAAGGGTATTAGCAAATTATAATGATTATTTGTTTTCAATTTTCTCATGGTGTGATTTTGCCTGTAAGTTATACCATGGATAATAGAGACGCGTTCTATTGTCCATGTTATACACACATCTTAATTAGATTGTTGGTTAGACCAATAAATTTGTGAGGTACTTACCTTGATTTATCTCTATCCTACACTTGGGACATAGATAGCATGTAACATCAGTAATGTGGGTATTACTGTACACTGTACTGCACTTACAACAGTATTTTTTCTTTTCCATTGCAGAACAGTAATTGTGATTTGATAATACAATGCAGAAAGAAAGAAGACTCAGCAGCTGTTGAAGTAGTTAGCAGTCTTCTTGAAAGTGGGGCATCTCTCGAAATCAAAACTGAAGTATGCATCACCTCTTACCAATTGAAGATTCGGATCTTCATTAAACTTCCTTTATACAGGAGGATGGCTCTCTCCCACTGCACTTGGCTGTACTCTCAAACTCATTCCAGATGCTATCACTCCTTGTTGGCTACTACTCAAGTGTGAACATGATTGATGCTGTGAGAGATGTAAGTGACGCATGCCTCTGATATTTGATTAAGACTTCATATAGTCTCTGGTGTGCAGGACCACAAAACTGCACTCATGCTAGCGTGTTTGGAGAAGGCTCATGATTTTGTGCGTGTACTGCTAGAGAATGGTGCTGATCCTAATGCAAAGGACTGTGTAAGTGGCACTCTCATTTATATATTGTTAGCGGAGTACAAATCAGTAAATACACACCACTCCCTTCAGGATGGCTTGAGCTGTCTGCACTACAAAGCAACCTTGGAGTCACCAGATATAGTTCAGCTACTGGTTGATAAAGGAGCCAAAGTTGATAATCTTGCTGATGTATGTATAGGATACACCTTGGAGTTTCTATACTTTTAGTTTATATGTTTTCTTTTTCTTATTTCAATAGGGGACGACCTCGACCCCACTGACCCATGCTTGTCACTATGGGCAAGTTCAGTCGGCAGAAATTCTCCTCAATGAAAATGCCAATCCAAATGGCCTCCCTGGAGTAAGTACACAGAAACATACATTAGCATATTCTTCATGTTTATTTTATGCATACAGGCTGTAATAACACCGCTCTGTGCAACAGTACAAGCTGGTCATGAGCAACTGGTGTACTTACTTCTTGATCATAATGCTGATATCAACTTCCAGGATCAGGTACACGATAGGGAAAGTGAATATTAATGTGACAAAGTTGGGTAGTATCAGTTTTACTCAGTGAGCACATGACTGAAATACTATGTTTATGTTTTACAGACTGGCAACACCCCAATTTTGATGGCATGCAAACATGGGCATGTTAATTTGGTCTCCAAGCTGATAAACTTGAATGCTGATCTGAATCTTGCTGACAAGGTAACTATATATCAATTGAAACATTAGTACAGCTCACCACAGCATGCATGGGGCCACCACAATAATGTTTAGCTTACAGTAAGTGGATAAGCTAGATCTCCTGGCAAAGGACTTTTCCATTCCTTCTGTGTTGAGACTAGCATAAATTCAAGCAGGTGCTTTGGGAACCATGAATGGTAGAGGGATGCTTTTTGAGAGCAACAATCTCTCTGAGGGATGGAACCTATAATATCTGATAATCTTATACATTTACATCAGTACATGCTGTATACTTATCGAGAAAGGGCCTGTGCTTGTTCTTGTTTTACAATTTGTCAATGGCCATAGCTGAACATGATCTGCTCACCCTCAGGCTATTGTCTTCCTTACCCAAGCTATTTATCACATACACAGAGTGGTATTAGATTATTAACATGAAGAATATAACACCATTGCCTGGTTAACTTGCATAATTTCTAAAAAAAAAATAGGTGATCATTTTTAGCAGGAGATGTAAAATGATTAATGTGTTCTCTTTATTAATTATTTTGTAGGATGGAAACACTCCTGTCCTAGTTGCTGTGGACAGCCACAATGTTGAACTACTACAGCTTCTTGTAGCCTGTAAGGCTGATGTAAACCACTGCAAGGTAAAACTTTTCAGATCCCAGTTTCCTTGACAACAATTGCTATCAGTGCATTAGTGATTTCAGAACTCATGTGAGCAAAAGCATACCAATGCAGGCAATTCAATCTGATGACCCTGCAAAGGAATTTGAGGTGACTCCTCTGATACTAGCTGCAGGAAAGGGCCATCTTGATATGGTGGAAGTTTTAGTGGAGAATAAAGCAAATGTGAATTACTGCAGCCCTGTAAGTTGATACAATTTATCAGAGATAGTAAGTACAAGAATATAATAATTATGTACTCTAATATTGCATTTGCTAGCGTACTGTATCAGCACTTAGCTTTGCTGCTGGAGGTGGGCATGCAGAAATCGTAGAATACTTCCTCAAAGTGAATGAAGTCACAAAGACTATTGATGGAGTAAGTGCCAGAGAGTATATATGTAATTATAATAAACCTGTGTAGTGGTAATAGTAATGCTATTCCTTCATTCCAGCTATCTGTCCCCCTCATAATGGCAGTAAATGGCGGCGACCAGTACATTCTTAAACTGCTCTTGGATGTCTTCGGTGGTTATGTAAGCTAGTATATAATTGAGCCTACATTTACATTAATGTATCTGCATTGCTTCTTTCACAGGAAAAAGCACTCCACCTCGCAACTGAGGCAGGAATACAGCAACTAGTTGATAGCCTCTGTCGATTAGATGACAGTGTGGTAAGCATGCAGAGCAAGTTTTTTCTTAATGCATCAGTATTCAAAGTTATGTCTCTGTTTTTCTCTAACAGCAGAGAAGTATGCAAAATGCCTCTGTAAGGACTGTTGATTGCTAGCCTTTGTCCACCCCTATCCCTTTTCACTCTCAGACACAGGGGAAGGGTAGCCTTGAGCTGCATATGTTACAATGATGCAATACTTTTTTTTTGTACATAGGCAAATTCTGACATGAGTAGTGGGAACATGCAAACATTGGTAAGAATCTATCTAATACAGAATGATAACATTTCTTGTAATTAACTGAAGCTTAATTCTTCTTACAGCAAAACATAAGTCAGAGAGAGATGCATGTGTATGTAGACCAGACTTGTAGTGAATTTATCCAAGCTGCGATTGCTACTGCAGAACGAAAGCAAGAGGTTTTCACAACTAATAGTAAATTCAATATCATGAGCATATTATATTACTAGATTTCTTCTGCAGAGATCAGTAATAATTGAAGAAGCCAGGAGTGCTGGTCATGAGCATGTTGTACTCTTTATGGAGCAGTACTTTGCTCATTCAAATGTAAGATTCTATCCTGTACCTCTGCATCCTTTCTTTACATTTTATTAAACAATGTTCTTCTTCCGTAGGGTTCAATCCCAGATCAAGTGTTTGGAGAATTCATTCATGCAATCCCATTTCCATCTCCTGCATACTTCCTTTTTGGGAGTGAAAAACTTTTTGATGGGGTAAGATATTAGAATAGGGCTACCTTTTCATGTGTTACACTATAATAATGAATATTCCAAACTCATCACTATTAATCTGTAAAGGTTTCTTTAATAATAGCACAAAGATTAATAAATTAGGTTCTTCTTTCAGTGAATTTTATAGCTTTCACTCTTGGATTTAGCATTTTAAAGCCCCAAGAACTTCAACGTTAAAAGTTAGGAATGAGAGAGAAACTTTATAATATTATACTGTCAGCACTATTTTCGAATACACAAACATAATTATACTTTCTATCAATAGGTCACATTCAAGCAGGTATTGGAGGAGATGAAGAGCAATGTCATGGAACTCCTCCCTGTAGCTTTAATGCAGATGTTTCAGACGGATGTAAGTTATTGCATGCATGACTTTTGTAACCAAATTTCTAAATTTCTAATGGTAATATTATCAATGTCAAGCCAAGAAAATGCACATTGTCAATGTGTTATCTCCACAGCTAGTACTATACTGCTGATACTTTGACTCCTTGGCTGCAATCTTTTTTATGGTAGTCCGTAATAGGGAACATACAGAATATGAGACTAATTAGTACAGTCACAGCAAGCAAATCCAATTTAATATGAGGTGGAGTTTAGCCTATTATGTGATATAGGCTTGGTTTATGTGACTCTTATTACATTTTGCTTTTCTAATTAATAAGCTTGTACAATAGGTTCCGTTTTGATATTGCTTGGCTCTGTTGTAGACTTTAATAATATGTTGAAATTGATGATTGTCATGAAGAATGCCTGCATTTGATGATGTTAAGCTAAATTTAATATTGAATGTTAGATATCTAGCATAAGAAGAAAATTAATGGTCTATTTTAATCTCTGTACATACAGCTTCCTGATTGTACAGGCCTTGAAGGTCTTGATGGTATGTGCTAAGTATTCATTTTTGACAAGCAATGCAATTTAGAGACTCTTTACTCCATAGGGTCGACAGCAATGGATGTGATACTGGGACCAAGGTTTCACCAGGAAGTGAAACCGCTTGGGCTGCTTGATCCACCAAAACCACCACCCAGACCCATATCAAGAACCAGTCATTCTGGATCAGGTGCAAGGCTAAAATTTCTAAGTGTTACCATTCGCACTTTCACTCTCAATACCAAATATATGCAGGAGAGTGTATACCTAGTCATTGTAATTCCATCATTTAATGCATAATATTATAGGAGTGGAGAGTCCAAGATCCCCAACTCCAGTAGAGAGTGACAAAGATTTTTCAGAGCTCACAGCCAGGAGCTATGACCAGCTAGAAGAGGTTTCTCAATTCAAAGGTCTGGCTTCTTTCCAGTATGTTACAACTATGAACAAACTCTCAGACAGACATGCTGCAAAAGTACAATTCATACCTCAAAATGAAATTTTTTGCTACCCTTGTTACCCTGCTGCTTATGTACTATATTTTAAAGCAGGAATGCTTCTATTCATTGGTCCAGACCGTGATACTACTGGCACCACACCAGAGCCAACTGATGTGGACAATCCAATGGCTGCAGTTACTGAGGGAATACCACAAGCTCTGCCTGATGTTTCCATAGATACTGATCCACCATTACCCAAGCTTAAGTCGATAGATAAAGGTACATCAATAGTGAATATGTTACCTTACCTGCATACAAACGTGTAAGCACATGCAAGCATTATACAACACACACTCAAGAAGCCATATTGACTGTTTCCTAATTCACTTTAAATCTGCTCGACATATTAGAAATAAGTAAACCAATAACTTCTTTTTTTTTACACCTAAAGAAGTACCGAATACGAGAGCAGAGATAAGTGAAACAGCGAGGGGTGAGTTTGAATTAATGACAGACTGAGTTATTATGTACTACAGTCTCATTATGGAAATTCTAATTTCAGTAGGCCGCCCTAGTAGAATTCCAAGACCACAGCGAGAGAAATCAATTCCTGCTAGTAGAGCGGAAAGGCCTTCAAAATCAGCAGGTTTCCAGTCCACAAGTCAGTATGGCCTAAAGCAGCCATCCAATTTCCTCAAGAAACAGAAATCCACATCTCAGCAAAAACCTGGTATGTTCGATAACCTTAGTCTAAAGACTACTAAAATACACTTATATTGCAGTTGTAGTTCATTTTTATATGCCATAGTGATGATGTCATACTGTAAGTAAGCACAGGCAGTATATTCAGCATGCATAGACACGTTTATATACCACCATGGGGAAGATATACACACTGCTACATGCTATAGCGCTAATTACTCAACTCATAACAATACAACAAACAATCACTGAAGCCTTTTAACTATAGCTATAGTGTAAACAGCAAGAAGCAAGCTACAGAAACAAGCCGGCAAGCATTCAGCTAAATCATGATTTATGCCTAAGAAGTTGCTGGATCGGTGAGAAGCAGCAATAGCTGGGGGGAAATCTGGAGGTGCCACTTGGCATGATATGGCAAACTGACTAGAGATTAGTAAGGTCTTTCAAGGCACAAACTACGAACTACAAGCAACAAATTCTCTAAGCGACTACTGCAAGCATAAAGCACTATGTAGCTACCTGTCTGGCCTGAGCCTACTGCTATTTTCAGTGAGGCTACATGCACAGACAAACGGGAAATGTGGCTACATGCATAGATGAATGGAAATGTAGCCACAGACAGAGAGCAGTAGCTTACCATACTTTCCTACATCAGTTTCCAGTTATTTGCAATAACTGCCATACGTTAGCTACCAGCCCTACCGTAGCTTTCTCAGCATTTGAAGTTTGCAGTTTTGATAACCCTGAATGAAATGAAGGGCTTATCAAAGCTGCAAAACTTGCGATTACCAACATGGAGGTTGGTATATTCCTGGAATAGATCATATAAACCATGGTTCATATGTTATATGCCATAGCGACGACATCATCTCTGCATACTAAACTATCATTCAATGTATGCTCGCATTTAAATTTGAACACTGCCATTCTGATTTCCTTCAACCTTGACCTCGGGTGGTATACGTGTATTCCTGGAATAGACCTATAAACCGTGGTTTATATATAATTAATAACAATACCTTCATTGATGTTGTTAATGACTACATGATTCAGAATATGGATGTACCAGTGAGTTCTATTGAGCACTAACTTGTAAATGTTCCATATTGTAAACTGCAAAACTATGTTAGCACAATCACGCTTTTACAGCATTCTTACGGCTATAATCAGTGTAATACATATGACAGACATACCTGTTTAGCTTTGTTTCTCTTCTCTTAAGGATCCATTCACAGCAAGCACAAGGACAGTGGTGCAATGGCTGTGTCTGTAAAGAATAGTAGTTCTGCTAATCACAGTAGGGATGACTGCAAAAGCACTAAACAACGTAACACAGCCACAGGTATGACCCATGATGCTCCAAATACTGCAGAAGTAAAGCACCTAAGTTCTTCAGCACAAGCAAAACCACTCAATGTTGGGGCATCTTACAAACCAAAGACAGTGAAAGTATGTGGAATTAATTTGCCAGATGCAGCTATTAAAAAAACGAAATTATTCCTCACTTTAGCAGGAAGAATATCTCGGTGGAAAGAGCTTGCACATTTTCTAAAGTTTAGCGAGGAACATATTGACTATATTGACACTACCTATGGGTATGAAAATGAGAAGTGCTTTCAAATGCTCTGCTCTTGGCAAAAGCGTGAAGGTAACAGAGCAACATATATACAACTTGCCAAAGGATTCAAATTTGTGAAACAGGAGTACCTCATTGAGGAACTTGATTGCTATTTACAATCCAGTGTGGCAGAAGCAGTACCTGGAGCTAGCTATGAAGAAGAGATGGACCTAAGCAGCGATTCCTCTTTGGGAAAATTTAATCGTAACTTTCATCAATTCATCTCCAAGGGGAAAGATAGTGGTTTTAGTACTGCTTCTATTCAAGTAACACTCAAAAAGAAATAGCTAACTCTTTTCTTCTCACATTATGCACTCTCGCTGTAATTTTTAGTCATTGGTTAAAAATAAATTTTGCATTCCACCATTTATTGGAACGAAAGAGTGCCAGCCATTCCACAGGATGCTGTACTTGTATTGCACGTGCATGACTATAATTATACTAGGCACTGACAGCCTGTAATGCCAGAAGATATTCACTTATAGTAAGTATTAAAAACTAGCAACCTGACGATGCCCAGTCCTGTAAGGTGGATCACCCACTGAGATTCGGTAGCGCCACCTTCATACTACAATCTCTCAGATTCTGCTGAGTTGCATCAGTGTATTTACTCCATTAAGTTAATCATAAGTAATAATTGCACAGCATTCAGTCGCAGCTTCCAGTAATAGGCCCTAGGTTGACCGATGTACACTTAAATTAATTAGAATGTGATTTTAGGTAATTTTTAGTTACCTCTTCATTCAGGGTAGCAAGAAACAACCCCTGATGTATAATAGCTATATCCTCATTCCCAGTCTCTATGAGGGGTCAGCATATTATGCTCAAATTTATTCATTAATGCTATGCTGCACTGCTTTCTGAAATAGCCAATTATGCTCATCCTATTGTACTGCTGAGTAATTAACCCTAAGGATGGAGGCTGAAAGTACATTACAGTTAGAACACTTTGACATCACGATATAGTGGCAAATTGCACTCACTTTGTTTTATCCATTACACTCAAATTCATATGATTATACGATGAAACTAAATAAATATGCTATGACTACAAACCATGAAAACTTGCAGGAATTTACAAAAAGTTTGCAAGCATGCTTTCTAGCTACTTACTTGGAGTCACATGCATGTTGCCTCGGCAGAAAATATATTTGTCCCAGATTGGTGAAATCACTATCCCACCATTTTTTCTGCCTTTAACACAAAAGTGAGCTTTAATCTTTCTTCTTGTGCCTAAGTTTGGCTATGCAAAACATAGGCGAGTAAATACTGTACCAGGCCACATGCTAGACTTTATCTGGTATATAAATTTCTGATGAGACTGCGAATTTGGCAATTAGTGGGCTACAAATTGTTATGGTTAAGGGTGGGGTTTTCAGACAAACTTTGGGGTGGAGATGACTTTCTGTATCACTACTGTTATTAGCTGTGATAAATCTAAAAGGTGAGGATACCATCAGGTAGCCTAATAGCTCCCCTAACTCCTAGACTATTCTACTCTTGAAGTTTTCCATAATTCCAGTTTTCATAATAAAACCAAGTGCTAGGGTTTACAGACACGAAAAATGAACTCACCAAGACGCCAGAACTTCTGGGCTTCTTGGTAAATGGGATTGAAGTTTCGAATTACCGGTCACTTTCTGAGTATCTACCTATTGCAAAACCATCACTGCAGGCCATAAAACCACCCATTTTTACTTTAATGACACAAAAATGTTAACGGATTTGTAACAGACTGTGACATCATTATCACATGGATAATATAATTTCCCAAGGTTTCTAAGAAATTATATGCATGCGCAAACAGTGGATGCCATTGATGCCAGTTTTGAGCCGTTTTACCTTTTAAAATAGCCATTAAGGCATACAGTGTTGACAGCCTTGCATACAGTGGGCATGTCCATTGTCATGGCAGCTACATATTAGTAAACAAACAACAAACACAATCTCAGCTTGTTACTAATTCTATAATATTTCATTTTTGGAGCAGCACTCTCCAAGATATATCTATGTCAGGCAGTTCAGCAAATACTTTAGGCCACCTTAACGGCACTGATACCAATCGATACTGATACTTTAATTTATTGATAGTGGAGCTGATATCAGTAATTATCGGTATAGAATTAATCACCAGTTACATCCAGTGACTTGTAGCACATGGCTTCAAAATCAGAAGTTAGTTAGAAGATGTTATAAATAGGTTGCTAGAACTTAATTACTGCCAACGCGTCCGGCTCCTAAAGTTCAATTTGAGTACTTTTCAGCATCTGTGATGATCCAAATATGATTTGCAGGGGGGGGGGGGCTACATGGCACAGACTCCTGCCCATCTCCTCCATATCATGTGTTATAATATGTTGTATTGCCTTCAGAGGTCCACCTATTGGGACAGGCTGAGTATATGAGCCTACCCACTGTAAATGCCTAGCCAGAGGCTAAATGCAGTATGTGACTACCCTTGAGATGCTGGTAACCATGAATTGACAGAGGTCCCCATCTCCTGTTTTCAGCACTGATTTATCGTGTTACCTACAAAGACCAAAGGAGCAGAAGCAGCTCCTCAGTGGGCCTTTACTCAGGGTGGGCTCATGCATGCATGCACTGCAAAAAAATATGTAGTTGTTTTGACTACTTAGTGGTTACAGATGTCTGAGTATGAAGGTAGGAGTTAGGCCTCTAAGTCGGTAATTTGTTCCTTGCTATTGAACTTGATATTCCTTAGAGAATTTTGATGTACATCTGTGCAATGTGATTGGACAGTTACTGGATTCTAATGCACTTAGAGTCTTCTGGATCTCTACATATAGAGTCCGGGTCCTGAGGGAATTAAGTTACTAGAAAACAAGTGTTTACAGTATGTACAGTATAGCCTTAAGTGGATTGTGCATGCAGCTGTTCTTAGACAGGGTGAATGAGAATATTAGAATAGTAGTGTGGGTACATACAGAGAAGACAGCTCAGAGTAAAAATGGTTCAGTTAGCTACAACTATTGCAGTTGAGGTTGATTGTAACAGATGAGCATGACTGAAAGTAAAATGATCCTGGAATGCTTGAAGATGCAGTCTTGGAAAGTTCCAGAGTCGATGACTGTCCCTGAACGGGAACCACTTCAGAAGAATGTGGCTGTTGGGAGGAATAGCTTTCGATAGGAGGTAGGGGGTATTCAATGCATGGCTTTTTTGTGCAACTCAAGATATCAGACACTGCCTCACGTTGGGTCACCGATGTTCTCTTGTAGGTACGGACCCCTTCAGTACTGCAGTGTCCAGTTGTTTCCATCACTAACTGCTCGTCTACACCCGAATCGTATAGCCGTGTTGCTGCAGTGACCCTGAGAGAGTGATTTGTTTTATAACCTGGTATTCCAGCTAATGTGCACAGGCGGGCTACTGTGGTGCCAAGCTTATGGTATCCCAGTGGTCGATTGGAATACCAACAGGTAGCGGATGGCTTTTGCAGGGGCAGCAGGTAGAAGGCATCTGGTGGTCGATCTGCAGGGCAAAGGCTGATGTAGAGCTTGTAGAGTCTAATGAAACATCTCTTCGGGTTCTCAACATTGGCATGATGCACAACAACTTTGGGTTTCATTTTCCTACCCTTCAACCCACCAGGACGATTTTTGGAGATGTCTTCCCTGTATATTAGATATACCTGGCCTTTCCACAAGCTCAATCTGTGATGGAGTGAATCTCAGCTGGCGATGCTCCTTGCCACTGCGAAGTGCAAAGTAAAAGCCATTCATGAAGATAATAGCATCCAAGAGAGCCTGAGGAGTTTCATCACCAAGCAATCCCCTTTGCCACAAGATCTCCTCTTCTTCTACTGTAAGCGGCTCTGCTTGCTTCTTCTTTGTACCTAATCCTGCAGCTTGCAAACGCTTCATCTCGGAGTCTAACGAAGCACGGAACTCAGCGAATGTGGCATCTGCAAAGAAGTCAATTGCAGGTTGACCATTCCACCTGAGATGCTGCATTATCCCACAACAAATGTGGTGGAGGGTATTTGGTACAAACTCTGAGCCATCTTTCTTCCTTACTTCTAGAATGAAACGAATGAGCCAGTATTGTAAATCTTTTGGCTGTAGCTCCGTTATTCCAGGGATGCAGTCACCGGGATTCTGTCTGTATTTGCACCACTCTTCCCACAGCCTAACACAGTATTGAGTGTCTTCCTGTGTTTTCTTAGGTCTTCCAGACACTCTAGCGTCCGCTATCTGCTGGTCTGTCATGGGTGCAGCGTAAGGCCGAACTCCAGCGTTGCAAGTAGGGGTGGAGCTCGCCAGTGGGCGCGGTAGTTCGTGACTTTGGCCGGAGCTAGTTGCATGGTCTCGCTCGAACGAATCCAGGGCGGCAAGGAGAAAGCTATCGACGTCGGTGTTGTCTTGTTGGTATTGTTCGCCATTGATGTTGCACCATTCGAGCAGCGAATCACTCAAAAAGTCCTTGAGATCCATGCTTCCTTTCGTTTTGAGATTAGGCGTCCATAGATACCGTTGCTATTCTCTAAATAACCTAGACGACGAGTGCGCGGGCTCTACGTGATTTAGAACGCCTCGGGCCCCATGGTAGTGTCCTCGCTGCGCTCGGACACTACAGCTTGGGGCCCTCGGCGTTCTAAATCACGTAGAGCCCTTGCACTCGTCATCTAACTATTATATAGTCATGTTTCGTAGTATTGAACAAATATACCCACTTTGAGGCCTAACTCCTACCTTCAAAACAAGTATAACCCTGTAGGAGTAGGCTCATACTCAGGGTGGGCTCATACTCAGGGGTGGGCTCTTACTCAGGGTGGGTTCTAGCCTCGTACTCAGGCCCCCCCTCCCCCAAACGAGTGGCTTGGTATACACTGTTTGTGCATGTATGTCCAAATTCCCAGAATTATGGGAAATTGGGTATTTCCGTTTTTTATCCGTGTATGATTATGTACGTTCGCTTATGAATCCACAAATGTTTCCATATCACGAAGTTGGAGTGAAGGTAGCAGGCTCTCAAGCCTGTAGTGACGTTTTTTTCGCAAGATAGATGCTTAGAAAGTGGTCGGTAGTTCAAATCTTCGACCCTGTTTGATACTGAAAAGCCTAGAAGGCCAGATCCAAGATAAAATATCGAACAACTCACAACCACTGCCAAGAGAGAGGTGCTTCCGAATTTCTTTGATAAGATAGCTACCATACTTGTGGCGGATTACAAATTACAGGTTCTGTTACTTTGTTAGAAACCCATTTCAGTTGCGAGAGAGTCAGAATCAGGTTGATTTCTTGTTCTCCGCTTGCTATAAACGCATACTTCTTGCCATGTGACTGAGATGGTTTACAAACAGTCGTTTTCGTACATTTAGCAATTTGTTTGTGCATGTGCAAACAGTATATACCAGGCCACTCCTTTGGGGGGTGTGGCCTGGGAACGAGGCTAGGGTGGGCTCATACTCAGGGTGAGCTCGATCGATCGTACTAAGGGTGGGTTCATACTCAGGGTGGGCTCATACTCATATGTGAGCTAATACTTAGGTTTGAGCTGATACTCGGGGTGGGCTAATATTCAGGGGTGGGCTAATATTCAGTGGTGGGCTAGTATTCAGGGGCGGGCTCATACTCAGTGTGGGCTTATATACCCAGGGTGGGCTTATACTCTGTGTGGGCTCATACTCAGGGTGGGCTCATACTCAGTGTGGGCTCATACGCAGGGGTGGGCTCATACTCAGAGGTGGGCTCATACTCAAAGGTGGGCTCATAGTTAATACTCAGAGGTGGGCTCGGGGAATGAAGCTACTGAAAGTCACATAGTCGTTATTAAAATTTGCCCTCTCTTTTCTAATCTTGTCCTTGCAAGTTTAGAGAAAAGAAAAATCCAGGAATTCCTCTTTCTGAGTAATGGGTAGATACGTACATGTACTACATTCTGCGCATGTGGATGGTAGGCATTTAGTGTCTGCCCCCACTTTTGCAGGACATTAATGACCCCCACATGTGTTACAACTGACAGGGTGGGCACTAAATGCATACCTTATGCATGGTATGCATTGTCACTGTGATACGGTAATAATTTCAAAAGGCGGCAAGTATCCGAAACCATTCCCACTTAGATTACCGTAATTATTCTAAAAATCCGGCAGAATTTTAATAATTATTGTTGCAGATGCCGATTTTTTAGAGTAAAACATGACGTAAACGGACATAATTTTGACCGCTTTTCGAATACTTAGAGGTGCCGTATTTTTATAGAGTTGGAATTGATGAAAGGCAATCCTGGGATGCGATTGTCTCTAAGAAGTATCAGTACCTATCACTGAAAAGTGTATAAATGGCGTGTGGACTACTTGGTGCGCATTCGAGTGCAAAAGGAGAATGGCCGCGGAACCAGAAGCAACACTGACCATCGAAGCAGCTGTGCGTGGCTACCACGTGTACAAACAGCAATGGCCGACACCACGAGTTGGAGAGCGACTGACCTGGCCCACGCTTAGCCTTTGCCTTTGCTTTCGGGATTGGCTGGAAACGCGTGAGAAATCCAGGAAACGAAGTACTGACTTCGGAAACTCTCTGAAAGAAATCGGTCATCTTAGCTGGCCTTTCGTTCACTGTTGTCAAGGTGAGCTCAGAGACAACCTCACTGCACTCCTTCTCTTCGCTTGTGCGCTCCATACTTGTCTTGAAAAAGACAGTGACTAGGTGCCGAATTCTTAGAGGTGCTAGTTAAAAATTACTTGCGTACGCATGCCGAAATTAGAGGTAAAAATCTATAAATACGGTACTGTTTTTTAATTTTTGCCGAATACTTGGAGGTGCCGGATTTTTAGAATAATTACGGTAGTACATAATAGCTTCATTCTTTCAGGCTTGCAAACCATAAAAGTATTGTGGTGTCATTCCTACCTTGTTTGGTTGCTTTTTTGGAATTCCTATTTTTATGATAGTACATGTTGCTCTAGTAATCTCATAGCTATTGTAGAGCTAATGGTAAACTCCTATTTGAAACAATGAAATTATTTTGATATTTCACTCTTGATATTTCACTGTTGGTATGTGAAATTTCACTGTTGCTATGTGAAATTTCACTGTTGTTGGGAGCTATAAGATTAACATGTGATAGCATGGTTTGGAATAAAATTTTGGAAAAATCATACACGCAATGTATCTAGGATGGCAAAGTGCACCGCTCGGCTTTGTCTCGTGCAATTTAACCCCATCCTTGGTACATTACTCGTATGATTTATCCCAAATTTCACTCCAAACCATGCTATTACATATACAAATAAATAGTTTTTTTAACTTCTGAGTAGTTACTGTTGCAGGGTAGATGGTCACCTCTATGTTGCAGGATTAACTAGACTGGCCACTTTTTATTCCTGGAACTAGCTACATGCATAATGACCTGACCCTTGAATTGCAACTGGGGTAACCAAGCTGGGTTAGAACAACCCTCATGTTTTTGCAGTGAACTTATGTCTGTAGCTGTGAACATGGGATACGGTAGCTTATCAGAAGTACCTGCATGTGCAACCTGGGGAGTGGGTGTGAGTCTGGGAGGTTTTAGAAGCCAAGGGGAAGGGGCAAAGACGCCAGATAGTGACTGGTTGTGTGGCACTCCATTGTGGACGACTGTCACTGAAACTCACCACATGAGGTGGTGGCTACTTCGGGCCGTACTAGGTCTGTTTTAATAGTCGATCTACCTTTACTACTGCAGCTACATACAGAACCAACTAGCTACAGGGACACACAAGTGCATTATGCCTCGCGTAGCTGTACAGGTACGTGCATGCTGTGGGTAGTTGCTTGGACTTACATGTAGGGGTGCGCGGATTATGCCGGCATTAAAATGAGCATAATAGGTACGTGAAAGCATCAAGCATAATGCGAGCATAATAGGTAAAATTTCTGAGAAAATTACGTCATTTTATTAAAGTTTTGCGGAAACTTGGCCATGTGGTGTTTCCGTGATGGCGACGACCAGCATCTCAGCGCTGCTAGCGAGAGTCAAGCGGCTGGCAGCAGCTTACAGGCAACTAGTTCTTCACCGACATCGCTACTTAGCCAACTTCGAGCCTCTATGCTACTGTAGGTTAGAGTAAACGAACTGCGAGACACTGGTACGAAGCCAACTTGGTCAACGCGATCAGAAAGGCACGCAGAGAGCGAGTGAGTTTTCGGGTAAGATAATCAGGAAAGTTGTTTTGTTGATAATTTAACGAGCATAATAGGGGCGTTTGTTGAGCATAATAGGTACACTTTTGGAGCAGTGCAGCATAGCATAATAGGTAGATTTTCGAGCATAATCCGCCTACCCCTACTTACATGTACATGTACATGTAGACCCCAGGTAACACATGGAGTGGGATTGTGGTGTGCTTATTACAGCCTCTGTATCAGCAGAAATATGGTTTTGCAGATTGGTAATACCACATGATTAATCTCACACCCCTAAATTTGATTTCAGAGAAGACAGACATGCCCGCAGGCTGTATAAGAATGCTATTTATCGCTGTACTTATAAGGAAACCATGTGTGCATAATGCAATGATAAGTGACCCATACCCAAACCCTTTCTACCATCTGAATGTTACTACAAACAGCCATTGATATTCAGGGCCACTATTAATCAGAAGGTCCTGGGTTCAATCACTAGCTGAAAACTCCTCAAAAAAACTAAAGCCCAGCTAGGGATTGAACCCAAGACCTTCTGATTACTAGTGGCCCTGAATATCAATTGCTGTTTGTAGTAACATTCAGATGGTATAGAAAGGGTTTGGGTATGGTCCCAGCCCCTCATCTCATGCCACAGCCCTGTTAATTCCCAGGCCTCCTCCCCACCCTTTATCTCACAGCCTACTGATGTAAATTATTTTCTTGAAGCTGTGGTGTACATTAACGTTTGATCTTGGCATCAGCAAACTTGGCAAAGCCTGGTATAGAAATGAGTATTTGCTCCAGGGGAAGTTGGTCTTTTCATGGTGATACCTAATATGGCTATCATTTCTGCAGGGACTCCACACACCTGGATGTTGTTACTGCAGTAGTGATAAGGACATGCAGCAGTCTGAAAAGCAATCAAACTAGATACAAATGTAGGAATGGTGCCACAATACTCATATGGATTGCCGTCACTACCTCATTTGACATCTTTCCGGCAATGCCTCATGTAGTACTTTTTCACTGTGTGAGAGTGTGTGTGGTTGGAAAGATGTCAAAAGATGTAGCGATGGCAACCCGCAAATTCTTTCTACCTCGTTTGGTTGCTTATTTGGGATTCCATCCCTATGTATTTTCTAAAAGTGTATTTTTGTGACTTGTTTCTGTTGTTTTTTTGGGGGGGGGAGGAAAAAATATGGTTGCAGCTTGTAGCTTACTTTCATGTGTACTCAGGACATAGGGGTGGGCTCATACTCAAGGTGGACTAATTCTCAGGATGGGCTCGTATTCAGGGAGCGACTCATACTCACAGAGGTTCATATTCATGAGGGGCTCGTACAGTAGGCTAATACTTAGAAGTGGTTTCATACCATAAGTATGAGCTTACCCTGTGTATGAGCCCACCCTGAGTAGGAGTCCACTCTAGCTACCCCCAGTTTGCACAACCTCTTGCACGGTCGGCTCATACTCAGGGTGGGCTCCTTCTCTTATACTCTGTGGTGGCACCTATATGGCATCAGGTGGGGAACAGGTTGGTTATCAGTGGTCAGCTGCAGCTGCTACCTACAGCCCTTGGTTGCCTAGCAACCTGCTCATTACATGCACTTTTCTACCAAAACTGTGTTCTTATCTATAAGATATGATATCAGTTGGGGATAGGTCGTGTCATCATACCCTTTCGATTTTCCACCTTTCCTAAAAGCCTAGCGTAAGTGGCCAATTCTTACGCAGTTTTTAAGCAATCGTCTACTGGAATGCATACAACCTCATATGGTAATTTTTATTAGTCGGGCACGCGCAAAGCGCCCGGCTGGTACTAAGATTGCTTGATGTTCCCGTGTGTGTGTGTGTGTGTGTGTGTGTTCGTCTGCAATTATCACTTGCGCTAAGAATGATTTATGTAAAAAACTACCTGGCCGATTTTTAGATATGAAATATCAGTCTTATTGTGCACGAGACCAAACGTCAAATGCTAGTACCAAATGTTGTGCAGTTGCCAATTGTTGCTGACTGTGCAGATTTTATTCCAGATCCACAGTTTCTAAATGGAACGGAGTATGAATTTCAAACTATACACTATGTAAATGGGTTTTGTACAAAATTACGTATACTCTTAGTCGAACAGAAACACTGGTAGTGTAAGTGACCATTTGTCAAGCAATACCTATTGTCATGCAGTAGTGCAAATGTCAGGTAAGGCTGTTCTGAGTGAAATGGCTATTAAAAGGTGTAGGAGTGTGTGCTTGAAATATCATGGGAGTGTGTTGCTATACCCTATAGCCATATTCTGAGGCCTCCCTGCCACAATACCTGTATGGGTTGCCATCACAACATCATTTGACATCTTTCCCACACTGCCTCATGTGGTGCTTTTTCGCTATGTGAGATGACAGAATATCGTTGGTGTGGCAAGTAGGGGATTGTGGTGTGTGTGTGTGTGTGGTTGGAAAGATGTCAGAAGATGTAGGGATGGCAATCCGCAAATTTTGGTGTCGTTCCTACCTTAATTGGTTGATTGCTTATTTGGGATTCCATCACTACATGTTTATTTTGTTTTGAATCTATTTTTTTGGGGGGGGGGGAGAAAAGTATGGATGGTTGTGGTTGCAGCTGGTATATAGACTATTACTTTCATGTATACTCAGGTCATAGGCTGAGATGGTAGCTACACAGTACACGATATACAACAACAACTGTATATAGGTACAATATACAGTCCCCTGTGTATTCTCAATGTGAAACCTTTTCCAGCATGGATACAATATCATCATAGGCGTTTCACTGGGATGTCATCTTGTTTGACCAGTCAAGGTTCAGTGGGTTCATACTTAGGGTGGGCTCATACTCAGGGGTGGGCTCTTACTCAGGGGTGGGTTCATACTTAGGGTGGGCTCTTACTCAAGGGTGGGTTCATACTTAGGGTGGGCTCTTACTCAGGGGTGGGCTCATTCTCTGTGTGGGCTCATACTCAGGGGTGGGCTCATACTCAGAGGTGGGTTCATACTCAGGGTGGGCTCATACTCAGAGGTGGGTTCATACTCAGGGTGGGCTCTTACTCAGGGTGGGTTCATACTCAGAGGTGGGTTCATACTCAGGGTGGGCTCTTACTCAGGGTGGGTTCATACTCAGAGGTGGGTTCATACTTAGGGTGGGCTCATTCTTGTGGTGGGCTCATACTCAGTACATGCACAGTGGTGAGCTTACCCTCAGTTTTTGGCTGTACTCATGCCAAAAAGATGTATGCTGAATGATGCGATAGTCATTGCCTTGCTCTGGTAGGTCTAAGATTGTCTCATGAATTTTAATTTACTATACTTACATGTACATGTGTAGACTTTCTCAGAGTAAACATGAGTGTATGAGTGCCTACCATGAGCTAATCAGGCCACCCCTGTGTGTGAAGTTGTTAGCATACATGAAAATGTATTTATCTTCACTAGGGCCCCCAAAAAAAAACGATTTTGTAGGTATGCTACGTACATGTACAGTCCTTGTAGAAGCTGGCTAGCCTCAATCTCAAACCTCTCCCAGTGTGGATATAATATCCTGGCCTTTCCCTTGAATGTCAGCGTATTTGGCAGTGTGAGCAGTCAAGGATCAGCCGTGGCTGCTACGGGAGAGCGGAGAGACGGGCTGTGCTGCTTGAAAGTCGTGTTCACATTGCCGTCCATCTCAAATCACTTATACCTCTACATATACCGAGGCTACACAAACTCTACACTAACCTGGGAGCTGTAGCATGCCTTCCTTTGTAAAATAATGTGATATCTTATCTAAATCTCTGACTCTTTGTACACCACATGTTCGAAGACACCATCAGCATCCATGTAACTTACCAGAACATAGGCATCGGAAGCGGGGAGGAGGGTGGGGGGGGGGGGGGGGGTGGGACACCGGGGGCACATGACGGCCCAACATTTTGCGATTGGCCAGGCCCCTTTTACACATCGAGCAACTACAATTGAACTGAGCTGCACGTAGCAGCTGTTCCAAGCAGATGGCAAGTAGTAAGACTGCAAGATGGACATAGAACCACTTAAATAAGGGCTTAGCGCTGAAGACCAAAGCATAAATTATTCATGAACGTTTTGCGGAGTATGCCACACATAATTATGGTGACAATACTGCAACGTATCCGTTAGACAGTCCGCCGTATTATACAGTCTTCGATCCAACTGGAGGTGACAAATTTCTGTTGAGAACTAGATTGCGGCTCCCATCACAAGTCATCACAAGCAGCCTCAAAGCATTGAAATTTCAAAACATTTCTGGGGGCATGCCCCCAGACCCCCCTCATTAGCTTTTGTCCATGCCCCCCGCCCCCCCCAATCACTATCTGTTTCCTACATGCCTATTGCAGAGATACTGTTTTGAATACATGCCTTACCCCCGTGAGATCCAACCATAGCACTCCTAGCAATAAGAGCCCAGCTTAACTGTATGCCCAAAATGGCCAGAACAGCTGTGTCCCATCACCAGTAGTCAGCTACAACTTTCAACACTTGTTCCTCATTACAATTAGGCATGTCTAATGTCATAGATAGTAGAGTAAAAGGAGTCCTTCTAGTCTACTCTCTGATCTCCTTTACTGCATGTCCCTTCCTTGTGGGCATCGCAATGTCCACGTGTTTTAGCGCAGACATTATATTGTTCAAAGGTGTGTACAACAGATAGCAAAAAAAGCCTTTAATTGCCTAGCGGGAAGTGAGGCAACTAATTGTGTTGCATGGAGACTCGTTGTATGCATGTATGTATGTAAGTAACACTACAAGAATGCAATTACTACATACACACGCAGGGTTGTTATGACTATAATACACTCTCCTCCCAGCCAGCGTACTTTTCAGCAATATCACGTATAATACATGAAAAAGGAGAGGTTTGCTGTATCAATAATGCTGGCAGGGACATTTAGTAAAGATCTGAATACCGTGCAGTAAAATATATGCAAGCTAAGGTAGATCCAGAGTTAGTTTAGTTGTAGATTTACACACGTTTTTGCTGTGGATGCTTTCAAACAATCAAATTGGTCTTCTGTGTCTCCCTACTCGACTGCAAGACCATACTATAGCTACTACTTGTCCTATTATAGCTACACCAGCAAGGAGGTATGTAGCAATCATCTACGTAGCCGTGTGAGAGCTACACCAGCAAGGAGGTACGTAGCAATCATCTACGTAGCCGTGTGAGAGCTACACCAGCAAGGAGGTACGTAGCAATCATCTACGTGGCCGTGTGAGAGCTACACCAGCAAGGAGGTACGTAGCAATCATCTACGTGGCCGTGTGAGAGCTACACCAGCAAGGAGGTACGTAGCAATCATCTACGTAGCCGTGTGAGAGCTACACCAGCAAGGAGGTACGTAGCAATCATCTACGTAGCCGTGTGAGGATCACATTTTCCGTTCATTGAGCACATTTTTATAAAGTTGTGGTACTTTTTTCATTCTAATTCCTTTGTAGGTGGTAGGTGTGCCTCTATTAGAATCAAACGTGTGGTGAACCTCAGTGGGTTGATAATTTGTAGTGATTCTCATTCACACCATCATACAAACTGTGCCCTCAGTGCATACACATAATATGTATTTATATGTGTTGAATGGGAGTAACCAGAAGGACTTAATTGTGGACTATTGTCCAACAGTTGTAATACTGCACGGGAGCCCCCTCCCACCTTTCCAACTCCACAAAGCAAAGTGATGTACACCACAAACCACTCAACCCAGCATTGTACGCCATAGCTTCTGCTGTGAGGAAGCCTGGTCTCTCAGGTTGGTGGTTGTCTCCAGGCTGTTGATTGCCACAGAAATATTCTTGAAGTAATACGGAAGCCTTATGCATCACTTATTAGCTATAGAAAAACCTTACCTTAAAAGTTGCATTAGTCTATAGCATGTTGGACATGAATGGTGAGCCTTTCTGAAATTAGTCAGTGTGGTATATTAAGTGGTGGAGAAACACCCCGTTATGCCAAGGTTTGAGGCATTTAAAACTGAAATGTAGAACCTGCTAAGATACGTACATGTATTATAGCAGGGAGTTGTTTAATTAATGTATCTGGTTTGGACGACTATAGTGCTCTGCTGAAGGCTTTGCCAGAAGAAAAACCATGCTAATGTTGCCAGGCGACTGTGTGAGAGGGGAGCAGATGCCAACAGACAAGGGATTGATGTCAATAGACCCAGAAGCAATCCCTTCTAGTTTTGTATAATAGTACTACATTGTAATCCCCTCCCTCCCTCCTGTCATCTCTCCCTCCGATCCCTCCTTCCCTTCATCTCTCCCTCCCTCGATCCCTCCCTCCAGGATGGTTTAACTCCTCTGATGGTAGCAGTGACTAACTCCAACCAAGAGCTGGTGGTAACTCTTATCTCCCATGGAGCTATTTAACGTCAACTGCTCACGGGTGAGATGCGAAAATGCATGTAACTCATTGCATACATCTCATAATCCCCCCCCCCCCCCCCCCACACACACACACACACCTACAGCAAGGCCTCAATGAAGTCTCCTGTGAATCTGGTGCATGGGATTTGAAATCAGTTATGTTTTTTTTACTTGACAGTTACCTCTCTTTATACCTAAATCTAAATTCAAATGCAATCACATGATATTCAGTTATTGCAGAATTAATAAATATTCAGAATGAATAAATGAATGTTAGTAGTTCAATCTCTGGCCATGGGCTCATGGTTATGTGATGCGTAGTCAGATTGGCAACACCCACTGCAAGATATATTGACACTGCGGATAGTGACTTTGTGTGTTGATTGATCTCATGGTGGGTGGTGGCGATCTAACCAGAGGTGTCCTTCTCAGCCACCGTACTTAAATTGTGATTGTATATAACAGGAAAAGCATTCTCTAGACTACTAACTAAATGCATCCAGTCCAGGTTTAGACGAATATCTTCTCAAGGTAATCTTTGGCAGTAGCTGCTCTTCACCTCTCCATTCCCTGTTAAGGTGAAATCAAGCGATGTCAAAGCAGGTTTGGCACTGGACCCTGACCTCCAGAGCCACTGCCCTATAGCTGTGCCCAGTGCGACCAGTGATTATACTATCACAACCCAAGCATCTGAATTGTGTGTGTTTAGATTTTCCACTCTCATCAGCCTTGCATTTTGGATAGGGAGTCATTTGTTTATCTAATGGATGAGCCTTTTGATCCCCCCACCCCTCCCCTAAAAAGAAAATACAGACATTCAGACCTGACTTCTTTGAGAGACTGCCACTTTTGTACTGTGCTCAAACAATTTTTGCCGTTCGAGACGCCTTACACACAGTAGCAAGGAGGAGCACTTACTTGCTAATCTGATTATATTCTTGGCATACTTTGGGGTACATGTATACTCCCGTGACAAGATCTATACGTCAAGCTATTAGGCATTCCTTCACTGGGAGGACGTGCATGTTTGGGCATGAGACTAGAGGCACCCTGATATTGATTCCAGAATTAAAAAAGTCATTTTTCAGTAGCACTGTTTTGGGAAGTGTGCCATGCTTCACTATCTCCTATCCTCTTATGAAAATCTTACATGAAATCCTATCAGCAAGTGTCCATGTCACCACAAATATAAATGAACTCACAGAAATATCTTGAAGAGTTTTGGAGTTGTCAAATCTGGTCCCTCTGTGGAACAGGATAGAAATTTGTACTTACAGAGTTACATGTGTAATTTGCACACACTTATAACTTGTCCCCTTCTGTACAGAATGACTTGACCAGGCATTTTCAATAGACTCGTCAATCTTTGCTTCACACACGCACTACCACATCCATACACCACACACACACACACACACACACACACACACAAATATATACACTCAAAACAAAGAGGAGAGGACATACTTTCACGAGAAATTGATAATAGCAGTTACATGTAGTGGACAAAGTACAATATCAACTGACAAAGCTAGAAAAAACTGTTTCTCTGATATTTTCAGGGTGGGTAATACCAATGTGGGCTGAGTTCCTGCTGGCGTGCTGCTGGCGGTAGTGGGAGGCTGTGTGGGGTTTGTCAGACTGGAGCTCCATCAGCTCTTCCAGCTCACCATCCATCTGATGGAGGTAGCTTGGGGAGGGAAGGGAAATACGTAAGTTTTTATTGCAGATTGTGAGAAGGTAATCTAAAGCTTGAGCACACACACACTTCTTCATAGGAGAAAAAATCACTAGGGAGGGCATTAACTCTTTTCCGGCCAAATTTTAACTCCTTCATAAGACTTAATGTGAATTTATATAGGCTTTTATATTAGATGTTGATATAAAGTACATGCTTTCTCTATTTTGTATTGGCCCCATAGTATTCACAGAGTTAAGACTTTAGTCTACAGGACCATACTCCTGTTGTAGAGAGTGGGGGAGGGGGCAGAGAACTGGAGTTACTGAAATAAGACTCCCTACAGGACTGTATTCCTGTTGTGGAGAGTGTGGGGGGTTTAGGAGGGAAGGGTACCTTCCACGCAAAGTGAAGGCCCAGGAAGCGTGGTCAATGCTCTCGTCATAATGCAGCCATTTCCACTTCTGAAAGCCATTGGCTAGTGTGAGAACTCTCCTACCATTGGAGTCGGAAGCTTTTCGGCCAAATTGTCGATCTCAATTTCAATCTCGTTAACCCCTCTAGGCCTTCATCCCTTCCACTCCGCGAGTGTGAACCCACTGGCCGGTGAGAAAGGTAGGAGGTCAAATAAATTTGGCCAATGGGGAGGGGGCATGGTCCCCTAATAAAATACAGCTGCCCCAATTTTCCTCCCTTTCAGGTCTTTCAATCCACTTCAACCTGGTAGCCCCCCAAATTTCACGTATAGAGTGTATCATACAATACCTTTCAATAAGTTCCAGCATCTCACTGGTAGAGTAGAATAATTTTGTTTCATCAACATGTTCTCGGAACCACATCAGCTTTACAACTTAGTTACTACATAGAAGTGCAAATACCAACAAAAAGAGTTATGACCTTTGCTGCATAATTGTTTGCCTTATACCTTGTTGTCTTACCTTTATTAGAGACAGCAAGACTTCTCTCAGCTTTTTTCCTGCATAGGGAGATAGTATACACATCCATACATACACACAGAGTCTCCATGCAACACGATTAGTTGTTTTGCTTCCCACTCGGTGATAATACCTTCTGCTTATAGATAAGCCAAACTTACCGCCAAAAATTAAACTAGAAAATCAATATTGCAAATATAACAGGCAAAAATCAATCGTTGGTTGGAACAGCGAATGGTCCTCTCATATACTGTTCCACAGAATTGAAGGGAGGAGTCTGGAAATGAGCAACATTTCTAGTGAAGTCAACTTGATCTAAAGTATGCTCCAAAATGAGAAATGATGTTCTAGACTTGATTTGTACCTTGAATTAGAAAGCTCCAAGGGCATTGTACTAGCTTTGTACCCAGCTTCCCCACACCAGCTACAGTAGCTGTCAGAAAAACTTTACTGTACACGGTACTACACTCCTTGTCTGTATTACCTTGCAGTGGTTTTGTAGTCTCCTCTGAGCTGTATTTATTCCTGCTAAGATTCCACAACTCCAGAATCAGTACATGTACGTAGCTACTGTGATATTGTGATACTGTGATACTTATGTATATGAACAGCCATGAGTAGCTAGCTGCAGTTGCACAATTGCAACCTGGGCCTGGATGGAGTGAGAGAAGACATCTCTCTGTTCACCCGCAAACTCTACAATTGAAGGTCTCAGAACCAGAGTGGTCTATAAACCCACAGATATTGAGCTTGCCCCCACCCTCCCCCAGAGTATATTGTAGAAAATGAAGGAAAAAAAGGGCAACCCTCTTCTCCCAACGGAACCCTAGGCCATGTGACACTGCCACGTTAAGGGGTGAACGGGCAGGTCGTTCCAGCTGACCGAGCCTTCAGCCTTTCGGGCGCCTGTCCGCTATGGTACAGCCTCACTTATGCTACCTATTCAATTGTGGTTTGGTGTACAGCTTTCTTAATTATATGCATATTCAGGAAGTATAATGAGTTATATGGCTGCTGGGTACAATATATTCAGTGAAACTAGCTTTTTATAACAGATAACACTATCTGTTTAAGGATTAGAATTTGTTGGTTGAGAAGAGTCGTAAATATGAAGGCTTCCATTGTTGTAATACTTTTCTGCATTTTCACTGGCATTAATGCAAGATCAAGTAAATGTCCTACTCCTCAATGGTTTGTTGCTGAATTTGTTTCTATTGCCGAACAAGTTGTCAACCCTCCGATAGTTATTCATGATAGCAGTCTCTCGTTCTTCCGAGATGTTATGCTATTCACCGAAGAAGAGATTGCGCAAGTGGAGGAGGATGCAATTCAGTTCTATAACACGAGGTATGGCCTCAATTTCTCTCAGTCAGAACCAGATGAGCGAGGAGAACGAATCTATCAGAATGCAATCTTCTATCCAGCCAGAGTATCACCAGAAGTACATTACGCTGTGACATTCAACCGTTGGATAGTATCGGGAAACACGAGGTCTATGTGTTTCGAAAACCGTGTCGGCAGTTTTAGAGTTGACTTCAGCGGTGAGCAACTCTTGCACGGCACCTATGGTGGAGAGAAAGGCATCCCAGTTACACCACCAGATTGTCTTTTGTACGGTTTTTACAACATTGCAGTTTGTCCTCAGGAGCCTCTGGTGCTACAGTTTACTACAGCTACTCCAGGCCGTGTAGATCCACATGACCACATTCAAATCGCGAATATTGATATTTTCCATCGTGTTTGGGGACATGGTCTCGTGCAAGGCGTCGCTCAATACAATCCAACCGAAGACGGCCGTGTCTATTTTACAATACGCGAAATTTTTACTTTTCCTGCCCATCCCACTTTCGTTCCATAAGTGAGAGTACTGATATGGTGGTAATATTACTCTTAGTGTTTGTTGTATCTCAGACTGATCTGTAGTACGTACCTATTATAATAGCATGTACACAAGATGATCATGACTCTTTCATTTTCATTGAAGTGCTTTATGTATACAACTGAGTTAGTAGCCAGTAAAGTATGCATTGTAGTATTGATTTTCTGAATCTGTACAGGTTGTGGCATGGCAACTACTTGTGCCCCATTAGAAAAAGTATGTTTAGTCAGGGTTCATACAGATATTTGTAGCTATATGCTCATTTTTTTTGTAACAAATTTCAAGCCTTTTTTGAGCATTAAATTTCCTGGTAATCATATCGACAGACCCCCCCTAGGGGCCATGCATGGCTCCATGCAAATCATTTTTTCCACCTCTACTAACGAATCCCTTGTGAAATTCTGATAGTGGATGATTGGGGGGTTAGGATCAGGATTGGGGATACATGTATGTAGCATTGACAGTAGTTGACAGATACTTTATACTGAGTTTATAATGCTACAGAGCAAAGAGAGTAGATTTTCAAAACTGGGGTGTCTTTACTAAATTTGGAATTGGAAGTAAACATACCAAAAAAAATGATGTCAAGTTCTTCCCAAGTACAAATCTAGACTTAGATGTGTTTGTGGCAAGTACAGTTGCAGATATATTATGGCTTCAAATGTTTACAGTATATACTGTGAGAGAAAAAAATCTAGAAAAAGTACCGTATTCTACATATTATATCTGCCCATGGTGTATTATCCCCCACCCCCTTCTGTGAACAAAGTTAAGGTTATGTTGGAGGGTATTTACCTCCCCTTATACTGTCCATGCGAGTAGCTAGATCTATAACAAAAACCGAAAACTCCAAGACAGTGAGTAAAATCACAAATTGATCTTTGGTGTGTTTTAGCTAATTGGAAGAATTTAGATATAATCTCTCATAACTCCAATTGCAAACTTGAAATATTGAAGAATCCAGACAAGTGCTAATACATACCACAAAATCAGCCCTTAACAAACTTTCAGCTATAATGAAGAATGAAGCTAATAAAAATAATGTCAAACTTGATATTTTCTGCAGGTTTCTTCTGATTCCCTGGCTTTAAAGTTAGCTATAAACATCGATATCCTCAATCACGATTTGGGAGCTGGCCTTGTTGAAGGCCTCATTCGGACCATCCTAACAGAAGATGGCCGCTTTCATGCTATTATCTGGTATGTTCTTACTTTTCTTGTCCTTCCCACTTCAGTTGCCGCATGGTACAGCAATTATTCCTGAGAAAACACTGGTTTTGTAATGGTACAAACATTATTCTTATAATTTAAGTGGTTGTTGCATCTGATCTGTAGCTATGTATACTGTTAGAGTTGCATGTATGTAAGTAGCCTCGTACCCAGGCCACACCCCCCCTAAGGTAACCATGAACCCCTTAAATTTCATTAAGGTAATTTTTACTACTAGCAACCTTTTTTGCATGTATTAATGATGTCATTAAATGGCCTAATATTTCGTACAAACAGAAATGAGAAATCTTCAGAGAATGCATGTATCTTAGACTTTAGACAGTGTTAGCCTTTGCCTGGAAGCAACAACTGGGTGATGCAGAAATTCTCCTGTAGACATACATGGACTAGCTATGTATCGCTGCATATGGGGGATGGAGCCTTTCTTCAACATTATTTCCCTTTGGTAGTTGCTACAAGGACAGCCACAGCCACAGCCATGCTATCATATGCATCAGTGCAGGTGGAATCTAGCTTGTGTACAGTACTGTCTATGGTAGCCACATACTCCCTTGTCGGCTTTTACCAGCTGGATGCATTCTAGAGGGGAAACTCAAGCTAAAGTTCTTAGTGGGATAGCTACCACAGTAGGGAAACTATCAATGGCATTGCAGATGTCTGCCCATACCATAACTACCACAACAGCTTTCCTGTGGATTCTACCTACATTACCAGTACATGGCACCTGGGACCAGCTGTCTACAAGCTGCCGTATAGCCGGTTATTTTTGTGGGGTTCTAATTTTTGCTATATTCGTGGGGCTATCTTGCACTGTGAATTTTTTTTCCTGCAAAATGCTTGGGCCTAGAAATCTCCAAACCATGATGGACCAGTGAATAGCCAGAGAAAAGAGCGGCTGCGGTCTTGTTTAAGCATCTCTAAGAGTGGTAGGAATATTCTGGTTAATAAAAACCAGACTGGCTTAAAGAAAAAAATAGTAATAAAGCTACCTTCAACAATAGTAGGAAGCTATCTACAGTTGTGGTAGGTAGCTAGCTATATTATGGCCAGACATTGGTATCCCTGTTCAACGAAAATCTGCAAAACTTTTGTGGTAGGTAGCTATATTAAGAATACCTAATTATAATAGGAAGCTATTGTCAAAAAAAAATAGTAATAAAGCTACCTTCAACAATAGTAGGAAGCTATCTACAGTTGTGGTAGGTAGCTAGCTATATTATGGCCAGACATTGGTATCCCTGTTCAACGAAAATCTGCAAAACTTTTGTGGTAGGTAGCTATATTAAGAATACCTAATTATAATAGGAAGCTATTGTCAAAAACATTGTAGCTGTCTCCCCATAATAAAGCTACCTTCAACAATAGTAGGAAGCTATCTACAGTTGTGGTAGGTAGCTATACTATGGCTAGACATCTGCAAAACCTTTGATAGTAGCCGGGGGCAGTTCAAAAATTCCCCATTATTAAGGACACTGGTAGCATGGTACTGAAAAGAAAATGTGTGGCTTAATATCAAAATATCGTCCAGTGGCTGTCATCAATAGCTTAGCGCGCCAAATCTTCCTGGGGGAGCATGTCCCCAGACCCACAGATCGTTAGCAACCAGCTGCTGTTTTTTCCCACCTCCCCATACAAGCATCCCCCCTAAACTAAATTTCTAGAGAAAATACTGCATACCTGCTACCCTTCTCCCTCGTGAATGTCTTGCCTTGCTCGGGTTTAAGCCACAAAAAAGAAATCAAACCTGCCAAGATACATGCAATAGTAGGTAGCATTTCAATGTAGCTACTGTGTCATGTTAATGGCATGATTGTTCAGTAAATACAATCCTGGCTAATCCAGACCCCACATGCAGCAACTGGTTCAGGTGCTTGATTTGATGAGTCCTCAATACCACCTTATATATAGTTACTGGCAGAGTGCAGTATCTAATGACATCACACACACACACCTACAGCCAGGCCATAATGAAGCCTCCTGCATGTGCAGTGAATCTGGTGGGATTTATACTTATAGTTTTACCAGATGGTTGCCCCTCCTTCATACGTCTAAATTCAAACGAAATCTCATGACACTCAGAAGCAGTTCAGTTGTTACAGTTCAATCTCTGGGCTCATGGTTACATATTGCCGACAGTCAGATCAGCACTGGTCACTGCAAGCTCGACACCACAGATGGTGACCTTATGTATTAATCTCATAGTGGGTGGTGGCGATCTGACTGTCGGCATTACTATTTGTGATTGTAGCATGAAAAACATTCTCTGGACTACAAAAATGACTAGCTACATGCATCCAGTCCAGGTTTTGACCAATATCTTCTCAAGGTAATCTTGGGCAGTAGCTGCTCTTCACCTCTCCATTCCCTGTAAGGTGAAATCAAGAGATGTCAGAGCAGTCCAGTGGGCCTGAAGGTCATGGTACTTCTATACCTACTGCATGATCATTAGCTACTATTACCTACAGGTTGGAGCTTGGCACTGGACCCTGACCTTCACAGCCACTGCCCTATAGGTACATGTATGCCCAGTACGAGCAGTGGTTATACTTTCACAATCCAAGCAACTGAATTGTGTGTGTTCAAAGTTTCTACTTTCTTCAGCCTTGCTTTTTGGATAGGGAGTCATTTGTTCATCTAATGGATGAGCCTTTTTATCCCCGCCACCTTCCCTCCCCAAAAAAGAGACTTCTTTGCCACTTTTGTACTGTCCTCAAATAATTATTGCCACAGGATGCCTGACATCATTAAAATTTTGTTATTATGTCCACTAGCAGTATTCAATTGTATCACGCTTGAATCAGATATCTGCTAGTTAATTGCAAAAATGGAAAAGTCCACCACTGGGAAGTGTGTCATGCTTACCTATCTCCTATGTCCAATGAAAATCTTACATGAAATCCTATCAGTAACTGTTCATGACCACAACAAATAAATATACTCACAGAAATATCTTGAAGAGTTTTGGAGTTGTCAAATTTGGTCCCTCTGTAGAACAGGATAGAAACTTGTACTTAGAGAGCTACATGTGTAATTTCCACACAATTATAAGCTGTCCCCTTCTGTACAGAATGATTTGTCCATGCATTTTTAACAGACTTTGCTTCACACACACTACCACATCCTTACACCACACGCACACACACATGCGAGCACACATACACACACACACACACACAAATATATGCACTCAAAACAAAGAGGAGAGGACATGCTTTCACGAAAAATTGATGATAGCAGTTACATGTAGTAGACAAAGTACAATATCAACTGACAAAGCTAGGAAATGCTGTTTCTCTGATACCAAATGTTTACAGGGTGGGTAATACCAATGCGGACTGAGTTCATCAGCATTGTAAACCATGAATCTGAGGAGATCCCATATAGGAAGGAAGCTCGTAGCTAGAAGGTATCCATGGAAGTCAACTTGGATGGGTGACAAATGGCAATCAGTGTATAGCTAATAGTGCAGCTGATTTAATACTTTGGACAGACATGCATATGCATATGTCACATTCAGCCACTCACCAAAGCCAGCTCCCTCCAGCAGCTCTCTCTCCCTCACCATGATACTCCTGATGGTGTCCTCTCTGCTGGCGTGCTGCTGGCGGTAGTGGGAGGCTGTGTGGGGTTTGTCAGACTGGAGCTCCATCAGCTCTTCCAGCTCACCATCCAGCCGATGGAGGTATCTTGGGGTGGGAAGGGAAGTATATAGTTATAAGTACGCTTTTATTGTAGTCAAACCACTGAAGATTGTGAGGAGGTAGCCCAAAGCTTGAGTACACACACACACTTCTTCAAAGAAAACAAACAAGATCACTAGAGAGAGCATTAACTCTTTTCCAGCCAAGTTTTAACTCCTCCATAAGACTTAATGTGAATTCATATAGGCTTTTATATTAGATGTTGATTTAAAGTACATGTGGCAGTCCCGAGTAGAAAACGAACATTATTCTGTTGCGTATTTCGATCGCACCCGAGCGTTCACTACGCTATATCTCAGAACTTCCCGGGCGGGGCTCATACGTGCTGTGTAGAAGCCTCACATATTGACACTACTACGCAATGCGTATGAGCCCCGCCCTTAGCGAAAGATCAGAGATACAGCGCTTTGAACGCGTGGATGCGATCGAAATATTCGACGGAATAATGTTCGTTTTTTACCCGGGACTGCCACACATGCTTTCTCTATTTTGTATTGGCCCCATAGTATTTACAGAGTTAAGACTTTAGTCTAGTAGATTCCCTATAGGACCGTACTCCTGTTGTATAGAGTGGGGGAGGGGGGGGGGGGGTGGCAGAGAACTGGAGTTACTGAAATAAGACTCCCTACAGGACCGTATTCCTGTTGTGGAGAGTGGGCGGGGGGGTTAGGAGAGGAGGGTACCTTCCACGCAAAGTGAAGGCCCAGGAAGCGTGGTCACTGTCATAATGCAGCCATTTCCACTTCTGGAACCACTGTGGCTGGAAACTATTCCCAAATTCTCGCACTGGAAACTTAAAAGACATTGGCTGGTGTGGAAACTCTCCTACCAAAACAGTCGGAAGCTTCTTGGCCAAAATGTTGATCTCAATGTCGATCTTGTTAATCCATCTAGGCCTTCATCCCTCCCACTCCATGAGTGTGAACCCGCTGACCCGCGAGAAATGTAGGAGGTCAAATAACAATAAGTAGGGAAGGGGGGGCATGGCCCTCCCCCCCCCCATAAAATGCAGCTACCCCAATTTTTCACCCTTTCAGGTCTTTCAATCCACTTCAACCAGGGCAGACCCACAAATTTCACACACAGAATGTAACATGTAATACCTTTCAATAAGTTCCAGCATTTCACTGGTAGAGTAGAATAATTTTGTTTCTTCAACATGTTCTCGGAACCACATCAGCTTCACAACTACATAGAAGTGAAAATACCAACAAAAGAGTTATACACTGTCTGACCTTTGCTGCATATGATTGTTTGCCTTATACCTTGTTATCTGACCTTTATTAGAGACAGCAAGACTTCTCTCAGCTTTTCTCCTGCATAGGGAGATAATATATACATCCATACATACACACTGTCTCCATGCAACACGATTAGTAACTGTTGTCTTGCTTCCCACTCGGTAATAATACCTTCTGCTTATAGATATTCCAAAGCTGCCACCAAAAATTCAACTAGAAAATCAATACTGCAAATATAACAGGCAAAAATCAATCTTTGGTTGGAACAGTGAAAATGGTCCTTTCATAATAATATACTCTTCCACAGAATTGAAAGTAAGAGTCTGGAAATGAGGCAAGGTTTCTAGTGAAGACAACGTAATCTAAAAGAATGCTCCAAAATGAGAAATGATGTCCTAGACTTGATTTGTATCTTGAATTAGAAAGCTCCAGTATGAAACCCTGCCGTATATAGAATAGATACACACGCCTATGCCACTCTAAGCCCCACCCACCTCTCCAGCCTCTCCTTCCTGTGGGCCTCCCTCACCAGCTGCACCGCCTTCCGGGAGTTGGGGTGGACGACCTTTGCCTTCTGTTTACCCGACTTCTTCACTTTAGGCTGCAACAAAAGACATAAAGGACACTAAAAGCATTGTATGGAGCTGCAGCTGCTCCAGCTGGCTGGGCTTTGTCACGTAATATTTGGACCCCCAAAATATTTGTTCCCCCCCGAACGAATATTTCAACTTTCGCGTGAGATAAATGATCACCCCTTGAAATATTTGTTCCCCCTTCCTATATGCACGTACCATGGAAGCCGAGAAGCTCTATCTCCTAGTTCTCAGCTTATCCTATCTTCTAGCTTCTATATAGCTTCTTGCTAATCCTGCATAGCTCCTAGCTCTAGACTAAACCGGCGAATATTGTCGGTAGATTGCTGTGATTACGCTCGAGTGGGCGGAGCTGCTAGCTACAAGCTTCTAGCTCTTTATATTTATAGTGTGCTTGCGCATAGTTTTAGTACAGTCAATGTACAGTAGACATACATTAGTCTCGCGGGCCAGCCTCACGCGCAAGTGAGGCTGGCCCGCGAGGCTAACTATGTATCAGTAGAACGCACAATCGAGTGGCATGAGTGGGTGGAGCTTGTAACTCCTATCTGACTATCACTCCTATCTCCAAGGACACTGTCACTATGTGAAAGTATATTGCAAGTTTTAAAATCGAATGATAACGTTAAACAAAGAGCTAGCTCTCTGCTAAAACATCTATCTACCCACCGGCTTTATCGAAGGACAAGAAAAAGCGCCGCGAAACGGGGGAACAAAAATTTCAGAGGGGGTCCATATATTTCAACGCTTGCGCTAAAATATAAGTTCCGGGGGGTCCAAAATATAAGGACCGGGGGGACCATTTTTGGGGGGTCCAAATTTTTCAAGACAGCTTTCCTCTATGCGCTCAGATATACCTAAACCAAATACCCGGTAGTTAATTCCATACTGTTAGTCCTATGACTATAGTAGAGTCTATGTGAGTGCTCCTTTTTGATTAAAGTTCAAAACGAAGGGCTGGCTGCCGGGGAGCTTCCAGGATTTGTGGTAGTAGGGGCTCTCGTAGCACTTTCGTGCTTTGTACATGAAGACGAAATTTTAGTCCACTACCTGGCAGGAGTATTGCTATCTATGCAGTCAGACAACTGCTTCTGGATCTGTGCCATCTTTCCATATGTTGCGCATGTCTGTGCATGCTATTGCAATTTGAGCTATACATACTTATAAAGATACAAGCACCAGAAGTGGTGAGTTCCACTGACTAGCAAGTATTACAATCATCCACATCATTACTGCTAACCTAGGTAGTGTCGATACCAGCCTACCATCAAGGTGAAGATCGTTTACAGTATCATGCCACGAAGGACACTGTAAATCGATCTCTGCATTGATGGTTGACTGGTATCGAGAATATGGCCGAGGAGAGAGCTCAAGCATCCTGAGCTACCCCACTGCTCATCTCCAGCCCAAGATGCCCCAGCTCACAACTTATCACTGAAGGTCATGCACAGATTCTGGGGGCCCTCCAACAACCAGTGGTAATAAGCATCATGAGCCCTCACCACTGGATGGGCTTTAATAGTACCGTATCTGCTCCGTCCCAATCTCATGCTGCTATAGACTATTCGTAGATAATGCAGCTCACCATTTCCCTTCTGCCTGCCAGAGGCTGTAGCTATAGTTTCAGATTTTACTTTCTAGTGACGGTTCGCATTATTAGACTGATCATCCTCTTTCTAACATTACTCTTCGCTTATTTAGACCTGCTTCGCCCCGCGGACGCTGGGACCGAAGTGCGAAGATTGGGCTGAGTGCAAGGCCTGGGTTTCGGTAATTGAGTGACGTTCTAAACCCATAAGCAATTTGAGAATTTTTCCCAAACTAATAAATAAATAGTCTCGCGTGCCAAATAAAGTACACGTACGCGGTGGAGCAGTTACCTCTGGGCTCTGGGATGTGACCATCTAGAGCGTAACGTGGTTAGGCAACTGCTACGGTGGTCTCGGACAGTACGGCCTAGCTAGGATCCGTCCGTGTTTCTCTCTTGAGGGCTTCAGGCTTCAGGCTCCAGGTTCCAGGCTGTAGGCTTCAGGCTCCAAGCTTCAGGCTTCAGGCTCTAGGCGTTATGACGGCTTCCGCAATAAACAGCGCGTCCTATTCAACTACCCCCTAGCTCCACCCACTTAACTTAAAGTTTAGTCAATGACGTAATCCGCATGAATATTATCAACGAGCTATTTTTAGTTTATCAACGCACAAATGCTTTATCAACACCAGCAGACATGGATGATGCAAGCAAGGCTACTTACGTATAAAAGCCCAGCGTGGTGCGAATGCCATTCATTGTAAAATCGCGAGGGAACCGGAGTTGGAATCTTAAAGTAGACGTTAGCTTCATCACAACGGATCGAAGGAGCAGTAGTTTACTACTCTGAGCCCTTCAGGCTACGACAGGTAGGCTGCTTTAAATGCAGTTATTATGATTTCAAAGCATGTCAATGTCCTTGTGTAAGAATATGCAAATAGGCTATACAGATATCATTAGCCACTCCAAATACTTGTTTAGTTTCTGTAAATACGGCTGGTGCACGAGACTAAGTTTCTGCTCACATGATCTGCAAGCTGATCGTGCCGAACGTGTGTGCTCGAGCGCTCATACAGGCTCTACTAATAGCAGCGGTAGCACGACCGCCGGAAATAGGCGCTAACGGTAGTTGCTTCGTTTTTACTATTGAGAACCTTTCTATTTTAAGTAGGGCTTAGAGAAAGACGACGCAGCAACCGCGCTACATTTAACAACCATTCGGGAGCCAGTACAATGTACGTGCATGAAAAGGCTCTTTCGCATGCGAGATAATGGCGAAATTCGGGCGGCCCGAAACAGCATGAGGGTGGGTGAGCAGAAGCTAACCATCATATTGGAGTGGCCTTGCTACTTATAATTAAATTGTGTTTTCTGTCCTATTTTCCAATAGCAAGCCTAACGACTAGCTACTGAACAAACTGGTGGAACTTTTTTTCAACTGAATTCTAGTCTAATTTGGCGTTCCGTTACTACCGACCTAAGCTACTTAGGTCCTATAGGTTCCTAACGGACTTCATTGCAATGTCAGAACAGGAGGTTCTTGTTGAGGAAGTTAAGCTGGAGGTTGAAGAGGATGAGAAGGAGCAATTCGGAAGCACCGACAACAGCCCCTTGCTACAATTTGCCGGGGAAAAGCCTAGATCCAAGGCTGTGATTGGTACTGGAAGAGCACGGAAGCACAAATATACACTTGTGAAGAAGTTAGTGCATGCCTATACCTCATTGTGTATTATGTACTATATTAATCATGGTGGTTACCTCTGTAGGAAGCCTGAGGAAGAGAGTGAAGTTGAAGAGATTGAAAAGAAGGCCGCAAAACCAAAGCCAATCAGCATTTTCAAATTGGTCAGTGTGTATCATAATGTACCCAGCTATTGCATGTGTTTCAAGATCACTGGGAACAATATTTTGTTCCACAGAGAGGCTCAGCCTAGGACTAGACAAAGTAGATTTATTGTTCTTTTTAGACACTTTCTAAGCTTGTTACTATTTCAAGTAGCCAATTGCTATGCATGTATGTATCATGCATAAAAAGGGATATATCTGGTCTGGAATGGGCTTACTTTACAATGCATGTGCTTATATATCCCTTTACTGCGAAAGCAGGAGGATTGTTTTAACCCTCATGTTGTTACAGTACTAGTGTATCACTGCAAAAATGTAAGGATTGTTTTTTACCATCATATTGCAACTGCAGTAACCAAACTGGGTTAAAACAACTCCCACATTTTTGCAGTGTATATATTATATATATAATGTAACAGAAAGTCATGCCATTGCCTTGTTCCTCCCCAATTCCCACTTGTAGTTCCGCTATGCCACGGCTCTTGACCTACTGCTCCTCCTGGTTGGCACTCTGCTGTCTATTGTCCAGGGATGTAGCTTCCCTCTGATGGTCATCCTCTTCGGCGATGTGACCAATGCCTTCATCAATCAAGCAGCTACTCAAGCATTCATCAGCCCAAACAATTCGGTCGCTGTTGCATGTGCCGCTTCTGCTGTGTCTAACATTTCAAATACACCTTTGAACGATTCCATGGATGCCGTATTGAGTAATATCACCACTGGTATTGTGGATTGCAATGCCAATGCCTTTGGTGTGACTCTTGACGAGATCTTACAGATCTGCTTTAGCGATCATAGCCAATGCCTCTCGGATGACAGATTCATTAGCGTTGTTAACCGGCAAGTCATATGGTTTGTCGTCCTTGCAGTAGGTGTTTTGATCGCAAGCTTTGGACAGCTTTCATTTTTCCAAGTAGCTTGTGAACGGCAAATAAATAGGATTCGTCTATATTACTACCGAGCAATCATGCGGCAGGACATTGGATGGTTCGATAACAACCCAAGTGGGGAGCTCTCCAGCCGCCTGTCAGAGTGAGTGCCAGATTTTTTACCTCGTACCAATCTGTATAATATTATGAATCTGTTTTGTGCTTATTCTTTGAGATGGTGATAGAGTAACGGACAATTAGGGTGTAATTATGATAAGAACATTTATACAGTCAATAATAATTTAGAGTACAACTTGTCCAAGAATTTGGTACTGATAGCAATTGTACAGGTTGTCACTGGAGTAGTTCACAACCCCAAAGAATGGAAAGTAGTCCATGGGGTGTTTTCTTTGTGGCTGGCTGTAGCTTCAATTGGGCTGTTTATATTTTGATTGATTAATAAGAAGCAACAGTCATGTACTTTCGATAACTTTATTGCCACGTCAAGTACAAACCAAAGTGTCGGTAGATTATTTAAATCTTCTACTTCCTACGTTATGAACTATTCAAGATACCTTTTATGGGAGTATACTTTATTTTAGGGTGAGTAGGAGTAAATTCATTAGGTTAAGTTGTTTTCTGCTAGATTCTGTGTGCTGTACTGACTAATATGGCCATTTCATTTCTTCCTGTAGCGATATTGAAAAGATCCACGATGGTATCGGTGACAAGCTCTCCATGGTCATCGCGAGTATAGCTGCCTTCTTTGCTGGTTTTGTAATTGGCTTCATGAAGGAGTACCGCTTAACTCTTGTCTTGCTGGGATTCACACCTCTGCTAGCTATTGCTGGAGCCATGATCAGCAAGGTATTGTTTGTTGTTCAGTGAAAATGTACCAGTTAGTCCAATACAGAAATCCTACAAACTGTACATGTTGTAGCTAGCCCAGCACAGGACATGTGGAGTGAGCCTGAGTGAGAGACTGTATATAACATGGATTAGCTACCACAACAATTGGGAATGCAAGTCTTTACTAGAAATGATGTCAGAACTGCATGTATGCTACAACAGCTCATGCCTGACCAGGGTAGCAGTAGATGTACTGCATGATCTCAGCTGCTTTGCACTTTCTGCTGCTTTCTGTTATTGCAGTAGTCTTTAGTAGTAGTGTAGCCTAGTATTTCTTGTAGTCAAGCCTTTATATAAGTGAAAGTCATTTGCGGGGGCTAACCACTGGATGCTTGGTTTAATATTCTCGCAAACCAGGCAGTAGTGAGAAGTAACAGTTAGTATAGTATTACATATCGTACTGGCTTTTAGGAAGGTGAGGCTTAAGTCTTCACGATGAAGCCTAGCTAGTAGTCTGCGTGGCCTAATGTGCTGCATGCTGACCTAAGCCAACCAGTCATGAGTAACTGTATCATGATGCTAGAGTGTGAAGAAACGACTGGTCTTTGGGAGGGCGAAGTCTCTGCCTGTGAAACATACATGTATCCAAGGCTCATCCATGGTTGCTATGAGGGAGTGGAGAGACGGGCTGTGCTGCTTGTAACTCCAATTTGCACTGTTCTATTGTGCCGTCCATCTCCTGTACTCGTGTACGTACAGCACACAAACTCTACTAACCTTGGAGCTGTATTAAACCTCCCTTAATTGTGTAAGGGGCTTGTCCAGATTTCTGACTCTTCTTTACGCTAGACGTTCGAAGACATGCAGCATCACTATCACTCAGCAAATGCCATTTTAAACATGTACCTAAATGCCCAGGGCCATGATGGATGTACCATAAATACATTCAGACATGGGTACACACGGTGTGGGGCTCACCCCAATTATGCTTCTGGTATACCTACACTTCAGTTGTTAGGTGACGGAGACAAATTATAGCTGTATGTATATCCCTTATCCGTATCCCGTTTAATTTACTCAGCCCTCGGGTGGTTAATTTACACCCATAGGCTTTGTAGTTTAAGCTGGATATTAAGCTGGATTTGCACTTGTTTACTTACTATAAGAAAGTAGGTACTTTAGTCTGGCCTCTCTACTTTCTCCATTACATGTAGTTCGTCGCAGTCTTTGCAGCTCAGGAGCAGAAGGAATATGCTTTAGCTGGTGCGGTAGCTGAGGAGGTTCTCTCCTCTATCAGAACTGTGGTTGCTTTTGGAGGGGAGCAAAAGGAAGCAAATCGGTGAGTGGACTATGTAAACTTTAGGAAAGTGGATTGGTAAGTGGAATACATAAACTTTGCAGGTGATAGTCAGAGTATTTTTGTGATAAGCTGAAAGTTTCTTACCCATAGACCTTCTGGCGTTATGATGTTATATGGTGTAAAAGTAGCCTCATCCCAAGGCTCTCCCTAACCACGGCGGAGGGCCTGGTATCCTATCTCACTTGAGTAACGTCAAGGGTAGAAAGATGGTAGAAGGACTTAATTGTGTGTAGGCGAGCACATTACAATTCTCCAATACCAAAGAAAGGCAGCGAATCAATAGTTCTTGTAGGTCATTTTGGCCCTGTTGGTACCGCAGACTGAGCGCTAGTGTCGCCGGCAAAAGGTAGAGAAATGCAGCTGTCTTTCAATTTGTCCACGCCTACGTATCATGTGGAAAATTTAAATCATGTGAGAAAAGATACTAGGCTCTCCCCTGTTTTACAATTTACCGAGGGGAGAGTCTGGAAACAACTTGAAGGCTGTGCTCACCTTAAATGTTTACCCAACTTTACACGTATGTCATAATGGTAAAAGTTCCATGGTGGGTAACTATCCAACCAATGGCGGAATTAAGCCTAACCAAGAATCAGTAACAGTGTCTGTAACGTCTCTAATTCTTTATCGCTTTCTGACCTGTGCAGCTATGATGTGAAGTTGAAGCAGGCCCAGAGGCTTGGAGTGAAGAAGGGGTTCTTTGGTGGACTGAGCATGGCGTCAATATCGCTGCTCATGTTCTTGGTCTATGCTGTGGCATTCTGGTCAGTGGGTTCACGTGCTGCACATGCTTCCTCACACACATCATATATGCACAATGTGACAGTCATGCACATGCACATTTGTACATACAAGTACGTGCACAGTCACCTGTACATACACTGCATTCATCATGCATGTGTACACACATACCTATTATGTGCCGTCCCGCGTAGAAAACAAACATTCTGTCACGTATTTCGATCACCTCCGTGTGTTCAAAGTGCTATATCTCTGAACTTCCATTAAGGGCGGGGATCATACTCGCTATGTAGTAGCGTCAATATGTGAAGCTTCTACGTAATGCGTATGAGCCCCGCCCTTAACGAAAGTTCTGAGATGCAGTGCTTTGAACGTGCAGATGCGATCGAAATACATGACGGAATGTTCGTTTTCTACACGGGACTGCCACATATGTATAAACAGTTACATACGTACCAATCACTCACTTGTATATACACACACTGCTATAACCAATGCATTTTTATTACCATTCTAATTTGATTACCATCTCTCCACTTTCAGGTTCGGTGCCTGGCTCGTCTCGATTGAAGCAATCCAGGGAGGAGACGTGCTTATTGTAAGTTACCATTATTTGATGTTGCTAGGTGGTTGCTAAGTTTATTGTGCTGAATAAACAGGCTACAAAGCCACCAGTCGGTGCTGACACAGCAAAAACTGGATATTTTCCTAACCACAGTGCAATATCTAGATATTGCACTAACCACATGTGCAGGGCTAGTCTCGTGACTAGACCTCTACTCGCCCACCGCCGAAGAACGGTCTTATGGTTAGTAAACAAGATAAACAGCCACCACAAGGCAGACACTTACGCAATATAGCATAAGCACTGGTAGCTGCAGGCAACACTATTTGTCTGATTATGTAACTAGACGGCCACTACCTAGCATAATCAAATAAATCACTTAATATAACAGGCTGAGTTGGGATGTTGTTGATATTATAAGCACTTGCCCTCTGCTTATAGTCTAAATCAACAACATATCTCCTGGACATGTTATAACTAATACACAGTATCAGTTGTCATATAGTGGGTTATTTTCGTGGGTGCAAATTTTCGTGAAAAGATCGAGAGGTCGTTAGAAATAATTTTCGTGGTTCTAAATTTCGTGGCACCAAATATGCGATGACGTAATATGAACTTTGACTTGCTACACGTGGTTCGATCAACGTCGATTTTGCACGACAGAGATGGACCGCTTCAGCATTGAGTCGTGCATAAGAGGCTAACAGGTCTATAAAGGCATATGGGAGGCCAGTATTGGAGAAGAACTACCATACCGCCGTGGTATTGGAGAGGTATGGGCCTCGCTTTTTTGTTTAATATCACCTCTGCTTTCTTCGATCACAGCATGAAGGGCGGCCTGTGACAGAGGACCCTGTGGATCCAGGGCATTGTCACAGGTACTATAGAGAGTTACAGTGAAAATCGACTTAGCACCTAGTCTGCTCGGACTTTGATGCTCGTGTAACCGATCGTAAAATCCGTGGGTGGAAAATTTCATGACTTGCAGGTTAACCACGAAAGTAACCCGCTATACGGTGTAGACCCTTTACCATTATGATGTAATGGGGGGGTAAAAATGAGCACTAAATGGAGAAAATACAGGAAAACATGTAAACAAGCATGTTCTTATGTTTTCGTACAAGAAAACTACATCAAAGCACATGTTCTCATGTATTTTCTCCATTTAGTGCTCACTTTTATCCCCCATTACATCATAATGGTAAAGGGTCTCCAATGTTTTCTGCACAGGAGTGCAGCCTGGAAATAAAAATAGCATTGACGTTCACTCATGTAAATAAAAGTGCATCATTACATACTTTTGGTTACATGTAATTAATTGACCGTAGATTTGCCAGCCTAGCATACCTTGGCCTACTGAGCCCGTAAACTTTCAGTAGCTTCCACCGCTGCCTGTAGTTGCAAAGTAACGATGTAACTTAGCACACATGATTATTGTGGATGCACAATGTTGTCATAACCTTTAACCTTGCAAATTCATGTGACCAGAATAGCTTGCAAAATTGAATCCTTGCCAGAAGGCTCTGGAAGAGCTTCTTTTTTTGGTTATATAGATAGCTAGACCACCTGCAGACCATGTTTAGCACAAACCAGAAAAAGGGAGAATGATGTAACTTATAATTTTTATAGAACTGAACCATTGACGTAGCTCATCAAAAGGATTATGAAAATTAAAAAAACTAAGGAAGGTTATTCATACTACATGTAGCTGTATGTGGAATCAGGCTGATGAAAAGTTCCCACCAAAATCTAGGTATCAATTACCAATTGGAGATAGAGTTGACACTTCTACATGTGTTTAGTATGGGTAGTTGTAATACCTTTATCTTCAGTAGTCATGTATCTCCAATTTGACATAGGTGTTCTTTGCAGTATTGATTGCAGCCATTTCTCTGGGAAGGGCAGCACCAAATTTACAGAACCTCTTCACTGCTGCTGGAGCTGCGAGGAGTATTTATGACACTATTGATAGGGTAAGACAGTTTTAGTCGTTTTACCTGTTATGCAAATTTTGGAATACATATTGTACTTCTAAATATGCACTGCTATTTTCCAGGCCCTTTATTGATCTAAAAACCAGTTCAGTCTACACTAAGCCATCGTAGAGGTGTGTCATCTGAGTGCAGGGAGCCATGTACAAGTACACGGGTAAATTAATTATCAGTTTATACATAGTGCCATGTACAGAAGCGTGATTGCATGACGTTACATAACTCACCCTGCTAGAGCATATGAAAGAGCTGAAATTCTTTTTTTACTTCACCGCATTTGTGCAGCAAAGACAGATATCCAGCAGGAATTACGCAGAGGCAATCTCGTGTGTGTGTGGTGCAAGTTTTGTCGGCATAGCTGGCTTTGTTCCAGGTTGTCCCAAAAATATAAGTTAGCCCAGAAAGCGATTTGCTTGTAACCCTGGAGGTGGACATTCAGAAACAGTGAGTGGTAGATCTATGAACTTTTCATGGCATATTATGTAGCCAGGAGCCCATGAGCGATGTAAAGGAGCGTTAAATTAGTGATTCTAACTGTTGTCAAATGGGACCTACAAGAAATTTCCATATATGGAATGCCTAGCAGTTCGGCATGGCTGGTACTATAGCAATCAAAGTCCACCCTTCTCTTTCTCCACATAGCAACCTCTCATTGACTCCTCCTCCTCAGAGGGATTGGTGCCTGAGAGTTTGGACAGCACAGTCCAATTCAATAATGTCAGCTTCTCCTACCCATCCAGGCCTGATATACAGGTGAGTAATGTTGTTGCTTCAATAAGCTCTATCAGCACCAGTAAAGGTTATGCTTTAGGAATAGCATACTCAGATTGTAGCTTTAGAGGAGTCTGTAGCGAACAATGTATTCATCTAGAAGTGGAGTGAAATTTTAAGAAGTCATACCATCAGCATAACAATTTTCAGACATTATTTAGCTGGACCCAGGTCATGAATCCAATCTCAGCTCACCCAGTGTGCGTATACACTTAGCAAAATGGTTTCCCTTATCAAAGTGAAGACCAATCAATTCTTGTTTGTCTGCTGTTTTCCTCAGGTTCTGGACAGTGTGAGCCTAAGAGTGGAGGTGGGACAGACAGTGGCTCTGGTGGGTCCTAGTGGGTGTGGCAAGAGTACCATTGTACAGCTGCTGCAGAGGTTCTATGACATCGATAAGGGAGAGGTAAGCATAGCAGTATTACATGTGCAACAAAATTAAAAAGTGGTCTGCCAGGTGTCTGCCAGGTATAAAGATTTAAGGAGGGTGTAATGTAACAACCAGACATGGGAAACGTAAAGCAATCTTACTACCATTTGAGTGTGCACTTTGTACCCTCCCAGCAGATAAAAATGAGATTTTCTCTGTATTAATTATATTATATGCAGCCATCAATTATTTGAGGGGAGAACTGCCACGCTGAACTATATTGAGTGTGTGCCGTTACATGTAATGATAGTAAAGAGCAACATCTGATTGAAAAAATATATTATGAATAGTCCAGAGATCTGCAGTTGTATAGACTTTCTCCTATACACACTCATTTATATGTGTACAGTGCATCCTCAGATATACAAACCTCGATTAACCACATCCTCGATTATCCAGACCCTGCATGGGGGTGGTTATGTCATACAAAAGTCACGTGCACAATGCATGCCCTGCTAGCTGCTGGCTATACAAGGATGCCTTGTGGTGCACGAAGACTCAGAGATCTAGACAAGTCTATCACACAGTTTTACCAAGGAAGGCCTACTACAGCTCCCAGGTTAGTAGAGTTTATGCAGCTCTGTATAAGTATAAAGACGAGTGCTATAGAAACGGTTCCCTCCACTAAAGCCTGGTAATGAAGCTAGGTTAGCTGTTATTCTCGTGACGGGCTGGCTTGCAAAATTATTGTCTTGATGCGCCGAGGTCATGTGAGTGCAACATCTGCATCTGTGCTAGCTCACAATACATGTACATGTAATTTGTTATGTTTATACATGACATTATTCACGTGTGTGTGCATGTATACATGATAGTGTAACACGCAGTTCAGCTATCCGAACTTTTTCACTTAAAAGAACATTCTTTTTGACCCGCTGCCCAAAGTGTGTGTGCATGTATAGGGGTTTGTATAAGTGTGGATGCACTATATTTTTGGATTTGGAACACATGATTATCTACCCTCTTAAACTTTACACTTTCAGATCTTAGTAGGTGGCAATAGTATCAATGATCTAAATCTCAAATGGCTAAGGAGCAACATTGGCATTGTTTCTCAAGAACCGGTTCTATTTGACACGACCATAGCTGAAAATATCCGCTATGGCAAAGAAGATGCTACAATGGAGGAGATAAAGCAAGCCGCCAAAAATGCCCATGCATACAATTTCATCTCAGAGCTTCCTGATGGCTTTAATACTCAGGTTGGTGAAAGAGGTGTGCAGCTAAGTGGAGGCCAGAAACAGCGGATTGCCATAGCTCGTGCTTTGGTAAGAGACCCCAAGATCTTGCTGCTTGATGAAGCCACCTCTGCTCTCGATACAGAAAGTGAATCAATCGTACAGGCTGCACTGGACCATGCACGTAGAGGTCGTACCACCATTGTAGTTGCTCACCGACTGTCAACCATTCAGAATGTAGATATTATAGCTTCCATTGAGGAAGGCCGTGTGGTAGAAATGGGAACACATGCTGAACTGATGGCGAACAAGGGACTCTACTTCAATATGGTCACTGCACAGGTGAGAAAGCAATACACCAAGTGTATCATTTAGAACGCAATAACACCCTCTTGTGCCTAAAAGCTGTGCTTAATTTTAGCTGTGACAATAAGGTGAACACACCTGTAATGATGCGTACACTCTTTGCATTTATACAGTCCTATGGCACACATGAGATATTTGCTAATGACGAAACGAAGCATCTGTTCTCACTCGAGCAACAGCCAGACAGTGAATCGGGAAAAGGACCAGCTGGCCTCCAGAAACAGATTAGTTTGCAAAAACAGATCAGTTTACAAAGACAGACCTCAGGCATCTCAAAGATGGAGACTCCGGGAGAAATCTCAGAAGACAAGCAGAAGGAGTGGGATAAGGAGAATCCTAATGTTCCCTTTTCTCGCATTCTCAGGTATGATAACCTGGTTGCCTTCATATCCATATGGCCGTCATATCACTGTAATTGCTGTACCAATATAGCAACTTGTGAGCGCAATTTCCCAGTATCCTATACATGGTACTGGTGTTCATACTAAGCCTGGGAGCTAGCAGGGTATAGCTGTCACCCTGGCTTAATAAACATGCTTGTGCGTATCTCCTGTATTATGGCTTCATTTTAACACAATACATTTTCATTGGAACTTGATATAATTTGAAGAAAATGAAGGCGGTCCTTGCTACAGCTTCAGGCTCACTTGACAGAGCAACTACTGACAGATCAGCATTATGAAGAATAGGGTAGGCTCCGAGTTGTAGAGATGATTTCTTGAACTTCTGTCAGGTACACACTTTTTCGGCCCTAACAGGTACCTGATGAAGGCTCAGTTAGGGCCAAAACGTTTGTACCTGACAAAAGTTCAAGAAATCATCTGGAGCCTACCCTATTATATAAACTTGATGTAATTGGTGCAGTATGCGTATTGTAATCAGTTGTACTAACATAAAGAATTTTTGCACTACTGCAGAGTATATATACCAAATGTAAACTAGCAATTTTCAGACTGCTTTGTATTATCCTCATCGTTTAATGTTTATTCTCTGTGCAGGCTCAGTGCAAAAGAGTGGTGGCTAATCGTCCTAGGTGTGCTAGGGGCTGCACTCAATGGCAGTGTGTATCCTCTTTTTGCTATCTTTTTTGGTGGAGTTCTGGGTGTATTTGCTCTGCCTGCGGACCAAGTGTTTGATGAGATTCATTTCTGGGCTGGGATGTATGTTGTAATGGCAGTGGTGTCTGGTACTGCTACGTTCTTCAAGGTGAGAGCAAAACGACTGAACAATGTATTATGTATCAGAGGTGTATGATGTGACTTAAGTGCTAAGCAATAATTAAGGTATGTATCTTATCATTGCATGAGTATAGTAGATTGGTCAATCCAGGACACTCTGAGGCAAGCCTGAACAAGTGTATATGCACAGTGTGGGTATATGGCGAATATACAACATTCAACAGAGTTAAGGAATGTTCAAATGGTGAACACCCTCTGCTGCTTTCAGTTACTATTCCCCCTCATACCTGGCCTGCAGTCTGGCCTCCCTCCAATCTGTAGTTCCCACTGCTCTTAATTCTCTGCCTTTAGTACTCTCAGTTTGTTTGTGATTGGGAAGAAGTCTAATGTCAGTCTGTTGCCTTGTAACTGTCATTTCCAGATTGCTCTCCTAATGTCTGTCTGTTGCCATAACCTCTAGTAATTTTTTTGAGATTCCTCTCTTTCTGTCCATCAGCACTGTCTGTTCATTGTCTTCCCTAGAGAAATTGCTATACTTGTTCCTTAATCTCTATGCTATAATGTTATGCCCCTGCTTCCTACAGATGTTCTGTTTCAGTGTGTCTGGTGAAACCCTCACTGCTCGGATCCGCTCAAGGTCCTTTAGGGCCATGCTGCGGCAGGAGATTGCGTGGTTTGATGATGAGAGAAACTCGAGTGGAGCCCTCACCACCAGACTCTCAAGTGATGCTGCACAGGTCCAGGGGGTAAGCCAATACATTCTGCTCCCTGCGTTCAAAGCGCTGTATCCATGAACTTCCATTAAGGGCGGGGCTTGTACGTGCTGCGTAGTAGCATCCATATATGAGGCTTCTACGCAGTGCGTATGAGTTCCTCCCTTAATTAACAGAAGTTCAGAGATATAGCGCTTTGAACACAGAGATGCGATCGAAATACGCAACAGAATAATGTTTGTTTTCTACCCGGGACCGCCACATATAACATACGTGGTGATATGGTTAGCCTCTAGTCTCTAAAAAAATCACCTTGGCCATTCTTTCTCTCCACCCCTACACATTCACACACATGTACTCTCTCACACAGGCTGCTGGTACTCGGCTGGCCACATTGATTGAGACGCTTGTCGGCATGTCGATTGCTCTTGTGATTGCTTTCATCTTTTCCTGGGTGCTGACACTCCTTATCCTGGGCGTTGTCCCTCTGCTGATAATTAGTGGAATATTCAGGACAAAGATACTCCTGGGACATGCCAAAAGCAACAAGAGAGAACTTGAAAAAGCTGGAAAGGTACGATTACCTGCTTATGCAATTAGGTTTTAATTACCAGAAAATCAGCTAAGTGACTATTACTGTTCAACCAAAAATAACTAAACTAAGTTTAACATGAGCATGTAAGACAGGTAACCAATCAGCCAAACGTAAATAACTTTTAACATCTAGTAATAGAAGACAATACTATATTTCTGTACTTTGTTGTAGTCATATGTGACCGAATTTGCGAAAACCCGGCACTTCGTGCGTTTTTGAACGCGCATACTCCAAACACGCATATCTCGTGAATGCTGTACGCTATCTAAATGAAACGTGGATTGTTTATATAGGAGGTGTTGCTGCAGCAATAACCCAGAAATGAAGCCATTCAGCCACACCGCAGGAAGATACGGGGCCAAGTTCGCGGAACTTTTGATGTCACGGCAAAATGACGGCCCTACTAAGGCACGTATCACAGATTCTGAAATGGAGAGAGCTGCCGACCTCTAGCGTGGGATTCCTTTAGTTGAAGGTTGGTACTTGTACTGTACCAGAAGCATATGTGTCGCTCTAACCGTTGTCGAGATATGACAGCTTGAAAATTGGCAAAAATTGAAAATTTCGTGCAAATGCGCGAAGTGCCGGGTTTTCGCAAATCCGGTCACATATTTGTACTTATCAATCTGTACAATCTTCACTTCAATGCACAGATTGCTGTAGATTCCATTGAGAACATCCGTACGGTAGCTGCCTTAGGAGTGGAAGATAATTTCTTTGCTCAATTCAAGGAGAATGTCAAGAGGCCATACCAGTAAGTAAATTTGCTGTGAGTTAAAAGTATCGCTATAGCTGATCAAAGTTGGTTTCCTGAAGTAGAGAGGGAACTGTTACAAAAATACTCAATCTAACCCCTGAATGATTAGCTATGTAAAATCTAGATACCAGTTGGTGGTGCATTACAGGGTTTGGTTAGTGCACGAGGGCAATATGGTAACGCAGGTTAATGCACGAGCCAAAAGTGTGTGCATTGTCTGCCCAAGACCTTTACTATATTGTTTGAGCGCACTAACTACAAAAAAATCGACAGCAGTAACATACTCCACAATTATCAATGACACTAATCATGGGACTTAAGTTGATAGATGCGGGAGCTTGGAGCGTATTAGTACATTTTGTGCGCAGAACCCTTGTACCTGCTGTTTCAAACTTGTCATACATGAACAGTTAGAGATGTGGTCAAATCAATCACATATTTAACCAGGGAAGATTTACTGCAGTCCAAAGTCAGTAGTGTTTGTGTTGCCTGTGTATGAGTAGAGATATGAGCACTGGAGACAGATCTATCATAATTAAGCGATGCAAACCATGGTAACTTTTGGGCAGCATAGCCCGTCACTGTACTCTCCCATAGTCATGCCCAAGCTTGTATTGGTGTTGCAGACAGAGACCTCATCCTCCTAAAAGCCAGTAATTTCTGGCATCACTGGTAGCTGGCTACTTTAGTTACATCCTATTCTCGCGACTGGCTGACTCACAGTTGCAAAGAATTGCAGTACAGTAAACAAAATTTAGCCTTGCGGATGTTTAGTAGCGTACGTTACGTGATGGTTGTGAAAGGTTGCGGATTTTATGCGGTTACAGAGGGTGTTGTGTGGTTACAGAGGATCACAATGCTGTCAACCATCTGGTGGAAATTGAATGTTCAGTTATAGTAACCTGTATACTTTGCACTTCTTGTAGCTTTATCACTTGTGTCTCTACTTCATGCAGTCGGGCCCTCTTCAACAGTATTGTCGATGGATTCGTATTTGGATTCTCTCAGAGTTTCATCTTTTTCCTGTATGCTGTTGTGTTTCGTTTCGGAGCCTTTCAAATCATTCAAGATCCTGGTAGTGTTGCACATGCTGACTTCCAAAGTATCTTTCGTGTCTTCATGGCTATTGTGTTTGGGTCCGTGTCTATTGGACAGGCTGGTGCATTTGCCCCAGACTATGCAAAAGCAAAAATATCTGTCAATAGGATCTTTGCACTCCTGGACCGCAAACCTTTGATGGATAGTTATTCTGAAGATGGAGATAAATTGGTGAGTTACTGAACAATTAAAGTAGAAAATTTGCTATTGTATGCCTTATACACTTCACCTGTGGGTATAGGTATATTATGTCTTAGTAATTGCAATACTTGCATTTAACCATACATGTACATGCATACTAATGATGCTATATATATTGTTATAGAATTTGCCTGTCATACAGACATCTACACTGTATTTCCTTTTATCTTCTACCAGGAAAATGTAACTGGTGAAATTACAGTACAGAATATAAGTTTCCACTATCCTTCTCGTCTCGAGGCGCAAGTATTGCAGGGTCTGAGTATTTCAGTGAAGCCGGGGCAGACCCTGGCTCTAGTGGGACCCAGTGGGTGTGGCAAGAGCACTGTAGTCTCCCTGATTGAAAGATTTTATGACCCGGATACCGGAAAATTGGCCCTGGATGGTAGTGACCTGAGGGAGCTCAATATCCAGTGGTTGCGTTCTCAAATAGGTGTTGTGTCGCAGGAACCCGTACTCTTTGACACCAGCATTGCTGAGAACATCCGCTATGGTTCCAACTTCAGGAAGGTTTCAGACGAGGAAGTCATTCAAGCAGCTAAAGCAGCCAATATCCACAGTTTTGTCGAATCCCTTCCGCAGGTATGGCTTTATTAATACAGACCATTACAGGCAGAATGTATAATCAAGCAAGTGGTTGTAGGCCTAATGCATCAAAGCAGTGATAGATGCACAAGCTGCTTAGCTATTGATTTTCCTCCTTTACTTCAAGTCCCCTAATTGCAGAATCCCAAGCAAATATCACTCCTGCCCAGACAGAAAAGAAAAGAAAAAACAGAACCCATAAATAGGTTACTTGGTAGGGTTTGAAACCCAGCTTGTAGTCTTACTAGTTGAAAAGTTCTGGCTTAAGGCTTACGTATAAGCTTGATACGTAGAAGCTTGAAATGTATGATTTTTGGTGCTATCCCGTTGAAAGTGGCAGAGTTTTCTTATTTTTCATGTATTCCAATGGTGTATGTTTTACTTCTTTGCCATTGAATTTATTTACGTCTCTTTATTGTGTAATGATAATGAGCATTGCAGGCTAACAAGTACCATGTAAGGACATGTGTAAAGCCTGGGATGTACTCTTTCAGTTTCAATCTGAAGGCTACCAAGTATTGCAACTCTTCATATTTGTTCCATTATAGGGCTATAGTACTAATGTAGGGGCAAAAGGTACACAGCTGAGTGGAGGCCAAAAGCAACGAGTTGCCATAGCCCGTGCATTGGTAAGAGACCCCAAGATCTTGCTGCTTGATGAAGCTACTTCTGCCTTGGACACGGAGAGTGAAAAGATAGTGCAAGAGGCCCTAGACAAGGCCAGAGAGGGTCGCACCAGTATTGTGATTGCTCATCGATTGTCAACGATCTACAATGCTGACTGTATTGCAGTTATTAAAGGGGGCAAAGTCGTGGAGCTAGGGACCCACTCAGAGTTGATGGCCAACAAGTCTATATACTATGAGCTGAATCGCTTTCAGATGATTGCAAAAGAAGACAGCGTGGAGAACTGAGAGTTTTAATTGTAATTTAGGTCAATTGCTGCACTAGTTTATAATGCTGTGATACACTGCAATGCACATGTACATTATTGTGACATTAGAGACGATTTTGTAATTTCCACTCTTGTGTGCAAACCGATTGTGATTTATGTGTAATATGACTTCTGATCTTTGCCTTGCTTCCAGGCTCCATTGCCCAGTGTTCTTTACATGCACATAGAAAACATGGCCTCCAGTTGTTGTTTGCACATTGGAAAAATAGGGGCTGTATTTATACATTTGCAAAGACTGCTGGGCAATTGAGCCTCTGCATGACCATCACTAAGACTACTTTTTGTGTTAACTGCATGTTTAAAGTATGTGTATTGATTAATTAACAGTTACTGATATGTACACTCCAAATGCAGCGGATTTATTATAATTATACTATGCTCACAACCTCAGGTTAACATTAATGTTTATGGCTGCGCGTGCATACGTATATGATAATTATAAGAGGTGACTAAACTACAGAAATCCATTATACAGGGAAATGGCTGCTACACATACAGGGTCAGAGATTTCACTGTATAGTGTATACAAGTTAAGGTTGTGCAAACATATCCTGAGGTTGCAGGCCTGTACTCCAACATTATGATAGTTGATGCCATATAATCAGTTTTCCCTCATCAATGCTGCACAAGGGTTATGCACTCATTATGTAGTCTTGCGTTGTGTGCCAGACCCAGCCTCATGCTTCATGCACCACTCCTAACGTCGACGTCAGTGATAGATTCTTATGAGGTATGAATTACACTCATGTAGCTATGGGCTTACACACTCTCATGGTCGTAATCAGCAACTTTAATGACCAAACATGTCCCTCCAATATACATGCAGACACAGGTACTACAAAAAAATGGCACACAAACAGCTTATACCACTTTACGCTCATGCAATATTGATAGTAATTCAGAAAAGCTCGGGCGGTCCTGCAATGAAGACAAGGTATAACAACAGTTATCTGTTTGTACTAAAATGCCAGAGGTAGTCGCTACCTTAGGATTAGTCTTCCAGCATGCTCTCAGCAAGTGTGCAAGGTAGAGCTCACATGAAACAGGAATAGCTGGAGTCTGTAAAGGTACAGATAAGGCAAAGCAACAAGGCCTCTAAGTCAATGGGATATGAGTTATCACCAAATGCTATTGGCCAGATAACTGAGTCAATCACACTACATGTGTATAGTCTGATGGCCTCGTTACACACACACTCTTTCATATCATTCTGCTGCACTTCTGCTATACCATATTTCACATAATATTATGCACTCACCGAGGCTCACCACTCTCCAAGTTTGCTTCAGTTAACTATCAAGAGCTGAGTTATAGTTATACTATCTTGTCCCCAGGCTATACTCTCCCACGGAGCGGCCTGGTTATCCACGTATTAATGCATGTGTGAACATTTTGCAAAAAAATACAGGATCAATAAATGTACCCATGAACATCTTAATCACTTAGTAGGTAGTACGGAGGCAGCATACCCACCTAATCAGTGGAAAGCTAGAAATCATTCTGACTGAGCAAATGAAAAGCCTTTCTAGCCAGTCGAAAATAGTAAAAGATTGTGTAGGCAATGTACACTGCAGTAACTTGCTCATAGAGTAACTAAAAAATACATTTAATACAGATGCATGGTTTGTAGCAATAATATTGAGGTCATCTGCGAGGACATAGACACATTTGCACCTGTGTTCGATGCATTAGAGTTTGAGTCCACTCTTGGCCCTACCTCTAATGCAAGTGTCATCCTGGCTCTGACTGCACTCAGTACAGCCATCTATGAATTTTGTGCACTGTGGGGCACAACATGCTATGTGTCCCAGAAATACTGAGCCATTATTATAACCATTTCATGTACATGACTACTGAATTACATAGCATCACTCCACTTAATGGACTATAACAAAAAGTTGTAATGTTTGGCGATTTGGCTTTACTAATGCTCCGATGAAGCATTTGATCTTTATGTTTGCATCTAAATTACAATTGGATTTTAGAACACCACGAGCCAAATTAAAGAATAACGTCAATACTGATTGTTTATGGAACAAGATATTAAATCCTGACACTTAGCACACTGCTATATATGATTGTGTATTGCAATGGTAAAATTACCTCTCCATTCATAATTTTCCCAGCCACCTGCAGTTCAGTAATTTCAGCAAAAGGTAAGCGATGCGTTAATATCTCTAATAGCACCATTCCGTATGAGAACACATCACAAGCCAGGGACACTGCTTCTTTTTTTAAAACCTGTAGGATGAAAGACTAAATAAAGTATCAAAACTCATTATAATGCACAAAATTTATAACCACCTCAGGAGCCATCCACCTGAATGTCCCCGTCAGTGTTCTTGACCTTGTACGATCAAACTTTGTAGCTGAACCAAAGTCACAAAGCTATGAGGTGGACACATAACAAGGTACAATAACTGTTTAATACTATAGTAGCTACATATTGACAGCTTTATTGATAAGTCAATAATTGTGACTTTAGAATCTTAGCTGCATATGTTTATGCTACATTGCAAACTCTGGAGCATAAGTATAGCTAGGGACTTCTAAATCAAAAATTACACACATAAATATCTTCCCGCTAAACCTACCACTAAATAATTATCCATGGCAACTCTCAAATCCAAGAAGCACAAACTGATCTTTCAACAACAATACGGATGGTAAGTTAGCTAGCTCCTTTAGCTTGGTTGCTGCCTTATGTAAATGGTAGCTATTTATGTGCTCCTATGCATTAGATAATCCATGGCAACAAGGGCTCTACGTCATGAATTAAATTACCTTTACTGTTTGATTTACCGACAGCAACACTGCAGAGGAGAGATACAACACATATACTAAAGCAAACATGTACACAAGAACCATACTGCATACCATTTGCTGATTTAAGATCCCTATGCATAATTTTTTGGTGATGCAGGTAGTTCATGCCTACATTAAACAAGAGAACATGCAAAGTAAATGAAAAATGAATATAACCATAAAATGCAGGCAACTAAAACTGTACGCATGCACAAAATAGCATGATGCAACCTTCAGCAATCTCACTGGCCCATTTTAGGCTTTCTGTAAGGTCAGGATGGTAGTGCTGCCTATGTATGAGGTCATACATTGATCCTCTTTCAGCAAATTCTATATATAAGAAAATGTGCAATAGGCCAGGTTATGAAGATAGTCAAGAATGTATTTTCATACAAAACAATGCCAAGTCATGTGAGCTACACTTTCAAGAGCGAAAGTTCCAACCGAAGCATAATTGTGATTTTTGGACTGTTTTACAATTAGGAGGGTATGGTAACTGGCCCTTGCTTCTAGGCAAATCTGCTTTAAAGATACATTGTAATTAACACTATAACATCCACAGTATAGCCTATAAAGGGTTCTGCAAATAATTACCATATTCAGAATTTGCTGCACGGTATAGGTAGTGTAATATACTTTCAATAAACGGTTCAGAAAACAAGAACCCTAATAGCATTTACAAGGATAGTCATACCCAAAACAAGAAAAGAGTCTAGTTTTCCATTCAATACTCCATGTAGTCGAATTATATTGGGATGTTTCAACTGACTGTGTATTTCCACCTATAAATACAAAAGTATACAAAAATCTGTGTAATCAAGAGGAAGTAATGCTTTTGCACAGTAGACAATAATTAACTAACCTCAGGCTTTCTAGTACCACCCACGACTCTCTTGATAGCTATGTCAATGTTTCGGGATATCCATTTCCCTTTGTAGACAATGTCCCCCAGATGATTCAAAAACTCAATATCAGAGAACTCAATCTGCTGCACTTCAATTGTCTCTCCTTCATAGAGAATACAATTAAGGCAAACAGTAGGTTAATATTGTATCAGTGGTGTAAGTTAGACCATACTTCACTTAGCATTATTTCAACTATCCCAAGGGATAATTGAATAATGCATAGTGATTTACCAATAAAGCCCTCAATGGCATGGCCTAATCCCAACTTACAATCTGATTTAGTGTACAGGAAAAACCTTTTAGCACACTAACCATCTGCTTGTGCAGTCTTGCAGTACTTTGTTCTCAGTTGTTCTCCTAGCAGTGGTTCTCTCACAGTGCGACTCTCCAGAGCACAGGTTAGTCCTTCCCAGGTGGGGGGTGGGTCCACTTTCTTTAGCCAGTGGAGCAACATTTCACGCAAAGATGTCGACTGGTCTGGATACTGGTCCCTAATACATTCTAGGATTCCTGCACTCAGCTGTAACTTAAGACCAATATCAAACCACTTGTGACTGACATCCAGTAGCTCCTCTCGGACACGGCTCAGGTCATTCGCTCCCAGGAAAGAGGCTGGGCAGGGAGGAATGTACACTGAAGTGATTCGTACACTATCGACAACATTATACATTCTATCATGGAGTATGATGGTATACTCCATATGTATAGGTCGCAGAAGAGAATGGTTGTTGCATCAAATGTGCACAAAATTATATGCAAAAAAAATCCGTATAGTCCTGATTCCGTGAGACCCACCTAGCACGTGTTTGTAGTTTTTGGTAGTGGTACAGTGGTTCTTCTTAGCTCTCTCTATCTGAGGCTCTCTATAGATACACAGAAGACTACACACACAGTGCACTCGCGAATTACAATCGCACTCACACTAGTTGCAAAAAAATTACTACACGCAGTAACTGAAGTGAAGAAAAAATAGCTAGGCTGAATGAGTGAGAGTGATTAGCATTAATTTTGGCAGTGCATAAGTGCTTGATCTCGCTTCGCACGCGTGCAATTTGCATGTACATATGCACGCACACGTGCGTTCGTGAATACGCACATGCTATGGCTTTCAAGTCACTCGTGAGTGGACACGCATGTACTGACAGGTTACTAGTGAGCTGGACTGCACAAATGTGGGAAACATGAAGCAATCATTGGACCAGCGCTTCATGCGCCCCAGGCTGGTAATAACAATGCTTTTGTTACCCAGCACTGTGTTTGCGAATTAAGGCAGGGTATAAGCAATCGGTTTCATTTGTCTGTCCATTTGTCATAAATGTATCTTTCCAACATGTGATTGGGTTTATCAAAGCATAGTGTGAGATATAAACAAAAATATGAAAATCACACCGTTCTAGTTGTTAGTGGCTGATCCATTCCACCTTACTTTCATTCCCAACAATTATCATAACTAGTGAGTGTCTGTGCATAACATGTCTTACCTATATGATGAATTAACAGACTTTCAAAGTGTTGATGGCTACTAGCACACTCAACTGGACCAGATGGCCGTTCTGGATAAGCTGCATAAAAATAATTCACAGTGGTGCGTATTAGTACAATACATTGAGTAAAAACTGGGATGGGCATAAGTAACAACCATGGATGTAAATCAGGCAATCTATAAGCTAACTGCCAAATTAAGATGAAGAAGGAATTCTGTTTCTGTTGCTATAATATTATGTGATTGGACCTGTGTAAAGGGACCTTAACTTGGGTTTTTACAACTTTTCAACAATTTTTAAACCATCATATCTCAACAATCAGTAGAGAGTATAGAATAATCCTTGGTATAGTACAAGTACACTATAGCCTTCAACTAAGAGTAAACCATGCTAAATGCCTGCAGCCCTTTCCATTCCTGAGATACGTGCTTTGGTAGCATAGCCAATTTCGGAATATTGCTACACAATTAAGAATGGCGCGAACTCCACCCCATATCTTCTTTGAGGTATGGCTGAAAGGCTTCATTTCCTGGACAATAGTGCAGCAATGCCCCTGTGAAAAAATTCAGTGCATAGTGTTACAGAGATATGTGTCTTTGAAGTCTATGCATTCAAAATAGCGAGTTAAGGTCCCTTGCCTTAGATCTGATCACAAATGTGAAAACGTTACACTCGCCTTATCTACACCCAGATTCATTGAACAAAGCGACTTGTTGTTTACCACAGCCTTTGTCTGCTCAGACAATACGGTAGTATCTAAATGCTTGTATGACGTCAAAATTACTTTGTGAATTTATTGCACTGTACCTTTCAACATTGACAAAATGTCACAAAACTTTGGTCGGTCCTGCAATAAATAGTGAATGGTTACACTAGTGCTGCACAAAACATTCATTTAACACCTAGCTATTGTGTAATTATACTAGACATGGTAAAGCAGTTGTATAAATAATCACAATCAAGAAGTGGAATTGCAGTAATATCATTCCCATACACCGGTGTGTTAAGTCAAGCTACCCTTTCCGAGGCTATTGATTCTGGCTCATAATATTATGTTCATGTATTGTCACTCCTTTCTAAAGGTGTGTTTCATTTTGCTACTGAGGCCATATTGCAAATTACTTATAAATAGATTATTATTATTAGCTGTTGTCATGGAAACCAAACAAGGCGTGGGTGTTAGAGCAATAATAAGAGAAGCCATTAAAGGGTAATGTGGATGGTCAAATACCTCTTAAATGGCACAGTAGCATAATTCCTATGATGAGATCTACTCAAAAATAACTGGGAAAATTGCACTTAGCTACATCCAAACACGGCATTAAACCATGAAAAACAGCTGTTTAATAAGTCAGTCTGGGGAGCTTGCGCTCATAATAGAGCGAACACTATATAGTTAAACTAGCCTCTCCAGGGTGGGCAAATTGTACCAGCAATGCTTCAGTGATATTATTCTATTGCTAAATGAAGCGTATTCAAGAAATTTTTCACACTCTGCAACTGCCCCTCTACAGGGCAGTCATTTTTTTCACTGATCTTGCTCTTGCAATGGTGAAGCAGCTCGTCCTAAATAAACTCTGCTACAAACTACATTCTATCTACGAGCTAAAGTGCTGACCTAGATTTACAGTAGGAATAACTAAGGCAAATAAGCCTAGAAGTTTACTCACAGCTACGCTTTTTCCCCGTGAACTTTCCCTAAAACATCCGTTTACAATTACATCACATAAATAGCAAGTAGCTCGACTCAACCATATAGAGTAGTCGGTAGGGTCCTCTCTTTTACAAGTAAAATTTTACCAAACTGGAAGGGATGCAGCCCACTACAATTTGTTGCCGAGTGTATGCAGTGAGGCCTATAATTGTCACATGTGGCTCAGAATCTCAGCTAGTGTTCATATATACTCTGCCAAGTGCCAAGATTTAAGGAAAAGGAGGACGTATATACATTGCCAAGTGAAAGGATGAGGTGAATGTAATGTTTTAGTACAAAGGAGGTCAGAGAGAATTAAAATTTATGCCATGTTATCCTTGGGTAAAAATTTAAATCACAGTTTCTGTAATGAATTATTGCCCAAATAAAACTATATGCATCTCTAGCAGTTACATGGATGCCATCTTCGAACTCGTGGAACACAAAGAGTCAAGATTTGGACAAGTCTACCACACGCTTTACTTAGGAAGGCTTACTATAGTGCCAAGGTTAGAGTTTCTGTACCAACGAGCAGTGTGAATATGAGTTGCGAGATGGTGAGCATGCACAAGAAACATAAGAACACCAGAGGGGAGGTGAGCTCAAACAACCTCTGATCATCAAGGCCCACTCCCATAGATATAGGGGCTCCACCCCTTCCAGACAATTACCTATTGGCCCTGAAAGTAGTAACTACCTTAGGATTACTCATCCAGCACCTCTGAAGCAGGTCTTTAAGGTAGGGCTCACATGAAGGTATAACTGGTCTCTGTATGCCAATGGAGAATACCGTATTAATTACACCACTCTTGTATTTAGACTACCCCCCTTTTCAGCTCCAAACAGAATTAAAATGCCCTAAGTAACGCTGTCCAGGCCCTAGCCCATTCCTAAATTGGTCACACTAGCAGGGGTGAGCTGATTTGGCTGACATTAAACTGAGCATAATAGGTACGTGAAAGCAACAAGCATAATGGATATACTTGTACGTGATCTCAGCTATGTTGAGCAATACACAAAATATTGTACTCATGCTGGGATATCGCTATAATGTTACTCATTGCGTGCCACAAGCCACTATAATGGCTATTGTGTAAATATTGCACTATGCCGTAAGCCACTTGAGTGGCTATGACAATGGGAAGTTCATAGCTAGTAGGGCTAGGTGGGTACTTCAGCTAGTTAATATCTTTTACCTGCCATACTGAAACCACCACCTCTAATCGCTCATACGTAATTATATTTGACAGTGTCAATATTACACTCAATGATTAATAGGATCCATCATATCCATGCACAATTTACATAATACACAGTAATCAATAGTACCTCTCCATCCACTATCATCCCGGCCACTCGTACTTCTGTAATCCCGGTAAAAGGTAGGTAATGTGTCAATATTTCATACAGCACCATCCCATATGAGAAAACATCACAAGATAGGGACACCGGCTGTTTCAGTAAAACCTGTAATTTTAATTTAAGAAAGATACAATCAATATCAGTTGCATACTTCACTCATTATGATTCACATAACCTCAGGAGCCATCCATCTGAAAGTTCCTGTAATTGTTCTTGATTTAGTATGATCAAACCTCACTGCTGAACCAAAGTCACAAAGCTACAGGCAAACGCAAAACAGGCAAATGCAAGTTAACAGTACAGATGAATACAACAGTTGTGAGAGCAGTGGTTTGCAAATACCTTTGCTGTCTGGTCTGCAGTCAGTAATACTGCAGATAAGAGATGAAAACTACCATACCAACAGGATACACTTGAGAATTGTCACAACTAGTACTAGTGCATACCATTTGCTGACTTAAGATCCCTATGTATAATGTCTTGCTTGTGCAGGTAGTTCATCCCTACATTTAGAAGACAGATATATTATATGTATGCATACTGATGCAGAATATAACACAGATTTGTATAGATCTACATCAACCAAAGCTGAATTCATAAACCTTCTGCAATTTCTTTAGCCCACTTCAGGCTTCGTGCAAGGCTAGGATGGCAATTCTGCTTATGGATAACGTCATATAGAGATCCTCTTTCTGCAAATTCTGAAATAAAAATAACATTATAACAGTATATTTCAAACGATCTGTTTTTGCCAGAAGTCAGTTACCCCTCTGTTTTATGAGCACAAAGGAGGCCTGCTACAGTTACAAATACCAGTGATATGCTCTGCTAGATTACTAGCCACCAATCCTGTAGTAATCTCCACAAACAGTCCATACAACGCTATCCGTGAAACATTACGAGATGCGGGAGGAGGAGGGAGGGGGGAGGCTAGGGGCTAAAAGCATAATGGACATAATATATACATATACAAACGTGGGCTGCTAATATCATGATTAGTTGTCTTGCTACTGCTTGGCAATTATCAATTTCCTTCATGGCCTAATATTAGTGGTTAGCGTCATAAAATATCAATTTCATCTCTTCAATTGGAATTTGATGCATGTAAATGCACCTAAAATCATTTGGTTTGCTTTGTGACTTTAGTCAATATCAGCTCCCGCCATCCTTTGGATAATAAACATACCCAAGACCAGGAAAGAGTGTGGTTTTCCTTTCACAATTCCATGTAGCTTAATAACATTGGGATGATCCAACTGGCTGTGCATCTGAACCTAGGTGAAGAGAAAATTAAAAATTATGGCCCACCTCGATCACTTTGCAGCTCAAGAGTGTAACTGTGGCTGTCTCTTATACTTTCAGGCTACAATCTTTACAGTTTCATCTACAAAGTATATGATTACTCACCTCCCTCTCCATAAATCTGCCTATCACCGTCTTGATAGCTACCACAATATCTTTGGATATCCACTTCCCCATAAGAACATTGCTTTCTTCAATTTGCTTCCCAAACTCTATATCACACAAAGCGATCTGTTCTCCACCTTCAGGACTTTTAGGGTAGCCAATATCTGAGGAGAAAAATCAGTGTTATCATGTTTTCTGAATGGCATACTTTTGGATTGTCAATGGTTCAAAAATTCTGTATACTCCTTGGCATTCAGCTGCAGCTAAAACACGTAGAGAATGTTATTATGGAACAAATGATGGTACTAGTGGAAGTTGATAGGCGACTTGTACAACACTTCATTCATTTCACAATTTTTGTCTCAAAACCACATTTTCATTTCTCAAATGCAACTCAGCAACTTCATTTCTCAAAATTTTTTTTTTCAAATGACACTGTACGTTTCAGGGATTTACATCCCTGCATGGCTACATTTTTCCGATATGTTTTTTTACGCTCTTGTATTCCATACCAGAGGCCATAAATATTAATGACATAGATTATTCACATACACGGTACTATTACCTTCAAATGTTTCAATGTTTTGTTGGATATCATCTGCCAGTTTAGACAGCCCTGTGTCCCTGAGGCAGGCAGTGAGTGTCTCCCAGCTAACGGGTAGCCTCCCCTCTCCATTAATCCACCTCCGCAGTATATCTATATTGATCTGGACGTTGTCCTTGAGGTACCTGAGAGAAATCTCATTCACTATGGCTCCATTGTCATCATTGAGGAGGAGGATGCCAAATGTCATGTATTTGTCACTGATTTGTTCAGGGATGTTGATACACTTTCCCTGAGCCATTGGAAATTTTAGTAGTACAGGCAGCGAAAGAGAGCGATGTGTAGCTGCAGAGAATAGTTATATCAATATTACCATTTAACACACGTCATTGTGCATTATTTCCATAAAATTTAATTACATGTACAGTCATGGGTTCTTACTGTGTCCAAACATGCACATTAACAATACAGAGTATATTATATCACATGCATGCAGACTTAAATATGACTCGCAGGCTATCAAAACTTTGTCTGACTATAGAACTTCATCAGTAAACATGACTCTTTTACAAAAAGTTACAAGTACTCTTTTGTAGTAAAGAATCCATATATAAACTAATAGAGCTAACAGCTATATACTTAACTGACAACAATTATCACATAGTCCTGCTAACTGCTGCTAACTGTCGTCAAAGTCTGTTCTGTGGAATTATCTTTACACATTATACAGCCAGCGGGCTACTACCATCACTATCTTCAGTTTTGAGGTGGTCATATGATAGAAGTCCCCATTTCTTGGTCAACAAATGAAGATACATAGCCAGGTTACAATAGCAATATAATATTCAATGACATAGATTATTATGCATGCACTATATATACTGTGTACCTTCCATCTTTGGAGGCCCAGGGTTTGTTTCCACATCGCCTGCCACTACGAGCAACATCCTCACCACCAGGCAGAGAGCAAGTAGGATGGGAATACCACCTCTCAACTTCTGGTAGGTTGACCGGGCCAGTGACGACAGTAGTCGAGGAGTGCAAGTAATGAGTGATGACAACAGCTCAAAAATCTGCAAGGCTCCAAACGCTCCTGCAGCTGCCCTCAAGGGTAGTAACGCTATGGCCATGAGAATGTCAAATGTCAGGCAAAACTCATCTGTCTTCGGTCGGTTGCATTTTGTTGGGGGGAGTGGTACATGAGAGGCATAGAAGAGTCCAATGCTGGCCCTCCATTGTTCCGTGTCAATAGGCATGTTGACAGATTCTCTCAACCTTTGCAGAGATGAAGACAGTCAGGTGATGGGTGACTGTGTATTCTATACAGCTACATGCATCTTATATAGACAGTTATACTGTACTGAAATTTTTCGGCAATGGCTCGGATGGCCTTGTTAAGTGCGACTTCATTATAACTTAACGATTGGACTGTACACAGATGTGTACATATACGACAATTGTATCATGCTAGTTGGCATATTGCATATGCAAAGGAGGTGAAGTAAAGCAATTGGTTTTGTCTATCTGTCTGTAAAATTTTTAAATACCTTTCCATCAGGCAGTTTAGAGCTAACTTCAAAATGCTGATGAAATGTACCTGTACTTTTAATAGTGTACGCATGTGTGATAGACGCAAAAGCACCAACTAAACCAGCTTGACTATCAGATATATGAGTGCTAGAAACAAACCCACTCGCTCACGCTCGCTCCACTAGTCCTGCATTCACCTAGTAGATACTAGCATTTTATTACTTTGATAGTTCACTCACCAACAGATCAAACACTCAACGTCACTCCTTGAAGGGTCGCTGAACAGGGATTACGTTCGACACAAAGCACCAACAATAGGCATACAGCAGGCGACACTGTGCAAATTATACCGCGCGAGGGTCTCGCTCTTTAAGTTACCACGCCCCACACATTACACCTACCTACGCGCGCGTAAATGCGCGTACTGAGAAAACTCACGTGCAGTCTTAAAGAGACGTAGTCTCGCGAGGCCAGACCCTGGGAAGAGTCTGGCCACGCGTGCCTATATAGTGTATCTGACTACTGCACAGGATTCTGGGTATAGAGTAATTGTTCAATGATCTCGATATACTATAAAGATAAGCTAGGGCGGTGTAAAATGTTGAAGAGCCATATAACACCTTTTGAGTACTTTAACAAGATCCTACTAATAAATTACAAATTAGCATAATATTATCACATCTGTAGTTTATTTGTTTTACAAATTGTTCTAAACGGCATGTGACAACACTGTTATAGGCCTGTAATATAATAAACTCTATTTTGGCCAAGAGTCTCATATATAGCAGCTTATATATAGTAATGGTTAACTCTTCACAAGAGTTTATTGAGTGCATCAATCTAACAATTAACCATTAATATGTAGCACTACGCATTTGTTTGCTAAATGGTAAATGCATAAGCCTAAAGAGTTGGCTCATCATCTCATAATGTTTCCAAATGTACTAAGCAATTATGCATTGCAGTAACGATATAATAACAGACACTGCGCTTTGTCTTATACCAGACCAATCTTTGGAGACAGAATTTGTCAAGCGTGTTCTGAATACATCTCTACATCTGCTTTTCTTGAACATGTCTTCATAGCCTGGTCAGGGTCCCGGGAGCTATGGCCCGGTCAAGGTCCTCAGCTGTGACGAGATCGTCACACGCGTGATGCATCCTCGCTAAATTTCAAGCTGAAAATGGCGTACTAATAAAACCAGTGTAGTGCTACAATGTAGGCGTTTTTTCACGATTTGTCGGTGCGCGGTAAGTTTCGATACGGCGCTACTGTAAACGCAGTTTTTGTACCCTGGTAGCGAAGGATGATGATCCTACTGAATGTGTAGCGTCTAATGCCTTTAACCGCTCGGGCTTTGACGTAAGTGTCTTGTCAACTGCACTTGGAAAACTACAGCGACTCTTGCAGTCCCTGGCCACCAAATGAAGTGTCTGTGAGCTCTCACTGTCTCACAGGTGTCTAGCTAATTCCCATTGTTGTGCCAAGTAGGTAGCATGTTATATAAGAGCTAACAGCGATAGCTTCGTATTCGATGGATGTGGCCCCGCCATCCCTTCCAGCTCCGATCACTAACCGATTCAGATGAGCCATAATTCAATTTTTGGCACATCACGAAGGTGAAATCAGGGCAGTATACGGGGTTAGGATGGAGCATCCAGGAACTTGGATACCTGCATGGAAATTTAAAATTGAGATGTAGCTATTCCTTGACCTCCTAGCTATATATATGTTTAATAGTGAAGGTTCTTTTACAGATAATGTCCAGATGCCTGGGCTTTTATCAATTTTTTGTAAGTGTGAATCTTTGGCATAGTAAATTCCATAGGCCCAGCTATTTATCTTGTCTATGATGGACTATGATCTCATCAGTATAAACTATTACACTAAACAGTAACAGTACACACATGAATAAGGTATAATATGCACAGAATCAATTTACAGTATTTTTGTGTCCTAATAGCTAGATCGATCAATAAGCAATGTACTCAATAAGATCCTCTAGTGAACCGAGCTGTGTAAGAACAGCCACAAATTTGTCATAGTTTGTCGCTTTTAACTGTATTCTAGAGAGAACTGCATCGATCATGGTCTTAATCTTCTCTGAGATAGTCACTCCAGTCATGGAGTCCGATACCTTCTCCTTAATGTAATCATTTATGAGACCAGCCTGGTTAAGCTTGTCAGCAAGTTGTTGTGGATTGACCTTGGTCGCCAGAAACCGAACAATTACGTCAATATTTTCTGCGACTGTCTTGTACTGTGATCCATTTTTACCACTCTTATCTGGTGTTACACTTGTAGTAAGCTCCACTGACTGCAGCTGGGTAAATGTGCTTTGGCTCAAAGAGGGAGAATGCACTCCCATAGCAGCATTCGTCCGTGGGGTAGCATCACCTATTGTGGGGGGGTACGTTCGAATTAAAATGCTTTCTCAGGTTACTATACATGCACCACAATGAGAAATCAATCAAACTTTGCTCTGGCCTGTTACCAGGCCTAGGGGTGCTCAGAAAACTGAAGGGATTTCCTTGTGCATTTGAGCAGTCAAATGCAACACTCAAGCACCTTGAGGGTATGCATTATATATATCCTCCACAGATACAGCTGTATCTGATTATAGCTAAGAGTAAGAACACATTACATTCACTGAGGGGTACTGGTGTAGTTATCTGATCAGCTTACATAGTCCTAACTGCATATGTACGCAACAAGAGCACATAAAGAAATGTTCCAACTTGTATTGGATTTTTTTATCCATTGATGCAACATATTTATTACTGAGGAGAAAGAGGAACATAGATGGAAAAAACAACAACTTTTGATGGACCAGTAATAACCTCTCCCCTCCCATACTGTAAACATTATGTACCTGGGTCTAGACAGAGCCAAAAGTATTGATGATTCTTTGCTCCAATCAGCTTTATTTTGTGAACTAAGCTCTTTGGGCTCTCAGCTGAATTTGTCCAGCGATAGATTGAATTCACATCCAGGAATTCTCTTGCCAGTATGAAAAGTGTCAACAGAAGATCTCTTAATCTGAAAAGAGATCAATGAATGAGTTTTACATTATTAATGTTAATTAAAAAATTTATACTTACAACAGGATTGTAGATTGGACGGAGCTCCCAGTAGTTATCTATTATTATACCATCTTCTTCAACATCAATTATAATTTCATCACCATCAAAACTGGTTTCCAGTGTAAACATTTCGGTAGGATGATTGCTGTTGGTTTCTTGAAACTTGGTTTTAATAACCTGTATCATATAAACAATATACGTATAACAATTTACTATTACTACAACATTAATTTCTAAATATAAACTAAGGTGTTATGTGTCCAAATTAATATTGTTCAGCTGTTAGCTACATATCACGTAGTTAACAGTGGGGCATTTTTAATGAACTGAAGGCAGCAAAGTTGTATATCTGGTAGCTATACTATTTCAGGACATGTATTTTCACCATCCTGCTTCAGGGATAAGCAGATCTTGTGCCCCATCAGAAAATATAAGCCCAATGTATGAAGAGACACTAGACGTAAATAACTGTATGTGCTTACTAAACTATTACATTGACAACAACTTACACTCGAACATGCTTCTAACTCTTTAGTGACCACAAAATGAAGTTTCCAGAAGCTATTTTCTCTAATTCTGTAGAGCTTAGCACAGTACTGTATTGGTGCAGAAAATGTACTGTATTATCTGGAGATAACGGCATCACTTCAGACTCTCCAGTTAAAGAAGTTGGTGTTCCTGAGACGTGTTACTTTTTCTGGATGCTTGTAAATCCTGAAAAGTCTGTAACTGATATGCTTCCATATGAATGATAAGGCTCGAAAACCCCACCCGCTAGTTCCTTGAATGTATATGGTAATGTCTTCTGACTGCACGAGGTGGTTACAATGGCAAATTATGAACATTGGCTGGCATTTGTGATAGCCGCACAGTGTTGAATTTCCAGAGTGAGACTCTTCACAAAATGGTGTGCACAGTAAATCCAGTAAACAGCACTAACCTGCTCTGAATTAGTTGGAAATTCAAAAGCCCCGAAAGACTAACTTTAAATATCCAACAGTGAGTCTACAATTCCTTCTGGAAGGCTATTTTTGGGGATTATCAGCCGAAGCCCATATCCTTTCCAGATAAAATCTTTTCCTTTTTGCGTAATGGAAAGTTGTGTGTGAGCAATAATATCTGTACCACGGAGACCTAGAAAAATACAATAGACTGTGAACACTGGAGAATAAATTATTGACATGTAGCTAAATCTGATTATGGATATAAAAGTCCGAAAGATGATATCAAAATAGCTATTATACCAATACGAATGGTGTCGTTCATTCCTACCTTGTTTGATTACTTTTTTTGGATTCCATCCCTTTATGTCTTTTCATTTTTTGAAAATGTTTTTATTTTGTGACTTGTTTCAGTTGTTGTTGTTTTTTTTTGGGGGGGGGGGGGGGTGGGGGGGGGTATAGAGTTATTGACCCCTGATACGCATGTATGTCTACAGCAATCAATGCCTGTTTCAGCTTCCCATACGTTGCATCCTCATTTGAGGCTCTCTATAGATATATGTAAGACCTACCTAGTGTGTGGCCGGTATGAACTACTCAGGTTCTTAAAGTAGATTTGTTAGCTACTACAATGCCACTGTACCTCACTGTGTAAAGCTTCAGCCACTACAACAACTCTTCTCCAAGAGCTGAGCTGAGATACCATGCGGTGCTGTCAGAGTTTTCCTTTCTGGCCATGCACGCACAGCTGAAAGAGCTGCTGCATGTATATATCCATAGATAATGGGTGGGTATATTATCTATGATATATCTGGCCAAAATTACAGAAGAAGGACTGCACTGAAAGATATCTAAAAATAATGCTACAGTCTCACAGAGCATGTTACATGTATATGCAAAGTAGCTACTAACTCACTTGTGCTGGTATCGATATCATCACTTGCCTGTAAGAAAACAGATTGATAGTTATAACTACATGTAGGCAAAATGCAGGGCATTGTGGGGGGAGCCTTCGCAAGGGTGCTGTTACATATTGTGCATTTATAACATGCAGCCTTAGGGTGGGGCTCGCTTAAGCTCACCCCAATTATACTTGCCCACACCGTGTATCACAGTCTAAAGTAGTAGGTGCTTAATACAACATTGTTAACATAGCAAATCCATACAATGCAGAACATTTCGATCCTAGGATCTTCTTCAGCTGTCATGTAAACACAAGTACTAGTGCTAGCTTGTTACATGCTAAAGTTGGATATACAAATGAGTACTACTGCCCAAAGCAAACTGTAGATACATGTAGTTAGCAATGACTCACAGATGATTTCTTCCCCTTTCTTAAATATACATAACATTATTGTGTATAATCTGACTGGAACGAGGAATGACCAACAGAAACACAACTAATCTTTGTCATAAGAAATAATTATGTATGTGTCGTAATGCTATAATATTATGTACATTAATCTTGCAGACTTTGCGAGTGCTTACAGCATCATAAATACAACAATGATTTATGGGAGTGCCTCTTAGTGGGTGTGGTTAATGAATGTGTTGACATCAAATCAGTGTCTACAATATTAGACAAGAGCAAAGTGGCAGAAAACGTTCCATACTTCTTCAGAAGCTGCTTTTTTAAGATGGAGTATTCGCCAGTATTTCACCCTGAATACATGATTTTCCAGCCACGAAGATACTGCAATCAGAGAGATGGCCACTTGCGAAGCAAACAAGAGCATGAAGCGTGTGTTGGAGAAGCAGGCCAGCCAACAGAAGGCCAAGAAGTACAAGTAGCTAGCATACCCACTTTACGGAATTCAATTGACTGGCTTTGATTGCTCACTGAGAGGCTTTGATAGCTGCCAGTCCCGTATAAACATTCACCTACTGTAACTTCTTAGCTGTCTGTTGGTCCACGATGTTGCAATCGAAGCTTTTGTGCTTCTTTCACTGAGATTCATGGCATATGCCCTGCTTCTCAACAATTGATATTGCTCCAGCGACCATCACACATTGCATATAAGATCACAAAGTACTCATAATGGCAAAAGCGCATGCAAAGTTTTCTCACATGCAAAATGTTGTAGCATTACGGTATTGGTGCGTACATCATGTGATTAGTAGAGTACACTGTATGTACCTCTGGGGGAGAATGGTGTACCACAGAGGGCAGTAGACTGCTAGAGGTCTCCTCACCACCAGCTGTCTCCTTGCCACCAGCTGTGTATATGTATGTGTGGGTGGGTGAGAGATAATAAAAGAGCTAATCCTCATTTCATCATACATGATATCTCATTACCACCTACAGGTGTGAATGGGTACTAGCTACAACACTTCCATTACTACATTTATTTTCAAAGATGTGATAACTCATAGAAGTATGTTGTTGGGAACTGGCTATGGCTATGGCTAATACAAATGCATTGTGAGACCACCTGACCAATCACCTGACCAATCAAGTGAGAAAAGATACCAGGCTCTCCCTGTTTGTTTTTTTTTATTGTTTTTTTTAGAAGAGTCTGGAGACAAGGTTAAGCTTGGAACACTATGTATGTTATACACATACACACGGTAGCTCTCCCCAATTTTAATACTTGTGTCATACATGTATATTACCATACTTTGTACCAACAGATTCAGCCACATCCCTCCTGTCTACAGAAATCAATGCCTGTTTCAGCTTCCCATACGTTGCATCCTCATTTGAGGCTCTCTATAGATATATGTAAGACCTACGTAGTGTGTGGCCGGTATGAACTACTCAGGTTCTTAAAGTAGATTTGTTAGCTACTACAATGCCACCGCACCTCACTAAAGCTTCAGCCACTACAACAACTCTTCTCCAAGATCAAGCTCCTTGAAAGGACTCCAGGCAAAGGCAAAATTGCTTGGATACACAATGGCTTAGTCTCACAGGCCAATCTGATGGCATGTAATGTTTTGCAGTTATTTAAGAGTGTGCCCATGCAGTGACCGGAAATGAATGTTCATTAAAATTATGTTAACATAATATAGACGTGGACAAAATCATTACATAGTGAGAGAGAGCTGGGGACCGGAGTGGTGCCTGGGAACGAGGCTATGCAGAACTACATGTATATAAATGTATAGCCACCACTATAGGCTCACCCCAGTGCCAGTAATATTGTCTCTTGCAATGAGTGTGCATAATAGCTACACATATAGAACGACGAAAAAAAGCCGTAGGATAGCAATCTGTCATCACAATCCTGTTTGTGTACGTTTCAGGGATTTACATCCCTACAGGGCTACATTTTCCCAAAAATATTGGTATTCTGTACCAGAGGGTCTGTGAATATTAATGACACAGAATAACACATACAATTACCTTCAAATGTGTCAATGTACTGTCGGATATCATCTGCAAGTTTAGACAGCCCAGTGTCCCTGAGGCAGGCAGTGAGTGTCCCCCAGCTAACGGGTAGCTTCCCCTCTCCATTAATCCACCTCCGCAGTATATCTATATTGATCTGGACGTGGTTCTTGAGGTACCTGAGAGAAATCTCATCCACTATGGCTCCACTGTAATCATTGAGGAGGAGGATGCCAAATGTCATGTATTTGTCACTGATTTGTTCAGGGATGTTGATACTCTTTCCCTGAGCCATTGGAAATTTTAGTAGTACAGGCAGCGAAAGAGAGCGATGTGTAGCTGCAGAGAATAGTTATATCAATTTAACACACGTCATTGTGCATTATTTACATGTACAGTCATGGGTGCAATATTGTATATTCTTACTGTGTCCAAACATGCACATTAACAATACAGAGTATATTATATCACATGCATGCAGACTTAAATATGACTCGCAGGCTATCAAAACTTTGTCTGACTATAAAACTTCATCAGTAAACATGACTCTTTTACAAAAAGTTACAAGTACTCTTTTGTATTAAAGAATCCATACATAAACTAATAGAGCTAATAGCTATATACTTAACTGACAACAATTATCACATAGTCTTGCTAACTGCTGCTAACTGTCGTCAAAGTCTGTTCTGTGGAATTATCTTTATACATTATACAGCCAGTGGGCTACTACCAGCACTACAAATGTATCTTCAGTTTTGAGGTGGTCATATGATAGAAGTCCCCATTTCTTGGTCAACAAATGAAGATACATAGCCAGGTTTCAATAGCAATATAATATTAAATGACATAGATTATTCATATGCATGCACTATATATACTGTGTACCTTCCATCTTTGGAGGCCCAGGGTTTGTTTCCACATCTCCTGCCACTATGAGCAACATCCTCACCACCAGACAGAGAGCAAGTAGGATGGGGATACCACCTCTCAAATTCTGGTAGGTTGACCGGGCTAGTGACGACAGTAGTCGAGGAGTGTAAGTAATGAGTGATGACAACAGCTCAAAAATCTGCAAGACTCCAAACGCTCCTGCAGCTGCCCTCAAGGGTATTAACACTATGGCCATGAGAATGTCAAATGTCAGGCGAAACTCATCTGTCTTCGGTCGGTTGCATTTTGCTGAGGGGAGTGGTACTTGAGAGGCATAGAAGAGTCCAATGCTGGCCCTCCATTGCTCTGTGTCAATAGGCATGTTGGCAGATTCTCTCAACCTTTGCAGAGATGAAGACAGTCAGGTGATGGGTGACTGTGTATTCTATATACATGCATCTTATATAGACAGTTATACTGTACTGAAACAATGAACAATTTCTCGGCAATGGCTCGGATGGCCTTGTTAAGTGCGACTTTATTACAAATTAATGATTGGACTGTACACAGATGTGTACATATACGACAATTGTATATCATGCTAGTTGGCATATGGCATATGCAAAGGAGGTGAAGTAAAACAATTGGTATTGTCTATCTGTCTGTAAATTTTTTAAACACCAAACTTCAAAATGCTGATGAAATTCACCTGTACTTTAGTATATGCATGTGTGATAGACGCAAAAGCAACAACTAAACCAGCTTGACTCTATCAGAGATATGAGTACTAGAAACATACTAGCACTCCCAAATACACACGAACACTCGCTCACGCTCGCCCTACTATGTCCTGCATTCACATAATACTTATTACTTTGATAGTTCACTTACCAACAGATCAAACACTCGACACTCCTTGAAGGGTCGCTGAACAAGGATTACAAAGCACCGACAATAGGCATACAGCAGGCTACACTGTGCAAATTATACCGCGCGAGGGGTAATTACTCTCGTGTCTTACTCTCGTGTCACAGTAAATTCGATCGCTCGGAAATTTGATCGCGGCGATTAAATTTACTAGGAAATATAATCGCCGAGCGATTCTATTTACTAGGAAATACGGTAGCGTCTAGGAAATATTATCGCGCTTGTGCTTTCATACTAGTCTCTAGTCTCGTGCCCAGACCTCTATTCGCCCGCCGCGAAAAAGGGTCTGGGGACAATAGAACAAACTGCCCGACCCTTGCGGGGCGTGGCCGTGATGACGTACGCAGTAATTGCTGGCGACCGCGTGGGAATTACATAGTGAGAAGAACCATAGTTAAACGGTGAGAAAAACTGATGTTTGTACATGTACACTGAAGTGGGCAAACTCCTACCGCGATCGAGGGAGACTCGGACTGCGCTCTCAGAAAGTAGAATACAAAGGGTAGTGCAGCATAGCAGAGCGATTTACCACAGCCGGTTGGTAGCATGACAAAAACATTCTCGGATGGCATTCGCTTGATCTTCTGTAGCTCTGCTGTAGTCGAGTTTCCGAACTGCTTCAGCGATGGCTCTGTCGACGGTAGGTCTTGGGAACGACGCGTTCAGTCTCGGTACAGATAAAGCACTAGCCGCCATCACTAATTTGACCGCACCTCTTACATACGTACAAGTGCGAAGTAATTATTACTGTAGCTTCACAGCGATTGGTCATCCCGCATACCAGACATCCACGTCATAGGGTCGGGCCGTTTGTTTTATTGTCCCCAGACCCTTTTTCGTGGCGGGCGAATAGAGGTCTGGGCACGAGACTAACTAGTCTCGTACTAGCCGGGGGGGGGGGGGGGGGCGTGGACGTCTGGGCACGAGACTACTTTCATACGTGTACATGTTAGCGGTTTGAATCGACAGAATCTCTTCTTTGTAGTCTCTCCTTTAGTCTTCTCAGAAGGGAGCAGAGTTAGACTTCTTTTCTGGGTTGTCTGCCCCTTAATGCTATGAGAGAAAGTGTTTACTAGTCTCGTCCCTAGGCCACACCCCCCGTGTGGCATGGGGACAAAGCATGCACCATATACTTCACCTAAAAAGCTATATTATCTATGCATGTACATAGCTATCTAGCACTTTGTAAATTTATAGCTAGTTCATATTTTAGAATCTCGTGCTGACTCAAAAAGTGTTGCATAATGCAGTAGACATGAAGCAGCTCTGATAGTGAACAAGACAATGGACGATGTACACTATTAAAAGTTATGAAAATTATGTTGATATGCACGATGTGCAAAACCATTTCTGGCTGTTCTTTGTAGCCTTTGGTATTGTTTCACAGGATTCGTGAAACCACTCCCCACATTTGCTGGGGTATCTGTAAAAGCTGGACTCTGGACTCTGGACTAGACTGGACTATGGACTGGACTAGGTCTAGAGTTCTGCTGCCAATAGCTGCTTACAGTTCTGAAACGTTAGTACCAGTGGGGTGGTTCAGGGAAATTGACTGCATCCCTAGGTAAGAATGCTAGCGGTTGGTCCACTATTGTTACTAGCTTCGTAGATCGTACCTGTAAGCAAGTAGGCATAACGTACGTCAACACTGCAAGATTCCAGATAAGAATCTATAATAGAAAAGCACTGAAAAGTGATAAAGGCTAGAATCAGCCTTCATGTACCCGCTTACCAGTACGATCGCGGAACGGCTTTGACTGCTTCTGCGTCTGTAGCGTTTTCAGCCACCAAAGGACACTGGAAAACATGGCACAGTAAGATTTGGCAACTTAATGAACTTACAGAAACTCTTAGCGAGTACTACAGGTGATCCTAGACCGTGAAACCATAGCCACTGCTGCGTACGCGTATACGCTATATTATCTATGCCAAAATATTCAGAATTCTATCACGTGCGGAATGAAATTGTGGATGGCGTCATAGCCTCCAGCTTCACGGCCACCTCGATGCCACAACAGTGGGATGCAGTCAATTTCCTTGAAGGTACTAACATCTCAGAACTGTAAGCAGGGTATCTGTAAAAGCTGGACTCTGGACTCTGGATTGGACCATGGACTGGACTATGGACTGGACTAGGTCTAGATTTTGATTAGTTCTGCTGCCAATAGCTGCTTACAGTTCTGAAACATTAGTACCAGTGGGGTGGTTGAGGGAAATTGACTGCATCCCACCATTTTTCTAGGTAAGAATGCTAGCGGTTGGTCCACTATTGTTACTAGCTTGGTAGATCGTACCTGTAAGCAAGTAGGCATAACGTATGTCAACACTGCAAGATTCCAGATAAGAATCTATAATAGAAAAGCACTGAAAAGTGATACAGGCTAGAATCAGCCTTCACATGATGTACCCGCTTACCAGTATCAAACGGCCTTCAACACTGCTTCTGCGTCTGTAGCGTTTTCAGCCACCAAAGGACACTGGAAAACATGGCACAGTAAGATTTGGCAACTTTATGAACTTACAGAAACTCTTTTTTTTCTTTTTTTTCTTTTTTTTCTATAATAATTTATGCCAAGAGGCAAAGGATGCATGTACATAGCAACAAGTGCTAATATGAAAACATGATCCTGGGCAGTATAAGTACTGAACTAATAAAGAAAAGAATTGAACAGGAAGTGCCCATACAATAGTAATGACTAAATCTGTACAGGCAAAGTACATGATAAATGCCGTTTAAAGGAAGGAAGTGAGGGACAAGTGACAAGTGGAGAACTTAGTTTATTCCAATAAGAGATAGTGTGTGGAGCAAAGGAAAATGAATATGAGTTAGTGTGGGCAAAAGGTTGGTTCAGAACCAATGAATGGGGCGCATGGTGCCTTGGAGAGGTGTTTAGTGTAAAGACGTTGTCCTCGAAGTAGCATAACTTGTACACAATCCTGTAAAGGAGGCAGAGACGAGTCATCAACCTGCGGTGTTCAAGAGATGGGAGATCGACCAGACCTAAGAGATCGTGGTAGCTGCTGTCCCAGGCCCTGGTAGCCATACGGCAAGCAAACTTCTGGATGCTCTCTAGTGCATCCCTGTCTTTCTTCAAGTGAGGGGACCAGACAGCAGAGGCATAGTCAAGATGGGGTCTAACCAGCGATAGGTATAGCTGAAGCAGGGAGTCACCTGAACAATTGTTATAAAATCTCCTGTAAAGAAGGCCTAGTATTCTTCTGGCTTTGGAGCAGATAGTGCTGACATGTTCCCCCCAGGAGAGATCATGTGATAGTAGAACACCGAGATACCTGAAACCATTTACCTCATCGAGAGGGCAGCCTTCAAGCAGGAGCGGCGATAGCGGTGTAGATGGAGACCTTTTGCGAGATATTGACATGTATTTGCATTTTGCCTTGTTGAGAGTGAGGGAGTTTGTCACAGACCACTCATTGATTTTATCGATGTCCTCCTGGACAGCAATGAAGTCATCAGGTGAGTTGATGATTCGGAACAGCAGGACATCATCAGCATATAATGCTATGCTAGCACCGTCTCTGAGGGATACGTTGGTAAGATCATCGATATAGATCAGGAACAGTAACGGCCCCAATACAGAGCCTTGCGGGACACCAGAGGTCACTGGGGCAGGTTGAGAAGATTGCCCATTAACCACAACATACTGGTGACTCTTAGCGAGCACTACAGGTGATCCTAGACCGTGAAACTATAGCCACTGCTGCGTACGCGTATACCAGAATTCTATCACGTGCGGAATGAAATTGCGGATGACGTCATAGCCTCCAGCTTCGCGGCTTCCTCGATAGGCTCTTCCACATTATGCTGGCATTGTTTGAGCATAATAGGTAACTTCTAGCACTGAGGAATTATGCCAGAACAATCGGTAAACTAATTCACTTAATAAAGGCATTTGCCACTATAATAAGCGCTATTTTTAGTCAAAGATTACGTGGAAGAGTAACGAGACAAAACTACCTCATTGGGCTGAAGCATGCAAGCGTGCCCTCCTTGTTCAGCCTTCGTCGGCAGCTGTCGAGAGGTTTTTTTCTCTTTTGAACAATTCATTTTGCAAGCAACAGGAACACTCTATGGATTGGAGGACTATATCGAATCGTCCTTAAAGTAGACGTTAGCTTCATCACAACGGATCGAAGGAGCAGTAGTTTACTACTCTGAGCCCTTCAGGCTACAACAGGTAAGCTGCTTTAAATGCAGTTATTATGATTTCAAAGCATATCAGTGTCCTTGTGTAAGAATATGCATATAGGCTATACTTGTCTAGTCTCGTGCACAAGCCGTATTTTTTTTTACTCGTAAAAAAAAAATACGGCTGGTGCACGAGACTAAGTTTCTGCTCACATGATCTTCAAGCCGTGATCGACGTATCTGAACGTGTGTGCTCGTACAGGCGCTACCAAATTATAGCAGCGGTAGCACGACCGCCTGGAAAAAGATGCTATTAAGCGGTAGTTGCTTCGTTTTTAAGTAGTGCTTAGAGAAAGACGACGCAGCAACCGCGCTACATTTAGCAACCATTCGGGAGCCAGTAGCTAGCTACAATGTACGTGCATGAAAAGGCTCTTGCCACATGCGCAATAATGGGATAATGGCGAAATTCGGGCTGCCCTGAAACAGCATGCGGGTGGGTGAGCAGAAGCTAACTATCATACTGGAGTGGCCTTGCTACTTATAATTAAATTGTGTTTTCTGTCCTATTTTCCAATAGCAAGCCTAACGACTAGCTACTGAACAAACTGGCGGAACTTTTCTTCGACTGAATTCTAATTTGGCGTCCCATTACTACCGAACTAAGCTACTTAGGTCCTATAGGTTCCTAACGAACTTGCAATGTCAGAACAGGAGGTTCTTGTTGAGGAAATTAAGCTGGAGGTTGAAGAGGATGAGAAGGAGCAATTTGGAAGCACCGACAACAGCCCCTTGCTACAATTTGCGGGGGGAAAGCCTAGATCCAAGGCTGTGATTGGCCTGAGGAAGAGAGTGAAGTTGAAGAGATTGAAAAGAAGGCGGCAAAACCAAAGCCAATCAGCATTTTCAAATTGGTCAGTGTGTATCATAATGTACCCAGCTAGTGCATGTGTTTCACAGGGAACAAGAATGGGTTTTATTTTGTTGCACAGAGAGGCTCAGCCTGGGACTAGACAAAGTCGTTCTTTTTAGACACTTTCTGAGCTTGTTACTATTTCAAGTAGCCAATTGCTGTGCATGTATGTATCATGGATATATCTGGTCTGGAATGGGCTTACTTAAAATGCATGTGCATAATATATATTCCTTTACTGCGAAAGCAGGAGGATTGTTTTAACCCAGCTTGTTGCAATATTTAAGGGTCAAAAACAACCCTCATGTTGTTGCAGTGTATCACTGCAAAAAATTTGAGGATTGTTTTTGACCATCATATTGCAACTGCAGTAACCAAACTGGGTTAAAACAACTCCCACATTTTTGCAGTGTATAATTATATTTTATATATAATGTAACAAGAAAGTCATGCCATTGAGTTGTTCCTCCTCCATTCCCACTTGTAGTTCCGCTATGCCACGGCTCTTGACCTACTGCTCCTCCTGGTTGGCACTCTGCTGTCTATTGTCCAGGGATGTGGCTTCCCTCTGATGGTCATCCTCTTCGGCGATGTGACCAATGCCTTTAGCGATCATAGCCAGTGCCTCTCAGATGACAGATTCATTAGCGTTGTTAACCGGCAAGTCATATGGTTTGTCGTCCTTGCAGTAGGTGTTTTGATCGCAAGCTTTGGACAGCTTTCATTTTTCCAAGTAGCTTGTGAACGGCAAATAAATAGGATTCGTCTATATTACTACCGAGCAATCATGCGGCAGGACATTGGATGGTTCGATAACAACCCAAGTGGGGAGCTCTCCAGCCGCCTGTCAGAGTGAGTGCTAGATTTTTTACCTCGTACCAATCTGTATAATATTATGAATCTGTTTTGTGCTTATTCTTTGAGATGGTGATAGAGTAATGGACAATTAGGGTGTAATTATGATAAGAACATTTATACAGTCAATAATAATTTAGAGTACAAATTGTCCAAGAATTTGGTACTGATAGCCGCATTGTACAGGTTGCAACTGGAGTAGTTCACAACCCCAAAGAATGGAAAGTAGTCCATGGGGTGTTTTCTTTGTGGCTGGCTGTAGCTTCAATTGGGCTGTTTATATTTTGATTGATTAATAAGAAGCGACAGTCATATACTTTCAACCAATTAGTCCAAGTACAATAATTAGAAAATGAGCATGGACATATAAGAACAATTGTGAATGGAACTCTTTATTATAAATGATGTCAGAACTACATGTACATATCTCCTTTCACTTCTGAATCCCCCTTGTGCCACTCTCAATATCCTTTCTTCTGCAAAAACACCCAACCTCCCTGCCAATATTCTACAGAATACCTTACTGATATTACTTCCCCAAGTTCCAGTTTCCTTTGCTCGAATGTAGAATTATAAACCCAAAATTTCAGTGTGGTGTTTTTCTGGGTCTGGGGGACTAATTCTTGTATGTTTCAAAAGCCATAAGTTAAATTTAGAAGGCATATGTTCCAGAAGCAATTGTTTCTGGAACAATCAGGAGCGCATAATGACGTCATTATGCACTCCTGGAACAATCTACAGGATCATTCAAGCTTGCATGGTCGATATGTTTTCATTTCGGGAAATATTTGAAACTCCTAGCTACACTGTTGTATTTTATACAGTGACGGAGGCTTTTCTTGAAGTGTAACTTTACTGCACCAGAACGAATCTGTTCTATAATAGTTGGTGCTGGGGCACAGAACACAGAAGAGTAGCAGAAAACCTAGTGCAGAGGCAGGCCAAAGCCCCAGCAAGATCGGCAGTATCACAGGCTATTGGCATCATTGCAGCTAAGGGTAGCAGATACACTGGAAGAGAGGGAGGCCAGGCGCCAATGGGAGAGGGAGCGCCAACGAGTAAGAAAGGTAGCAGGTACTCTAGAGGAGAGGGAGGGCAGATGCCAATGGGAGAGGGAGCACCAACAACAGATCTAGAGAAGAGCAGCACAAAACCCAGTGCAAAAGCTCTAGCAGGATGGGGAGTATCATAGGTAACATGCAGACAGCATAGGATCCACTTTTCAACCAACACTCGGTGTGATCAAACTTGGACAATTACCTACATGAACATTTATCCGATTAATGGAGTTGCTATTTATAGGGCCTTGCATCAAATCTGTGCTAGGTAATCAAGTGTTGTGTATTACATATGTTCTGCATCAGTGATGAATCGCACTGTGCATTACTAATAGGTACTATGCATTAATTAAGTATCACATCATGTGTGGATTGTGTATAAGGTAAGAATTGTATTATGCATTAGGTCCCATGAATCTGCATCTACTTATTTATAGGCCTCAGGTCTTCCAATAAGCATGCACTTATACCATTGACCATGCACCCAAAGACATATTTATGAAATTTCTATGAACACAAGAGAAATAGCAACTACAGATTGCAACATCCTAAAATCATCATACAAATTGATGGCCATTAGACTATAAACTACAGAACAACTACAAGCGGGTGATTAGATTCAAAATGTCAAATTCCATTTATGAATCCACACAGCTAATCAACTAGCCATAAGCACAAGTTATATACCTGTAGGTGTCAAAATGTCAAATTCCATTTATGAATCCACACAGCTAATCAACTAGCCATAAGCACAAGTTATATACCTGTAGGTGTAGGAATCACATCATTAGCAACAGCACGGTACTGTCTGGGTCCTTGATCCTGTGGATCTGAACAATAAAAAGTTTACAATTGACCGCATCACAATTTACATAAAGGAAACCTGTAAAAATTTACTCTCGTTAGGTTCATGTCCAGCATGTATAGACCTAAGGTGCTAAACTCTAACCAAGAATTTAGTGAACTAATTAGGCCACAGCAATTGCAGAATGTAACCATAGTAGTTAAAAAAAATCAAATGAAGTAGTTACATCAACAGGTAGGTCGTACTTTCTCATTAAGATCCAATGCCTACACTTTGGTAACCTGCTAATAGCAGAACACATATTAATTTAGTGACTACTGAACAAGGCGTGCAGCTCTATTCCTAGAGATTTCCTAAAGTATGCTATTCAAATGAATGTATAGCGGGAATGACGCTTTGTAAAATTCTTCGTATAATTATTATCCAGTCAGTACGAGTCAATCGTTCCTTCAAATTTTACTGCTGGGTACGCTAAACTTAATATGGCATGGAACCATGTTTATTGCCGAGCGCCTTAGCGCGAGGCAACTAATCCTGCATCGTATCTCGCCTAGTGTTTGTATATGTACATTCATAGTTGGGCCACCCAAGTTGTAAATGAAATAGGGAGCAGGTCCATGAAAGTGTGTCACTATACCTGAATGGTATTCTTTTGATTGACACTTATTTGTGCTTACTTTGTGGAAGTGGTTCAGATTCAATGGTAATGAAGTCATTAGGCTTCTTTGCTCCTTGAAGCATTACTTCATAGAATAGTTCCTCAGGCTCTTGAGTGCTGTCCTTCCACTTGAGCCGAAATTGGCACGAGGGAATGATACGACCACTTTCGTAGCTGTTAACGTTACTCTTGAAAATCTATAAGCAGGTGGCAGAAATATAAGTATGAAGTCACAATAAAAAATTCTATCTAAAATGCACATTTTTTGTTTGCTGACTCTATATATATCTATAGTCTTATTGGGAAGGGTGTGTGTGTGTGTGTGGGGGGGGGGGGTAGAGAGAGAGAGAGAGACCTGAAGGTGAGACTACCCAACCTCTAAGGAACTAGTCGTAAACTTTAGAATATGGTATAAACATCGGTAACAGTGTTTGAGTCATGACTAGTATGGGTAATCACATGGATTCAAGTGCAATTTTAAAGTAAATGCATGAATAATAGATATGGAAATTGCATAAACACAAGTGCAATTATTCCCAGAATCCATGTGAAAACTAACTATTAGTGGAGTAATTCGTCTAAAGCTCCATCCTTTGATCTCCAGATCTGTCTTGTTGAGTTCCAATGTGATGTGATCCTTTTCAAAGTCAATATATAGCCCTGGGCCCTCGATTGCATTCTTCTCATGATAATTATTAGTGATAGCCTGGAAAATAAAATATAAGAAATTACTATTGGCTCACGAACCACAAAGTAATAATACTCATGTTGCTGCTGTATCCTCCGACTGGAGGTCTTATATACAAGTTTCACCTGCATCTACGTGTGTGTGGTCAATATGCTATTGACCACACACCCATAGATGCAGGTAGAACTCGTATATAAGACTTCAAGGCAGAGGATAAGAACAAGAGCAACTAGATATCACACCATCCTTTTTGCTAGTCTCCCAGACAAATAATATAACTAGATTACCTATCCCAATTGTCATACATACCCAATTGTCATACATACCCTAAAGTATAACCTACTCTATTAAAATTATCGAGTATATTAAACTCCTCAAAGCTCCCCCCCTTGCCTGAAGAGATTTCTAATTTTACCATGAAAGTATTATTAAATACAGGACACTCTCAAAGCACATGTACTAACTGTTGTATTTAGTGCAAGGGTGTATCACAATGGTCATGCCCGCTTTCAATATCGCCTTCATTCCTCTCATTTGGCACAGTGGTTACCCTAGAATAAAATGTAAATACATGTATTGCTACTTACAGTGATGGCTGCTTCAAGGTCTTTTATGATCACGAAGAAAATTCTCCAATCAGCGCGGTTGCCAAGGTAGTACAGTCTGCCACAGTATGACTGCTCTTCGGTATCACTTTGTATAACAGCAATACCACAAAAATGCTTAAGTTTAATGCTCCCATATGAATATGAGGAATTAAAAATTCCACCTTGTAAAGGCTTAAACAGGTATCGTCCATCATCCTGTGTGTAAGCCATGGCAAAGCTGAGGGTAGAGCCATTTGTCTGCTTTGCACGGTGTTGTATTTCCAGAGTAATAGGTTGCAAGAACTTTAATGGACTGTTTATCCAGTACACTGCACTTACAAGTGTTGTGTTATCTGGAAATTTATACTGTCCTGCCAAACTAGCCTCAATTGTAACTCTGCTGTGATTTACTCCATCTGGCAGAGAGGCTGGAGGAATATGAAACTTCAGTCCATAACCCTTCCAGTAAAAGGACTGTGTTTCATTCATTGTTGAAAATTGAATTGAAGTCTCTCCAATAACGTTCACCTCTATAATGAAGACAAGCATGAACAGTGCTTTAACTAATGTTAACTTTTCATGCTTGTACAGTGCTCCAAGCTTAAAGACAGGGTTGTAGCCAGACCTTATGAATAGAGGGACCTACCCAGAACCTGTATAGCATCAGATTTTGTAGCTTTTTGAAGCCTTACATCAAAAGGGCAGGCTGTGCCAACATCTAGCATAGAGTTACTGTTCTTGTGCAAAAAAATTCCAATATCCGATATTGGCATTGCAATGACTCATAACTCATCACTGTAGTGTCAATATCCAATCATGCATTCCTAGAAGGAAATAGTGATCTAATTAGGGCATTTAACTGTAAAGACAATCTCAACCGAGCACCACTGAAGCACCATGGTTACTAAGAGAATGCAAGACACTGTGGGGTGAGCCTCAGTGACATAAAATGGGGTAGCAGATGTGCAGTACCAACTGGATTAAGACAGAAGGGTCAGGAATGCATACTGTACAACCATATCATAGTAGCTAGCTAGCAAATTATGATTTACTAGCATTCTCATGTGAACGCTTGCCGTTCCACACCATTTTCATTAATAGCAATTAATAACGTAACCGGAAGCTCAACCGAGCACGTGTTTGGTAGTTTGAAGCCTAGCTATATTGCTTGTGATGCCTGAGGTGTACACCAGGACTTGAAGTGTGCTTCATCATAGCAGTGAGTTGCTATGAGATATACATTAGTGTCAACTACTATAGGCTAGGCTGGCCTCGATGATGTGCATTAAATAGAGTCACTACCCATATAGCTCTCAGTGCTGTGCACTCCTACGACCTACATGTACAATCCTTGCCCGTATTTCGTTGCAGTTGTTTGTGGTCGCATTTGAAGTATAACTATCCCTGCTAATACTCCACAATTAAGTGTGCCATGATATTATAGCTACAAGCTACTTCGCCATGTATGCGACCAGGACCTGCCTGGAGGAACATTGCTGCCATTCAGAATGTGCTCCATAAACTCTGCTGTAGTTGTCCTGTTGTGGGATGGCTTCGAAAATATAACCTTACATCACTACTGAACATACTATTCTCTGCTATTAAATCATGATTTACAACAACACAGCTCGGCAGGGAACATTTCTCCCCCCCCAAAAAACAACAGAAACCAGTTGCAAAAAAACATTAAAAAAAATGAAGAACCATTTAGGGATGGAATCCCAAAAACGCACCCAAACAAGGTAGAAACGACACCGCAATACTTTTACGGGTTGCCATCCCTACATCTTCTGCCAACCATACTTTGTGGTGCTTATTACATGGCATAACAGGAAGTTAGTCCAACATATATGTGATGTGTACATCCTGTGGCATTTATTCGAAAGTGCATGCTTTTGTATAATTATAATCACAAATGGGTTAATGCATTGTATATGTAGGGGGAGGAGTCAGGATGTTTCGTAAGTAGTGTTGCCCAGTTTGTAGTTCTGTAGTATGCATGTAGCTGTGTATAGTGTGAGAGAGGCATTGTGAGCAGATACCATTTAGATATTGCCACTCAACATCGTGTGGATTGTGTGCGAGGATATGGGGTGAACAGTATTGAGTCTACGTGGATGTTACTACAAACGTTATAGTGTAAGGTCGTGTTACGAAGTGTACCAATCATTTACCGTAGAGACCGGTTAATAGGCGCATACAGTTATTAAGAGCATAATTTGTAATAAGCGCATACTGTCTTCCTGTTATTTTGTATTAATTAATTGGCGCATCCGCCAGGTACACGTGTCAAAATTGCCGACCGGCGACGTATCAAGATTGTGTATGCCATGTTTGTGAGTTAGTGAGACAACGAGATGGCACGTGCTGAAGCACCTCGCACTCTCCGAGCTACCGTGGATAGCCAGCCACCCGACAAACAGAAGAGGAAGAGCTATACCAGAGAGACTAAGCTGAAGGTGATCGAATTCGGCACACAGCAAAACGGTCGTGATCGTTTCTCTCCTCGCGCGTAAGTTGCAGAACCTCGCCAACAGTAGGGGACCATACTCTCTTGTAGATATGCTGACCTCTCTCGTGCAGATACGCAGCAGCATCTTCATCGGTTAGGTTAGACTTGCCATGATCAGTCTACACTAAGCCGTCGGTAAAAGAGGTGTGTCACATGAATGCAGGAAGCCATGTGCAAGTACATGGATAAATTAATTAGCAGTTTACACAGCGCCTTATACAGAAGCGTGATTGCATTTTAAAAAGTGGCATACAGTGAAATATGATTATTTAAGAAGATGTAGCTACTTGACTATCTAAAGTGTGGCAGGCAAATAGAGATGCGAATGTAAAGTATGACGGGGGAATAGAGATGTGGGTGTGATGAATCATGGCTAGGGTGTGGCATTTACGAATACCAGCCAGACATGAGAATGACAACTGACCGAGAATGATAACTGACCAAGAATCATGCATAGCAAAGCTACTGGAGAAGCTATGGAAAAGGAAAGGCCTTTGGGAGACCAGTGTGTCTATTTGCAACCTATTTACAAGGATCAACCATAGTTACCATGGGAGAGTGGAGACAAGCTGTGCTGCTTGAAACTCACATCTGCATCACTCAATCGTGCTGTCCATTTCTAGCACTGATACCTCTACTTACACAGAGGCTACACAAATTATACTAACCTGGGAGCCGTAGTAGCCCTTCCTTGGTAAATCTGCCAGTCCATAGATCTAGACCTCCGATAATCATGGCAATCACAATCATAATCACAATCCATGAAATGGAGAATCCTTTCCGAGGTGAACCTAAAAGTCGCATAGAATTCACTACAATAATAATATAGCCTGAAACAAATATGTATATAACAATTACATATATATAGCTATCTTCCATGGTACAGTTGTTTAAAGTGAGTAATAACACGGTCATTTTTTTATCAAACTGCCAGTTTGATGAAACTTTAGATGTGAAATTCTGATTGAAATTGAAGAAAGTTTGTAAGCATGAATTCTACTAGCTAATAGAGAGAATCCCTAAAAGATGAGCACAAACAGTCATGCACAAAATTAATTGTAAATTGTAAAAAACTTGTCCGACATATACTGAATGGAGTAATGCCACACTATAAATTAGTAAATACTCTACACATCACAAGTGTAAGTCTGGGATTCAATTTACTCAGCTTGTGTCCAGAAATATTACACCTCGCTTTTATTTGGATAATTTCTATGTGCGCTCATGGATGAATGAATACTGATGCAGATAGAGACAGCCAAGAGGTATTAGCTGAGGACAAAACCGTTATTGGAAACTAGACAACACACTGTTAAAAACTAATGATGGCTTGACTGGCAAAAGTTGAATAACCCCTAATTTAAACATGTACTCTCTTGCTCTGTAGCACTGTATGTCACCTTTTTTCTGGTTAGGTTGGTCAGGCACCATGAATAGTTGGTAGCGCCTATGCTCTACCTTGACTATACCACTTCCTCTGGGATCTCCAGGTGTGTGCATTGGCACCTAGCAACTATCACAGGGGCAGGGCAGATGCAGAAGGCGTAGCAACTACATAGACGCCCCCTAAATAAAGCACGCATCCACACCAGTAGGCCGGCAGGCTCATCGACCTAACATGACAAAAATAGAGGCTTTAATCCTCGTCCTTCATATCAAATTTGGTGTCATCAGGAGTTATCAATTGCGAGAAATCTTGGGTGTCATCGATCCAGCCGTATGCACATTTAATGTCGATCTAACACCATAAATGACACAAATAACACATCAGAGCATAAGAGACTGTGACCCTAGTCCTTCATATCGAGTTTGGTACCATCGGCACTTGTCATTTTCGAGAAATCTTGCATAATGAATATGACAATTGAAGCGCTCAAAACAATATTGGGCTAACCCAAAAGGAAATTGCATAAATGAAACAAAAGGGGGGGGAATTTATGCACACTCTATGATTATATGGACAATTTTCAGTAGCTCCTGAAACAGAGAAGACAATTTCAATACTTGCTCTGCTTCTCAGCCCTTCAGTTATATATGTGCCAAACTAACCAGAAAAACATGGAACATCTAGAATATCAGAGCAGCAATGTAGGGCTTACCCTCCTGCATTACCTATCTACACAGTAGCAACAATGGAACGGTATGAGATTACTCGCGTTCGCCCAGCAATATTTTTATTAGAAGAAACGCATATCATGGAACTTACATAGGGTTAGTTGAATTGGGTTTGTCTCCACACATTCACCAATGGAATTACTGATTTTGCATAAATAATATCCTTCATTACTCGGTTGCACATTACTGATTTGCAGAGTGGGTTTGTTTTCACCATTTAACCTGCTGAAGTGGTCATCTTCCCTTGGAGTAGATTTGTATAACCATGAGTATTCTAGACTTGTTCCTTTTGCCTCAACACAAAAGCTTATAGAGGATCCTGGAAGAACATTGAGCTGTGGTTCGGGCTCTTGAATTACTATAGTAGCTGCATTGGAGAAACAAACACACAACATAATTGCTAATAATATTATAAGAAACATCTGCTTATACTATAGAACGTAACCATACTGCCAAATGTAAGTACGACAAGAAGGGATCAGTGTGCCAGAAATAATACTGCATGTATTGGATGGAGCAGTGACGCTATCACAGTGAGTGTTTCTGGAGCTATCCTGCTTAATGTACATCTTTCTTATATCTACAAACTTAAAATTGAATAACCTAGCTGTCATGACCCATATGCATGCACTGCTGGAAACTGGTATTAACCACCTCCCTCAATTGTGCCACCTGTGTTGCAATCTTTACATCTCAGGTTTTACACACAGAACACACATACTTTAATCATGGACCAGAGTATATAAAGTATCTCTTCATAGTAATGGTCTATCAGATCCACATTGTAGTCTTACAAATTTTACAGATTATATCTCGCAGCTGTGGAAAAAATTCAGGAATTTTTCTACACAGTTGCAAGAAAAATCAGGGATTTTTCTCCATGGCTGTGTACAAGGTTAAGTATAAGTACTGGTAGCTGCAGGCAACACTAACCTCGTACCCAGGCCTTCCATTCCCAGATTTTACTTCTTATTTATTTGGCGAGGATCATGAATAATTAATAAAAACCCGCCGAACTTTTAGATAGTATACTGGAAGGGCCTTACTTGGTGGCCATTCTTCCAGCTGACAAGCTGATTAACCTAATGTGACTACACTGCAAAAATAGAGGGGTTAGATAGGGTTATCTCAGTTGCAGCTTTAGGTGCACATAATTATGCATAGTTATAACTCTCCAAATCTCTAGCTCATACTTCCAGTTTGGGGTTGATAGCTGACTATATTACATCTCAGACTGCTGTAAGAGCAAATCTAGTATACCAAAAGGTTACAGTTTAATATAATTAGCTGTGAGTTTTACATGGCTATGTAGTAACGTCTCTTCTATTCCTTTGTTTCTAAGTTATTAAAACTACCAAATATATAACAGATGAGGCAAACCAACCTGCAAGTTGGACATCCAGTTTGCTCTTCTTTGGATCTGGAGCTGTAAAATCATCGTCCTCTGGGGGTACAATCACTTCTATAATGTATATACATAACAAGATACATAACATCTCATAATGATTTGGCATCCTATGCATATGTACTCTCATGGTATAAGCTAGGGATTTGGAGGAGTTATAACTATTCAATGCATACCTTTCACTAGTCCATCTCCCTAACGGTATATGTGCATGCAACTGAGATAACCCCAGCTGGGTTAAATTAACCCTTCCATTTTTGCAGCGATGTACTACTTTACCTTGAATTTCCAAAGCTATCACCCAGCTCAGAGTTGACGCTGTGCCTGCGGTCTCAAGTTGTCCACTACCACAGCATTACCCACTGTTGTGTCGCATTGCATTAAACTGGTACAACGGAACCTTTCTTATTGGACATTCTCTATAACGGACACCTCGCTTATGCGATTGAACATCCTATACCTGCAACACATTAGCGCCCTGCCAAATGTGGATACCTTGCTATCGGACAGGTTTTCCAGTTACACCAGTACCCGACTGTACAAAATTCACTCAACATTCATAATTTAAGCCGTAAGTTTCTTCACAAGACACGATTCCCAGACAGAATACTCACTAATACTGCTACATTCGATGACTCACTGTTCATGCTATACAGCATTTAGCCTTTGCAACAAGCCAGAGCGCCCCAGTAACCTCTTTAGGGGGAAACATTACCCCTATTGTTATACCTATGCAGTCTTTAGACAACAACACCTACCCCAGCCTACCCCAGAAACACTTGAGACCTCATATCCACAAATTATGAACTATTTCACTTGTACCTTCCCACGCATGTAGTGGCTCTTCTTGATCGCACACCCCAACACGTTGTTGGGGCGGGCTAGCATCGCCTATATGGAAAGAAATATAAATACTAATAACTTGCATGTACATGCATATGCTAGCACAGCAGCTTTAATCTTAGTATACACTTTACGTTCATACCCAACTGTATGTGGAATAGAACATCATAGTATAGCTACATGTACCTCCTTAGGAGGAGACAAGACTGATATTTCACACCTAGAAACCAGCCGGGTATTTTTACATATACCATACTGCGTGGGCAGATGAAAGGCGCCGGCAGGTTATACACCCCTGAGTCAGCAATACTGACCAGTGCTGAGTCACAGGTTGTATATACAATTAGTGGTAATTTATACTATGCCTAAGTCAGCTGTGGGCATGAATCTCATCAGCAATCGCTGGACTGGACTGGTGGACTGGATCGCTGGACTGGACTGGACTGCACAATTTCTCTAGCGGCGCTAGTACTTGTATTAGTGCTGCAATAGTGTTTGTCTCGATCGAACATGCCAATGAGAAATTTTCTATTACTAGTTAGCTATCTATCAGTTTTGCTGCACACGGCCTGCTGTCGAAAAGTATTGGAGCGATGACGCTCAAGGCCTATATAGGGCAACAAGGATGCCTAAGCAGCTATTAGCTAGCTACAATATACCGGGGGTATAGCTGCACAGGTATAGGATTGCCGCCCACACGCAATTACGTAAGTGAAAATGCTGACACAGCAATTTTGTAGTGCGCGTCCAGTTTATGATCAGAACTTGCCAAAACAGAAGTATCATCATTACCTACCATTCTTTCTCCGTCTAGGGAACACAAAACTAATCTAGCTTCCAGTAGCTTCCACTGCGCTCGCAGACTGTCTAGCCAAGCTGAGATACCATGCGGTGCTGTCAGAGTTTTCCTTTCTGGCCATGCACGCACAGCAAGACAGTGAAAGAGCTGCTACATGTATATATCCATAGATAATGGGTGGGTATATTATCTATGATATATCTGGCCAAAATTTCAGAAGAAGGACTGCACTGAAAGATATCGAATAATAATGCTACAGTCTCACAGAGCATGTTACATGTATATGCAAAGTAGCTACTAACTCACTTGTGCTGGTATCGATATCATCACTTGCCTGTAAGAAAACAGATTGATAGTTATAACTACATGTAGGCAAAATGCAGCGCATTGTGAGGGGAGCCTTCGCAAGGGTGCTGTTACATATTGTGCATTTATAACATGCAGCCTTAGGGTGGGGCTCACTTAAGCTCACCCCAATTATACTTGCCCACACCGTGTATCACAGTCTAAAGTACATGTAGTAGGTGCTTAATAGATCATTGTTAACATAGCAAATCCATACAATGCAGAACATTTCGATCCAAGGATCTTCTTCAGCTGTCATGTAAACACAAGTACTAGTGCTAGTTTGTTACGTGGTAAAGTTGGATACACAAATGAGTACTAGCTACTGCCCAAATCAAACTGTAGATACATGTAGTTAGCAATGACTCACAGATGATTTCTTGCCCTTTCTTAAATATACATAACATTATTGTGTATAATCTGACTGGAACGAGGTATGACCAACAGAAACACAACTAATCTTTGTCATAAGAAATAATTATGTATGTGTCGTAATGCTACAATATTATGCACATTAGTTTTGCGGAGAATTTGCGAGTGCTTACAGTATCACAAATAAAAGATAGCAACAATGATTTATGGGAGTGTCTCTTAGTGGGTGTGGTTAATGAATGTGTGGACACCAAACCAGTGTCTACAATATTAGACAAGGGCAAAGTGGCAGAGAACGTTCCATACTCCTTCAGAAGCAGCTTTTTTAAGATGGAGTATTCGCCAGTATGTCACCCTGAATACATGATTTCCCAGCAACGAAGATACTGCAATCACAGAGATGGCCACTTGCGAAGCAAACAAGAGCATGAAGCGTGTGTTGGAGAAGCAGGCCAACCAACAGAAGGCCAACAAGCTAGTACACCTACTTTATGGATTTCAGTCGACAGGCTTTGATTGCTCACTGAGAGGTTTTGATAGCTGCCAGTCCCTTATAAACATCCACCTACTGTAACTTCTCAAATGTCTGTTGGTCCACAATGTTGCAATCGAAGCTTTTGCGCTTCTTTCACAGAGATTCATGGCATATGCCCTGCTTCTCAACAATTGATATTGCTCCAGCAACCATCACACATTGCATACTAGATCACAAAGCACTCAAAATGGCAAAAGCGCATGCAAAGTTGTCTCATATGCAGAATGTTGTAACAATACGGTATTCGTGAATACATCAGGTGATTAGTAGAGTACACTGTACATACCTCTGGGGGAGAATGGTGCACCACAGAGGACAGTAGACCACTAGAGGTCTCCTCACCACCAGCTGTGTGTATGTGTGTGTGTGTGTGTGGGTGAGAGATAATAAAAGAGCTAATCCTCATTTCATCATACATGATATCTCATTACCACCTACAGGTGTGAATGGGTACTAGCTACAACACATCCATTAGCACATTTATTTTCAAAGATGTGATAACTCATAAAAGTATGTTGTTGGGAACTGGCTATGGCTAATACAGATGCATTGTGTAGCTGCCGGGAATAGTTATATCAATATTACAATTTTAATTACATTAGTCACTGTGCATCATTTTCCAATAAAGAACATGTACAGTCATGAGCGCAATGTTGTTTATTCTTACTGTGTCCAAACATGCATATTAACAATACAGAGTATATTATACGACATACATGCAGACTTTAATGTGACTGCTAGCTGTATACTGTGTAATGATAATTCCATAGAACAGATGTTAATTGTCAAGACTTTGACAACAGTTAGCAGCAGTTAATTAGCAGGTCTATGTGATAATTGTTGTCAGTTTAGTAGCTATTAGGTCTATTAGTTTATGTATGGTATGAAAGAGTACAGTAACTTTTTGTACACTGTAAAAGAGTCATGTTTAGTGATGAAGTGTTATAGCCGGAGAAAGTTTAAATAGCCAGTGCTACCAATGTATCTTCAGCTTTGAGGTGGTCATGTGATAGAAGCCCCCATTTTTTGGTCACCAAATAAAGATATATAGCCAGGTTTCAATATAAAACATGCCTAGGCACATGCACCTAATGGCTCTAAGTCCTAACAATATTCTACACTAGAGGGTTCTTTGAATATTCAATGACATAGATTATTCATATGCATGCACTATATATACTGTGTACCTTCCATCTTTGGAGGCCCAGGGTTTGTTTCCATATCTCCTGCAGGGCAAGTATTTATACAGCAAGGCCAGACATGTGATCAGACAGTGCAATTAATGGTAGAGGCATGTTGGCTAATCAGAGTACAGAGAAGTGAACAAGTCACAAATCAACGGACAACATAGGACAACGATACAGGCGACAACTTGTGACTGTGGCATAATCAGTGAATGACAATGGAAGAATAGTTCAATAGTTCATTGACCTGCTACACTACTGTACTGAAACAATGAACCCACTGACTGGGACGAGCCTATATCCAGCCACCAAGGCTATATCCAGTCAATGGCACAGCAACAGTATTTACTCTAGACCTTGCTCCAGATTTAGCTACATTTACAAGTAACTATCTAAAATCTATTAATCATACCTTCCATAGCAAGGTGATGCACCACACTATAAAATGCGATACATCAGTATCGCCATCATCCTTAGTTTCAGGCTGAAAAGTTATAGAGCCAAAACTGTACTGGCCATACAGGCTCGGATGGCCTTGTTAAGTACGACTTTATTACAATTCAATGATTGGAATGTACACAGAAGTGTACATATATCATGCTAGTTAGCATATTGCATATGCAAAGGAGGTGAAGTAAAGCAAATAGTTTTGTTTGTCTGTCCGTATATAAATTTGTAAATACCATCGGAAAAATTAGAGCTAGGGTTTAGCAACTTCAAAATGCTAACGAAATTCACTGTACTTTAGTGCATGCGTGTATGATAGACGCAAAAGGACCACCTAAACCAACTTGGCTACCAGAGATATGAGTGCTGGAGGGCAACCCCCCCAGAAATATATTCTTCTCTACTGTGATTTACTGGAAGTTTTCTGCAGATCTGCTAAGATAATGTCACATATTGCTGTCAATGGGGAATTTCCTGCCCACATTTGCGCAAACATAATAATGTAATTCTAACTATGAGAATGCAATGAAAATTGAATGGTACTATTTTTTCTAGGATAGGTACAGAGGTCTCTGCTGATTCTGCGACATGTACTCTACTTACAAATTACTCTTATTATGAAGATCTTAATATTGACTTTGATAATAAAGTTATAGCTCTATGTACTACCGTGTTAAGTTGGTGCTTCTGGTGATTTTCGCAGTGGTGGGTGCCAGGTTGAACCGTGATGGAGCGGAGTCAGTGTAGTTTACCCGCTTGCTTGTTAGGTCTGTGCACTATCTCGGGTCTGTATGGGCACACCTCAGTAATAGCCTAGTAGTATTTCTTCACAGTAAGCATGGAGTAGAAAGTCACAATTGTATGATACTAAATAATTTACAGAGCATAACAACTTCATAGATGCACTGAGTCAATAGCACAACTGACTCTAGCTAACTGTACATGATGTCACATAATTGGCTGGAGTTTACTGAACAAGTACAAGATTTTTTAACACCTACCACAAAGGTGATGAGAGCATAATTTTGGTGGAAAGTAAGAAATAACCATATGAGTAGCTGAATATTCCTTCTTTGTAGCATCCGTGCGCTATTAGCTACCTGCGTTCTGCCATCAACATGCAATAGAGTTCGTATAATTTAGGGAATATTACGAACTATGGATGCCTCTTCAAGAGGAGTCCTACACAAATTATGCGGTACAGTGGACTGCTATTAAACACTGGCAATTTTTACTAGCACTCCCATCGCCACACACAAAACACTCGCTCACGCTCGCCCCACTATTGATAGTTTCACTTACCCACAGCTCAGGCCGAGGGATCCGACAGGGATGAAATCTCGTACGGTTTGCTCTGAAATCACTTGAAATCACAGCTGAAATCAAATCAGAAATCGCCTGTATCGGCCCAAATGCCCCGCCCAACTCCGTATACGCTCCGTATACTATGTTTGTCTCGCTCGAAATCAGCGCAGAAATCAGCTGAAATCAGCAGAAATCAGAAATCTCGTACGCTTCGCGAGCTCGTGTCGGACCCCTCGGCTCAGGCACTCGACACGTCCGACACAAAGCACCACACAGCAAGACGGAGCAGGCGACACTGCGAAAATTACCCGTGCGAGGCCGGTGTCACAAAAAAAACACCGGTTTAGGGTTATAGTCGCGTGCCCAGACTACCTGGAAGAGCAGCGGGGGTCGAGGTACTTTTGTGCCGGAGGGGGAGGGGGGGAGGGGGGGGGGGGGCGTGAACATCTATCTTCACGGATTATAATTTTCGCGGTATCGCTCCGCACCGTGCACGCCCGGGGCGCCCACGCTTACGCATGATATAAACGAGAAAGCTCACGTGCATTCTAGCAAATGCAGGGCATTGTCGTCGGGCGAGCCTCGCGAGAATTGTGAATGTGAAGGAGCTGTTGGCAAATGAGGCAATATCTTGCAGCAGATTGGTGACATGTCCACGGTACCCATACTGTTGCCCGTGAGGCAAACGGTAGACATGATTGGCAAACCCCTTGAAATTAACATTTCCTCCACCTGTATTAAACCATAGATAGTAGAGTACATGTACTCTACTATCTATGATTAAACCTGGCATTGGAAATGTTGAACATGTAGGATGATGTCATACTAATAGACACAACATTGATATGTCAATTCACACCCTCCAATGGAATGATCAACACGTCATACACAAAATTGATACTTCAATGCCACTGTAACTTCATCTAGAATGCAATAGCTACATGTGCTAGCCTGAAGAGGTGGTACAGGGTCAGGATCCATGTTGTTGGTCGAGGAGTATAACTTAGGTGTATGCTCGTCCTGGCTACATTGCAGACACTCAGTAGAAATGTGTGAGTGAATCTTGAGACCAGGGAATCTCATGTACATCTCGGTGCGTCCAGCGTAGCCATGTGGTGTGCATGAAATGTAAACATCTTAGTTCGGATAGAAGATTGTTGAAACAATGGGAGCTGTGCCTGCATGACCTGTTGTTGTCTGTGCCTCACCAGTACTCTGTCAGACTGTAGCCTGGCCTCTCTCTCCTCAGCAGTCTCAGCAGCCAATCTCGCATGGTTGGAAGCAGTCATTTTCCGCAGCCTGGCTTCTCTCTCCTCAGCAGTCTCATCGGGAAGTCTGTCAGTCATTCGCTGCAGCCTAGCCTATCTCACCTCGTCAGTCTCGACTGCCAGTCTGCGCCTTCTTTGTTGCAGGTCTGCCCCTCTTCTTTCGGCAGTCTGAGCAGCGTGCCTAGTCCTATCCCTTATTCTCCGCTTCTGCAACCTTTCTTCTCTCTGTTCCGGATTTTAGGAAGCACGGCAGGCCCTCTCTCGTTCTCTTCTATGGCGTAGCCTAATCTCTCTCTGCATTGTATGAATACTGCAAGAAATGTAGTACCTGTGGATCAAAAACATGTATCATGAATATTAATTGTGTGGCTGTGTGCAATGTGGTATGTCTGTTAATCACAAAGCAAATTTCAGTTGTACTGGGCTTCAGCTTCCACATGGAAATGTTGCTCTAACACTTCAAAGCTATTATTTCTGTGGTGTGTTATTGTCTTTATCCATAAACCTATTTTACTGGTAAAACCTGTTTTAAGCTGGGGGGCATCAGTAATAATAATACATGGCTTTGATAACCAAAAGTCAGTAACTCATGAACTATATAGCTTCTACTACTACATCTGGAAAAAATGTGGTACAATGCAATGTTTCTGGACTTGAAAGGTATGTGTAGCTAAGAAGCATTTTGTACACAGTAAGGGTTGTGAAAGTAGCTACACAGTGGGGCTAAAGACACTTGAATTTAAATAATGTCTTTCACTTATGTAAACTATGCAATCAAATTTTTCTTCAAAACTGGTTGTATACAACCTTCTATAGCCGATTTTGACGATAGGGCTGGGAAACTACAGTCGGAGAATGTGGGGCTGATACCTACAATTGAAGGGGAGGTCCCTAGCATCACAGCGGTGACATTGGTTTCTCAGCAAAACCTTCTAGAGTCCTTTTTGACGATAGGGCTAGGAAACTACACTCGGAGAATGTGAGGCTGATACCTACAATTAAAGGGAAGGCCCCTAGCATCGCAGCGGTGACATTGGTTTCCCAGCCCAAACCTTCTATAGTCCTTTTTGACGATAGGGCTGGGAAACTACAGTCGGAGAATGTGAGGCTGATGCCTACAATTAAAGGGGAGGCCCCTAGCATCACAGTGGTGACATTGGTTTCCCAGCCCAAACCTTCTATAGTCCTTTTGACGATAGGGCTGGGAGACTACAGTCGGAGAATGTGAGGCTGACGTTGGTTTCCCAAAATAGACAATTGTCTGAGCTAACCTACAATAATATAAAAATAGACAAAGAGGAGTGTAAATTCCTTGTTATTCTTGCCAGACAGTAGCTTCAATACAGCTTGATATAGTACCACCAATGGTCTGTTAATTCAGGACCATCTTATTTAATGTTTAGTGAATGATACATGATCATTCACCTGCACAGTATCATAGAGAAGCCACAATACATTGAGAAGCTAATAGCTAGCTAGTAAGGATGCATGGGAGTTTGGAGGAGGGGAAGCTAACCTAGTAGTAACTGCTTCTCTAAAATTGTATCTGCAATTCCTATCTGTCCAACTCTCTCATCCTTGAGGGCCTTCACTAGATTATTCCATGTGGGTGGGCATCGTTGGTTAACATCATCTTCCTTCTTTAACCAGGACTGAATTACTTCATTTAGAAAGTTCCTAGAGTCTGATCCGGCCATATCCTTCAGTCTTGAGTAGCGCAGTCCCAGAGTTAGTCCAAGGCTGATTAATTCATCAAATTATCTGACTTAAGGGGAAATAAGTATCCAGTAATATCATAGTGATTGCTGTCATCTGGAAGGAGAGAGAAAGGGATACAATAATCGTTATTAATAGGAAGAATAATTATTTGGCAATCGGGATGTGCAAACTCTGGTTGTTCTTGGCATGCTCTTGCCCACTGACTTTGGATCTTATAAGCTCTCCCTGCGCCTATGGGTGCATGGGTAGTGGTGTAAGTGCCACAGTAACTACATGACTATGGGTTTGTAGCTGCTACAGCAACAGTCCATCGCGTATATAAGTTTGCAAAATGATATGAGTCTGGCAATTTAGCTCTAATTTCAAGGCATGCACATTTACATGTACTTGATTCCAGACGCTATGTCTCAGAGTGTCTGAGATTGCCTCTCCCTTAGTTCTGCAATGTATATATATATATTGGGGAGCAGCAATTTCATGTGAAGACTATTTCTACAAGCTGCAAAGCGATGGCAGTATGACGAACTTTACAATATTATAAAATAGCTACACTCATTCACGCTAGCATTACTTATGGTAGATAAGCTGGCATGTCAAAAAGGGTCACACTGCCCATGGATTCAATAGGCTACTGAATATCAGCAGGAACTCATAACCCAAGGGGAAGGAGAGTGCATGTATGCTGATTCTACCTGTTGTTGAATAGCACTTGCACAAAACTCCTTATATGGTAAGTGCTATAGTGTAGTAAACCAGCCACGCATCCACACAGTTGCTGCTAGGCATTCCATGTATGGAGTTTTCTTGTAGGTACCATTTGACAACAGGTGGAATCACTAAGTTTAACACTCCTTCCCTTTGGGTTATGGGCTCCTGAACAGAGCTCAGAGCTATTCGTTAATTCATTGAATGTCCTCACTCCTTCCACAACTGCTTTCTAATTATAGCCATTCATGCAACGTTTAGCACTCTACGGGAGATAGATGCAATTAAATCTATGTATACACAACACTGCCTCAGTACACTGCAAAAATAGAAGGGTTACTCCTGCTAGGGTTATCTCAGTTGCAGTTTTATGTGCTCGTATTCTAATTGCACACCAGTTGCCATGCAAATGCATAATGATTATGTGTACTACCTATGTACGAGAAACATGTTGGTAGTCATGGTCAATTATTTGTTGGAGTGCATGTTTCTAGTAACAGCAGGTTACAAGGTAAACTATGTTATGGGAGAATGAGCTGGAAAATGAAAAGTAAATGGTACATTACACAGTCATAACTCCTCCAAATTTCTAGCTCATACTCCCAGTCTGAGGGTGTAGATTCCAACAAACCTCTCCCTTATTCTTACAATACTATAGTCCATAAAACAAAACCAGTAATGCCTTTGATGGCCGATACACACACAGTAAGTAGACTGCATTTGTAAGCATGATAGTAAAGCTGCAACTGAGCTAACCTAGATTGGTTAAAATAACTCCTTAATTTTTGCAGTGCTAGCTAGCTATATATAACAAGCTTCAGACAGTAACAATGTACTCACCAAGTGAAGATTCTAATTCTGCACTGTCTTCAGTAGAGGAGGAACCAATTCTTGGACCACTAAAACTTCCAGATGGCTCAAATATAACATCACTATGGGATTCTTTAGTGTGTGAATTCAGTGATGTGTAGTTATATACATATGTTGCCGTGCAAGTAAAAGATTTGTATACCACATACGTTTAATATGTAAGGCAGTTGGAGTAGCTTGAAAACAAACATTATTCCACAATGTACTTCAATCCCATGTTAGTGTTCAAAACGCTGTGTGTCTTGTGGTACCGAGGGTGGGGTTCAAATGAAAAGTGTACTTCCTTCAATATCTACTACAATTATACTGCACATTTCACTGATCAAAACACTCGAGAATGACAGATATGGTCCACAATAGCTTATAACTAAATCTAGGGCAGAGTTTTGAACAAATCACTTCGTACGCATACAACGGGGCAGCCATTATTTTGGAGCCATCCCTATATATGGGTAATACTACCGTACTCCATAATAAATCCATTACAGCAACTGAAGTTTGTTTATTATCACTCACCCTCTCTTTTGGTAGAAGGCTGTTGCCGTTGGTGAGCTGGTATACAAGATATAAAACATGTAGGTGGACATACTTTCGAATTACAAAGACCCTACATAATAATGTTTTGCTAAAGAGAAAGGTGGGATAATTTTCAGGGGATTACAGTTTTAACTGTTGAAACAGCTGTGATCAATTGGTTTTGCCAAGTGGCCTAGCCTCATACTCCTTCTGACCCCAGCCATTAACTCACATTGCGGTGAAAGCCATCCAGCTAGTTCTTTAGTGTTGTGTAAGTCAGTCATCTTGCATGCCAGCCATCAGTGTCAGTCATACAGAAGCAACATATGTAATGTCTACAATTACAGTATCCCTACCTTTATAATGCTGTTTCGGATTATCACTCCAATAAATGTATGGGTCTGGCAGTGATATCCTTCAAACAAAACTAATCTACATTCAATAATCATGTAAATGAACTACTGTTAGCTGGCTGCATGGCATGATTGACTATCGTGTACATAAATAAATCACTTGTTATAAAGAATGCATATAGGCTTATTCCCAGCCTCAATTTTGTACCTTTTGTACGCAGCGAAAAGGAGACTTGTAACTAAGAATGTTAATTAGGAACACGCAAGCGTAATATGCCTTGTGTGGCTATCAGAAGCATGCATAAATAGGTAGTTGCTATGTCTTAAGGCTACTTATTAAAAGGACTGTGTAGAAAGAAAAGCTGCATGGCCCTCAAAAGTAGATCTAAGCTGCACCATGTGTATTAACATCATTATTTCCTGGGAGGCATGCCTGCAGACTTTTCCCCACACCACTGGGTTAGCCCCCGATGCACTCCTGGTTGCACACGGGATGCGGACTGGTGCTGGGCTAGCCCCTGATGCACAAGGGGCTGACTATTTTCTTGAGTCAGTTATTCGCGAGGATAATAGCTAAACAGTAATTCTGGAGCAGGTACGAAAAACGACAGGTGAATTCTGTCTCTATCTACAAGATTTTCCGAGAATCAGCCACGGATACCACGACAGAGGGGCTGTAGTGCTTGAAAACTCACATTCACATCGCTCGATCATGCCGTCCGTGTCCAGCGCTCATATCTCTTCTTGTACAATGGGTACACAAACTCGACTAACCTGGGAGCTGTGGTAGGCCTTTGTTGGTAAAAGTATGTGGTAGACACTCCTTGTGCGCTACAAGTTCGAAGATGGCATACATGTAACTGCCAGAGACGCCATTTTGAACACATGCCGTGGCCCCCCCGGGACAAAACGTGACTAACATCTCAATATATATATACATATACTAGCTGAGATTCTGAGCCCATAGGTCTGTGCTCGGCAATGATGATTGTCTGCTACTACGTTTAAAATACGAATACAGTAACTATTTTATATGTGGTGATTATTCTCAATATGAAATACCTTTTGGGAATGGATTAATAACAATCTGAAAGTAACTCTCAGGCGGTTCTATTCCCATGAGGTCAATAGGTTGTATCACTTTGACTGGAGGGTTGTGAATGTCCATCCATGTAGCCATCAGCTCACGTGACTCTTCCTCTCCTTGGGCTACGACTCGTTCCACAATTTCCTTTTTTATCTGTAAAATGGATATAGAATAGATACAGCTTCATGGTATTGGTATAGATACTCCTCCAGCAGCAGAGTGAGATTAAAAGTTTTCCCAATGCTGTAAAATCCTCATCACATTAGATAACTTACATTAGGGTTACAAAGTGGAATAATCTTCCATCCTTCAGCTGATATGCCTTCCTTTGGTACGTTTAGTGTGAGAAATTCACTCCCATCCTGGAAAGTGATTCTTAGCCTGTCTATATGTGATATTCTTCCCATCTTCACATATTTTGCTCTGCTGGACTAAACAAAAAGTTAGAATATCATACAAATATAGTATGCTAGCATTTGTAACAAATATACTTACTGTGAGGCAAATTTCTAGGTCTTTAGTCAAGCAAAAATAGTAGTACCAGCTATCATCCCTTCGCTTATAGTACACTTGTGCAGAGTAGTTTTCATGCCCTGATTCCTCTTGGGCAACTCCACGGCCTGAGAATTCACTCAAAGAAATGACACCATAGCTACTTTGGGGAGTGAAGGTTCCTCCAGAGCTAAAATAAAATGTGTATGGCAGATCTTTTTGATTACATTTTGCTTCCACAAATGAAAGCTTTGCATTTTCGTCTGCTCGTGCACAGTGTTGAATCTCTACTGTAACAGGTTTGACAAACTTTCCTGGGGACCTAACCCAGTAGATTGCACTTGCCAGTTTGTATCCTTTAGGAAGCTCATACTGGCCTGACACTGATGCCTTGATGTTTAGTGTGTATGAGGAAACACCCTTTGGTAAGGAATTTTTCTGGACATCAAATTTCAAGCCATGGCCTTCCCATATAAAGTATTGGGCATCATTTGTAATCACAATATTTGTTTCTGCAATAATGCTGGCACCACGAATGCAAACACCTATAGAGGAAAAAAGGTTTATAATAAAGCTAAGTGATATGCTTACATTTAATTGTCCATACATTATGTACAGGACAGATTACTGCATAGCGGGGTGTATGACCCACTATCTACCTTGGAAAAGTATCTGCCTTGTAAGCCTCGAAAGTACCTCGGGCTTTGCTCTTGATACTTCCTTGGCTTCCACTGGAGATAATTTTCCTGCGGTAGATAATAGGTCTACTATACCTAAGTCATTCTAACCAATCAGATTTCAGCATTACAGGTATATAATGTGTCATACCTACTGCAGGAAAAAATACCCTGATTGCTGCCGTGGTAGGGCTGGTGGCTAGGGGAGCCTAGCAAGCTTTCACAACACAAAATACTAGCTACGAGTGCCGAAACACTCCCAGCAATTGTAACAAACATGAACAACAGCCAATAGCCATGGTAGGTACCTGTTAGCCCATTTTGGTAGGCTGGCAGTGTGGCCACACATACAAACATACAAAAATGCACCTAAACTAGATACAGACCATGTGTCCTGCCTACACTCCACTACCCACCAGCCCTACCACAGCTTTCTGAACATTTGAACGACTGGAAAAGAATCGTGTACCTGCTCATGTAAACAATCGGGGTATATTTGTTACTGCGGTAGATATGATGCGTTATATACCTGTAATGCTAAAATCTGATTGGTTAGAAGATTTAGGTAGAGTATAAAGTAAATTAGTGCATGAGCAGTACAGTAAGCTCTATATTATGAGCAAGGGTGTGAATACAGTACGCCAGCCATGATCAAAGTTACTTGGTACATGGGAAGAGTAGAGTTGTGGACTAATTGTGACGGGGTCTAGTCTATAGATTCAGCCAAGATATAAACCTCAGAAAAATCTGCTTCTATGGTAACATATATCAAACAGAACTCCATGTATGCAACATGCTTCACGTTGCTCACACAGTGACATACCAGTAGCAACATTCTCCTCTTCTGGAACCTGAACTCTCTCTTCAACAGCTCTGATCTGTTTCTTCAGCTGTTCATTCTCTGTCTTCATGAGCTGAGATTGTTCCTTGTACATTTGAATAGTTTCCTCACACTGCAATAGCCACTGTTCTCTTTTTGCCACCATGTCTTGAGTCTCTTCCAATACTACAGTGCATTCAAATATTATGTACTCAGAGGACCATCTTACCATGCTGCCATATAGGCTTCGCTTCATTTATAAAGTAAGTATCAAATATATCCAAAACAAACATGCCCTGTTGGTCACTGATTATCAGGCTCACATACAAGAACAATTCTTTCATACTGCTACTTTTAATCATGAGTGAAATTGCACTTACCCTCTACACAACTGTGGAATATACATTGCTTGAATATTTAACAAGGCATGATATATAGCCTGATATATTTCCCACATAACATGCATACCTAGGTTTAGGTTTCATACAGAGTTTATCATGTGACACGTGTGAAAACTGGAGCTCACACAGATAGTAACCAAAGCGATTACTTCAGCAGCTTCCTCCAGCTGAATGACTGTCTTGGAAAATCCAGGAGCATGATAATGGTACCCTCGTACAGCTCGTCTGGAAATTTGCATGCTTTTTTTTGTATCCGCAGTAATAGGTGGCTCTAATTGGAATCAAGAATCAAACCAGCCTAACTGTAAATCACTTTCTGGTCAGCTAGTGTTGCATAGACAAACGAAAGTCTAGAAAGTCAAGAAATGCCAAGAGGCATGCAGCGTTTCTGGAAAACAAGGTACTTGGTGAGTAGCAGGGCTGCATAGCTAAGAGTTGCTGCTCACGAGACAGAGCTGGGAGTTGCTGCTGAGCTGGATTCTGCCAGTTTATGTAAGCTCTTGCCTGATAAGCTGGAACAGACAACCACACACTCTGAGGTAGTAGACTTGCGTACGATTTTAGAGAAGCTCCAGGCATGAAATTCATGCTAGATAGTGTTGAAGGATGGATCCCTGTAGCTAGCGTGCAAAAGATTTAAAAGAAAGGCAGTAGCTATTAACTGAGGAGAATAGTGAAGGTGAAAGCAATGTTTTCCCTGTGCTAAATTTTCCAAGGGATACATAAGTGATATACTTAGTTAAAGATGGTTCACCGAGCCTGTTCATTTGTACACCTCGGTTTAGAGGGTGGCAACCTGTCATATAGCAAGCACTATTGCTGCTGAACTTGGACCCGTTACAAGGAATAACCACTTACATAGTTGAGTGCTTGCTTCCAATTGTCTGGGAATTGTTGACACTAGAGTGTCGTTGTCCTGGGGGTAAAGCTATAACCATCACTTTGTCCAGGCCGGTGCAAGGCTGTCTGGGATGTCCAGGGGGCATACAGTGATTCCATTATTTTATCCAGGGATGCTCGTATTATATATTTGTTCAGCGTGTAAGCAAAAAACTTAAATTGTCCAGGGTGGTAGGAGGCAAGGAGTGTGTGTTAAATTCCTAACTGTTCTATGGGGGGTATACAGGCACTGGAATAGCCCATCATGTTGGTCATAACCATAAAAGCATTAGAAAGTTCCAGTACTACTGCCTTGGCTATTTACAAATAATATCAACCAGGGAACTCTACATGCAATATGCTTCATGTTGCTCACACAATGGCATACCAGTAGCTCTGTTCTCCACTTCTGGAACATGAACTCTCTCTTCAATAGCTCTGATCTGTTTCTTCAGCTGCTCATTTTCTGACTCGATGTGCCCAAATTTTTCCTTATATACTTGTATAGTCTCCTCACACTGCAATAGCCACTGTTCTCTTTTTGCGACCATGTCTTGAGTCCCCTTCAATGCTAGAGTGCAGTCAAAGACTATTATGTACACAGAGGACCTGTCCATCTCACCAGCTATATAGGCTTTTGTTCATTTAATGTGCCCTTTTGGTCATTGAACTTCAGGCTCACATACAAACACAATACTTTCATAATGCTACTTCTAACGAGGGTAATCCTCTGCCAAGTGTAAAGTATAACTGTCCTGTAGAAACGGATGTGTTTCAATCATGTGACTTGGGCAGGGTGAGATGGGTCATGAGCCAGCCTGTCGCTAAAATAACAATTGACCTGGAACCATGCATGACAATGCTGTTGGAGACGCTACAAAAAAGCGACCTGTCTTTGGGAGATTGCTGTCTCTGTCTGCGACATATTTTCAAGAATCAGCCATGGCTGCTGCGGGTGAGTGGGGAGACGAGGTCGGCTGCTCGAAACTCAAAAGCGTATCGCTCGAACGTGCCATCCGTTAATAGTGCTCATATCTCTCCTCATATAGAGGCTACACAAACTCTACTAACATGTGAGCTGTAGTAAGCCTTCCTTAGTAAAAGTATGTGGTAAACTTGCCTAGACAGTCTACACTAAGCCGTCGGTAAAAGAGGTGTGTTACGTGAGTGCAGGAAGCCATGTACAAGTACATGGATAAATTAATTAGCAATTTACACAACGCCTTATACAGAAGCGTGATTGCGTGACGTTACATAACTCACCCTGCTGGAGCGTATAAAAGAGCTAAAAATTCCATTTTTGTTTCACCGTATTTCTGCAGTAAAGGCAGATATCTGGTAGGCATTACACAGAGTTACTTAATGCAATCTCACGTGCGTGAGCGCAATTAACGGACGGCACGTTCGAGCGATAAACTTTTGAGTTTGGCCTAATATCTCCACTCACCCGCAGCAGCCATGACTGATCCTTCAACATATGTTGCAGACAGAGACAGCCATCTCCCAAAGACCGGTCGATTTTTCGTAGCTTCTCCAGCAGCATTGCCATGCAAGGTTCCGGGTCAGTTGATATTTTCACGACAGGCTGGCTCGCGACCCATCTTGCCCACCCCAAGTCACGATTCAAATATATCCGTTTCTACTCGACCGCTATACTTTACACTTGGCAGAGCGATTACCCTTGATAAATAAATAAATAATATAATGTTTTGCAAAGAGTAGGGGTCACAGAGTTGTGAAACTTATACCATTGTGATCCTTGGGGAACAATTAAGAAAAACTATGTGAAGCTCCTCTACTTTCAGTTTCTGTGATGAGTTACGGCCAAAACAAAATTATGTATATTTTTTATAGTGGTGCGCAGTTTGCAAGTAGTGTAAAAACTGTTTTTAAGCTTCATTGACTATCATGATAAATGTGTCCTCAAGCGAAAGGAAATCCCAGATGATGAAAATCGAAGAGGCTTGGTTAGCAAAGCTAAAGGCCTCTTGGCCTTTTGGCTTTTCCTTAATGGCCATTCCACTTGGCCTTACAGCCTGTCTTATGGCCTTTCCACTTGGACTTTTGGCTTTTCCGCCTGGCCTAATGGCTGTTTCACTTGGCATTAGAAACTTTCCATTCGGCCTCGCTCTCCGACACGTGCCTCCTACATTACCATATGCTATAATAAACAAGTAGCCTCACAGTACTACCTTGACGAAATGGGAAGACATCTCTGGCTAGCTTTTAAGTTGCTTCGACTGACACTTCCAATTATTCGGCACCTCAGACTTCTGGCAGTGATTTTGCTATTTTACTTCTTATTTATTTGGCGAGGCTCATGAATAATTAGTTTTAGATAGTATACTGTATGGCCTTACTTGGTGGCCATTCTTCCAGCTGACAAGCTGATTAACCTAATGTAACTATGTACTACTTTACCTTGAATTTCCAAAGCTATCACCCAGCTCAGAGTTGACACTGTGCCTGCAGTCTCAAGTTGTCCACTACCACAGCATTACCCACTGTTGTGTCGCATTGCGTTAAACTGGTACAATGGAACCTTCCTTATTGGACATTCTCTATAAAGGACACCTCGCTTATGCGATTGAACATCCTATACCTGCAACACATTAGCGCCCTGCCAAATGTGGATACCTTGCTATTCTGTAAAGCGGACAGGTTTTCCAGTTACACCAGTACCCGACTGCTACAGTCTCACAGAGCATGTTACATGTATATGCAAAGTAGTTACTAACTCACTTGGGCTGGTATCGATATCACCACTTGCCTGTAAGAAAACAGATTGATAGTTATAACTACATGTAGGCAAAATGCAGCGCATTGTGAGGGGAGCCTTCGCAAGGGTGCTGTTACATATTGTGCATTTATAACATGCAGCCTTAGGGTGGGGCTCGCTTAAGCTCACCCCAATTATACTTGCCCATGCCGTGTATCACAGTCTAAAGTAGTAGGTGCTTAATACAACATTGTTAACATAGCAAATCCATACAATACAGAACATTTCGATCCTAGGATCTTCTTCAGCTGTCATGTAAACACAAGTACTAGTGCTAGTTTGTTACGTGGTAAAGTTGGATACACAAATGAGTACTAGCTACTGCCCAAATCAAACTGTAGATACATGTAGTTAGCAATGACTCACAGATGATTTCTTGCCCTTAAATATACATAACATTATTGTGTATAATCTGACTGGAACGAGGTATGACCAACAGAAACACAACTAATCTTTGTCATAAGAAATAATTATGTATGTGTCGTAATGCTACAATATTATGCACATTAGTTTTGCAGAGAATTTGCGAGTGCTTACAGTATCACAAATAAAAGATAGCAACAATGATTTATGGGAGTGCCTCTTAGTGGGTGTGGTTAATGAATGTGTGGACACCAAACCAGTGTCTACAATATTAGACAAGGGCAAAGTGGCAGAGAACTTTCCATACTTCTTCAGAAGCAGCTTTTTTAAGATAGAATATTCGCCAGTATGTCACCCTGAATACATGATTTCCCAGCCACGAAGATACTGCAATCAGAGAGATAGCAACTTGCGAAGCAAACAAGAGCATGAAGCGTGTGTTGGAGAAGCAGGCCAACCAACAGAAGGCCAACAAGCTAGTATACCTACTTTCTGGACTTCAGTCGACAGGCTTTGATTGCTCACTGAAAGGTTTTGATAGCTGCCAGTCCCGTATAAACATCCACCTACTGTAACTTCTCAGATGTCTGTTGGTCCACAATGTTGCAATCGAAGCTTTTGCGCTTCTTTCACAGAGATTCATGGCATATGCCCTGCTTCTCAACAATTGATATTGCTCCAGCAACCATCACACATTGCATACTAGATCACAAAGCACTCAAAATGGCAAAAGCGCATGCAAAGTTGTCTCATATGCAGAATGTTGTAACAATACGGTATTCGTGCATACATCAGGTGATTAGTAGAGTACACTGTACGTACCTCTGGGGGAGAATGGTGTACCACAGAGGACAGTAGACCACTAGAGGTCTCCTCACCACCAGCTGTCTCCTATGCCACCAGCTGTGTATATGTATGTGTGGGTGGGTGAGAGATAATAAAAGAGCTAATCCTCATTTCATCATACATGATATCTCATTACCACCTACAGGTGTGAATGGGTACTAGCTACAACACTTCCATTAGCTACATTTATTTTCAAAGATGTGATAACTCATAGAAGTATGTTGTTGGGAACTGGCTATGGCTAATACAGATGCATTGTGTAATACAAATGCATTGTGCATCATTTTCCAATAAAGAACATGTACAGTCATGAGCGCAATGTTGTTTATTCTTACTGTGTCCAAACATGCATATTAACAATACAGAGTATATTATACGACATACATGCAGACTTTAATGTGACTGCTAGCTGTATAATGTGTAATGATAAATTCCACAGAACAGATGTTAATTGTTAGGCTTTGAGGACAGTTAGCAGCAGTTAGCAGGACTATGTGATAATTGCTGTCAGTTTTGTAACTGTTTGGTCTATTAGTTTATGTATGGTATGAAAGAGTACAGTAACTTTTTGTACACTGTAAAAGAGTCATGTTTAGTGATGAAGTGTTATAGCCGGAGAAAGTTTAAATAGCCAGTGCTACCAATGTATCTTCAGCTTTGAGGTGGTCATGTGATAGAAGCCCCCATTTTTTGGTCACCAAATAAAGATATATAGCCAGGTTTCAATATAAAACATGCCTAGGCACATGCACCTAATGGCTCTAAGTCCTAACAATATTCTACACTAGAGGGTTCTTTGAATATTCAATGACATAGATTATTCATATGCATGCACTATATATACTGTGTACCTTCCATCTTTGGAGGCCCAGGGTTTGTTTCCATATCTCCTGCAGGGCAAGTATTTATACAGCAAGGCCAGACATGTGATCAGACAGTGCAATTAATGGTAGAGGCATGTTGGCTAATCAGAGTACAGAGAAGTGAACAAGTCACAAATCAACGGACAACATAGGACAACGATACAGGCGACAACTTGTGACTGTGGCATAATCAGTGAATGACAATGGAAGAATAGTTCAATAGTTCATTGATCTGCTACACTACTGTGCTGAAACAATGAACCCACTGACTGGGACGAGGCTCTATCCAGCCATCAAGGCTATATCCAGTCAAATGGCACAGCAACAGTATTTACTCTAGACCTTGCTCCAGATTTAGCTACATTTACAAGTAACTATCTAAAATCTATTAATCATACTTTCCATAGCGAGGTGATGCACCACACTATAAGATGCGATACATCAGTATCGCCATCATCAGGTTGAAAAGTTGTAGAGCCAAACCTGTACTGGCCATACAGGCTTGGATGGCCTTGTTATGTGCGACTTTATTACAATTCAATGATTGGAATGTACACAGAAGTGTACATATATCATGCTAGTTAGCATATTGCATATGCAAAGGAGGCAAGTGGTTTTGTTTGTCTGTCCGTAAAATTTTTAAATACCTTCCCATCGGAAAATTTTGAGCTAGGGTTTAGTAACTTCAAAATGCTAACGAAATTCACTGTACTTTAGTGCATGCGTACATGATAGACGCAAAAGGACCACCTAAACCAGCTTGGCTACCAGAGATATGAGTGCTGGAGGGCAAACCCCCCAGAAGTATATTCTTCTTTACTGTGATTTACTGGAAGTTTTCTGTCGATCTGCTAAGAAGATAATGTCACATATTGCTGTCAATGGGGAATTTCCTACCCACACTTGCGCAAACATATGTAGCTAATTCTAACTATGAGAATGCAATGAATGGTACTATTTTTTCTAGGAGGTCTATGCTGCTTCTGTGACATGTACTCTACTTCAAAATTACTCTTATTATGAAGACCTTAATATGACTTTGATAATAAATTAGAGCTCTATGTACTACCGTGTTAAGTTGTTGCTTCTGGTGATTTTCGCAGCGGTGGGTGCCAGGTTGAACCATGATGGAGCAGAGTCAGTGTAGTTTACCCGCTTGCTTGTTACTATCTCGGGTCTGTATGGGCACACCTCAGTACTAGCCTAGTAGTATTTCTTCGCAGTAATCATGGAGTAGAAAGCCACAATCGTATGATACTAAATAATTTACAGACCATAACAACTTCATAGATGCACTGAGTCAATAGCACAACTGACTCTAGCTAACTGTACAGTTTACTGAACAAGTACAAGCATGTGCAAGACTTTTTAACACCTACCACAAAGGTGATGAGAGCATAATTTTGGTGGAAAGTGAGAAATAACCATATGAGTAGCTGAATATTCCTTCTTTGTAGCATCCGTGCACTATTAGCTACCTGCGTTCTGCCATCAACATGCAATAGAGTTCGTATAATTTAGGGAATATTACGAACTATGGATGCCTCTTCAAGAGGAGTCCTACACAAATTATGCGGTACATGTGGACTGCTATTAAACACTGCCAATTTTTACTAGCACTCCCATCGCTACACACAAACACTCGCTCACGCTCGCCCCACTATGTCTTACTTTGATAGTTTCACTTACCCACAGCTCAGGCACTCGACACGTCCGACACAAAGCACCACACAGCAAGACGGAGCAGGCCGCAGGCGACACTGCGAAAATTACCCGTGCGAGGCCGGTTTAGGGTTATAGTCGCTGCCCAGACTACGCGCCTCCCTGGAAGAGCAGCGGGGGTCTTGTGCCCGAGGGGGGCGCGTGAACATCTAGGCTTATAATTTTCGCGGTATCGCTCCTCACCATGTACCACGCCCCACGCCTACGTGAGAAAGCTCACGTGCATCCTATCGTACATCCTAAGGATCTATGAGATTAAAATGGCGCATGTTCGTTCACGATGATACGACAGTAGGTGAAGTCCAGAAAACCCAACCGAGTACCCATCTTTCCCGTGACCATTGTCGCTGGTGTAGACTGTGCTGGTACGTGTATAGTGTGTCTGACTACTGCACAGGACTCTGGGTGTACGGCCGTAGCCTAGCCATCCTCTTCTGATCCATCCATCATGTCATTGTCGTATGAGCCGAACACATGGTGGAATTGTCGTATTGGGGACACGCAGTTCAGGATGCTGAAACGCTACAGCGATCCTGTCAGCATTGGAAGCGGTGCACAGGGGGTTGTTATGTGAGTGGTCTGTGTGTGTGTGTGTGTGGCTAGAGAGAGAGAGAGAGGGAGACTGGAGGAAGGGAGAATAGCTATGGAAGAAAGAGGAGTGTGCATATCACTATCCTAGCACTCATACAATGCTTGCTGAACATATCAGCTACTTTATGACTACTTTACTTATTCTCCTGAAACAAGAAGCCAAGGAACGACTAGCAAAAGCACACCTTTGCCATTAGCATTAAGTATGCTCTGTGGAACCCAGCCACATGTAGCTAGTTCTGTGTAGAATACAACCTGGTATTGGCGCCAAGGCAACCTTCCCGGGAGTGCCCACAGGCATTTAGTGTGACACTAACATGCAGACCTTTCTGGAGATCCCCGCAGAATTGGTGAACAGTACTCCAGCTGAGTATTATCCATCTGCAGGGCTTCATACAGAGGGGGGGGGGATTCTCCCCCTCCAGCAACGTTCCCCCTCCCCACCTCCAGAATTTTGAAGTTGACATTTTTTTTGATACTCAGTAGTTCATTAATAGCTAATTTCCAGCCTTTTTGGAACTCCAAAAGCAACCTCAGAGCATGTAAGTTTCAAAACTTTTCTGGGGCAACATACCCACACACCCCTAGGGGGCGTGGCTCTATGCGCATCATTTTTCCCACCCCCACCGAAAAATTCTGTATTAAACCCTGATCTGGCATTGATACAGTAGCAGTTTACCGGGAATAAAGCCGGCATCAGTTGGGGGAGGGGCTGACTCCTCCCCCAACTAATGACAAAACCACCTCATGTAGTAAGAGGTTTTCCATGAACACAGGAGAGAATAGATACTCATTTCTGGAGTGGGTTTAGGGTTCCCTGTGTTTCAGTGTCCACTGAGAGCTCCATGCACTGCATGGCTTTGCGCTGCTCCAGGTATTACATGTAGTTTCAGCTCACTTACCAGCTAAATAGGCAGATATTCATTTCTGGAGCAGGCTTTAGGTTCACTGTGTTTCAGTGTCCACTGAGAGCTTTGATAGTATGGGCTGGCCAGAAATGATGTTTTTAGTGACGATAAAGTGGCTGCTATCAAGGCATACTTTTGATGTACGTGTGCTCATTTGCGTTGTTGACAGGTCCATGGAGACACTTAATGCATTGATTGCAGTCTCGACAGGCTGTCCCTCAAGGGTGTGATGAACGGAAAAGTTGCCCAAAGCTCATAAATGACACAAACGCTTTTGACGATGTTTATTTTGATTTTGCTGATAGTAAAACTGTTTTCAGTTACAGCGATTGCCCTAGACAGTTTCAGAGTATGAAATTATAATGCACATGCCACTCATCGAGATAATTACATTGCCTAAAGTACATTTAGTGATACTTGTGAGTGTACGTTTCTGATATCACCCAGTACTGCCCATGTTGTATTTGCTGTTAATTGGTGTTCTCTACTTACACCCTCCCTCTCTCCCTCCCTCTTCCCCTCCCTCCCTCCCTCCCTCCCTCCACCCCACAGCTCTGTCCTAGACAATAAGACTGGAGAGAGAGTGGCCATTAAGAAACTGGTGAAGCCATTCCAGAATGAGACCTATGCTAAGAGAGCGTTCAGAGAACTCAGACTCATGAAGATGGTGGACCATAAGAACGTGAGCTACTTACACATACATTGTATAAGATTTCCAAGCTGTCTGGTTTATCATATTCCCTATAAGTCTTTCCTATACCATCTGGTCTGGTCCTGTTCCTATACCATCTAGTCTGGTCCTGTTCCTATACCGTCTAATCTGGTCCTGTTCCTATACCATCTACTGGTCCTGTTCCTATACCATCTAGTCTGGTCCTACTCCCTAAGTGACTATCCTAGATGGATTGGAAATGAGATTGTAGTCACTTACCGTCGATTTATTTAATCTTTGCAATATCAACAGTGAACGACAAAAACGTGGCTTACTTTGGAACTCCTTGATCTGGGCCTCACTGGGACTACAGTGGATGATTATTTATCATGGGGGGGGGGGGGGTGTTATTTCATAAGCCTTTACATAGCTTTTCAAACCTCGAATAATCAATTAACAAGCTCATTGCTCTGCCCATAAACCCAAGAAATTCGACTTGGTGTGCAAGGCCATTCTGCGAGGGAGCGAGCGTACATGTAGGTCTGGGCATGAGACTAGGCTTTTCCACACTAGCTTGCCCCAAAATGTCTTCTGACGTGCTTTTGCCCCCCCCCCCCCCCCTTGGAGATTTTTTCTAAATGAACCCCTGGCTTGTTGCCTTGCATTGAGAGACAAAAGCTGCTTGTAGAGGGACTGAGGTCCACTGGCAGTCTTTTGGTTCTGACCAGACATGGCTGGTGGTCTCTTGTTGTGAAGTTGTTATCGAAGACTCCATAATGCTCAGAAGTCTGTGTGGGAGTGGATGGGGCTGGTGTAGGTACTTGAAAGTTAGTGAAAGGGGCTTGATCTTATTATAGATACTGTGCTTCAGCTGTAGACAAATATTGCTCTAAGACTTGTGTGTGTTAGGAAGGGGGGGGCTTTGTAAGAGTGACTTGTACTCAGTAGTGGGCCTTATCATCCAGTATTAATATTGAAACGTATTTCATTTAGGAGTTACATGTAGTTGTTGGAGGCTTGCTTTTTGTTCAGCTATCTTCTGAAGTGGTGATAAGCTAAGAGAAATGCTCACTGCTGTGTCTAGCTTTCATGGTATCTTGTTACTCCCCAGAGGATACAGTGGTCAGTCTGGGGAGTTTGAGTCTTTAGATAACATAATTAAGAAGAGCCCCTCCAATTTCCACTGTACATGTATTTCCTTGAGTGTAGCAAATTGGGGACAACTGACAAGTCATGTTTTCTGTGAGGGTCATGTACTGTGTCAGCTAACTAGACTAGAAACATTGCAGTAAAGTTTTGCCAAACTACCATCAAGTCATGTGTTGCCATGTGAAATTAAAATTACATGTACATGTCCAGGAGGTTTCCTTATATGGGGTGACCCAGCAGTATATAGGCAAGAATAGATTTGGTAAGTGCTACCAGATTCCACATGACGAAGCTAATCATGCTGATTGTGCTGTAGCTCCATTTTGTTTGGGAACTGGCTCGACATTTTTACCATCTCGCTCCAAGGTACATTGTAACTCCCGAGGGTTTTAGCTGCTAGCGCTGAAAAAGAACCTGGATTTCTACGTATCTATGGACTGAGATAGCAATGTTCAGTCTTATGGCTCCCTTACTGCTGTTGTGGAAAGGCCTCTCACTATGCTTTTCCAGCTGTTGTGGTCTGTATACCTGTGGCTGCATTACATGTAGGTTGGCTTATCTCTGCTGCATATAACTATATTTAGCCAGTAGGGGATTCCCCTAAATGTTTGCATCACATGTGGAATGTAAACACTGAAGCCGCATCAATTTCAGATTTGGAATTCCTCAGAGATTTGGTCAGCACTCCTACAGTATATCAGCAGCCAACCAGATGGAAAACGCTTAAGTGTAACCATGGAAAACATTAGCTAGTTAAGAGCTTTGTATTATTGATATGGGAGACTAGGAAGAAGGAATTGTATGGTGATCAGGATTGTGTGGTCTCTGGTTGTTCTTGCTCTTGTCCTCTGACTGGAGGTCTTACAAGCTCCGCCTGCGTCTGTGGGTGCGTGGTCAATGGCGTAAGCGCTACGGCAGCAACATGAGTATATTATTATTATTAGTACACTTAACTGTTACGTGATGAAGTGACAATGTTTGATTTTCTTGTGAAAGCCCACGTAAAGCAGGGAAAGTCTGCCATTCGTTTAGCCCTAGCCCAATCAGTACCTCTCCCAGCCCTACACCAGCCCTTCTTGCTGTTTCTAGAGTGGAGATAATTCATTGCATTCTTCGGTAATTGTTACACTTGAGTATGTAGATATGTATGTGTGTAGTTGTAGAGTCACAGGAAAATTTGTATAGAAGTTACATGATAGTCACATGATTCTCACTGTCTCTCCCCCACAGATTATAGGTCTTCTCAACCTGTTCACTCCGGCCACCAGCCTGAGCGACTTCCAGGATGTGTGAGTATACACATGTGATGGTTATATAACTGGAGCATGAGTGATAGCATTTACTCACTTTTCCCTTAAACTTTTGTAAGGGTCTCACAGTGTTCTTTGGCTGTCTTTGCGATCTGTTGCTCCCACATCCACTTCTAATACCGTCCCAGCCATCAACCCTAATTTAGTAGCTTAAGATTTACATAGCTTCATTTCCAGGCTCAACTGACCAGTACTCGGTGCGATAAAAGCTGGAGTGATGTATGGGACGTCACGGACAGTCCCATTACATCCCAATGGGATGGACAACTGGGACTATGAGATGTCCTTTCTAAAAGGATGGATCCCATAGGACAGGATGTCCTAGAATCCCATATATAGGACAGTCCATGGCAATGCTGGACATGTATGAAAAGCTGGAGAGTGAAGCCTGGGAACGGGGCTAGATGATTGCTGTGTCACTGTGTTGTAGTTTCTCCCCAGAGGATGCGGTGGTCAGTCTGGGAAGTCCCTCTCTGACTTGAGTCATCCTTTCTCTTGCTGCTTTATGGAGTGCAGTTCCTCTAGTCAGGGGTTCCTTTATTTAGAAAAGTTGTCAAGGGGGGGGGTCAAAAGTAGAATGTTGATGACTTTGGGGGGGGGGGGGATGTACAGTGAGGTGTACTTTGCAAACCTCATGCTAGGGGGGTCTGGTCCAGGAAAATGATGAATTTTAGACCCTCTGAGGTTGCATTTTCAAGCAAATTTACACGACCTATGAATGGACCATATAATATCATACCCGAGTGTAAACAATACAGAGCTGCAGTAGCCAGACCAGACTAGTACTCTAGCCGTTCCATTTGTACTGCCATCTTCACACTTGAACTTCAACCACCCCCCCCCCTCCCCCCTCCCCCCACAGCTACATTGTGATGGAGTTGATGGATGCCAACTTGTGTCGGGTCATCGGTATCGAGCTGGACCACGACAGAATGTCCTACCTCCTCTACCAGCTGTTGTGTGGGATCAAACACCTCCACAGTGCTGGCATCATCCATCGGGTGAGAGAGGACTCAATAAGAACTTCATACCCCATAACACTCTCTGAGACATTACCTGCCAGCCAGGCACACACTCCACACATGCTCAGCTGGTGCTTAAGAATTACATTGTCTGTCTGTCTGTCTGTCTGTGTATCCTTACCAATGATCTTACACACTGTCCTCTCTCATTCTACAGGATCTCAAACCTAGTAATATTGTAGTAAAGGAAGACTGCTCGTTAAAGGTATGGATCACTTTGTGTATGGACTTACACAACATAAAATGTACATGCTCATACAAACACATATACAATGTATGTCAAGCAATTTAATAAACACTAGTAGGATAGATGTACACACATGCGCATACACAAATACATGTACACACACACACATATATATACCCACACATGCACACACACACACACACACACACACATAGTAGTCATACACATGATCACATCAGCTGTCATTCAATCAATCTCTATATCCCTACATGTACATTGTACACCACACAGATCCTGGACTTTGGCCTCGCTCGAGCCGCGGACCAGACCTTCATGATGACACCCTACGTTGTGACCCGCTACTACCGTGCACCCGAGGTCATTGTCGGCATGAGATACAAAGAAAATGGTGAGGGTGGCATTAATTAGAACCAGAGCCCGACATCACCTAGCTAAAGGATACAGCAATGTTTGGATTAACTATATGGCATGTTTGGCTGAGGATTGATATCTCTCCAGATGTACATGTAGGTCTTGTTGAAGTGGTTTTATATTTCTCTCTCTCTCTCTCCTGCAGTGGACATCTGGTCTGTCGGCTGCATCTTTGCAGAGATGGTGAGAGGAGCAATTCTCGTGAAGCGAGGACATCCCTGCACATTGTGTATCACTAGTATACGTAAGTGCTAGTTACATGGGACGAGAGGATGTTAGATTGTGGTGTAGATGATTAGGTTTTTTTGAACGTACTTTGGTATAATGTTTTTGGAAATGTGTTCCGTACTAACTGTTGGTGAGGTGAAAGGGTGTTGTTGCAGGTGGAAGCTAAGAGTGTAGTTGTCATTGTAGGTGTGGATTGTGGTGTAGAATGTGGGGTAAGTGTACATGTATGTAGTCTAGCCTAGAGTAATGTTGTATTGCTGCATGTGGAGGATAAGTTGTAGTGTGAGGGGGTGGTGTGTGTTGCATTGTGAAGTGCTGTAATATTGCCATGCACATTCTATTGTCTGTGGATATGGCTGGCGTGGCATGGCAGGGATTGGTTTGTGTGCGTGTGTGTGTGTTGAGGTTGGAAAAATGGCAAAAGATATAGGGATGACAATCCGTAAGGGTATTGTGGTATCATTCCTACCTTGTTTGGTTGCTTTTTGGGGATTCCATCCCTATATATGTTCTTTCATTTTTTTTAATGTTTTTTTTGTTACTTGTTTCTGTTGTTTTTTGGGGGGAGGAGAAAAGTATGAATGGTGTTTAAATGGTGTGGTTGTGTAGGGTAGATGAGCGGTATTAGCTGTATCCACATATGCTCCCATTCAATTTACTATAACAGACACAGAATGCACTTTGCACTGCAAAGTTTTCAGTGGGGCTTAAAGATACAGCAGAGTAGCAAAATACAGCTAATGTGAATTGTAGCTAAGTGCCTAGCTACCCACTTGAGAATGCCACTGTACATGCAACATTGTAATGGCAGCCAGCTGTCTACAGCAGTTTGCCGACTCCATTTAATGCACATCATGGAGGTTAGTATGCTCTAAAATGGTGTAGCAGTTGTATCAGTGTTCTTACTATTATAACGTAACTACAGCAACTCACTTTGGGTCCGCAATAAAGCGTACTCCAAGTATTATAAGTGTCTAAGCAGAACAGCTCGTGCTCGAGGCTGCGTTTCCGGTGTAGGCGTAACCATCGCTTAATGTGCAGAACGGAACGGAACAGAACGGCGTATAGCGGCACGTACTTGCCTCGAGCGCTTGAGAATCACTGCCAAACGGTTTGATTTGTTTGAGAACGCTATGGTGTGGGTGCAATAGCTAGGGTCCAGTAGCGCTTCTTCGCGCTTGAATCATTGTAATCGCTTCAGTCATTGTTGTGCTATTCTCTCAGAAGAAAGAAGCAGATTGACTATTTGCAGGTTTAGCGACTTGCCGATTTGGCACTTCCGCGATGCTCTCTGACAGCGTTAACAGTCTTGTTACTGTTGAAAATACTCGAGAATGACAGGTATGGTCCATAAAAGCTTATGACTAAGTCTAGGGCAGAGTGTTGAACATATCACTTTGTACACATGATATGGGGCGGCCATTTTTTTTCCGTGCCATCCCTATATATGGAGTACTACCGTATACCCACACATGCACACACACACACACACACACACATAGTAGTCATACACATGATCACATCAGCTGTCATTCAATCAATCTCTATATCCCTACATGTACATTGTACACCACACAGATCCTGGACTTTGGCCTCGCTCGAGCCGCGGACCAGACCTTCATGATGACACCCTACGTTGTGACCCGCTACTACCGTGCACCCGAGGTCATTGTCGGCATGAGATACAAAGAAAATGGTGAGGGTGGCATTAATTAGAACCAGAGCCCGACATCACCTAGCTAAAGGATACAGCAATGTTTGGATTAACTATATGGCATGTTTGGCTGAGGATTGATATCTCTCCAGATGTACATGTAGGTCTTGTTGAAGTGGTTTTATATTTCTCTCTCTCTCTCTCCTGCAGTGGACATCTGGTCTGTCGGCTGCATCTTTGCAGAGATGGTGAGAGGAGACATTCTGCTACCGGGCAGGGACTGTAGTTAGCCATAGTGGCACATGAACATATGCATGTACCTTTATACTTGCCTAAGAATTGAGGGAACTGCACATGTATAAGATTGTGGGTGAGTACAGTAGTGGGTGGGCTATGGATTAGTCTGTAGGTGGTGTCTCAATACCTTAGGCGCTCTAATTATGCTCTAATTATGCGTCCTTCTAATTCTGCGTCAAAATTCAATTTTTGAAATCGATAATTTCCAATTATGCATCACTACCATTGCTCCCTGCTCAGTAACGTCAGTATGGTGTTCTGCACTGCAGGTGCACACATATACATGCATGTACATCATGCAATAGTTTCTAGCTACCCACATCAATTTACCTATGTACACTACCTGTACCTTGTTTGATGTCTGGCTTGCTTGCAAATTCCACAGGAAGGAAATGAGCGCCTAATAGCGAGGTGCGCCTAACAACGAGGTGCGCTTAATTGCGAATATTAAATTGGAGTGTGCTTTATTTGAAGTACGTACGGTCCTTGCGCCAGAGATCAGCCGGAACAGGTGCCTTGTCTCTGTCTTCTGTGGAGTTCTTTTGCGAAGTTCTTTTGTGCTTTGCAAGGTCATTTAGTTTACAGAATCAACCAGCGCCTATGCGCTTATAAACGAAGTGCGCTTAACAACGCGTGAGTACGGTATTTGTACACTTTGGTATACTGCGATTGCATGTACATATTTTGATCAAACGTACGCCGAAATGAAGAGTACATTGTATGTGTTTGTAGTCCTTGACCTCTTGACCCCTCCAGACATCGACCAGTGGAACAAGGTCACCCAAATCCTCGGAACCCCACCTCAAGAGTTTTTCAAGCAGCTGCAACCATCGGTGGGTATACTTACGTTGGCTAGCATTCCCAAGCTTACTCATAAGCGGTACTGTAGCCACTCAGCTGGTCACATACTTATTGTCATGTTATATGCGTGACATGTACAGTAGTACAGGTATGTGCGAGGACAGCTACAGTTCTTAACACTTTGCACGCCAATGATGCATTTTGCATCATTAGAGCATTATAAAGGTTGAGTTGCGTAGCTTATCATTAACGCGCTTTAGCGTTGTGGTCCCAAGCTTTTCGTGTGCGAGTACACTTGCTTGTGGATCGTGGGCCGGGAGCACGTTTATTTTTCTTCTGTTTTGAATGACTGCTAGGCTTTCAAGAGACACATTCTTATTATTAAATATGTTTATGTAGGTGTAGGTGTCCAAAGTGTTAAGGAGGGCAGAAAATCTGCACTTTTTCTAACGATTCTTCTGAGCCCATTCATACAACAGACTGAGCAGTGAAACAATGTCAAAAAAATGCAGCTGTCTTTTGAGTGGTCCTTGCCACACATAATTAAGTAGTTACATGTCACTTACACTGTACACTGTATGGTCTACTGGTAGGCCACTTCAGGCTGTAATTGCTCATAGACCAATTACACACATACATGTACGTACACACACACACACACACACACACACACACACGTGCACGCGTACACACACACACACATATACACACACACCTGTTCCTACACATACACACACACACACACACACACACACACACACATACACACATACACACACGCACGCACACACACACACACACATATACACACACACCTGTTCCTACACACACACACACACACACACACACACATGCACAGGTTCGTATGTACTGCGAGAGCCAACGTCGCTACTCGGGCAAGAGTTGGCTGGAGTTATTCCCAGACGATGTTTTCCCCAATGAAACTGCAGATGACAAGATTAAGAGTGAGCACCACTGATTAGTTAGCCATAGTGGCACATGAACATATGCATGTACCTTTATACTTGCCTAAGAATTGAGGGAACTGCACATGTATAAGATTGTGGGTGAGTACAGTAGTGGGTGGGCTATGGATTAGTCTGTAGGTGGTGTCTCAATACCTTAGGCGCTCTAATTATGCTCTAATTATGCGTCCTTCTAATTCTGCGTCAAAATTCAATTTTTGAAATCGATAATTTCCAATTATGCATCACTACCATTGCTCCCTGCAGACTCATTTCCTGTTATTGTGCCAGCTACAATGGTCTTTCTTGCTTGCTAGCTAGCTACCCACATCAATTTACCTATGTACACTACCTGTACCTTGTTTGATGTCTGGCTTGCTTGCAAATTAATGCAGCAGATAGGCCAGCTAGTCTAGACTTCACTCAAGCTTGTTATACCAAATTTGCAACTGCTTTACCATTTTGTAGCTGTAAAAACACAACAGGTGCCTTGTCTCTGTCTTCTGTGGAGTTCTTTTGCGAAGTTCTTTTGTGCTTTGCAAGGTCATTTAGTTTACAGTCACAGCCATGATTGTGCCTCATATTTGTAATGATGCATCACCGCTGTGAAGACTGAATTTCTAATATTGCGTCACATTGCAAAAACAATTATTTTTTGGGCGACGCATAATTAGAGCACCTACGGTAGTATTTTTTAAGCACATAGTAACAAAGTACATGTAAGTAGACCCAGAATGACGTGTAGCAATTTGCTAGCCTCGTTCCCAGGCACACTCGTGTGCACGTGTTCGAGTACTCGCGTGTGCATTCAGCTTACTCATAAGCGGTACTGTAGCCACTCAGCTGGTCACATACTTATTTCATGTTATATCTCCATATCCATGCAGCCGCACATGCTCGGGACATGCTCTCAAAGATGCTCCAGATTGACCCAGCTAAGAGGATCAACGTCAGCGAGGCTTTACAGCACCCTTACGTCAACATCTGGTTCGACCCGGCTGAAGTTAATGCGGTTAGTTCCTGGGCGGATTAGAGGGGAGAGGGAAAGGGATGGAAAGGGAAAAGAGAATGAGGGGGGAGGGGAGGGGGGGAGGGGGAGACAGAAATAGGGAATAGTTTGACCATGTCATAGTAAGCATTTTTACCGCCACTTGAAAGACATACATTTACTATTATTTGAGTGTCATGAGGACTGGTTTTTGACCACCACTCAAAGTGACCTTGGCAAAGCTCTTGGAGGAAACGCTACAGAGAGGAAATTTGAAGGGTGGGAGAAGGGGACAAGAAAAGATACCTTCAATTAGATTTCTGTGACAATGTACACACACCCACACATACACACACACATACACACACACATACACACACACATGCACACACATACATGTACATACACACATGCACACACATACATACACACCTGCGCACACACACACATACACACACACATACATACACACATACACACACACATGCACACACGTACATACACACATGCACACACATACATACACACACACACACACACATACACACACAGCCTCCCCCATCGCAGTATGACCACAGTATGGATGAGAGAAACGTTCCCCTAGAGAAGTGGAAGAGTATGTGAATTTGTCTTTAGCTACTTACACCAGTTTCAAGATGTGCTGGTATAGCATGGTTGTTACAATATATAGTATACTGTCTGTGCAGCAGGGGTCGGACAAGCTTTATGTGCATGTGTAGGTAATTGCATTCCAATGACACATGTGAATGCAGTATGCTAAGCAAGATAAAAAGGTAAAAAGTATGCTACTCAGCCAAATGTGGATGCCTCAATTTATATTCTCGACTAAGGATTTTGCTTGGAGGCGTATTACAAGCTGCTGCCTTGACAAGGCCCTCTGTTAAGAGCCTTCAATCTTCGTCAAAAGCCTTCATACACTCGTAGAAAATTAGTTTTCTGACTGGACTGTCCTTCAAATGACGTCACGGACAGCACATGTGATAGTTTCCAAAATGGACCATTTGAAGGTACTAGCCACTTATGCTACTGCTGAATTGTTAATTTAGTCCTGAACCATTTTGAGTACTCTGAACAGCAAACTCGAATTCACTCCTTCCTAGATTTTGACCCTTTTTTCCCTTCCTCTGCTCCAGAATTAATATACGACGAGGTGACGTCTTACCACAGTGTTGACTGATGCCTAGCTGAATTTAGTTATATTTTTTAGTATGCCAGCTCTTATTTTCTTTCTTGTCTTATTTTCACACAATAATTATAATGTCGTTAATTAGTTTTTGTACAAAGGCTACTGTGCACGCAGCTTGCTGGTGTGTACTTGTTATTGTCATTTTAGTTTCTGAACAAATCAAATTAATAATAGTTACTGCACTGAGTGCCAATAGTAATAATAATTGTACAATACCTGTTTTGTACATATTTGTCTGCAAGGTGGTGTAGTATGTACATTGTACTGTTTCACTTTACTAACTCATTACTCCTGCATTACAACTGTAAGGTACATATACAAACTAGCGTATGCAACCTGTCTTTGAACCAGAGTGGTCTAACCCACAGATATTGAACTTGCCCCCCTCCCCCCAAACTTGAGAATAAGGAAACACTGAAATTCTAATTTTGGTCATATTATTCTGACAAAGTATGTTTATACTTCCAATTTGTGCAATTTCCAGCAACTACTCTTGGCTCCAGCAGTTGCTGGGTACAATAAATTTCCAAATTGGATGAGAGTGCACGTGATTCCCTACCAATTCTGCTGTTATGATGAAAGAAAACTTGATCGTCCCCAGGCCACACACCCCCACCCCCCGGACACGTCACACGTGCGAAGGAGCGGGCCGTCCATGATCGATCCACGCCTGAGGCTACAGCAACGGAGGGGCGTGGTCAAAGGAGGCGTATCGCTGGTATGGTATGTGCTGTATCGGCACTGAAATTCACAGAGTGGGAGTACACCCGTCATGTGCTTGAGCGGCTGGTTGCCTTTAGTCAGTTTACACCGCCCCTGGTCTCGTCGAAGACCCATGCAGACAGAAGCAGAGGCCGATCAGACTGCCGAAGGTACTAGATTGCCCGATAACAACGTTGTTTTCGTTACTTTATATCTTTGTGTATAGCTATGTATAACTAAAACTGTATGACTAGGATGTACTGTATAACTAAAGGTTATTCTCGCGAGCCAGTCCCTCGATTTTCTTTAATATGCGGGCTAGCTCGCGAGACTAACTAATTTTAAGTTGTACTATTATTCAGTGTGATTATTGTTTATCCATACAGTAGAGGATGATGGAAACGAGGCCTATAAATATATAAACAAGCAGTATAAAGCTGATCCATAGGTAATATCACCACAGGCTGTCAATAGCTGGGTGTGTACATGAGTAGCTACATCAATTATTACATGAGACTGCAGCCACCACCAACTATTGCACATCCGACTAGCTAACAATGGGTGGAGTTGTCCCTTCAGGAACACGCTCACAGAATGTAGGAGCCACTTTAAATTCAGTTGTTCCAAGCTCCGCACTAAGAACTAAGGTTGTCATTACAGCCGCTAAACTTGAAGCAGACGTGAATAATGCCACTTCTAAACAGACTGTTTCGTCTGCTGTTGGAGTTGCCGCCATAAGAACAGACTCACAGAACATGGCTATTTCTAAAACCAGCTCAGCTTCTACTAAAGTTACCACTTCAGCCACTGAAAGAGTAGATTCAGAAACTGTTTCATCTTCAGCTGTAATTACTACTTCAGCCTCGGGTGATACTGCGTGTGGTAGAAAGCCTAAATCTCAAAATCCTACCACTGACACAAACTGTGCACTTAGGGAAATATGTGGTGAGACCCACATTACTTCGGTGGATATAATGGTTCCAGGATATTCAAGTTTTAAATCCGAGCACCCTCATTCCAAACCCACTTCTCAAACTCATGGCACCATTGCTGTTGATAGTGAAAGCCAAGAAAAAGGTTCCCAGAGTGCTCACAGTTCTATCCCGCCTGCTACCTCATCCACCTCTGAGTCAACACCCCATCATCGTGATCAAGAACTCTACACCACAAATGCTGCTGACAAAACAAAACAGCCACTTGTATCCAACGGTCAAGACTCTATATCAACCACTGCTGAACCCCATCAACCGCACCTCAAACCTCAAACCGAACGTCAAGCTAAAGACGCTACTAATAACGTGACCACTTCTTCGAAAGCCGCTGATGTCGTTGCTTCGGAGAACAAATTTGCTGCCACATACTGTGGCCCTGGTACAATAAAGGACACACGCACTTCTGCCTCAGATCCCCCAGTGCATGATGAGCCCTTTAATTCTCATAACTCGGACGCAGATGCCGCCTCCTCCTCAATTGAACGAGACTCTGCAGCAGGTAATGGTGTGACAGTTTATAGCAAAGAAGGTGGCAGTACATCTGGCGATGATAGTAACATGGCTGACTCCCAAACTATCTCTGAACGAAAAACTTCATCATCAAAGTCGAGTGAGCTTTCTAACCCTAAAAACTCTTCCCCTTCTTCCCAAAATGATGATTCCGATTCATCTACAAACTCTAACCCTGAGGACCCAGCTGCTCCCAAAGGTTTCTATACCATCAAAGTCAAGGACTTTGTCTTTACAGTGTTGAAACGTTATCAAGATCTCCATTGCATTGGTAGTGGTGCTCAGGGAATTGTATGGTAAGTGTTTATGTACGTATGTAGGACAGCTATACGTGTATATTGTGGAAGGTTAGCCTCGTCCCCAGGCTCTCGTGTGCTTTGCTACTTGAGAGCCTGGTACTTTTTCTCATGTGATTTAACTTACTTAATTGGCCTTCTCTACCTTTTGCTGGTGGCATTGTATGAGCGCTTGGTCTGTGGTATAAACGGGTTTCAAAGAGTAGCCACAGGTACATGTAGTATAGATTCGCTGTATTCCTTCGTTGTCTGAGAACTGCTTGCCCACGCAAAAATTCACCCTTCTACCGCCCTTTCTACCCTACACGTCACACACATGAGAAAAGTACCAGGCCTACAGCTGCGCTAAAGTGAAACACGCACGTGGGCCTGGGAATGAGGCTAGTGCAAGGCCATGCCCCATATGTACAATGGTCAGTTTACTAGGTGCCACACACAGTCTCCACCTAGGCTAGTTGAAGGACTATGGCTGTTAAATGCAGCTAGTATTCAGGGAACCCACCAATGCCTATTTATATACCAGAATGCGAAAATTGTTTTTGAAACTAAAACTGAAACAGAATGCATAAATAAATTTATACAGGTGTAATGTAAACACAGTGTAACATATGTAAGATAAACAGGACAACTCAGCACTACTAGTGGTTATAAATGGTATGACTGTTTCTTTTACTGTGCAACACCCTTTCCTGTTGTACATGTAACTACATGTGTCGTGCATGTGTTCGTTTACAGCAACAAATTTGCTTACCTCACTCCCACCCCTCTCTACCGTATTTATAATACAAGCAAAGTAAGGAGGAGCTGCTATTTAATTGGGCCAATACTGCCACCCTAAAACTGAATATGGGCCTGTCCCCCTCCCCTCAGTCGTACACAATAATATGTAAGCAGAAGATGAAGGGTTATTTTACCGAAATTTGGTTACTTGAGTTGCAAATTTTTACTGGCAGTAGCTACGGCTCTATAGGTACATTACTGATTCCTGCCCAGACCATCTATCAGGTGATGAAGTACCATATTTACATGTTTTTGTAATGCTATGGTTGTATGCAAACAGCTGTTTTGGCATCTGATACTCTCCCAATATAAACATTCATAAACCACCAATGACCCCACATGCCTTTTCATTGCAATCATTGCCCACACATGAGCACAAACAGCAGGTAGAAGTATGAATAACAAAATTGTCCACCCCCTAGAGCTAAGTTAAACTCACAATTTCAGTAAGAAAACAGAGGCTAAAACAACCCCTCAGTGTAGCACTTTTAGTTATGATGTAACCTCTTAACCTCAACCCGCAGCTCTAACTTTCCACTTTGTCTCTACTAATAGTGATATCAACTTTAGGCCCCGCCCTATGGGTGTAGCTGAATCTGTTTGTAGTTTTATCCTAGCCTCGTTCCCAGGCCTACATGCGCGTTTCACTCTAGCAACACGCATGAGAGTCTGGGGACAAGGTTAGTTTTATCCAGCAAGAGCTCTGTCCCCTTATCCAGGCTTTGATCAGTATCAAGTACAGTAGCTTTGACTGCAATGATAAAAAGACGCTGGATATAAGTATTATTATTAGTATAATTATACTTCCATGATTGGGATCCATTTTTTATACACAGTTCTGCCATGGACACAAAGACTGGGAAAAAGGTTGCGATTAAGAAAATGTTGAAAATATTCCATAACAACACCCATGCCAAGAGAGTACTCAGAGAGCTCAGAGTTATGAAGATGGTCAACCATAAAAATGTGAGTTGGCATACTGTATGGAGTAGCCTCGTTCCCAGCCCACAAAAGAGTGGCCTGGTATTCCTTATTTGCACATGCATTAGAATTTATCCGTAAACAAGCTCAGTCACTTGGCAATGAGTATAGCCAGCATAGAAACTCCGATTCTGATTGAAAAACCATTCATTGACAAGTAAAAGGACCTATATTTCTATCTGCTAGAACTGCGATAGCCGTCATATCATAGAAATGCGGAAGCACCTCTCTCCTTGCAGAAACTATGAGCGGCTCAATTTTCAATTCCAGATTGGACCTCCTGGGCCTTTTACCAGTTTGCAGTCTCGACCTAACAATCATTTTCTAGGCATCTAGCGTAAGTGGCCCATTCTCGTGCAGTTTTTGTACCCGAGTCCACTGCTTCAAAACAGAACGGCGTATGAACTTCGAACTTTCGCTGCTGCATTGAGTCTACAATTATACTATTCATATTAAGAGATCGTGGACTGAAACGCGTATTCTCCAAACTGACGCGGTCAAACACAAGGCGCCCCATATGCCAATTGTCGCGCACGAGTACATAATGTCCCTTACCGTACTTCCTGCTAATACCAAATGTCGCGCAGTTCCGATTGTTGCTGACCGTGCAGATTTTGTTCCAGGTCCACAGCTTCAAAACGGAACGGAGTATGAACTTCAAACTTTTACAGTTACATCATCTCTGTGCGATGTAAGTGAGTTTGTAAAAATAGTACGTGTACTCTAGCCTTACCTGGCATTCGCCATATTGCGCGACAATGGGTACTGCGCGACATATGGCCACTTATGCCTACCTGCCAAAAAACCATCAGTACTGGGCTCAAAGCTCGCCATATTAATTAACCTTTACGACCTCATTAAAGTATGTATCCCAATGGCAAACATGTTGTTGTTGTTTTTTTAGCTAGTACACTGCAGAGATATACTACAAGCCATGGTAGATGTAACAGTTCTGAAATGCACAGTAGAGTAATGAGCTGAAAGAGTCAAGAGCGCATAAAAAAAATGTTCCCGCCCCCATTTTTTATGCGCTCTTGAAGAGTGTAGACTACATGTTGTGTAAGTGACTGTGGCTGAATGCATGTGTAAATAGCGAGTGAGGATCAGCTAATTAGGCAATAAATGCATCAAAACAATACACTGCCACTCTTGTACTCAACTGGGGAAAGTTCTGCTAATGTGTTAGAGTGCATAGTTTGTATTCCATGACATGATAAACAAGACAGGTTTGGTTTCGTAGCCAATTCAGTAACTAGAAGCCACACTATATATAGACCTGTGTGCACACAAATACAGAGATCTGTGTATAGTGTGTAGATTTCATAACAAATTCCTTGTAATGTATTAATATGGTTTGTTTCTACTCATATTGCTACCATAAAGTGAGATGGTAAGCATCCATATATGAATCCCAGTTGGTATAGTAGTATATTCAGTCAGATGACAGCAATTATCACTGATTGTTCATACAAAAACATGAAACACTCATTTGTTATTCTATGCTACCTCTCAGCACTGCATGACTGCATGAAGTGTAGTATCGTTAATGACTCAGCTGACTTCCTTCACAGGTCATTGGTCTACTGGACTTGTTTACCCCAGCTACATGTTTAGAAGAACTTGAGCACGTGTAAGCCTCATTGATATATCTGCATCCAGTATATTGTAGAGATTAAACAGGACCTATACTGTACATGTGACAGTCTCGTATAGAAATCAAATATTATTCCATCATGAATTTCGATCACATCACGGCGTTCAAAGCGCTGTATAACCTTCCATTAAGGACAGGGAGCTCATATATGCTGCATAGATGCATCGAAATATGCGACGGAATGATATTCGATTTCTACACGGAACTGCCACATATATATCTTGGATGTAGCCATATATGCACACTGTATCACATTCTTGACTATCGGTTCAGCAAAAAGTAATTAAGCCAATTTTGAGACAGTGCTAAATGCATAATTGCTCCACAGAACGATGTTTATTGGGCATCATTTATCATCTAAATGTGGTCACTCTTTTCCTTAGCTACATTGTGATGGAGCTCATGGACGCCACCCTGTGTCGGGTCATTGGTATTGAGCTGGACCACGACAGAATATCCTACCTCCTCTACCAGCTGTTGTGTGGAGTTAAAGTAAATGCAGATAATATTCTAAGCCACAGTCTCTTAATGTACATGTATCAGTCCATCTACTAGTACATACCAATAGAGCGACAAAATTTCGAGGAGATAATTTTTCCAGTTTTCATAGATTTGTCTCGCACCGCAAAAATTATGCCCTCATTTTCTTTAGCCACATACAAACTTGAACTTTCCGTTGACAGTGCTAGGCATGGCTCTCTTCCACTGTTTTGGCAATGGCTGTAGACAAGATAAAACTGAGGCTACAAGACCTCAAGTATCGTTGTCTTTGATTGCGTCTATTGCTGCAAATTAAAATACTAAATGCTTGATTAATAATAGGTCATCACCAAAATCTCCAAATATACGTGTACAGGCTATTGCCTGAGTTTTGACTGAGGATTTTGCTTACTTTTAGAGGCATAATGCAAGCTGCTATGCCGTCTGTTGATCCTTCAGCCTTCATGAAGAGCCTTCATATTCGTACTGTTTTCTACCTGCATTGTCCTCCAAATGACATCGCAAACAGCACACACACATGATAGTTTTCAAAGTGTGCCATTGATAAAGGCTACTTCCATGCTTTCCATTAGTAATCAAACGTTTCACACATGAGTGGGAACAATTTCTGCTACTTCCAATACTCAGTAACGTGACGTCTGCCATTGATAAACTGTCAACTTGTAGTTTTAAAGTAGTTGTTTTTCATGTTCTGTTAGTTATTTTCTTGCTTTGCTGCATCTCTCCAGCATCTTCACTCTGGGGGAGTCATTCACAGGGTAAGTACATGTAACCAGTCCATACTCCATTTTGATATTTCTGCTGAACCGTTTAATAAAATAGAATCTGCCATGGGTAATGATAGTGCGCTGTAATAAGGCTGTACGGATCGATATTGGCAGTACGTACATATACGTATAGCCAATACTCATGTGACTAGCGGCACCAAAAGTACTAGTCTTAGCTACCAAACGTGTTTCTCTCTAGACTGTAGTTTCTCTAGTTTGCAGTCGCAGGATTGATGCTGGCTCTTGGCATCTTTTTGTACTATGTCCCTACTGCTACTAGTTCTGCAGTCATAAATAACTGACATGTTTACCTATAGGTTACTGATATTATCTCTGCTACTTATCATGAATATCTCGTTCTTGTTAGGATTTGAAATGCAGTAACCTTTTAGTGAAAGAAGACTGTTCACTGAAGGTACTTAAGAAGTAATTTTACAGTACTGCATAAATGTAGGACGAACTACATCGACTCTGCAGAGCATGTGTAATAATTAATGGTGTCTCCAGCCTTGCTGAGAATTATAATTCATGCTTGGAGTACAGTATTTACAAAGGTGGTACTTAGGGGAAGTTATATTCAGTGGACTGGAATGGTGGACTGGACTACTAAAGTGTAGACTGGAATACTGGATTACTGTACTGCTGGAAGGGTGTTGCAGCTACTGGGAGGAAGCAAGAGTGCGATAGTAGTCCCAACGAATCTCACAAGAATTTCCTCTAAATTTTGCAAGTGAAGTAACGTACTGGAAGTTTGATGAAACTGCTGGCCTACGTTTCAGACAAGGAAACACCCGCCACAGCTACCAATGGACACCAATAGCCTTAGGCCCAATAGCAAGTAGAACCCGGACTAAATTAAAAGCTAATAGTTGAATACCATACACTGACAGTTAGTTGTACTTGTATTGGTCACATGGGCCTAATGAGGCAAACTCCAGTTGCTATTATTGAATGTCGTCTTCATTTACCTGAATAGATAGCTGACTTTGGCCTCGCTCGTGCAGCGCCAGAAGAGGCCAAGAAAATGACTCCGTATGTTGTGACTCGCTACTATCGGGCTCCAGAGGTCATCACAGGAATGAGATATAGAGAGAATGGTAAAGGAAATAGGAATGCTATAATAACTCTATAATTCAATGGTTAAGTAACTATACTGAGTCTGGTACTACACCAATGTGGTCTATCCCTATATTGGGATCACTGAGTGTGCCATTTGTTGTTTACGTCAATCACTTATGCATGTCAGCATGAATTGATGTTTGACTTCTGCCCTCTGTTCCTCTTTATAGTGGACATCTGGTCAGTTGGGTGCATTTTCGCAGAGCTGGCGAGAGGAGATATCCTGCTGAAAGGAAGGGACTGTATCCTTCCCATGGCTGATGCGGCATCAATATGCTTTTTTGAGTGCATTGATATATTTATGATCTTCCAGATAGTGAGAGCCAATATCCCCTCTCTCACACCCACACCCACATACATTTACATATGCACACACACGCACATGCACATGCACATGCACACACACACACACACACACACACCTACACACACACTCACATACAACTACCACCACCACCGATCACCATTTGTGTTTGGATACCTGAAACCCATGTAGGCCCTACCCATGATCCTCCATCCTTGTTCACTGTAATAATTATTATTTACCTCTCGTACAAAAAAACATTTTCAAAAAAGTACCAAAAAGCACTCAAACAAGGTGTAGGGATAGCATAATCACAAAGTTAATCATACATAGCCCCATCCCTACATCTTTTTCACATGTTAACTGCAACATAAATAATTACAATTACAATTAATTACAAGGGCCATGAATACAATTGGTATGGAAGGTATCTTCAGCACAGCTTGATACAACACGTGACAAAGTATGACAAACCGTGCTGCATGCCGTAACATGTGAAAAAGATGTAGGGATGGGGCTATGTATGATTAACTTTGTGATTATGCTATCCCTACACCTTGTTTGAATGCTTTTTGGTACTTCCATCCCTACATCTTTGTACATTTTTTTGAATTTTTTTTTTTGTGTACATACGTACCACCCCTGACTGCTATTATTAGATATTGACCAGTGGACTGTGGTGACAAAAGTGCTCGGAACTCCATCCAATGAATTTATCAAGAAGCTGCAGCCCTCAGTAAGTCAAACAGCAGTAACATGGTTCAGTTTATATCATTCATACTGGGTAGATATTTCTTGTTCCCCGGTATAATATTATTGTGACGTAATTACATGATATGAATGTGTGATGGATGTGATAGCCAACGCAAGTGACATTATACTAGCTCTTTGAGCGCCATGGACACATTTATGTGCCTATATAAAATAGAGAAAACTATGTACTTTATATTAATGCCGAATATAAAAAGCCCATATAAATTCACATAAGCTTTATGGATGTATTAAAACTTGGCTGGGAAAGAGCTAGCCTCATATCCACATACCTGTGCCTCCCTCCGGCATGCTTAAGCAAAGAGACAAAATATGATACTAGCCCGAGCTGTGCCTCCCTGTGGTCAAGTGAAAAGTGATTGAAACCACTTGCTCATTTTGCAGCATCCAATTCAGTTTTGCGCACACATACAGTAGCCTCGTCCCCAGGCTCTTTACGTGTTTCACATCAGAGAAGCTGGTACTTTTTCTCCCTTTACAAACTGCACTTGATTTAAACCAGGTTCGCCACTACTGTGAGAGCCAGCCCCACTACCCTGGCAAGACTTGGATGGAACTCTTCCCAGATGATGTTTTCCCCAACGACACAGACCTTGATAAAACAAGAAGTAAGGAAAACACCGATTGCTATGGCAGTGGCGTAGCTAGAGATCAAGTGTTACTGAGACCACTAGCTGAACACAGTGTTTGTAAGGCTGTGTATATAGTGGCCCCTGCATTGCACAGTGTACCCTCTACATGAAGGGCGGAATTTTGTTTGCTATTAAGTAGGTAGCGCTCCTTTGATTGTCTTGCTTTCAGCAGCATCATCAGCAGAGGTAAAATACTTTTTTCTCCTAAAACAGCGAAATATTTGTCCCACTTTGATCTCTGCGACAGTTCCCACACCCATTTTGTATGACGTAATGTTAATTTTCGTTTGTGTTTGCCTGGGCACACACACATTGCGTAGGCCCCGGGTGTAGCCATCATGGTGACTGCAGAAGTGCTATATTACTCCTCTCATCCGTACTCCATGCAGCCGAGCAAGCTCGTGACCTCCTCTCAAAGATGCTCCAGATCGACCCACTGCAGAGGATCAACGTCAGCGAGGCTTTACGTCACCCATACGTGAATCTTTGGTTCGAACCAGCTGAAGTCAATGCGGTAAACAGTGTAGTAATGAAATTGTGCACAAACTTTTAATGTTGATATAATTATGTATAGGTAGTTGGGACTCTAATATAATGGATTCCTAGTTGGAGCAATAAGCAGGCTGTAGTTATGAATGATAAGAGTCCAACCATTTATCAGTTAAGCAAGCACAGACTGGAAAACTGGAGTAGCTAGTGGCATATGTGCAACCAGAGTAGAGTTATACATACAATCTTCCATTTGGGTGCACACTCCTGTGTACCTGTACCCAACCTTCATGCTCAACTTTCCAAATGATAACTTTCGTGCTGGCCTTCTATGAAACACACACACACACAGCCACCTCCTTCAAAGTATGACCACAGTGTGGAGGAGAGAGATGTGCCAATGGAGGAATGGAAAAGTGTGTTATTATTATTAAATTTTGTTTTACTGCTGGATTGCATGTCTTCATTTCAATTTTGTAGGATTAATATATGAAGAAGCGACATCATTTTGCAGCAAAGATTGACTATTACACCAAGTTGTATAGCACCACAAGTTGCACTAGAGCAATAACAACCTCTCTCTATTAGGAATTAAAGTTTGACCGTATTATATAATGATGATGTCATAATCTGATCATAAATGTGGAACCATGCATGCAGTTTCCCCCTTCCAGATATAAGAAGCGAGCCTATATTATATTATATCTATAATAGTAATTTTGTCATTGGCATACACGCTATATTGCTATAGAAAGTAGTGAGTGTCCCGTAATTTTACTCCAAAATAGCCACTCTGGCTGCAAATATTCTCTGATGTGCTATATAGCCAAACAGGGCCTTCGGCTTCTTGCATGCACCATAAAATTATGTAATACATAATTGGGGTGAGCCTGAGCGAGCCCCACACTAGCGAGTTGAATTCTGCCCCCGTGTCTATATATATATATGTGTGTGGAGGGCCGTGGTACGTACGTCTTACCGAATCTGTGTACAAAATTCTATTTTTGCGTATTATGCATTACGTAAGCACCGTTACGTAAGCTATAAGCACTGTTAAAAACTGACTGCAGAAACTGTACCTGCAACTAACTGAAAAAGTGACTGTACCTGGAACTAACTGAAAAACTGACTGTACCTGGAACTAACTGAAAAAAGACTGCAAAAAAAAACTGTAGCTGGAACTGACTGAAAAACTGACTGCAAAAAAAACTGTACTGGGCCTGGAAATAACTAAAAAACTGGCTGAAACATCTGCTTTTACATTTTCCTGTTGACCAACCAAATTCTCTCTCTTAAACTGCCTAGTTACAAATACATTCTCATTGGACAGTTTACCTCTAACTACCCCTATGAAGAGATTTTTCCCACACCCACACCCAATTCTAGCCTCCCAGCAGACCAACTGGACTAAACCGGCTAATCCAGTACTTTTGCCCCAAGAAGTGAATGCTTAAGGACTTCAAAGACTAAAATGAATCATTCACCCACCCATTTTCACATGCCAGGACAAGCATATACATGTACCAAAATTATTTAAAATCATGTTGCGAAGGCTCGCCCCACAATGTCCTGCATTTACCTAGTATTATAATTAAAATAATTATTATTTTAGGATATTCTGTAATTGCAGGTTGCTATGATACATAGGAGGCATAGGAATGGTACAAGTGTGGCTGCATTTTATTAGAGCAGTCCTCAAATTCAAGCAAAGATTAAATTATTAATCATAGCACTGTAGTGTAATAATTGGGTTTCCTTTCAGAGCACAACCATATTAAGTTTACTTTTAGAATACTTAACCTTGTCCAGCAATCTGTTATGACCACCATCAGTCTTTTGTAGCACTAACGAACAAAATACCAGTTGCTCCGATAAAGTTGGAGTCACACGGAAGAAGCTTTATCTCAACGTGGCTGCACCCAGCCTGCTGCAGGCTACTCACGAGGAGCTCCTTGGTGATGATTAAGACGCTGAAAAGGTTCTCTCCTGATCTGTAGTACTGGGTTTCAGTTACCCCCAGGTGTGGACGTTCCACGGAAACAATGACCAACTTTCCACCTGCTTTTACCAGCTTTGCAAGCTTTCCAATAGCCACTGTGTAGCTCTCCCATGTAGTACATGCATCTAACAGGCACATACTGCACACTACTATATCGTAAGGACTTTCATACCCCTTGCAAACTATAGGATCCTTGGTGATGTCGCAAGATACAATTGCCTTGACGACTCTTCGCAGCTTTTCTTGACGTTCGAATGCTTCTTTTTCATTTCTACCCTCCAGGTCCTGCACCACATACTTGAAGTATTGAGAAAAATCATGTGCTTTGGGGTCTCCATTCATCCAGAGTTGTAGCGCTGCGCGGTTTCTCTCAGTATACTCCGACAGCACTATCTCAGTTGCGTACCGTGCTGAACTTATTTCGTACGCGACAATAGGACCAGCACCATAGTTGAGCAGTTTTACTTGTTGAGGGGCAGTCGCACCATAGGCCTCGAAAAATTCGTGAAAGCACGTTAGAACTGCAGGATGCCAGCTCAGCATCTGGCTAGGGTACATTTCAGACAGATACACCTTAGGATCGAACTTATCGTGGTATTGCTCACCAAACAGGACCACACTTTTAGTTTCCATTTTGACAATTTGAGTCGATATTAATTGCCGAGCGCCTTATTGCCGAGGTGCAGTGTGGGCATAGATTAATAACCTACTACGTAACCGGGATTGGAAACGGAATCACGTGAGTATATTAACCCTGTATAGTTTGGCGGTACACCATCCGTGCAACGCTGTATTGCCCTAGCCTGGTAGAAAAAGTTTAAGATGTGGTTGCAGAAACGGCCGAACACTAGGTCTGAAGCCACAGCGCGGAAGATTTATGCACATTATCAAGAGTGCACAGCTTAAGTGAGTTATATTTTAGTGTGTTAAATAAATTTCTAAAGTTTGGGAGTAATAATGGGCACGCCAGAGTTTTTGGAGTGCTGGGGGGGAATGGAAATACTGCATAACGATTATAATTTTTACTTGAACGCGCATGATATTCCATTATACACAAGAACATTCTATCTATAAATTTAATTATCACCATCAAACTCAGCAAGCAGGTAGCTAGTCTATTATAAATGTACTGTTGCTGCATTTTCATTTCTAGGGGCCTAGCTACTTAAATCAATTTTGTGACTCGGTCTCAGGTGTGTTCAATTAATATTGTGACGCAGTCTCATACCAGAGTTCTCATGTAAGACAGTCTTAAACCCCTCAGAAGCTCTCAGAATTGACCACAGGAACTGTAAAATTCAAAAATTTTCTGGGGTGGCATGCCCCCAGACCGCCCTAGCCAAAGGCAGCTCCTCAGCCCCCCCAAAGTCAAGTTGCTTCCTACGCCCCTGTAAGTATTCTGGGTATGAGATCAGGCACAAGCCTGCTTTATGTCTCCATCTTTCCTAAAAACGTACATCAGTAATATCTTCCTAATCACACTTTTCAGACTATCTCCTTTGGGCGGTTCTGGCGCATGAAGAAGGTTGATCAGCCCCACACCTCCTTCACCATTGACTGTGGCCAGCTGGACAGCTCCCGTACGGTCGATTGTCATTCTCAGGATTCAGTAGGACCAATTTTGTCATACCCTAGCCTATTCTTGACTGTGTAGGTCATGATCAGTTGTAGTAACATACAATCTTGAATGCACCATATTATAAACAATCATGTGTGCTGTGCGCACGTCATAAAATAACAAAGAGCTCAGAATCAGAGTGGTCTAACCAACTGCCCCCCCCCCCCCCCCCCCTCCCATATAATCTAATACTTTTTAGGAGCTGGTCATTTGATTACAGAGTATGCGTGTTTTTACTCAATGTTTGTACATTTCATAGGTACTAGGTTTCAGGGTTACCCCACTATGGCTTTTCTTCATGAGCCTTAAGTGCTTCTCCTTAGACCCCCCCCCCCCCCCCCACCCATCCCCGCAGACCAACGTATTCTGACATTATATGCTAGATATTTTACGATAGAACAGACTGCAGCTATTTATGTTTACCAACTAGCTGAACTGTGGCTGCATATCGAGGGGCCTAGCTACTTGAATAATAAATTAATATTGTGACGCAGTCTCATGTGTGTCTACTATTAATATTAAACACTGCTGCTTACAGTTAGCTAATTCTAACTTACTGTGATCTGGCAGACTTTGGATTTGAACCTGCGATTTTTTTGTCCGCCCCAAACAAAAGCTGATCAAGCATGGAGTCACACATCAAAGGTCAGCTACCTGTCTGTCAGCCTATTGCTATCAAGTAACAATGCTAAAAAATATACTGAGAGACTCAATTTGTCATACAAAGTGCCTTAGATGCCACCATATTGCCACTCAGGGCACTCAAAATAAAGGATGCCATGTCCTAGATATCATTAGCTATTGCATTATGCAGGCAAGTTTCATTATTATGAGGTACAATGAACTAGCCTCATTCACCCCAATTTATTAGTACTGCATGGGATGAATGGTAGCAGGTGCATATATAGCTAGTTATACAGGGCTGAAGGATGAACTTCGAGAGGAAGAGCCAAAACAGGTAGCACGAAAACAAAGCTGTAGAGTGGAGCCTGGGAACAAGGCTATGGTATTGTAATAGCCCACTAATAATTGGTGCTTGTAATTATTATTAATGGTAATGTGATTGAGGCAGTACTGTAGTTTGTATGCTGCATGTATTATATTATTTTGACTCCTGACTCTCGATGTACCAACAAAAGAAAGTAAGTCTGATAATGATGTGTGAACCTATTGAGGTTCAACTCTTGAGGTTCAACGCGTTACAGGTCTAACCTATTGAGGTTCAACTCTCAGACGGTTGGGGTTTATAATACTGAATTTGACACACGTTTGACGGATTGTCGAAATGGTGCGCTCGTTTGCAGACTGGGGTTCGGAGCGTTATCTCCCCAAGGTGATCAAGTCGGGGATCGGGCCCCCTGTACACATATTGATCTTCGACTTTCTACGACCTAGCAGCAAGAACGCCGGTTCTTTCTTCGGATCCCGAAGCTGAATGGACGACTGGGCACGTTGCGGTGCCCACCGTGATTCCCAGTCTCGCCTATCCAACGCTTCTGGGGCAGCCATACCTCTACAAGTATGTCTGACCCTGCAGGAGGGATGGGAAGCTCACTAGGCGTTGTTTTTTTTTCCTGGAGGGATGCTAGTTATTTTTTTCCTCCAACTTAAGTTGTTTCTCTTTATAGAAATACCACGAATAGTCATCTCTCTATCAGTACTAAGCCTGGGAAGAATTATTTGACCGTCCAGGAGTTAGCTACAGGCTTCTTTTCCCCCCTCCAAGTGAAGTTGTTTCTCTTTATTGAAACACCACAGATATAGTAATCAATACTAAGCCTGGGAAAATTGTTTAGAAGTTTGACCGTCCAGGAGGGATCGGAGCCAGGCTAATTTTTCCCCTCCAACTTAAGTTGTTTCTCTTTATAGAAATACCACAAATAGTCATCTATCTATCAGTAGTAAGCCTGGGAAGAATTGTTTGCCCGTCAAGGGGCTATAGCTATAGGCTTCGTTTCGAAATACCACAAAATTTAATAGCCATCTATCTATCACTATAAGCTTGGGGGAATTTTTTCAAGTCTGGCAGGCTGATGGCTACTGAATTATTCATTAGCTACAACCCTCTACACACACTGAATACTAACAAAATAGCTGGAATGGCAAGTTATTAGGAAAAGCTCATGTCACTAGCAGTATAGCTAAGCCCTAGTTTGTGGTGGGTTTGATGAGCTCATTTTTTTATGTTAAAGCTGAAACAGGCAAAACATGTACAGCAGAGTCCCAATAGCATTATGATTGCTAGTGTTAAGGAACCACGAAAAAAGTTAACGAAAAACAGAAACAAAGAAGAGTTTATGTACACAAAACAATACAATTTACAGCAGTAATTTTAAATGAACTAATGGTAGAATATGATACAAAATTCTGGGGTAAACAGTTTTACAGTTTTACAGAACTACTAAAAAGTAGTTAAAAAAACAGTTTGTTTTTGTTTTTTCTTATCACTTGGCACTGTAACTATAGAAATTTATGCAACAAATGCAAGTGACACACAATATCACTATAATGGCTAATTTTGCATGTATGCCCAAAAGTTAGTTTTAAATAGTGATACAGAACAACAAGCCAAGAGAAAGGAATTACAGAAGTTACTTGTTGACTGGTTAAACAGCTTAGTGACTGCAGTATCAATGCTTGCAGCAGTGAACTTCAACATCCTACCAGAAATTTGGTCCGGGCATCTTGCTTTAACAGATTGTAGAAGACATATAAGACGTCTCATAGGCCAGATTTTTGGCCTGCTGCCCATGTGGTGGGACGTAAAAATATCTATCTATCTATAACCTCCTCTGTACATAACAGATTTTCTGGGCCTCTCTCAGGCAATTCCAGGTGTTCAGCAGACTCAAAGGAGCCATATAGGGGTGGCAATGATGTAGTGAAGTATCTATAGTACTAATTGTTCAACATGTTCACTTTGTCCAGCTCATTGTTTGCACATGTACCATCAGATTGATGTGTTGATGGTATTGTGGCTGAATCCTTCCTGAAGAGCTTCATTGTTTCCAAAACCGTTTTTTGTTTCCAGTATTAATCACAGCTCCTAGCTTGAAAGGAATGGCTGTTTTGAGTTTCTCAATATTGATGTCACTTTATTATTCATGCCTTTATATTTTTTCCCGAGCTCAATCAACCCTGATGACTTTACCCTTCGGAATAAAGTATTTCCCCTTTTGCATTGCACGTTTTAAGTTCTTTGATAGCCAAGGGAGATTCATTCGTCTAGGTAGAACACCCTTTGGGATACAGGTTTCCATGGTAGTCTTGAAAACATTTCCCCAGCTTTGTAGAGCTTGGTTTATATCAGGGGTATCCATCAATGAAAGCTGAAAGCAGATTACACTGTCCTTGCCAGATCACAAGTAAGTTAGTATTAGCTAACTGTAAGCAGTAGCGTTAACGTTTTATAATTAAAATTATAATTATATTTTGTGTATAATGGAATATAATGCACCTTCAAGTAGAAATCATACTCTTTTGACCATGCAGTATTTCCATCTCCCCTCAGCACTCCAAAAACTTCACCCTGACAATGGTCAGTGTACTTTTCGGTCAATCTGCTTTCCGCTTTCATTGATGACTGAAATTTAAATACTGGTTTCAGCTTTTGAGTTAGAGCCCTCACCTAAACATAAAATCTAACATTCCCACACCTGAAACCTGAAATCTGAATGGGATTTCAGGTTTCAGGTGAGGACTCTAACCTGAAAGCTGAACCTTAACATTTAAATTTCACCTTTCAGTTATCAATGAAACCTGAAAGCAGATTGGCCAAAAAGTACACTGACCACGTACGCATGGTTCTTAGCCATTGACTGTGGGCTGGGGACGAGACTAGATTGCAAATGAGGTATGACTGTGCAAGGTACAGTGGCCAGTAGTGAAAATGTCCACAAACATTTCACAATAATTGATGACATGATTTCTGATTGGAATCAGTCTCTAGAGTGAGTCTTTAGAGTGATAATTTTTTACTTCGTAGTATATAATTTCTGGGTGGAGGAAGGCAGAGAATGTAATGAATAATTGTACACATGCACAGGGAAATGGGCCTATGTACAGTATACGGGATAGGACGGACACCGTTCGTTGCTGAAACTAACCGTATCTGCACCGTACGCGCAACGTTTCAGTCCGTTGTGGGACCACTTGGCATGTTCTAAAACAGCGTACATTTCTATGCAAAATGCCTGATTGGATTCATAGTTCACAGTAATAAACTTAAGACTTCGATCCTGCCACGCTCAAGTGGTCCCACGACGGACTGAAACGGTGCACGTACGGTGCAGATACGGTTAGTTTCAGCGACGAGCGGTATCCGTTATACTCCGTACTCATAGGCTCATTTCCCTGTGATGAGGGACAAGAACATTAGAATATTAAAGCACATACTTTTCCACTGCTCCAATGGTACATTCTTCTCATCCATACTGTAATCATACTGTGGGGGTGGGGGCTGTGCAGGTGTGTGTGTGCACGTGTGTGCATGTGTGCACGTGTATGGAGTGTGTGTGCGTACAATGTACATTAAAGTAGATCTCTAAATGATATAATACCTGTTATGTACATGTACATCCATTCTCTCATTCAGTATTTTACCTCTGTCATTATATCTCTCCCTCTTCCTACAGTTATCAAGGGAGGATCACTCCCATAGACTCTACAGTCACAACTGCGACCGCAGTTGGTCAGCGGCCAACGATCAAAGCCGTTTAAAAGGGTGCAGTCAACAGTCAAAGCGCATTCAGAATCACAGTTTGCAGTCAAAGAGCACTCAGAAACACCGAGAATCGCCACGAAATGGCAAATCTGGGCGGGGTTACGCGTGATGTCAAAGGCCGAAAATCAGTGCAGTCAGTAGTCAAACCACTGAAAAGCGCCAGTCAAGGTTTTGACCCACGGTCGCAGTTGTGACTATAGACTCTATAGGAGTGACCCCCCCCCCCCCTTTGGTTATCACAAACTCACTGCATTAACTTCGGAAGTGTCGAACCAGATCTTGATGTAGGGGTGCTGGAGAGCTTCGTCGACAGTGATCCTATTGGCCGGATCAATCTGAAGCATCTTTGAGAGAATGTCTCGAGCATCCTTTGCTGCAGTAAAAAATCAAAAAAAATCTCGTGATTAAGTGGAAGCTTCTTGGTCGTATAAACTGGGAAGGTGCTCATAAGATGTGGACTTTATTTAGCCACGTCCCCAGGCCTCCCACCCTCTCTCCACTCCAGATTTGCATAGCCGAAAAACGCAGGGGACTGGGAACGTGGTATTCTAATCCACCAATACTGAAGGTTTGTATATACATATCTGCGAAACATTACAGCTAATTTTGGGCTGAAGGCTACAGGTTCTAGCCTTGCAACTATTTTTTATCAGTACTTTTGCTACAAACATGTAATAGACCATGTTTAAGGCTAGCTGATATGCTAACTTCTCCTCTTGTTATCTGGGGTATCAGTGGGGAAGGATTCATCTGGAAACAGCTCCATCCAGCTCTTGCCCCGGTAGCGTGGCTGAGACTTACAGTAGGTGCGAACCTAGTTGGTATGCATGCACATGTGTGTGTGTGTGTGTGTGTGTATGTGTGTATGTGTGTGTGTGTGTGTATATGTGTGTGTATGTGTGTGTGTATGTGTGTGTGTGTGTGTGTGTGTATGTGTGTGTATGTGTGTGTGTGTGTGTAGGTTTGTAAAAATGTTTTAGGGTAGCTAAAATCATAACATAACATCATATTCCACTATTACATGTAATACTGTTTTGGGGAGGGGGGAGTTAATTGGTATGCCCATCCTGCTGCAGTGTCACTTATATTGGCCCCAACTAGTACTAGACGGCACCTACATGTGCATGTATAAGAGATGCAAGAGTGCACATAATTGTGTGTGTGTGTGTGTGTGTGTGTGTGTGTGTGCGCGCGTTGTTGGTTATGTCTCTACTCCCTCCATTACTATCTCTAATCTGAGTCTGTTTAGGGTGGAAGTGCTCCCTAACACCCCCCCCCCCTCCCCAAACCCTCAAACTGTAGCTTAGTGCCATGTCTATGCTTGTTTTGCGTGGCTACATAAAGATCGAATAAAGCAGTGGCCTGGGAATGAGACTAATAAAGCCGGGGCCTGGGAATGGGACTAATAAAGCAAGGGGGCTGGGAACGAGACTAATAAGCAGGGGCCTGGGAATGAAGCTAATAAACAGGGGCCTGGGAATGAGACTAATAAACAGGGGCCTGGGGATGAGACTAATAAATCAGGGGCCTGGGAATGGGACTAATGAACATACGCACGTACATGAAATGTTCTACCCACCTCTGGTTGTAGCTTCTCAAAAAATTCAGGAGGCGGAGTTCCGAGACTTTTAGTGACCTTACTCCATTGGTCAATGTCTGAGCGAGCATGGTCAAGGAATGCAAAAAGCAACCACACAATTAAGCCTCTCTTGCTTGAGAATAGCACTCTTTGTCCCCTTATAGTAAGGGAGCAAATATGGTCAGGATATGGCCATAACTACTGGTACAGGATACAGTCACTCCCCCGTAGTAGGATCTCTCCTCTCACCATCTCTGCAAAGATGCATCCGATTGACCAGATGTCCACTGCAGGAGAGAGAAAATGCCGACAAAGCATCTTTCTGTGCAAACAGTGAATGTGATAAACATTTACCACTATTATGTATTATGGTCAAATTTCGTTCGTAGTCTCAGATAAAAATCTTACCAATTATCTCCATTACAAGTTCCAAAAGCATGCTTCAAATCAATTTATATCACGCATAATAGCCTCGTACCCAGGGGGTGTGGCCTGGGTGCGAGGCTACATGCATACGTAGTCACTCAATAACAATGTGCTAAGTTACAAATTTATCATAATTACACATGTATACTGGTATATGTACATGTACATGTACGCAGAAGTCTTCAAGACACATCTCCTTGGCATAAGCTCCACCTAATATTTACCGTTCTCATGGTATCTCATGCCGACAATGATCTCGGGCGCACGGTAGTAGCGGGTCACAACGTAGGGAGTCATCATGAAGGTCTTGTCAGCGGCCCGAGCGAGGCCAAAGTCTGCTATCTGTTAGGATGTGTGTGTAAGAGATGAGCGTGTAAAACTTTACAAAATGCATACAAAATGGTGGGTGGAAGGAACAGAACTGAAGGAATGTCTAGTGTGTGTGTGTGTGTGTGTGTGTGTGTGTGTGTGTGTGTATGTGTGTGTATATATACATGTACACACAATGCATATACATACCTTTAATGAACAATCCTCCTTCACCAAAATGTTCCCAGGCTTTAGATCCTGGAAATAAAGTACACATCTTAGGTCACTTAATGCAACAGTCATTTTGTGCATACTTTTAGTAGTACATAGTGTAATGCCACAAAGTCTTATGTGTCTTATTTCTGAGAAGTTTTATGTTGAATGGTGTGGTTCCTAATCGGCGGAGTCACCCAACACGTGGTAGGTAGCTAAGAGAGCACTGGTTACTTCACCACTACTACTCACCAAGCACGACAGTACGATTGGTGCATCAGCAACCCAAAGCCAACAAGAGCGTCAAGCGAGTCTTGGCAGAATCAGCTGAGCCTGGAGAAAGCCACTACGATATTACAGAGCTGTTATTGGGAAGTCCATGGCAGTGAATGAAAATTCAGCTGCCCAAGTGGGGGAGTCTTGAATTCTTGCGTACATTAAGAGTGACAATCGCAAAATTGACATCAAATGGAATAACACGTACAACTTTTTATCAGCCGAGCGCACATAAAGCGTCCGCTCGGCAGGGTACTGACATTACTGTACGTTCCTGTGTCTGTTTGTGTGTCTGCAAATCCGCAATTATCACGTGTGCTAAAATTACATTGTTACATTACTATAATGCCACTGTAGCCATGAGCAGTGGAAGCTATTGGACGTTTGCAGGTTCAACAGGCTAAGGTACATGTACGTCAGTATTGTGTTGCCTAGACTGTGAAAAAGTGGTAGGCAGTGATGCTCGTACATGTATATTGGCAAGCCGTGGTAGCTCACTGGAAAGGCCCTACTAAATTGCCAAGTCAGCACTTTCACTGGAATCTGTGCTGCATTTAGCTTGGACTAACCTGTTGCTGAGCAAACCTTCAGTTGGATGGTTTATGTGAAATACCTGGCTGGCTTTTAGATATCAAATATCAACTTTGTTCACATAGCAACCGTAGCATTGCGGGAGATTACAGTCAGTTACTCTCTCACCCGATGAATAATGTCTGCACTGTGGATGTGTTTGATCCCACACAACAGCTGGTAGAGGAGGTAGGACATTCTGTCGTGGTCCAGCTCCACACCGATGATTCGTCTCAAGCTGGCATCCATCAGCTCCATCACAACATACCTGAGAAGAGAGTTTCTATACCTCAGTACTGCATGAGTAGCTGCAGCTATCAAAAATCAGCTTATCAGTATCACTAATTTGACTCACTTGATACAGCTTTGCAGATAGTTACACCCATGTACGTACAATGTACATGTGTACCTTTACATATCAGGCAGACAGCTCAAGCTCAACTCCCTGTAAGGCTTTCCTTTCAGTCTGCTTTTTATTTCCCTATTCAACAATTTTCACCCCAACTCAGCTATGTATCATTATCAGCTATAGGTTTCGGCATGAGTCTTGGTATCGGCCAATATCTTGCATGTAATATCAGTTTCACCAAAATATCAGAATGTGAAATTTTTAAATACAATTATTAATAGTTATTTAACTATTACATGTAGTTTTGCTATGTGCAGGCCGCTGTCGAAATTCGATACTCAAAAGCGATCATATTCAAGGTTTAGGCCGACAACAATGGGACAAGAAGGATGCCTAAGCTAGCTGTATGGTTTAAACAGCTTGGGGCGGGGTCGCTATGTAATTATTAATAGTTGTTGCTAATGTAGTCATGTGAGGATCACGTTTCGATCCGAGTCTCTCGTGTCACGTGCGGACATTTTGGTGAAACTGATATCAGTCATCAGAATATCGGTAAAATCTCTTATCGCTGCATCACTACTTAATAATGACATCATAGTGATGTAATTAGCACTAAGTGAAATGTGGACATGGGCCTGCAGATGAGTCTAGGGTGGGTACAAATCCTATATCCTCATTCCCAGGCTCTTCCCCCCGAAAAATCAGCTGGCTTTTGTACTGCAAGCGACAAGGGCACGGCAAAGGCCTGGGAGCAAGGCTAAATCAACACTCTTTTTAAACTCCCTAGAGAAGCACACTTACACATCTTGAATTTCTTCATAACAAGAAGCTGGAGTAAACATGTTGAGGAGACCAATGATCTGTGAGAAGAAGTAATTATGTAATATTTTATAATATTGAATAGGATAGTCAAGAGACCCATTCCGAGAAAAATGCCACTAGGGATTTCAGCAACAATACATGAATGTATTTCATGCCCAACTGGAGACATCGCTTACTGGAGACATCGTTTCAGCACTCAGTCTGTGGTACGAATGGGCTTCAAAGATACACACGTAGATTTATGCCATTCTTCATTGCCTGAGAACTCTCCCCCATGCAAGACTTCACCCTACTACCATGCGACCTCATGCCCCGCCCCCACCAATACTGTGAGATATTAGTTACGTACATGTATGTGACTTAGCTTGTTCCCAGGCCCACGTGCGCGTTTCACTTTAGCGCAGCTGTGGGCCTGGTATATTTTCTCATGTGCATGATGCCACAGACCAAGCACTGAAACAGCAAAAGGCAGAGAAATGCAACCGTCTTTCGAGCGGTCCCTGCCCACGTGCAATTAAGTAAGTCGTGAGAAAATATACCAGCAACGCGCAGAGAGCCTGGGGACGAGGCTATACGTGACTCACATTTCCGTGGTTCACCATCCTCATGAGTCTGATCTCCCTGAACACTCTCTTGGCGTTGGTCTCCTTGTGAAAGATCTTGATCATTTTCTTGATGGCTACCTTCTCTCCAGTTGCAGTGTCCAAGGCAGAACTGTGAGAAGGTAATGAAATAGTTTGGACTTGGAGTGATTGTTGGTATATGTACGTGCGTGTGCATCCGTGAGTGACTCGATAACGACTCGCGACCAATGGGTGCATTACTTGTGTGTGCGAGTGGCACCGTGCACAAACAGGGTTTCATACAGGAATTTAAGTTGGGGGGGGGGAGCTGTGAATGCTTCTTTGAAGCACGAATTGCTAGGGGGGTCTGGGGGCATCCCCCCACAGAAACGTTTTGATTTTACGTTCTCTAAGATTGATTCTAAAGCCATTTTTGAGTCAAATGTTATATAACTCCTAAAAGCTGTATTATTTGCAGTTGTTATAACACAAAATTGTCTACGCATAATAGGCTCTCACCCATTCTGACGCTTGTTTTGCATGGCTACATGAAGATAGAATAAAGCAGGGGCCTGGGAATGAGACTAATAAAGCAGGGGCATGGGAATGAGACTAATAAAGCAAGGGGCATGGGAATGGGACTAATAAAGCAGGGGCCTGGAAATGGGACTAATAAAGCAGGGCCCCCCCTCCTCCTCCTCCCCCCCCCCCCCCAAATGTTAATAAATACTGTAAGTAGTGGGAGGGGTGAGGGAAAGCTATTTTAGTCATGTCCTGAACAGAGTACTTCTTAAATTATCATTAAAATGCTACAGGAGTAGATGATCCATGCACTTATGACTAGGTAGAAGATGTATGAGAGGCGATTACTTTCTTCTCTATTAGCAATCAGTCAGTGTCAGACACAGCCACTCACCACACAATCCCCTGTGCACCTGTGCCAATGATTTCGAGATCTTGATAGCGGTCCAACACCGTGAAGACAACGCCATCACGCACACGGACGGCATGGAACCCTTCTGGGATGGGAGAAGGTTCTGCGGTAGAGTCAGAGGCAGGTGCCTTGCCGGCGTGACGTTTGTCATGTTTATTCACACGGGCAGTTGAAGTGGTCGTAGCGGTGGTTGCAGTCGCAGTGGAGCCATTCGTAGCAGTGGTTGCAGTCGCAGTGGAGCCAGTCGTAGCAGTGGTTGCAGATACGGTGGAGCCAGTGATAGCAGACACAGCGGAGCCACTGGTAGCGGTGGTTGCAGTCGCAGTAGAGCCAGTCATAGCAGCAGTTGCAGACACAGTGGAGCCAGTTTTCGTCGAGGCACCGTCAGAGCACACTTTTTGACTGCTCTCGCTAGGGTCTGCTCCAGCCTTCGTGCCACTGTTGGCACGCTGCTCCCTTGAGCTGGCACCTCCCATAATGATTTTCAATTTCAAGTGATCTGTTTCAGTCACTAAATATTGCCTCTTCTGTACCAGCTCCGTTGCTTCAATGGAAGAGTCATTATATGCGTAGCACTTCGGACCCGAGGACTAGTAGAGGTTGTACCTGCAAAGCCACCCTGATCAGCTGATCTGAGCCTCCAGCCCAGCCAGCCTGAGAGGAAAGTAATGGAGCACAACAGCTGATAACATCAGGTAGTGGACGGCGACCCAGGCTTCCCCTCACAATAGATAGCCATATATAGGTGCTCTACTACTCTACTGTCTATGCCCTCACTTTATGATTTTTTTTTTGACTCCTACTATTTTGTGATTAATCGCCAGTAGCAGAAAATCAATTAGGTCTGGTCGTACAAAGTTTAGCCTCGTCCCAAGCCACACCCCCGACAGAACCAAGCTACAAGTTATGCGACTGAATCAGTGCACTGTAGTCTGTATGCCAAACCATAGATAATATGTACTTTCCCCTATATTATCTAATATATTAAATGCGCGAACGTACCCGAAGTAAACATGCACAATGGCAGTCTGCCTGTGGCATACCTTGATTTAATAGGCTCGAGGTCCCCGGATTAATATTCTCAACGCACTTGTACATCAGGTGATAGTCTCGTGCTCAGTGTTCGGGTGCTCAGAGTTTACGCCCACCCCCGGGGGCGTGAACTCGAGACTAGTCTCGTGCACGCCCTTGGCTCCCAGATCCTCTCTTTCATGTGAGGAGCCAAGTTAAGGTTAGTACAATTTTTTAACAGACAGCATGTAATAAGGTACAATCTGATGCATGATTCCAAAGCAGTTCAGTTCTGAAAACTCTGATACCCAGTATACATTACGATGAAACGTCTGACATCACTTGCCAATAGTACTGGACAGTAGAGCTGTGTACAGTCTATCGACTTGTTCCACCTCCTCCTCAAGCTCCTTAGCCTTCTTTCTGACGTAGTTACCAGCGGGTGACTCCCCTTCTCGAAGCGCGATTCCTGCTTGGGTGGCATCAATAATGTCCAAGAGAAGAAAAACAGGCGTGAGAGCGACCACGACCTTGCCCAAAACTCTGGCTCCTTTGGCTAGCGGTCTTGCAACTTCGACTGCTTTCTCGGCAGCTATAGCTGCTATTTCTGCCTCTTTGGCTATTACTTTAGCACTGCTTGCAAAGGAAGATCGGAGCCATGAAAACCATCTGGATGATGCTAGTGTACTGACGGAGTTTGCCGCCTTGGAAGCCGCAGTGGTAGCACTCGATGCTTTCTTGACTGCATCTATAACCGTTTGGGCCTTCCAAGCGTCCTTAGCTTCTCTGGCTGCTTCTGCTGCAGCCTTGGCTTCTTTCGCCTTTTCTGAGGCTGTGGCAGCTTCGGCAGTGAAGCCTGCTTCCTTAGCTAACTCTGCTGCTCTCTCGGCACTCACAGCTGCCCTTTCTGCCGCTTTAGCAACTTGTTCGGCTCCTACAACAGCCGATTCGAATTCCTCATGGCTGTCTATCAGCACCAGAGCAATCAAAAACTTATTAGCTGCAGCATCACTAATCTTTAGAGTCAATGCAAGCTGGTTGCCAAACTTGGGCCAATCCTCAATGCAGCACTTGTCCTGAAACTTGCGACCGACGTTCTGAAACTGTTCAACGACACACTCGTGGGAGTCCATCTCCCCTCTACAGATCTCTTTGGCTTCGTTTTTACTCTTCTCGCCAGAAGTTGAGATTTCGTGATCAGACCAGACGACGCCAACACCTCCCGCTACTCCCACAGCTGTAAAACCGACACCTCCTGCGACAACCAACGGTGTAACAACTCCACCGGAAAATACAACCAGCGCTATGCCCCCCAAGGCTGAGAGTCCCGACACAACGGCACTTCCCAACTTCACTCCATTACTCACTCTGTAATTATAATCGCACTTTCCGGCCAGTTCTTCCAGAGCATCAACAGTTTTCCGTCTGTCGGGCTTCCAGACATCTATCTTCTCCTTTAGCTCAGGTAAATGCTCTCTACTGGCTGCAGCCAGCCGTTGCTCAAGTTCAGCGTTCTCCATCTGATGTTTCCTCAGTTGCACTGGTCGCAACTCTGTGGCAGCGACTTATGAGCTATATTATCTATGCTTATGTAGCTACCTATCCAGATAAAATCAAATCAGTTTATGTCTCAGTCGTATAAGTAACCGGTGACAGCTTCCTCGCGAATACATCTGATGTTTCTTCAGTGCACTGGTCGCAACTCTGTGGCAGCGACTTATACAGCTACCTATCCTGATAAACTGAACTCTTCGTTGTATAAGTAAACGGTGACAGCTGCCTCGCGAACATGGCCTCGCAGGACCTGACAGTTTGTAAACAAAAGAGTATTTCCGCATACATAGGGTTAAATAAGAAATGCATGGCGTATGACATCACGATCACTTGCACTAGTCTCGTGACCAGACCGTGGCTCCTCCCCTCACGAGACTACACTTGCACGGGCGTCTTCCATGACGCGCGGGTCGACGTCACAACCAGCGCGTGCCTGCGCCTCTGAATATGACAAATGCACCCAAACTTTTCGCCAGACCACTAATACCATAGATCCGTAACGGAGCTATATTATCTATGCTAATACTCGCGGTAAGTGGGAACGAGGCTAATAATATTAAGTAGAGTTTATACATTATTACGAAGTTTTAACGTAAATGGTCAGTGCAGACTGTATAGCAATTTATAATTAGACAGTAATTCCTCTGGTGGGCTGCAACACTTCGTCAGTAATTAAAGCGATAGCTAGTGGGATAAAAGCTGTACATATAAATCTTAGTACTTTCTAGAAACACTTATGGAAGTCATAAATTGAACTCTAGTTTTTCTAAGAATCTCAATTTTTTGTTTCTATTTTTTAATATACGTAGACAGCCTAGCCTAATTAAGCACTTTAGAGCCACCGCCCATTTGCTCTTTCCTGTGGACAACCAACTTGTAAACCTCTGTATTTCAAGCACGAACTCAAGATTTCAACTGGAAACGAGGTACTCTTAATAATAATTAAACTGGAAACGAGGTACTCTTAATAATAATACTTAACCTGATACTGAAACGCGTATAGACGTACGTACATGCACTCAGCGGGTTCAGTTACAGTCGCGATCGGTAGTAGCCCTATAGCGGATGTGATTCAAGTGTGTTGTCAGTAGCTAGCCGCGGGACAGTGCGCAAAGTTTCTTTAGTTGCATGGGGCGAATCTTAGGAAGCCACAGAGGCGCTGCATATCAGCGATGTCGCTGGTTAGTAGCGTGGTATAGTTGGAGCAGCTGCTGACAACGCACTTCAATCGCAAGCGAGACGTAGCTAGTCACTGGAATGTCTTCAGTTTATAACAGATAACCCTAGCTGAGTTGCATCAACCCTTTCGCTTTTGCAGTGGCCAACTGAGTCTCCTAATGACATGGAGACTTTTATGCTCCAGCAGATGACACTTATAATTTCACAGGCTGAGAGATGGTTCACTGAGTCTCCAAATGAAAGAGAGCACAGTAAAATAAGAATTGTCATTTTGACTACAGTTGTTTGTTATTTGGCAAGATAGACTAAGTTTGTGGGAGGAGTTGGTCAAGAATTCCGAAAACACATTAGAGAAAATTGCTGTAGAGGGAGTTGGCCAAAATATCAAACAGCTATAGTCAAAATGACAATTCTGTGAGGCTATAACACATTCCAAGCTAGTACAAAGGTTTATAATCAACCAAACTGCGACAGCAATCTTCACATTTTGTCAGCATACCGCGGCTTCACTCTATAACGTCACTGATAATCCTCACCAGTATCATCAGTAGTCATCTTGCAAACCATACCACGTGGTCTGGCTCGCGAGACTACATCAGTAGCTACATGTTTAGTAAGCTTTAATACACACTGCAAAAACACAAGGATTGGTTTAACCCGAGTTACAGCATGCATTAACATCAAAGAGTGTGCATACAAGGAGTAATACATGGTTTGGCCACTATAGGTAGTAAACAATTAAGCTGAGCCACACATTACAGGGTAGCTACAATTGAGGAATGCTAAAAGTGCTGCACTTGTGACGTTGCTTAATTGCAGGAGCCATAGAAATGTTTTAAGTGCATCTTCACTTTTACACTGCAAAAAGAAAAGGATTGCTTTGACCCAGCTCAGGTTACCTGAGTTGCACAGCAAAGAGTGTGCATGCAAGGAGGTCAATTATATTGCTATAGATAGTAAACAATTAAGCTAAGTCACGTTACAGGTAGCTACAATTGAAGAATGCTAGAAGTGCAGCTGCACTTGTGACTTTCTTAATCGCAGGAGCCATAAAAATGCTATCTCAATTGTAGCTACCTGTAACATGTGACCTAGCCTATACCGGTAGTCGTCAAGCTTCCAGCTGCACTTGTGATGTTAAGGTTTCTTAATTGTAGCTACCTGTAACATGTGGCCTAGCTTAATTCAAGTTGCAACTCAGAGCTGGGTTAAAGCGATCCTTTTGTTTTTGCAGTGTAGCATTGCTCTTAATTGTAATATGTGACTCAACTTAATTGTGTACCTTCTATCTAAAATTGGAGACCTGTAGTGGTCAAGAAATCTGTTTGTATGCATATTGTTGTGCAATTCAGATGAGTTGCATCAACCCTTTTTTTTTGCAGTGTGCGCACAGTAAAAAAAGAATTGTCATTTTGACTATTTGAGTTTATTTGTTATTGAGTTGGAGATGAAGGACACATTATATACACGGTCATAGCAAAATTGTATGAGTGTGGAGGGATTTGGTCAAGAATGCCATTAGAGATTGCTCAATTTACTCTAATGTGTTTTCTGCATTTTTGATCAACTCCCTCCATTTGCTCTAATGTGCTTTCTGCATTCTTTTGACCAACACAGCTCAAATGTGTTTTCTGCGTTCCTTTGACCAACTCCCTTGTAAGAGATTACCTAGGACTATGTAGAGACAGGATAGCATTCTTAATGGTAGACAGGAAGTTGTGTTAGTTACCTGGTTACCTCATATCTGATATGGCACAATGTATGTGACGAGGTTGTCTGGTGCTCCTCTCTGCATTACTGTATTTGGTTATGTACCCTTATTTAATTGAGTAATAGTGCAGCATTTTTTATATCAACATTATTCTTTGAGTATTTAAGGAACACCAGAATTCTGCAGATTCATTCCATCGATTTGATTGTAAATACTTTGGAGAAATTCGGGATATGTTGTCAGCACACCGCAATTGCATGTGTGCACTGGTTTAGTTGTAGCCTATCACATCCCTCCATTTACCTTAATGTGGTTTTTACAAACTGCTGTGCCATGTATATATAACGTGTTTATTATCTGCAGCTCAATAACAAACAACACTTATAGTCAAAATATATCACAGTTCTTTTTTATCGTGGCAGCCATACACTATTATAGATAAGTAGTAAAAACTCATAGCTACATTGTCTGTGATTAGCCACAATAATTTATGTTGAGTCCGCCATATACGTAGCTATACCTTCTGTGGTCTATTGCTGTGGTATAAACCAGTCACTCAATGTTCTAGCAGCATCATAATACTATTCAGGCTTAAATAAACTTCACTACATATGTAGCTATGCTATTTAAACTACATCTACATTTGTATGCTATTTAATTACATCTGTATTATGCTATTTAATTACTCTGTATTTAACTTATCTGTATGCTATTTAACTACATCAGATTCTGTACACTGCAAAAACAAAAAGATTGCTTTAAATAAGAGTTAGACGCCGAGACCAAGGGATCTACGCGATTTAGAAACCCGAAGGCCCGAGGCTGTAGCGTCCCGAGCGAAGCGAGGGCGCTACTAAGGGCCTGAGGGTTTCTAAATCGCGTAGATCCCATTGGTCGAGGCGTCTAACTGATTTAGAGTAGCATTAGCAACGGACTTGCTATATATGAATATTCAGTGTTGCATAATTATTGTAGACAGAATAGCCTCAAGGGTGGATCCTATATGTAGAAACCCTCAGAAGCAGGGGTTCTAAGTGATTTAGAACCCCTCCTTGAACCAATCAAATTGTAGGATATTGTGTCAATGTACTCTAACCCAGCTTAAGTTGCAACTTTAATATCATGATCAAAGAATGTGCATAGGTATAGTAAACAATTAAGCTAAGTCACATATATTACGATACAGGGTAGCTATACAATTTAGGAGTGCTAAAAGTACAACTGTGCATGCACTTGGGATGTTTCTTAATTGCAGGAGCTGTAGAAATGTTATAATTGCAGCTTCATTTGTAATATTTCTATAATCCCTTAGCTAATTAAATATTGTACTGTACCAGGAATAACCACACAGTCTGTACTCTAACTGTCAGGTAGGAAGTTATACTATTGACTCACTTCCTACTATAGGAATCTGGTAGGAGGTTGGACTACTCACTGTATAGCTATTCTTGGTACTCACATCAGTTGCAAAAGATAATTTGACTGGCTCCAGAAAGCTAGCCAGTATAGCCACATACTTCCGGTCAGGGAAGCCAGTCACAGGAAACATAATCAGGCCCTACCTGTGTAGATTCCCTTGTAGCTAACAAGGGAAAGCTGACTACTTGTTATTCCTGCAACTACATGCATGCATATGAGGTGACCCTTGAACTGCAACTGAGGTAGCCAAACTGGGTTAAAACAATCCTCATGTTTTTGCAGTGTATGCTATTTAACTACATCTACATCTATAATCTATTTAAACCTCTTCATACTAGCGCTAGTTTATAGTCATGGTAGCTACCATGACTATAAACATGGTATAATGTATGGTATAATGCATAAACATCAACAGCAGCAAAGCATGGTGCAATGTATAAACAGCAATAGCAGGACATTCAATTATATACCTGTAACTGGCTGTGCGCTCAGGAATGTAGTATGTATATAATAACTTTGTTGGCCCATTGGACTATCTTTCTTGCATGTGAAACTGGCAGTAATAATCTACACTTGTGCACACTGTTTTGAAGCAGCTAGCTAGGGAAGCTGCAACTGAAATAATGATAGAAGTGGCTAGCTAATCCTTGCAGTGATATAGCATGTATGCATATGCATAAAGATATGTTTCAGCATATACTTTCCACTTTTGTAAATATGCAGGCAATTGGAAACTGATTGTCAAAAAAATGGTGCATTATGGAGCAGTAATACGCTCTTGCAAGCTGAAGAAAACCATGCTGGTTAGTATTCTTATAGCCGGCATGACTCTGATTTCCCTTTACTCATCAACTGTACTTGTTCAGAAGCATGAAACTACCACTTTTGAATCAGGATCCATACACAATGAGCGAGTTCCGAAACATGCACTCTTACAACCAGAAATAAGCAATCGATCTAGGCCTCATAGACTGACAACACCAGATCACCGGAGGCTTATCAAGAAATCAATATGTACAAAACCACTATGTACAGAATTCTTAACTGTAAAAGACTTAATACACTTCAGGTACTGTGTTAAGAAGGCACAACTATTAAAGGAGCCACAGATATCTCTGGGCTGCCACTTTATGAATGGTAATGGAAGGGATCCAGTTGCTTTGGCCAGTTACTCTGGTTCGGGAAATACTTGGGTTCGTGGTTTGCTTCAGGGCATCACTGGACTATGTACAGGCGGAATCTACTGTGATGTTACCCTGAGGCAGAGAGGGTTTCCAGGCGAGCGAATAGTGAGTGGGACAGTGCTGGTTGTGAAAACTCATCAGTCCGATCCATGGTGGATAGGAATTGACTACACAAATGTGACTCACACATACTTTAAAAAACGCTCGCAAGTTCCATTTTATAGCTCTGGGATTTTTATTGTTCGTAATCCTTTTCATGCAATCATAGCAGACCGGAACCGTAAGGTAAATAAAGATACAGCAGAAAATCACATTATGCAACTTGGAAAAGAGGAATTTGGTAAGTAATAAAAGTATCTTTAACATGCAATGATATAATTATAAAACTATAGCTCCGTTTATACACTACTGTACGTATCGCTGTTGCTGTGTCCCAATGTTAATACCTTCTATTTCTCAACGACAGGTAACAATGAAGATTGGGACAACTGGGTTTACACTCGGTCACTAATATGGAAGAAGACCCTATTGGCATGGGTGGTGGACAACCAAAACCGTCCTGTTTTAGTGATAAGATATGAAGACTTGGTGAAAAATGCAACCACAGGCCTTAGGAAAATGCTAGAGTTCTTACAGGTTCCGTACACTGAGGAAAGATTTTATGAAGTGACCACACGGGATTATAAGGAGTTTAAACGCAAGCACTATGAAGAGTTTGATCACTATACACGAGAGCAAAGAGATTTTGTCAGATCTGTCATTAACGATACTCTGACTGTCTTGAAAGCCCATGGTCTTGCTAGTGTGTGTAACATTGAAGATTATCTGGAATAAACGCTTTACGCTTGTAGTCTCCATACCAAACCAACTATTAAATTGTACACTATGTATGTAAAATATATAGCTATATGTATAGGGACAGGCATATTGTTCTTTTTAACTCTCAATAATCAATTCCTCGATTCTTTTATTTTACCCGATTATTCTTTCCAATAATTCTTATTTTACCAAATTATTCCTCATGAGCCATATGTAACAGCCTGACCACACCAGTCACCTTTAAAGTACAAGTCATTGTGCATTCTTGTTAGCCTCATCCCCAGGCTTCCCTACCACATGCGTGCATGGGAGGGCTAGGGGAGCCTGGGGACCAGGCCACATACCTGTAGCTACTTCCCTACTTGGCTTTGGAATTATTGATGAAATTCACAGCCACCTACCACTACTTTACTGCAGACTAATTAGTGAGTCCTCTGACCCAGGGGAGACATGTTTATCAAACATTCACCGCATTATTTAATAATGTGCGTGTCTCTACTAGATTATAGCAGTAACGTATCAGATCACAGTCAGCCTGGTCTGAAATAGAACTGCTATAACCTCATGCCCTAGCTCATGCAAATCGTAGATCTTACTAATATGAAGTGTAGTCCCTGAAGTCTATCTTTTTAACATTCAACTCCCACAAATCTTATACCAATTGAATGAATATACATTAATGCACTCTTGGCTAATTATGAACACAGGTAGCAATCATTGACTAAGTTTCAGTCTATATCATGGTACTATTATCAGTATAATAATATATTGTATCAGGGGTCATAATTGATGTACTAGTCCTCTCCATCAATGATTATCAGTTTTGTATACAATTTGGTCAATATTAAGTTAAACGTCAAGATTTGTGGTTATAATTACTGCAGGTACATGTATTTGAATCTCAGTATCATTACACGTTTCGTTCATATCACTAGAGTCAGTGTTCATACTGATCAAGGAGCCTTTCTCAGTGTTATAGTTACATATCATCGCATCACAATAATCATTAGCTAGAGCAGGCACAATCATCATTAATTATCTCCTTATGAATTACTGGTAGTTCTGAATCGATGTCTATAGAAGTAGTTCCCGATGTCTCGGTCTTTGTGACGATATTGATTTCCTTGTGGATGATTTCTTGATCTGAATTATGAGTTGTAGCTGTTAAGCCAGTGATCGACGTATCATTCTCATTGCCAGCGGTTGCAATCACTTTTGTGTACGCACTACTAAGTGTTCCAATGTTAGAAGGAGTGGTATCAGCATCATGTGTCACATCTCGGTCTGTATTACATGATTCACCATCCTGTCCCACGGTTTCAGTAATGATGTCATGCAACTCTAAATTAGTTTGTGCCGGACACTGGACCATATTTTCTTCAAGCATTGTAGCTACAGACTGATGATTAGGAGGCAATGTGGGTGGGGTTAGGGCGGGGTTGCCACTCACAAATCTATCCACCTCAACCTTACAAAACTGTCTCTTTACAGTTTCCCAGTACTTTAGAATTGTGTCTCGAAGTTCCTTTCGGAAGTACGACTGTATCACTGGGTTTGTGATATTACTGAAGAGGAAAAGAATAAAGACAGCTGCATAGAACCTTAATGAAAGATTTTCAAATCCTATTATTAAACCCACAATGCTTGCCGTTATGTAGGGCAACAAGGTCAACAAGTTGAAGATTAGAAGTGCACCAAAAATACCAAATAGGTTTCTTATGCGACTGGAGTACACTGACTTTTCCTCTTCTGAAGCAACTGTGATGCCACGACTTTCTTTCTGCTGTTGGAAATCTGTTTTTATAAATTTTTTAGTGAAGCCATAAGTCCATATAGTAGTGACTGCGATGACTCCAAACGGAAAAATGGATTCTACACTAAAGTATATGACATAATCTGCATTGCCAAACCACTCTGGTAGGCAAGATCCCGTGGGAGTGGACCAACCGTACTCTCCTAATCCTATCCAGGGGGTGACATTCAAGACAATAGCAAATATCCATAGAAAGACAACAATACCGAAAGTAACCATTGGAGTCATCCATCTCTTGTGGTACTGTGGCTTAACAATTGAAAGAAACCTGTCAAATGAAATAGCAGCCAGCGTGTGGAAAGACAGTCCAACCGTGTATGCAAAAACAAAAGCTGACATTTGACAGGTGACGTTTCTTGCTTGATCTGATTGTCCAAATATCCATTCCTCTGCAGCAGATGCTACGATAACAGAAGGCATATACAGGACAGTCATCAAGAGATTGGCCAATGACAAATTGAGGAGGAGAATGGTGGAACTCTTTCGCAATGATTTTCTATTGCTCAGAGTATGGACGCATATGAAGATATTTGCTACAAGTGAGAGTACAAACTCGATGGAAACGAATACTGCAATCACAGGACCAACTAGCTCTTCAGCAAGGTCCCAGTTCATGGTGAAGCGAGGTTGGGAATTGTTCATCCCCAGGGTTGCATCATAAAGAACATCAGGACTAAGCATTGAAGTGTTCTCTGCTCCAGATCCATTCTGGAAGTCCATTACACCTGACTCAGAAACAACAGCCATTAAAATTGCGTATGGCTAATACAAACAAAGTTGATCAGTAAAATAATTCTGGTAAACGTAGCACACTAGGAGAGATTAGAATACTGTGTACATGCTATTGCAATTGAGGTACTAGACTAGATTGTACTTCAGGACTCTTCAATGGTTGAGTAGCCATAGACTGCACTGGCAAACGCATAAATGAAGTCCACATTAATTATATGAGGACAAACAAAACTGCTGCTTACTGTACAACAATCTTGTCTTTTATAACGAATGCTATACATTGCTATGCAGCCGTACTATTTTACACTCAGCAGCTCATGCACATGAAGTGTGTGGCTGCTGTTGGGCCTGCAATTGAAGCATCTGCAAAATACAGAATTCTAACAAATGTTTCCGTTGTTTCTGTAGAGGATGGTACTTCAGGAAAACATACTTAGAAATGTAATTAGGCTAATTAACTACCACTTTGTTCCAGCAGCCTTTTTATGGAGATAATTAAACTAAAACCACATCACTAGCTTTGTATATCCTGTCATCCGCCAAATAAGTAAAAACTCATTTATTCCTGCACATGACCTACAAAACATTAATATAGACTCATCGGCACATATGTGGCTGCTGTTGTACCTGTAAGTGAAGTGTCTCAAAGACACTGAATTCTAACAAATGTTTCCTTCTTTTCTGTAGAGGATGGCACTTCAGGAAAATGTACTTTGGAATGCAATTGGATTAATGAACTACCACTATATTCCCTCGTCTTTAATGTTATTAAGGAGTTAATTAACTAAAACCACATCACTAGCTTGTCATCAAACAAATAAGTAAAAACTTACATATTTGCATTTATTCCTGCATGAGCTCCAAAAGTATTAATATAAACTTCATGAGCACATACATAACTGTAAGTGAAGCATCTCAAAGGTACAGAATTCTGTTTCCTTCTTTTCTGTAGAGGATGGGACCTCACTCCTGCATGAAAACACACCTTCCAAATTAGGAATGCAATTGTTACCGCCCTGTTCCTGCTTCGTTATTAGGGAGATAATTGGATCCTAAACTAAATGTCATATGCACATCCTCTAGTTAAGTGAAGTGTCTTGACACTAAAAATGTTCTGGAGAGGATGGCACTTTAGAAAAACATAGTCAGGAATGCAATGGGGTTAATTAACTACCACTCTGTTCCAGCTGCATTATTAATGAGATAAATAATCTAAAACCACACTGTGAGATAATTAAACTAACACTACCTGTACATCAGTCTGAAGTACCATCCTCTACAAAAAAAGAAGGTTAGAATTCTGTGTCTTTGAGACAGTTCACGTATAGGTACAACAGCAGCCACATACATGTACGTGCTGAAGATTAATGTTTGTAGGTCATGTGCAGGAATAAATGAATTTTTAGTTAATTGGTTGATGATAGGATATATGAAGCAGGTGATGTGACTTTAGTTTAATTATTTCCTTAATAAGACTTCTGGAACACTGTCTTCCTGCACATGACCTTCAAATAATCAATATAGACTCACAGGCACGTATGTGGCTGCCATTGTGCACGTGCCTGTAAGTGAAGCTTCTCAAAGATACAGAATTCTAACAAATGCTTCCTTCTTTTCTGTAGAGGATGGGACCTCACTTCTGTATGAAAACATACCTTCCAAATTAGGAATGCAATTGCTACCGCCCTGTTCCAGCTTCGTTATTAAGGAGATAAATCGATCCTAAACTAAACTTCGTGTGCACATCCCCTAGCTAAGTGCAGTGCCTTGATTTTAAAATGTTCTGTAGAGGATGGCACTTTAGAAAAACACAGTTAGGAATGCAATTGGGTTAATTAACTACCACTCTGTCCCAGCTGCCTTATTAAAGGAATAATTAATTATAGCTAAACTAAAAGCACACCTGGAGATAATTAAACTAACACCGCCTGTCATCAGTCTGAAGTACCATCCTTGTTCCACAGCATTGGTTAGGTGCTCACTCAAGATACTACAAGTGCGTATACAGAGTTGCAGGCTCTCCAAAACATACTCACTACAATCCTCACCGGTAATACTGCACCGCCCTTCTGCTCTCTCTAGAAATTGGCTAACACACAAAATATCTGCTCCATTCTACCAACTCCTCAATGCTGATGCAAGCATGTGACTTTACTAGTTTCATGCCCAGATTTTGTCTCACAACGATAGAGCATATTTCTCCACAGTTTTAAGATAAAATCCAGGCGTGGAAGGGGGGAAGTTTTTCTCCATGGTTGCAAGATAAAATCTGGGCATTGAAGGCCTGGATAGAATGACACTAGGAAGTGGCTTAGAATGTGACATTGTAATTTGCAAACATGATATTCTAAGGTTAGGATATGAAGTTGTAAGGTTAGAGCGTTATTTTGTAAGCTGTATTAATTTTGTTGCAAACGGCATGCTACCATAAAATTAGTCTTGGGTACCCAGACCCTTACAATTTTTTGACGGGTCTGGGTACCCGAGACTACCATAAAATAGTAGTGTGTGTGTGTTAGAATTCTGTGTCTTTGAGACACTTCACGTATAGGCACAACAGCAGTCACATACGTGCTGAAGAGTCTACATTAATGTTTTGTAGGTCATATGCAGGAATAAATGATTTTTTAGTTAATTGGTTGATGACAGGATATATGAAGCAGGTGGCATGGTTTTAGTTTAATTATTTCCTTAATAAGACTGCTGGAACACTGTTTTCCTGCACATGACCTTCAAAAAAATCAATATAGACTCACAGACACGTATGTGGCTGCCATTGTGCACGTTCCTGTAAGTGAAGCTTCTCAAAGATACAAAATTCTAACAAATATTTCCTTCTTTTCTGTAGAGGATGGGACCTCACTTCTGTATGAAAACATACCTTCCAAATTAGGAATGCAATTGCTACTGCCGTGTTCCAGCTTCCTTAAGGAGATAATTGGATCATAAACTAAACCACATGCATGTACACATCCCCTATAGCTTCCTATCCTATACATGTATAGCGCATTATAATACTAGTAACTGCTTGTACATGAATGGTTCTCCAAATGTATGGACTCACGACAACATATAGTGCTAGAAATACAGCAATGAAAAATGAATGGTACATAGCAAATGCCAAAAATGTGGCATCCCGAAGAATTGTAGAGAATAAAGGTGTGTCTCTATCAATTGGATCAAATTTACAGTTGCATAATAAATGATAATAGTGCCATTCACATTAGCAAATCATATTAACAGGGTGATGTAAAAATAAAAGGAGCTCACTCGTACACACAGAGAAATAACACTTCTTCTTACATAACCAGTCAATTTAATGAGCTTAGTTCTTTGCTGTTAACCTCATCCCCTCTCAGTATTATCATTGATTTCTTTAGAACCGTAATCCAGGTTGAGGAAGCAGCATCGAAGTTGGTAGCTCGACAGATTATGAAGATTCATATTAACGATTAGGGCTGCGTGTAATTTGCGAATGTCAATTTTATCAGCTTATGAAGTACAGGAATCTGTGTTCACACGATCTGGTAGCTGCATATACTATGTTTTTCACACCGCCTCAGTCAATGTCTACATGCTGAATCATCCTGATATGGAAGTAGCTACGTACCATTCTCAGTGTTATTAGGGTTGATATCAAGTGGTACCTCTTTGTTCCCACCCCCTGTATCTGAATGACTGTTTATACCAATAGCAACTGGTGTCCCTAGTTGTGTGCCATTATTGGTGTTACTGTGGATTTCTCGATCTGATTCACTACAGGCAACAGTTATAGCAGTCACACAATTGACAGATGCATCATTCTCACTGTCTGCACTTGTGTGTTTTGTCCCTTGCCTCACTTCCATGCCTGCATCACTAGGATTACTATTAATACCACCAGTCTCAGGTGTAACACCAAAATAATTTTCAGAATCTGTATCACTCGCATCATTGTCCTTGGCAACTGTGATAACATCAACTGCTATACCATCCTGTCTCATTTCGGCTACAGCTTGGGGCAATTCAAGATTTGTATGTGACTGATAATGCATAGCACTCTCTTCGAGCATTGTAGATACTGATTGGGGATTAGAAGACACTATGGGTGGATTTTCTGTACTCACAAATCTATCCACCTCAACCCTACACAGCTGTCTCTTTACAATTGCCCAGTACTTTAGAATTGAGTCACGAAGTTCCTTTCGGAAGTACGACTGTATCACTGGATTTGTGATATTACTGAAGAGGAAAAGAATGAAGACGGTTGTGTACACCTTTCTGGGAACATTATTGAAACCTATTATAAGACCTACAATGCTTGCCGTGATGTAGGGTGATAGAGTCAACAAGTTGAAGATTAGGAGAGAACCAAATATGCCAATCAGGTTTCTTTTGCGATCCAAATACACTGATTTTTCTTCTTTTGATGCTTCAGTGATCCCACGACTTTTCTTCCGCTGTTGATAGTCCTTCTTTATGAAGTTTCTAGTGAAGACGTACGTCCATACTGTAGTGATTGCAATGACTCCATAAGGTAAACAAGATTCTATACTAATATATGAAACATAGTCTGCATGGCCAACCCATATTGGTAAGCAGGACCCTGTGGGGGAGGACCAACCGAACTCTCCTAAACCCATCCAGGGGGTTGTTTTGACCACTGCACTGAACACCCATATGAAGATAACCATGCCGAAAGCAACCAGAGGAGTCATCCATCTCTTATGGTACTGTGGCTTGACAATTGAAAGGAATCTGTCCAATGAAATAGCAGCCAGCGTGTAAAGAGAAAGCCCAACCATGTATATGAAAACAAAAGCAAACAATTGACAGGTGATGTCCCTTGCTTCATCTGTTTGTCCGAATATCCATTCCTTTGCAGCAGATGCTACGATAACAGAAGGCATATACAGGACAGTCATCAAGAGATTGGCCAGTGACAAATTAAGGAGGAAAATGGTGGAACTCTTTCTCAGGGATTTTCTGTTGCTCAGAGTGTGGACACACACAAACACATTTGCTACAAGCGAGAGTACCAGCTCCACAGAAACAAACACTGCGATTACAGGACCAACTAGCTCTTCAGCAAGCTTCCAGTTCATGGTGAAGTGACGTTGGGAGTCAGAACCTATTGTTCCCCTTAGATGCATCAGGGCTGAACATTGAAGTATTCTCTGCTCCAGATCCAGTCATCATCGTGGGGTCCATCATTCCAACACCTGACCCAGAAGCAGCAGCCATTATTTTTACGTTAATCACGGGTTATTTGAATCAGGCAGCAGGGTTTTGTCGTTGACCAGCATATAACTATGCCAGTGCAGCCATAGTCAGTCTACTGTGATAGTCACTAAGTGTAGCTACATGGAGATCAGTAGCAGTGCTGAAGTACAGCCATAGTTCCCCTCGTTCATATATACTCACATACATGCATAGCTACACTCTTGTTCTCTATATAGTAGCTACCTACAAGCTGCAGATTCATTACGTGTAAGTTACCATACTGTGATCATTGCTTCCTCCTTTTGAAGAGGATGGTACATCACATCCACACTGAAAACAGTTACTCCAAATTGAAATACTATATTGCTCCCACAGCCTTATCAACTTCATGCATAGCAACACTGCTACCTCATGATAGCTACAATTTGTGTATCTCTCAGTTGTAAATCTGTTACAGTAGTTGGAAATGCATGCATTCATGGAATATGAATATGCATGGAATATCAATTTCTACAGCAAGGAACAAACTACCCACAGTGAGGCCTACCTTCTACCTACTCCGACTCCTTCCTAAGCTAAGCTCAGAACATTGCAGTCCCTAGACCTTTGTAGGAAATGTCATCCTGACTACTTCACTAGCAATTAATACACCACTTATCAACAATAGCCAATAAAAATGTCATTAGGGATTTCAGTAGCTATGGCAATAATAATTGCATTCCATTGCATGGACAGTTCCTTTCATCAATTTTGAAGTAAATTGGCCGGTTAATTAATTAGTTAGAATTGAACTACATATCAAGAGAGAAGTATGACCTTTAACTACTAGTGATATAAACCGGCAATATTGCAGAAATTATGCCATTGACTGGTAGGCATTATCCAATTATGTTTGGTATAAAAATGGCTACGTGCTCTATTATCTATGCTTGTATGCTATAGTGCTTTTACGTGCATGGCTTGTTCCATGATGAGCACTGTACATAGGCTGCGGAACCGGGGGGGGGGCGTCAATAATTAAGCGGGGGAGGGGACTGTCGCGCTTGCAAAACAAGACCGAGAAAAGACAGGTGAGTTTAATAAAACCGCAAATAGTAGTGTCCTTCTACTCTACTATCTATAATAAACCTGTCGAAGAATGAGTAATGATACTGAAGACACAACGAAGGCTGCTTAAGAAGGTGGCGATGACGATCGTACAGGGCAAAGGGGCGGAGTTACAAGAAGGGCTTTTGAACGATACTTGAACACTCTAGGTCAGCATTCTCTGCACCCCTTTCTGGTGTTTACATAGTAAGAACCTATTTATAAACCATCTTACCCTTGCTTTGTAGTCGCAGTCCACTCTACGTGCATAAATGACCTTATGAATAATTAATTAGGCCAAAAATTTCGGCGCGCTTCGGGCGCAAACTTCCATGCCCCCCCCCCCCCCCCTAGTCTGGCGAAGCCAGACCCGAAGCGCGAAGCGCGAGGGTCTGGTGACAAGCCTATACCAACTTTTGTTCCGCAGTACGTAATACTATACGTAAGATTACATAACGCTTAATGAATATTATTAAGTACAGCAAACACATCACGACCCTTTACAAATGTCAGTACGACTTTCAGCTGTTCAGGTTTGAAGTCCAGGTAGCTCAATTCCCTTGCTGCACTTCTGGCTGCCTCTCGTTCTGAGCGGGTGTCAAAGCTTACTTGCACTCGAAGCCCGAAGCCGTACCGTCTAGCGGGTTCACGCGGTATCGGTATTTTAATTAGCCGTTCTGCAATCTGATTGGACTGCAAAATTTCTGCAGGGAGTACAAAACGTAATATAGGCTTGTCACCAGACCCTCGCGCTTCGCGCTTCGGGTCTGGCTTCGCCAGACTACCCCCCCCCCCACAATCTTGCAGTGGTTTCGCCGCCTATGCTGTAAGAAATGTAGTAAAAATATGCACACCCAATAAGTATTATGGACAACGTTTTGAATTCTCAGTTAGCCCTGAAACAGAGGAGACAGTTTCAATACTTGTGAGTTGGACTACTAGCTGTAGCTCTGCTTCTCAGCCCTTCAGTTAACTAATGTACAGATGTATGCCTATCCTCATGCATTACAAAGTAGCAACTATGGAGCAAAGGTTTGCTGTACACATGTTGACAAGCTGTCTTGTATGAGATTACTCATGTTCGCCCAATAACAATACTATTAGAGGAAACACTTAATATGTATGGTATTAAGATTACTCACGTTCTCCCAATAATATTATTAGAGGAAACACATAATAATGTATGAAATGAGATTACTCACATTCACCCACAACGAGGAAACGCATAATATAGTAAACATGTTGACAACTGCACTAACAAGACAATTGGAGTTTATCATCTGTTATATCTGTCTGTTGCAAAACTAAGAAAACAATATAGCAATAACTACAGCAACTTAGGTCCAGCTGCTGTCATGCATATGAGCTCCTCAACTGTAATAGATAGGGTGATGGTAGGTGATGGTAGACAAATACATGCACCTATAGTGATAATCAGGTGACACTAAAGCAAGTAAGCAGTTCAGGAGAGATTCATTACTTTGGAATAGAGACATTTGGAAGTTAATGAACCAGTGTGCATGTATCCCATCGCAGGTTATATATAGTTAGTTACCTTATAGCTACTATTAATTGCGGGTATAAATTTTAGCGATTTAAAGGTGCCCCAAATTTGGCGGGTACTTATTTTAGCGATTATAATAATTAATCACATAATTCCACAAGTGCCCCAGACAAATGTGAGAAGTTGTCGCAGTTGTGAGAAGTCTGAGGAGGTGATTTATGCACATAAACTATACCTTGCACATCAGTTGCATATAATGGCGTATGTGTAGTACATATTATGTAAGAGCAACAGGTTAGTATTCATGATCAAATTGCGTATTATATCATAACTCCTCCAAATTCCTTGATTATACTCCCAATGTACACTAATTACATTCCTTACAATATAGTCCATAAAACAAGAGCTACTACACAAACAGTATTTTAAGCTAATATTTTTAGTGTCCGTAAGGCACACAAATCAGCTAGCAAGCTATAATTGCAAGTATCCGGATAAATATTGAGATGACTACATTGTATTTGTGTCTGGTTGTTACAGTAGTGGTCCTGCTAGGCAGGCAGGTTTCCAGTCAGGATAGTGTACCAGTAGCCTACCCTGCTAAAATTTTGGAGGGAAGTGAGCAGGTTTGCCCTCCTGATGAGCAGCTGGAGATGGCCAGAGCTGAGATTCAACAAGATGTTATATTTCATACTACACAATGCCCAGGCCCAATGCAGGAGAATCCAGCAACATCCTGCCTTGAAATTTTGCAATGCAATCCTCAACTACCATCACAATTCTACTGGATCACAAGCTCTAATGGAACTGCTATTCAGATTTATTGCGACATGGATAGACAGTGCAGCTGTAGCAACAACAGTGCTGGAGGGTGGTCACGTGTGGCCTACCTCAACATGACTGACCCCACGCAGCAGTGCCCACCGGAATGGATGGAGATCACAGAGCCAGTGAGGACATGTGGAAGAACCAATGCAACTATACCTGACACTGATGGCGGCTGCAGCTCAGCCTCTTTCAGTACCTACAACATCTCATATTCTCACATTTGTGGTAGAATTGTAGGCTATCAGTTTGGACATCCAGAGGCATTTGACCCCTATATCTCTTTCAACGTGACTAGAATAGAAGACCCTTATGTTGATGGAGTGGTCATTGTGCGTGGAACAGAAAAGCATCATGTTTGGACATTTGCTGTTGAAAATAGTGAGTCAAGTAACAGCAGTAGTTCTGTATGCCCCTGTACCAATGCACCAAACGACACTACTGTCGCTGACGCTACTATCCCTCCCTTTGTGGGGGAGGACTACTTTTGTGAAACTGCTACTGATACCGATACCCCTAATTTCATGCTCTATCCTGATGATCCACTCTGGGATGGGGAGAACTGTGGGTCGACAAGCACCTGCTGTGAGTTCAATAATCCACCATACTTTTGTCAGAGACTTTCTGAGACTACAGCTGATGATATTGAAGTAAGAATATGTGCAGATTATAAACTTACTGATGAAGACACTCCCGTTGAACTGATTGAGATTTTTGTCCGATGAATACATTAATTTTGTTTAACACTTTAGATATATTAGTATGTGTAGCAGAAGGTATTGTACAGAAATTCAATCGTTGTCAGATTACAATTTATGTATATTTTTTGTAGTTGGGTTTTTCTGTGGTGAGGGGTTTTCACCTGACTCAGGTTTTCCCCTCACATTGCACCACAGGTTTTTCCCTGTCATGGGTAGGGCTGGCCCATGGCTAAATATTTTTTGTTTCAGTCTCATCCTTAGTATTTTCTGTGAAATAACAATGTGTAGCTACACTTTTATAGGACCAGCTTGATTGTATCACGTTCTTGTAGCTATATGCGACTAAGTTCCATGCTCCACCTCCTTGTTAGCAGCCGAGCGCGCGCAAAGTGTCCGCAACTACGTATCACGTGCGTAATTAGTCGACCACACCAGCAGATGCAGAGCTGCTGACACCAAGCATAGATAATTGGTAGCTATATTATCTATGTATCAAGCAAGGTAGTTGTACCATAGATAACAGAGCATGTAACCTATGATGTAGCCATTCTACAAGACAGACAGCGGCCGTGAAGGGTATCAAAAGGCTGACACCCTTCACGCTTTTATTTGTAACCGACTAGTACGTCAGAGAAGGCATTACCCGGAAGTCATGTGATTTCTTGCCCCAACAGCGTTAAATAAACGATGCTGCACTACTAGTATCGCGTGAATAAATTTAACCCTTTCGCAAAGCATGGATATTATAGCAGGTAACATTCAGAGTTTTCTGGTCCCTACAACAAAACTCCTCAGTCCAAGAAGAAAATAATATTTCACTTGTGAAATCACAGTAGCTATAGCTATATATGCACCCACTTTCGTAGAATGGCATATAAGCAGTATTGAGTATATCAGTTTGAGTAGCTAACACCATTGTCGTGTAAAAAGTTTTATAAACAAAGATGAGTTTCTCTGCAGTTGATTCTCGAGCCTAGAAATTAGCTACTATAATAAATAAATTCTGGGGTAAGGTGAGAATTCCAGGTAGCTAGCTACATGTACCGCTGTCTCTGTACTAGCATAGATAGCAGAGTAAAAGGAAGGCATGGCTATCGTCCACTACCTTATCTTTTGCAATCATGCACTGTTAGTATTGACTTTTGCAATTATTGTGCTCCAGATAAAAGTTTCAAAAATAATTGCCTGAGCAATGTTGGTAGCTATACTGGAGTTAGGGTGGATAGAAGAGTGAAGTTACCTCTAAACTCACACAAAGATGAGTTTGAATGATCCATAAATTGTGCCAGCATGGTAAAATACCTATCTTGTAATCATGCAATGTGCTTAGCTAAATTAATGTTGCTAATCTTATAGAGTGCTTGCTTAGACATAGCTACATTCCACTGTGAATCTGTGCAGTTTGATCTTTGCAATTGTATATCATATTAATTTTACACTATTAATTTTGTTTCCTTAGTAATCTATTGACTGTTTGGCCCACCCACTTTGCTACGTCACCATCAGCACAGTCATTCATTTTCAGGTGACGCACGGTTTTAATGACATTCCATTTGCTGTCTAAACTCTAATAGCTGGAATGTACTATGGAAGTGATGACAGCATGGCATGTCATTAGCTACTCGTAATCCACTTCTTAATAAAGTGTTGTCAGAAATTACTGGGAAGACACCAGCTGCCTCTGAAAGAGTTTCTTCTGTAAGAAATTTAGTTATACTCTCTAGCTACTTCTGTAAAAAATATATTTTTTAACTAGTACTCTTATCCAAAATCCGTGACATAATCAGTATGTACTAACATGGGGCAGAGGAGACTATTGCCTCCTGATATTTGCATACACTATATATCATGAATTGGTAGCTACGTGCGCTATCGAGCGAACTACTGCGTTACTGTATCCTGTTTCGTACGAGTGGAGCCGCGAAAACTGAAAAGAAGCGCAACCACTTCTTTGACAGGTACATAAGACTGATAAGTATTAAGTCTAAGAGTGAGTAAGTTGGAGCCCATGAGCGCCGTAAAGCGGCGCAAATGAGCGTTAAACTAGTGATTCCACGTTGTCGAATGGCACCTACAAGACGGCTCCGGCTGCGCTACTATTGCTAAGTGAATTATAGCGCGCATATAGCACTTACCATATAAGGACCTGTGGTCTAGTGCCATTCGACACAGGTGGAATCAGCACCTTAATTCCCTTTGGGTTATGGGCTCCTGGTCTAAGACAGCCAAGCTTATTTTCGCTGTCATCCCTGAAGGGAAGGTCGTTAATGTGTCTCTTGATGCTTATCATGCGTGTCAGTAGCTACAATACATTTGGTATATATCGCAGATAAATCAGCTGCTTCACAGCCTCTGCATGCATGCAGTAGTCTCAAGGGCCAGACAATTTTTCAGCTGGATCAGCCACGCGCGTGCGAAATTGGCTGGCTTGCAGGACTACTTCTGCAGCAGCACAGTAGGCCTCTATGTAGCTAGCTATATGACATCCCACATTAGCTAGCTATGTAGCCTGTTACCAAGCTACATGGATGTAGCTATTGTACAGTAGTCACGAGCTTGGAATGAGAATAATCAGTCACACAGATAATCGTCAACCGTTTCTCTCACATTTAGTGTCCACTCTTCAAAGCACCTACTTCTAGCAATGTCACTAAACATTAACGATTTAGGTGGGGTGTTGAAGGAACTGTGGGGGACACGTGCTAAGGCCTATAATATCGGATTGATGCTGAAGGTTCCAAATGGATCGTTGGAATGCATTAAGAAGCTCACTGACCCTTCAGACCAGCTAAGGGATATGTTACAGGCCTGGCTTCAGATGACTGCACGACAAAACTGGAAAACCATAGTCGAAGCTCTACAGAGCCTGGTAATTGGTGAGCCAGCGCTTGCTGCTGTCATTGAGATAAAATACTGCCAGGGAAAGCCAGTGGAATTGGATACAAAGGTACCACAGGAACCGATCCCAATCATGCTGGATAAACAACGGCTGCATGGTCGCCCAGCCTCAGCCAAATCCACCACGACAGATGACACTCATGAAGCTGAAATGGCGGGATTGTCATGGAGCACCAGAGGAAATGTGCATGGGATCTGTAGCCACACATGGTCCCATAGCTTATTTTAATGGCGGGGGCACCAAAAGAGTTAATCAGTACCACAGTGACTCCCAGCGATGGAGTAAACTGCCAACCTCCTCCACACTAACTCGACCCTAGTGATGACAGACAGCAAGCTCTGACACCAGTGTGGGCGGCAAGCTGGACTCAGGTGAAGCTACTAACTCCCTCCTCAGCCTCACGGGGGGCAGCAAGTGGTTGCCACCCCTTCCTCCCATGGATACGAAAAGAGCCTACACAGCCGCCATCTGCTATCACCGCTCACTAATCGTTGCTGGCGGACACAATGGTCACAACAGTTATAGCTGCAGTAGAAGTGTTGGACATGGACACCCAGCGTTGGTTCATTGCTAGGTCCCTGCCACACCCCTCCTACCAAGCTACCACATCGATCTGTGGTGATAGGCTTTACATGGTGGATGGCTTTGATCATTCTGGCACGATCACATGCTCAGTCTTTGCCTGCTCCATCCCTGAGCTGCTTGACTCGGTAAATCCACAGTGTGGCAGCAACTTGCTGATGCCGATTACAAATCCTCCTCCTGTGCCACCCTTGATGGAAAGCTGGTTGCTGTGGGAGTTTCAGATAAAAAGGCTAACAATTAATACACTGTACCAGTTATACGTGTGGTATAACCATGCATACCGTAAACTCGGAGTATAATGACCTGTCACTCTATTCGAAAATTGTGTATTTTAGTGGCTGTGATTGCATGGGTAATTTTAATCATGGGGTTAATTACGACAGGGTTAAAATACAGTATAGTAAAGTGTAGTGTAGTGCACTGCACATACGCTTCGGTGAGTCTACTCACCAGGATGGACTCAGTACATTCAATTAGTGTGCAAGGTAAAGAACTGGGCAGATCACTTAGAGTGCGGCACACAGCTGGCATGCAAACGCTGTTTGTTTGATTATATAACTCTACTGCCACCGGCACACTTGCCCTCGTGCATGTTTTAACATAATACATGACATGTATATATATGTTACAGTTACTTAGTTGTCTGATGGGTAAAATTAGCTGCTTCCAGGGTAAGGAATTCCATAAAATTCTGCAACACTTGTTACCCGATTTTTGGTTGTTTAGTTAGCAAAACCACAGTTGGTGTTGGCGCGCTTTGGTCACGTGCTTTGCACCAGTCCTGCCCTTTGCACCTTCCTGGGCTCCTCTCACCATTAAAAATGCTTTATCTTCTTTTAAATTTATACACGTGCACTTAAACCAATACTTGTGTAATTGGCAGTATGGTCGATAATAATAATTCTCCGCTCTATACATTGTACATTTTACTGCAAACCAGCTGCACATAGTTTGACCACTAAAGATAGTCAAAAGCTACAATTGAGGAATGCTAGAAGTGCAGCGGCACTTGTGACGTTTCTTAATTGCAGGACCTGTAAAAATGTTATAAGTGCAGCCTCACTTCTAACATTTCTATAGTCCCATACAATACGTGACTTAGCTTAATTGTGTACCTTCTGTCTAAAATTAGAGACCTGTAGTGCTCATGTCAAGAAATGTAATTGATCTGCTTGTATGCACATTGTTGTGCAACTCAAGCATGATAGTGCTAGCAAGTCAGTCAAGCAGCCCTGGCCTACTGTGTCAGCTCCATCATTGCCTGTATTTAAGAATAAACTTATACTGTACAAATTAACATTTCCTTTCTCGGTACATTTTATATTAGCCGTGCTATTTGTGTATCCTGTGCACTTCTATGCATAAACTTTTATAGAAAAAAACCGGGAAAAAACGATATATTAAAAAGTATATTAAAGTATATTAAAAAGTCTCCACATGGAGACTTGAAGTTAATGAATCTTTGTGGAAGACATACATTCAAGCCACTATAGTGTTTCAGTACAAACACCATACTTGTTCATTGACTTCAGAATGTTATTAGATCTGTAGCCAGGATTTTCAAAAGGACGGTTACATAGCAGTTGGCCATGGGTGCTGTACATCCCAAAGGCTGTGAAGCAGTCAATTCAATTCTCCATACAAAGTGGAGAAAACTTTTACTGCATAATTTTTGGTGTGACAGAGCGAGGACATGCACACATTTCTGCTAGGGGAGTGTCTGGGGCCTGGGCATAAAAGTCCAATTTGAGAGTTTTGAAGACCATGAAATGGCAACACTGCTTGAAATTTCACTGCCTGTACTAAGTACATGGAAAGCATACCAAGTGTATTGTATTAATTTGGGATAGATAAATTTGGGATAAATAGCTACCACTCGTATTGTAGTGAGAATGGTAAATTGTACTTGGTCGTGTAATTTCACCATTCTCACTACAATACTCATGGTATTTATCCCAAATTTCACTCCCACCCATGCTATTATGAATACAAATTGCATTTAATTGCAGGGTCTTCAATTTCTATGGTACAGGGGCACAAGACTGCTCCCTGGCAAGAAACACATGCACACGATTATAGCTACAAAACCGGCATCAGTTAAAAAAATAACTACAAATTTCCCTTTTTAATACATAACAAGGAAGTTGTCTACGCAAGTCAATATAATTATAATCATGAGTCCACTTCGGTCTCATAGATAAGCTTACCACTACTGCGCGTATGCTATTCAATTACCAAACAAATCCATGCTGGGATAAAGCACACAACTAAACACTAAACCTGACTGTAAGACTTCTGTGGCCCTCTCCAGGCCGACCACATCCAATTGGTCTGATTCTGAGATACTGCTCTCCAGGATCCAAGTCTGTGAGTACTACTGGACTGGAACCTGCACACAATGGGGGGGGGGGGGGGCAGAAGAGATACAACTACTCAGCCCTGTATACTCAGTATGGCATGCATGCAGGAAGTAGCTAACTCAAACTGTATAAATAAGGCCCTAACTTGAAACATACCTAGACAAAATCTAAAAACATGTATGCCCATAGCGCATGCCACATTACCTAACATACGGTCATGCACATTGGTACGATAACATGCACTGGGCAAATTTTCACTTGAAACACATGTTTCCAAGAACACTGTCCCAGATCCTCTAGCCTGCTGGCTAGCTGTAAGAGTCCTTTAAATGCAAACAGCGTTTTATAGCCTTAAAACAGCTACAAGACAATCTGGGTGAGAAAGACCTGGGTATATAGTGCTATTGGGAGTGTAGCAATTAAACTTACATGTGAAATACGGTTGATTATCTAATCTACAGCGGAAACTGGTTGGGGCGCCAGTGTTGCCAAACTCCACAGTGGCAGAATTTCCGACCACTGTCACACGACGGTTGATGGTGTACACCGTGCAGAAGTCATCGTTCCCACGTATCCACAGTCCAGTACGGATCACTCCTCTATCGTTGTTGATGATATCACGGGCAATCACTCGGAACTTGTAGTCTCCAGGTGGGAGGTCAGTGAAGGTGACAATACCACTGGCACCTGGGAATGAATTACAGAACTCAAATTTCACCATATGTAGCTATGCGCATACACACATAATCACGAACACACACACACACACACACACACACACACACACACACACACATGCACACATATACGCATACTAGCTCACTTTCAAGCGCATGCAAACACTTACAATCCTGAGTAATATCAAAAACTATCTCAGTCAGACCACCACCAACTCGCTGGTATCCAACCAGACGACAAGTAAACATCACATCAGGCCTGTTAGATGCAAACTGAGCATGGAAAACACCAGTGCCATTCACTAGTGGAGTGTCGTTCTTGAAGAAAATTGTAAGTGGCTCTGCGGAGAGAAAATAGAACCTTGAATACACAAGAAGAGATATTGTGATACTCCTTAACCCTGTGTACTCAATTTTGTGTATCACGTGCACTTTAATAATATGTTGCATATTCACTGTGTACATATTATGTGTACTGCATGTACCTACATCGTTGTTTGTGCACACAGACCCGCCCCACAATGCCCTAGCTGCAATGATCTAGTCATAAAGTTGCTAATGCTCATGTACGCAATATTTACTAACGTGGATTCTCAAGGTGAGGCATTCAGCACTAATCGATTGATTGATTGTAAAGGTTATACATGTATAGTAGATAGTAGAGAAAGGCGGTGAGCTACTAGAGTAACTTTTAGAGGGGTCTGAAACGTGTACTGGAGACTGGAATCTAGACAACATGGACTTATAATGTGCAAGTACATAATATAAAAAACTCTCACCTAATACAGTCAGGAGCACAGAGTCACTTCTTACACTGTCGTTGGTACTAAATTGTGCAACACAGTGAATTGTTACAGTTTGGTTATTTTCCTCTGAAGCTAGAACAAACAGTCTGTTGGAGTTTGGGTTTTCAGGAAACTCAGTGAAAATTCCCCGAGGGGTGGCCACATCCTGTCGGTTTGTCTCTTGGTTGAGTGGGAAGGTTTCATCCAAAACCCAGAAAATACTACCATTCCCCTGGCATTCAAATGTTACATTTCTCCCCTGGGGGGCCCTCTGCGGTCGAGGAGGTCGATTAATTCTGGCCCCTATAGAGGAGAGAGAGAATACATGTTGTTACATACAGTTTTTACTGCTGCTGTATTACAGTCCCATATCTGCACACTCTTCCCCTCCCCCTGTGCTCTTGATACACATTACTATATACTCTCCTAGCCTCATCCCCAGGCTCTCTGCGCGACAGCTGTGCTAAAGTGAAATACGCACGTGGGCCTGGGAACGAATAAATACCATACTTATAAGTCTTACGTCTGTCATCATCACGAATGAACACGGAAGCTGTACTTGGGACAAGTGTCAGGAGTTGAGTAGGGTCAGTTATGAAACTAATGACAGAGAAGTGCTCGGTAGGTTCTGGAACATTGTCATTGGTGATGGGAATGAGGATACACTCACGAAAGGTGCCACGAAAGACGAGCAGTTGATTTACAAGCATTAAATCTGCTCTTGGACCATCGAATGCTAACAGTGAAGAGAGAACAAATTACGTAAAGAAAGACAGAATATACCAGTGCTAATGATGTAGGTTGGGATTTCTTATACAGTGCCATGCACTTTTTCACTGACATACATAGTCAATAAGGTACACATATATACATTGTAGTACCCAGGCCTCCCCTCACAGCTTTTTTCACAGCCGTGGAAAAATACACATTTTCCGCAGATGCGAAAAAAGCTGCAAGTGGATCCCGGAGGCCTGGGTACGAGGCTATATAAATTGAGCAGCTATTATTTTGTATATTCTCTCAATTGCAAAAAGAGTGCAATTGATTGCATTCTTTTCCTATGGAGCTTTCACACAGATAATTATGATAGTAATAGCTACTTACTGGCTTCACGAACACCCGGGGGTAGAGGAAACAACTGTTGACCAAAAGCAACTTGAAAAGAGAAGACTCGATTACCAATGGCACCATTTAAGACTTGCCAGCAGACTTGTACATTACCAACTGCTTCTGAGACCACATATACTACTTGCGGCAAACCAATTGTAATTTGTCCACCCTATGTAGATAATGAGTGTATCACATCAACACAATATTATGTACAGCCTTACTAGTTTAATGGGTGAGCCCAAATGAGTGCGGATGCATAACAGAGTTTGTCACATAATTACGTCTCTTGTGACTATCCAGATTTGGTTAGAACTAAATTAGAGACTTATAGCTAGTACACATGACCGTGATGATGACACCATGGGGGTCACAAGTACATATTATAGTGCTGAGAGAAGTCTGATACCTCTACAATATAGTACATGTACATGTACATTGCTCGAGGCCAGTGATAAGTGGCAGCCAAATACACATCTGGTCTGTGATGTACAGTGGAACCTCTACACCATCGGGACATCTTATAGCTAATTGAAGGCCCCAGAACCAGCGGGATAGCCCCAAATCAAGTGTTGAAAATTATTGATATGTGATCTGTGAAATGGAGGTGTATGTACCCTACAAGCAAATTAATGGTCAAAATTTTTGAAATTCTAAAATTTTTGGCAGCTCCTGAAACACACTTTAAGAGTATTCGACTTTTTTTAGGGGGGGGGCAAATTTGGTTAGACCACTCTGGTTCTGAGTCCCCTTGATTATTGTATATACAAACGAGAATATTACGAAGGCCACTCCAATAAAATTGTTAGTTTCTGGTCAGCTGTGAAATTAATTTTGATATGGTTATTATTATTATTATTATTATTATGTTAGGCCAACCGAAACTATGGTCTAGGCAGAAACTTTCAGGACTCTGAAGTTAAGGGCTGATTGACAACTGTACTAAGCTTCCTAGGTACCTACAGCTCCAGACATCGAGAATGGAGACTTATTATCACCATCTTGATGCACCATGTGTTTCTAATCAGCTTTATGGGAAGAATTGTTTGTGTACACCTCCTAAAATTGATGTGGGCGGTGACCAGAAACAGACAATTTCATTAAAGTAGTGGCTGAAACGAACACAGCATTGTATTTGGAATACAATGCAAAATTTATCTGGCGGCTTAACACCTAGCCTGCGGCTAGAGTGAGTCCAATAATTATCCCATCCTACAGGTCAAAATCTCAGCTAGAGTTTGCAGGTTCGCTCGCTTCGCTCGCCCATGTCACAGAATCGCCTTCGGTCTGTTAATTCTACTCTCAGCCCTGACAGTTCAAGGCCGTCGGAAGTGGGGCCGCTGTGCCAATTTTTTTTTTTCGGCATTTGAACTTTGAACTTAACGCGCCATCTGTCAACGCCAGTGCAGTGATTGGTGACAAGGCACACTTCCTTTCAGTCTGAAAGGACATCAGTATATACTGAAGCGCTCGTTTCAGCGGCAGTGTTTCGATAGTTGGTCATGGCTGCAGTTAGTCTCGCGGGCCAGACGAATTTAATTTGTTTACGCGCGCACGAGACATGGCTGCACAACGAGATATTGCTTTCTGTCGTTGCTTGCCAGAATAAATGTGTAGAGCAGACAATTACTTCTTCCGTGGATCAGCGCTGGGTAGCCCAGACCCTTTCTTTAGGGTCTGAGGACAATTGCAAGACTAATAGACACAGTATAGCGAGAGAGAGAGAGAGAGAGAGAGAGAGAGAGTTAATTGAATCAATCGCCAGAATTATCTTTATCACATACCTCCTGCCCCTGAACAAGTGCAAGAGCTAGCAGCAGTAGAATGCCTGCAGTAAACGCCTTGTAGCAGGCCATACCAATCCTTCGTGGCTCACTGCTTAGCTCTTAGTGCTGTATAATATTTGGTATCTTGACTCCCACTGAACTCCCGACTACGTATACATGCATGCAGGCATTTATATATTACTCCTAATGTTTATACTGCGTGGGCATATTAAACCGGTGCACCGGTAGCAGTCTACAGTTACCTATGCTCTAATCGCAGTTAGAGCATGCAGATGTTTACTCCTAGAATGACTATGTTTATACTGCGTGGGCATATTAAAGCGGTGCAAGTGTCAAGTGAATACATGTATAGGCATCTCCGAAAATGGGCATCCCGGATGCCCATTTTTTACGTAAATATAGACACCCCGATGCCTATATTTACGTGAATAAGCAATTTATAGCTGCCTATGCTCTATGATCATAATATTATGTTCTAAACTATCCTCATTGGCAGTAGGATGTGGGAAGCCAAAACGTTGAGCTGCAGCCAATCAGTGAGCCTCGTGGAGCATGAGTGGGAGGGATGCATAGAGGATGGAATGTTTGTGTTTATAGGGAACCCATGCTTTGAAAAACCACTACCGGAAGCCTCTCATGTAGATATTTCCAGTAACTCGGAATGCAAATTCAATGTCACATTAAGAATTTATGCTATACAGCCGACTAGTGAGCCTCTTGGAGCATGAGTGCAGAGGATGGAATGCAACAGTTTGTGTTTACAGGGAGCCCGTGCTTTGAAAGACCTGACTCCCGAAAGCCTGTCATGTATTTCCTGTAACTGGCACGGGAATGCAAATTCATTGTCCCTTGAAGAATTTATGCTATACAGCATGTACATGTATGTATAATATTTGTGCACGGTTGCCATTGCAACCTCAATTTTAAGAGGTAAATTATACTTGCTTTGAGGCGATGAGAGGTATAGCCGAGGTTAGCCGAGGCAGCCAAAATAATTGATGCCAGGTCAGTGTGAATTGCACCACCTGGCATCAATTATTTCGGCTGCCTCAGCTAACCTCGGCTATACCTCTCATCACCTTAAAGCAAGTATAATTTACCGCTTGTGTACCAAAATTTAATGACATTATGACAGTAGCTAATCTATCATAGTTAACCAATAGGAATAATTATATAATATTATATTATAATAATTATAGCAGGTTAGGCCACATAAAATAAATTACTAGATTCTCATCCCTGGCCCGCCCGCACCGAATTTTTGACGTCTGAGAAATTATTTTTGCGCGGTAAAAGCTATGTAATACATATTTTATGTGGCCTTAGATACTGTACTGCAGGAAAATTAACAAACCACTTCATACAAGCATGGTTGTTATGAAATATTGCTACCAGGTGTTGCAGCTATAAACTAACTTCGCAATGCAATTTGGTTGCTGTGAATTAATGGCACCAGGTTGCTAAGAACTGGCATCGCAATTCAATGCAATGCAGTTGCTATGGTTATGATATCACATACACCAGCAAGCAGCTAGCTATAGGCCGCATTCTCGGTTGTTGTTTTTTGCGCCATTGTCCATGGAACTAATACTGGTCCACAGCCCCTTATTAATAAACAAGGTCAAAGTTTAGGAGTCCACAACTCCATCACTGCATGCTCCTCCATTTAGGATGATGGGTCCAGCAAAACCAGTAGCTACTGTCACTTTAAAAGTGTTGACTCCATTGCTGCATGTTCTCCATTATATAGCAGGATTACAATCACGTTATTAAAGTATGGTCCAGTGACACCAGCAAGACAATCACAGGGACTCAGATTCCATGAAATAGTGATGTTGACACTACAGCACATGTAGCTACATACGTGAGCTCTAAGACTTGTGATTCACTCAAGGCCATGCTACATTTCGGTATGTTGTTTTGTCTTAGCTAACTCTCTTCCATTGCAAAAACACACCAATTTTGAAATTCTACTCTCTTGCTCTGTGTGTAGCTGGCAGTGTAGCTACACGTGGTGGGTGAGATTTTCTGCCACAGCAACTTCAAAGCACTGAAAGGGGAAGAGGAGGGGTAGGGGTGGGGCTGAGTGAATGATTAATGCCAAACTGACAAGCATCAATATCTGTCAGAGAGCAATTTAAAGTTGGCTGTCATCTTGGCTTGCTCCATCACTACTGTAGCTGTTTGTGTGTGTGTGTGTGTGTTACCTAAGGATCTGAGGACCAGGAGTCCCACCATCTGTAGACATCGGAGTTTAATTCAGACATGTTCTCCATCACTATCTGTGCATGTATTTGTTAATGTGATGTAAGTACGTAGGTGACCAATTAGGTGAACTATTAGGATGTGACTGTAGGAAATGTTCGTAGCAAATTGTGTTGGTAGCTAGGTTGGTGGAATTGTATGCATTGCTTGAGGACAGGAAGTGTGTGATGTTTATATTGTATATTCAGCAGGAAACTTGTGATGTTTATATTGTATATTCAGGATGGTGGTTATATCATGATATTGCAACACTTTTTGTTTATGTAAATATGAATATTTAGTCATCTTCCTGTCAGGTATCTGCACTTCGGTTGTAAATTCATGCTTCGAGAGAAATACAGTTTGTTGCAGCCAATTCTACGAGTTCAGTCACTGCCGCCGCTCTGCTTCCGTCACAGTTATGTCTGCAGGAGATAAATCATAGTGTTATAAACCATACCTAGGAGGTGCATCAGCAGGTCGGCCATGGTTGGCCCGCTTTTTTCGGGGCAGACACACCCATACAATTCAATATGCTGCATCAGCATCATCATGTATCCACTTTCAGAAGATGCATCAGGTGATGCTTCCGATTGCTAATTGTTTATTAAGTATGCCCTTTAGCACCGAGTTATTGTATCATAGATAGTAGAGTAGAAGGACTGTCCTTCTACTCTACTATCTAGAATGCTCCCTATACCAATGAAGGTCTTCAAGCCTTGGAACTTTAAACTTTACACTCCAATAGACATTCCAAGGATTCAGCTGATACCATAAACAACTAAATTAGCACTCCTATGGTCATTCCAAGGATTCATTATTCACAAATCCAATCAGTACTTCTATGGTCATTCCAAGATTCATTATTCACAAACCAATCAGTACTCCTATGGTCATTCCAAGGAGTCAGCTGATACCATAAACAGGTTCATTCACAAATCCATAAAGGAGATTTTTCTCATGTGAGGAGGCCTGGGTATGAGACTATAATATGGCAGCAACCTGAGCTAGACCAAATCCCTCATATGGGCCCATATAAAATGTGTATAGGTTTGTGAGATCATATGTGTTCCTGTTTAATGTCCAATTTACTTCAAATTTGAAAGATGACATTTCTGTGTGATAAACACTACATGCAAGCAACTATTGTTGCCATGGGCAATAAATATGCCCGGAATCATCTTAACCGAATATGGTCTATCTAACTGCATTGTCTAGTTTCTGAGACAGGCTACACATAGCTGACGTCTAATCAGCATGCACACGTTATTGTTAACAACATGAACAATACACACACTGTCAGATGATGTTAACATAATATAGCTGATGTCTTATCAACAAACACGTTTTAATTGCAATATGAATAACACGCAGAGCTACTCTCAAACACTCAAATGACAGATATTCAAGTGCATTTACTTTGTAGGGCTGTATACAGCTGCTGTTTGTTTTGTAGGTGGGGCTGCTGCACATATAATATACATGTAGTTTCTACAAAGGAGGGGGGTGTTTGTCCATACGCACACACACACACACACATAATATTACCGTAACCTGACCTAAATTCTTGGCCAGTACTGAACCTCAGTAGATGCTATTAGCATAGCACAGGGCTGTCACTTAGCTCTGGGCCGTCAACAGAGTTGTGCTGAACTTCAGTAGATCTTAGCACTGGACTGTGACCCTTTACAATTGACAAGTAAATATCACATTGACCCTTTACAATTGTGAATTGAGTAGGGGTGATTATTTGCTTACTTACTTTGGCTAAAACTTTCCTCATAATTTATTCCTTATGGTTATCATGGAGTACAATTGTGCAGGGGGAAATGGCTAGCTGTCACATATAATGTGCACTAAATGATACACCAAAATATATGCTACAGCTATAGCTAGTTATATTATTACTCATACAATTTGAGTGTTTTGATCACCAACAAGATGTACAGATAGTATTGCTAAAGAGCATCACTAAGGTGCCACATTGGAAAGTACAATAATGGCTGAAGCTAATCCTTATAACAAAGAGGTAATGATATCATCCCTCTTTTGTTCAGGTGGGGCTATACAACTGCTAGATTAGCTACATCTTGTGTACAATGTATTGGTGAGTAAGAACTAACTGCATAATTGGCAATAAAAATAGTAGATCGACCTGGATTGTACTCAGCCTTAAGTTACAGCTTTTTTTTATGCTGCAGCCAAGCACCAGCACGTAAATCATCGGTAGCATTATTACAAATTCATCAATGTAGTGCTGCACTTATTCCTGAGTCGCCATGTAGACACTAACAAGGAGATTCCACCTGGATGCTAGATACATATAGCATGAACTACATACAAGTTTCTATCAGTGAAAGGTTTGTCAATTTCATGCACTACAAGTTAATAATGTATGAGTATTAAGGATATGGTGGTCAAATCTACACTGTCTCATGTCCATCAGTACTTGGCACGAAAAGGAGGGGGTGACTTATTTGCAAAAATCTTGCAGATTCTGATAATCGCAAACTTGTAAGCATTATTAATAATCGCATGGATTCGAGAGCTGTTGCATGTATCTCAGGAATGGAAATAGCTGCAGACGTCTAGCGTGGGTTGTTATTAGTTGAAGGCTAGTATAATACTTGTACTAAACCAAGAATCATTCTATTCACAATCTTTGCACTGGAATATTACCAAATTCAGCAGCTCCTGAAACATAGTATTCTCAAGTCAGGGAGGGAGAGGGGGGACAAGTTCAATAATATGTGTGTTAGACCACATCATACCTCAGTTCTGACGTGTAAAAATGCTCAAATCAGCAGAACCACTTCCCCAAGACTGACTCATTAAAAGTGTTGTGGAAGTACATCAGTAGTATGTGTCACATCTCGGTAAGTATCACTATCGTGTCCCACAGTTTCAGTTACCTCCGTATCCACTTTAGTGACAATAGATTCTACACTTAAAGTGTATGATATAATCTGTCATGTCAAATCACTCTGGTAAGCAAGCTAAGATCCCGTGGGAGTGGACCAACTGTACTCTCCTAATCCTATCCAGGGGGTGATATTTAAAGCAGAAACAAAGTAAATGTCCATAAAAAGACCTGGTCATGAGGGGTCATGTGCAAATTACATCATGCTTGGTATTAACATTAAATTTTGCAATGACATGTACATCTTCATGATGTTTGTATCACTACTGTCATTACAGTATGAATAAGCAAGAGTGGCACAAAATATTGAATCAGGAAATGCATACTTGATAATACACTTAAAAGGTATTTCAGGATTGGAGCTGCTCATTAATTTCAAAGTTTCAGCTTTGTGCTCATAGGGTAGCTAGCCTATGCATATTTAGTATCTCAGAATCTGTATTATACAATTGCAATTTTTAGTAAAATTATACTTGATTTTGGGTTAGTCCACTCTGGCTATTAGCTCTTTGTGTGTATGTCCTGATGTCCATGAGGTCAGTATACGAAATCTTCTGCAGTGAAGATGAGGAAAAGGTTATCTATACTGACCTCGTGTATTTCCTATAAACCCTAGAAGTGGTAGTCTAAATGACTTGTTCTAGCAAACTCACCAGCATGTCTAGAGCTTGTCAAACATACAGCACTGCATGCTTGAATGGAACTAGCGCACCTGTATGTCTTGGGTTTTAGATACATCCCAAGCCATACAGGTGCTTTTCCTATACTATACAGATACTTCCCTATTTGGGTTGGGGGTTATCTAGATAAATCACAGGCAGGTGGTTTCTAGCTTGTATAAGCCTGCATGCGGCACTTTTGATCCACCTACACACTGGGGTAACAATATTCGAGTGTTATACATATATATGTGGGGTTAAGTGGTGCATCACTGGCACAGGAAATGCCTATAGATCCGACACTCATGTGTGGAGTGTTGTCGCCAGAGGATAAGCCTTCGGCACACGTCCTATGCAGTAGCTAGCTATATGCAACTGTAATATAATGCCCAGATAGGTAGAATATCATATTCACAAATTATTGTGCTGCCATTGCACGGGTTTTCCAGCTTTGATGCAGTGCACCTTAAATAATTAGCACAGATAGGCAATACCAAACTGACATTTGCAGCTACATGCATATGAGTGCATCAGATTCTAGTATACACGTGTCATGCTGTGATACAAGCATAGGAGAATATATCACAGGATAGCTATAATTATATACCTAACCCGACACCTTTTGATGCCTGAACCTGTTACATTGAAACTCTTCAGGCATGCATGCTAGGTGGAAGGCCAAAGGGTTATAAAAGGAATCAAACAATTCCAACTATGTATTCTGTATGCATAGACAACCCCAAATGTTTAAATGTTCAAGATTGAGGCTGAATGCTGCGCTTAGAACCAGGGGCACCATAGGGAAAGAGTTTCCTCCTGTCCACTGCAGGCTTCAGTATCTGTGTGAAAGAGAAATGTAATGCTGCATAATAATTGAGAGTAATAATGAAAAGCGGCCTACCTGGAATGAACATAGGAGGGTCTCATCCACACTGATCATAGCTGCGGCACCCGCATCGTCAAACTCTCCACAATTATAGTTGGGAGCTGAACAAAGTGTCAGCAGCTGTCTATTGGCAAAGAATTCATAGCCATCTTCCACCACCTAATGCATGGTATACCATGAGAGAGGCTATGCAACATATACACAGTCTCATGGCACTAATCATTGATAATATAGCTATAGCAGGGAAGCTATTATTATGTATGCACTAATACAGCATCTAATGCCAGTTACCTGGTTCCCCCTGACAATCAGATCCAAATCATGTTTGGCTAGGAACTTGGAGACAATTTCTGGCCCAAAAGTGAAGGAGACTTCATTCAGAGGCTCACCCCAGCCCATGACGTCTTTATCAGGCTCTGCCCACAACAGATCACATAGCAACCCTGAAAAGAAGAGGGAATTATGATAATGTATGATCATCTCCTTGAAATTCATACCTGCTGAGGAACATGTGCAAATCATCAAAGATGGAACAAGAAAAATTAAAGAAACTCCAAAAAAAATCTGAGCCCAGCCGGGGATCGATTGAATCCAGGACCTTCTCATTACTAGTCAGATGCTCTTTCCCACTGAGCTACTGAAGACAGGAGTAGTAGGCAAGCTTTTTATTGCTACTAAACCCGCTAGTAGCACTTACCAATAGGACCTAGCTATAGCCAATTCCAACTGTAATTAAAAGGATGATGAATAACGTCTTGAGAGAATAATTACAGTTGGAATTGGCTAGGTCCTACTGGCAAGTGCTACTAGCAGGTTTAGTAGCTATATCAAGCTCTCCTCTGCTCTGGATCTCCAGTAGATAAGAGCATCTGACTATATAATGATCAGAAGGTCCTGGGTTCAATCCCCAGTTGGGCTTCAAGTTTCCTTCTTCCATCTTTGATGATTTGTACATGTGATTAATATTTAATTTTCAGTCCTATGCTGTGGTAATTGGCAACTTACGCTATGGCTCATAAAGGCTTATGACTACATGTTATTGGACAGACCATTTTATACACATTTAATGCAGTGGGCATTTTTTTTCGGGGCCATGCCTACATATGGAGTACTACCGCACTCCATGATAATGCATTCTATATTATAGATTGCAATGTATATTATAGAATGCATTCTATAGTATATAATGCTTTCGATACTATATAATGCATTCTATAATTGCATAGAATGCCTGCTATAATTAGAGAATTCTTTCTATGATATCAGGGGAAAGAAATTGACACAAACTTTTTCACTCACTTAGTATATGTTACTATAGTAACATGGTACTATAGTATAGAGCATGGTAAGAATCCCATAGAGCATAGGAAGCTCTAGAAATACAGGAAATGTGTACATATTCTAAATGGCCTAGAGCTGCCTATGCTCTAGGCCATTTAGTATATTATGAACACATTTCCTGTATTTCTAGAGCTTCCTATGCTCTATGGGATTCTTATACCATGTTACTATAGTAACATATACTAAAGTAAACCGATGATACAGCCTGCTTCCTCTGTCCTATAGCTTCCTGACCACAAGTTGCATATAATTATGCTGATGCAGCAATATACTACCCCATGCAGAGCAGCTGTCTTACATAGGTGGCATATGTGCTGACTCAGGAGTGGTATACTCTAAATATACTCACCTGTTCCTCTATGGGTAACCATGGATACCATGGTATAGGATAGATCACTGCGTAGCGGGTTGTATGACCCGTTATACTATACCTAAGTCAATCAGATTTCAGCATTACAGGTACATAACGAATTATACATTCCTCGATTGCTTACATGAAGCGGGTACCCGATTCTGTTTCAGTCGTTCGAACCTGTTGTAGGGCTTCAGGTGGCTAGGGGAGCCTAGGCAGGACGTAGGAGTTTTTTGCCTGTAAATCTGACGTGGGCTAGCACGGTAAACTACTGGTCTCCGTCTGTAGCTAGTTTTGTTGCATTTCTGTGTGTTTGTATGTGTAGCCATGCTGCCAGCCTACTGTTTCTTTTTGGCAAAAATGGTGCTAGGCTCGGGCTAGACGGGTAGCTACTGTGGCTACTAGCTGTTGTTCATGTTTGTTACAATTTCTGAGAGTGTTTTGCCACTTGTAGGTAGTATTTTGTGTTGTGAAAGCTTGCTAGCTACCCAGTTTATTGCGTTGTGCTGGACACCACCTTTTAAACCTTCTGGCAAGCTGTAGCTTGCCCTGCAGTTCTTGATGCTTTGGCAACTCTTTGCCCTTGGTACTTCCTTTGCTTCTTTTTCCCGCAGTGCATCCTTTTTCCCGCGGTAGATAACGGGTCATACAACCCGCTACACAGTGATCTATCCTATACACATACCATGGTACCCATAGTTACCCATAGAGGAAAAGGTGAGTTTATCCAGCGTATATAACAGCTGTGAGGAGAGGCCTTGGTACGAGGCTCTCTCCTGAGAACCTCATAACCTAATATAACCTACCTTGATCTGGGACATCTGTTGGCGTAACCTAAGATAACCTACCTTGATCTGGGACATCTGTTGGTCGCATAATTCTACGAATCTGCTCCATAGATTGTAGATCAGGAGAGAGCCCTACATAAAAGGAAGATTTCCTCTGACTACCATCATAAACCCTTAATAGCACAACATGTAGTAACCTAGCTCACCTCCATGGCAACAGAAAAGCTTTTCATCTACAATGGCAACAACTGGGAGACAATTAAAACAGTCAGTGAAAGTCTTCCACAACCGAATGTTGTAACGTCTTTTACCTATATAAAACAAGTGATATACTGAACCTTAATATATGCATAGATACTGAGGGGAACAACTCACATTCATCATAGAAGCCATGAATCCTGTTCATTGAGGCACATTCATGGTTCCCCCTTAGCATGAAGAAGTTCTCTGGGTACTTAATCTTGTAGGCCAGCAGGAGACAGATAGTTTCGAGTGACTGCTTGCCATGGTCCACATAGTTTCCTAGGAAAAGGTAGTTGGCTTCTGGAGGGAACCCACCATACTCAAACAATCGGAGGAGATCATAATACTGGCCATGAATGTCACCTATTGTAGTGTGAATAGAACAAGTTTACAAGTCCCAAAATTAATTTTGTCATTTGAAATTTGTCATTAAATTTTGCAACGAGATTATGGCATTCCATTACTATTTTCTCACCACAGATCTTCATTGGGGTCTCCAGCTCCAGCAGAATGGGCTGAATGAGGAAGATTTCACGAGCCTTAAGGCACAATCCTCGGATTTCTACCTCTGACAGTTGCACATTCTTCCCTGGCTGAGAACCCCGTACTAAAAAGAAAGGCAAATGTGTTAAAGTCACTTTGATTACATGACTATGTGGCAGTTGAAATTCATTATTTACATTTCTGTGAATCTTACTGGATTGACTGTTCTGATTATTATAATAATGCGGAGTTTGTGTTGATGGTCAAGTGTGGCCTATGAATTTATACGTAGGGGCATTGTTTGGCTTACAAATGTTTAGGAATGAGCAGATTATGCTCAAAATCTACCTATTATGCAATATGCTGCACTGCTACAAAAGTTTGCCAATTATGCTCAATCAACAATTAATGAGACTTAAGTGGCTGGCGGCACCTTACAGGCGACTACTTCCTCCCTGACATTGCTACTTAGCTAACTTCGAGTCCCTATGCAGTCTGAACGTTAGAGCAAATGCACCGTAATGCACTGGTGCAAAGCCAACTTGCTCAACCGATCCAAAAAGCGTGAGTGTGGTACAAAGAACAAAGGAGTTTTTAGGTAAGATGATTGGAAGGAAGCTGTACAGTGCTAAGATTGCTAGACATCGCCATCACGGAATCACCATGTGGCCAAGTTTCCATAAAACTTAAATAAATTTCTTCCGGGAATCTACCTATTATGCTCGCATTATGCTCGATGCTTTCATATACGTATTATGCTCATATTAATGCTGGCATAATCCGTGCCCCTACAAATGTTCAATATAATTATTGGGATGGTATCCAAATGACCTGATGAATAAGCTATTCCATCACCTGATAATATGATCATCAGAGCAAGCTAACATATCCATAGAAATAGCTAATATGGCAATTTGTAACTCAAGCAACCACCTCAGTCTTTACTTAACTACAGATACATGTAGTGGGCAGGTGCCCCACACTAGTATGTTCAATGTTGAGTTTTGTCTGTACATCCATCTGTCCATCTGTCGCATACTTGATTATGGTTTTTATCATTAGCACCTACACTAGATAACCCATGCTAGGTACTACATGCATGCTAATAAGGGCTTCTCATGTACAATCAACCTAAGTTGCACTCCCATGACAACAATATTATTCCAGGAGCTATACCCGAAGAGCCACAGGTAATGTACATTGTAAGTCGCCTACATTGTACATGTATGTATTAGCATGTACACTTACACAATCATGCTAACCAAGGTTCGTCCTAGGGGTGTACCTGTTAATTAACAAGGTATTATATTATCTCCGTAGGGTCTCACTCAGGTTGACGAAATGCTCAATCGCTAACGGCCACGAGGTCTCCAAGAGCAAGTTGCCATAGTTACCTTGCTCATCCCACAAGGCTCTGCATTCACCTAGTACATTATTCTACTGTAACCGTCCTCCCTCCTTCCCACTATCCTCTAGATCTTGTAATCCATACATACCCTCTAACAATTTCTGAATGATGCTGTCTATATACAGTACTTCAGAAGAGCTTCTTGCAGTTGATAGCTGGCTCTTTTTAGGGGTAGGTTCACCTTGCTGTGATGGGAGAGTAAGGAATATAATATAAGTATATAATTTTTATACAGTCAATCACTGATTGTTACTCAAGCAATAAACTAAATGGCAGTGATGAAGCTCTAGCTATATATAGCTGCTTAGCCACCCCCCGTCCTGGTAGGAATGCAAACACGAAACCAACGCACTCGCAAAACTAACGCAAACACAAAACTGCAGCGCACACAGCTAAAGCTGGCACAGCTGGCCGGCCAGGGGGTGTGGCAAGAAATGGCTAGCTGGTTTGGAGGGCGTGCCAAGTTTCGTGTTTGCGTTGGTTTCGTGATTGCATTCGTTTCGCATTGGTGTTCCTACGCACACCACCCCCCACCATCACACATAAAACCTATTACAAGCATTGCATTATCAGCTCCCTCTTTCCCTTCCCAGCTTAGAAATAGGATAACATACACATGTCATATACACTGTACAAAGTTCCAAGCTTCATATTATTATGGAGTAAGTTAGCTAGTAGCATTGGCATGTATCTATTCTTGCCACTGCACTGACCAATTATTGGCAAACATGTATACAAAACTATTCAAAGCAATTATGGAATGTAGCCGTGTGGACGTTGCTGTTGAGTGTTCTTGGGCTTGGGCTGCTCTACTGCCTGGTAAGCGTACCCTCAGATCCCCAGGTATAACCAAGCTGCTCCTTTCTCCCCATAGCTTGCCCTGTAACAATGCCACGCAAATGGAGGCAACAGTCATTGTCAATACCGCCAGTGCTACATACCAACAGGAGATCCTAGAAAAAGCAGTGGTCAAGTGAAACTATGGTGAGTGCCATCGAAGCAGTAAACAGTGGGATGAGCATGCTGTGGGCTGCAACTTTATACGTTGTGCCCAGAACCACTTTACAAGATTGTGTGAAGTGGTGAGTCAACCATGGGGATAAACCAGGGCCGAATACCTATTTGACTTCCACTGAGGAAGAAGAGTTGACATCCGTCTTGATGGAAGTGTCCAAAATTGGCTATGGTATGGCTATTGGCTATGTCTGTGTACTGTGCTGGCTACATCAGTGTAGTAGAGAGTCATAATTATAACTGATGAGCAGATTGTCATCATAGCGCTTTGGCATGTGATCATGAGCTAATATATCCATACTATGATAGCCATGTAAGTTATCACAATCACCAGAACATTGTTCCCTTACAAAAACTGTGTAGCGGTAATGATGTAACTCCAGCAACTAATCCATTGTTAAAATAACCTTTCCTTTTTAGCAGTGTGCATGCATGCATGCAGGTGTACAATTGTCATTGATACTTCAAACTTGTGACAGGCATGTTCCAGTAGTCCATTCCAGTAGTCCAGTGGTCCATTCCAGTAGTCCAGTGGTCCATTCCAGTAGTCCAGTGGTCCATTCCAGTAGTCCAGTGGTCCATTCCAGTAGTCCAGTGGTCCATTCCAGTAGTCCAGTGGTCCATTCCAGTAGTCCAGCGGTCCATTCCAGCCCACCGAATAAAGACTCCCACTTTTTTTGTTTGTTTGTTTTTTTGTAAATACAATTTAGATATAAATTTACATAGGCATGCAGCCTTCACTTTTAATTAACTCATAAAAGCAACAAAGTGGTATATATCTCCGGTTTCACACCCACCAAATGAGCTAGAGTGGGAAGGATTAGACCATCATACTGTATATAACAGCAATCTGATCTCACCTTATGATCAGTCACATTCTCCTTCACTGCGGTTACTGTAGATAGTTCCTCAACTTCTTTTGAGGAGACGGACTCAACTTCGCCTTGCGACAGAGAGCTCAGTTCATCGGATTGGGAAGGTTGCTGCTCATTCGGCAAGCGCAGCAGGAGGTACGTACAGGAAGAAGGGAAGACTGTAATAGCAATCTGTACATGCATGTGGCACTACCTCACCTCATTATCAGTCACGTTTTCTTTCATTACAGTTACTGTAGATAGTTGCTCAACTTCTGCCTTCATATCTAGCATCACAAATGGCTGTTTTGATGAGATGGACCCATCTTCACCTTGTTGCAGAGAGGAGCTCAGTTCCTTTGATTGGGAAAGTTGCTGCTTGGTTGCAGCGGGAGGTGCAGGTACAAGGGAAGAGACATGATTAAGAGCCTCGGAAGACGTGGGCCTCATAGATGAATTGTTGTGCAGACAACGCCGGATTAAGCCCATCAGTAGGTGTGTTTCCCCAACCTCCTGAAGGTACCGCTTCCTGCGATCTACCTCCTGAACACCGACCATTTGAGATGGGTTCTGGGGATCTGCTTGAAATAAATCTGAGGGGAAAGGCCAATGACCACACAATACATGAATCATGAGAATGCCATATGAATAGATGTCCAGCTTGGACGTGTACTTGGCTCCAGATACCAGTGCCTCGGGTGGCATGTAGCATGGTGTGCCGGGTGCTTGTGTAGATGTGCGCTTTGACATATGCTCTGGAGTTAAATCCATGATCTTGGCTACTCCCAAGTCAGATATCTTAGCATTCATTTCATCAGTCAGGAGGACATTGTTGGCTGACAGGTCCCGATGAATAACGGGTGGGTCCTGCTCGTGCAGATAGTGCAGGCCAAGCGCAACGTCGTGCAGGATGCCGTAACTCACCTCCTCTGGGAGAATGCCGCGCGCCTCTAGGCAGGAGGCCAGTGTGCCGCCGGGGAGGAACTCCATGACCAGGACGGGCAGGTGCGAGCCGCGCTTTTCCCAGTACACGCCGATGAACTGCACCACACATGAGTGTTGCAGCCTGCCCAGCAGCCGACACTCGGCCGCGAAGCGCTCTAACATTTCCACCTTCTCGCCAGTGGAGGCTGACTCGAAGAGCAACTCATGGATCTTCTTGCCCGCATATTTGAACCTGCGGTACTGCAACTCCTTAACGATTGCGTATGAGCCCCTACCCAATGTTCGGCCCGTATCGCGCACACGGTCCAGTTGGAACTCCTGCAGGACTTCCCTCTCTGGGGACGAGGCTCCACTGCCCATATTGAAGGTACTAAACGTCACTCAATAGGCATTATGTCATTCATAGCCTCGTTCCCAGGCCACACCGTCTACAGAATGCGCATGCGCGTTAATTTTAAGAAATCTTGGAAAACCACATCACATATTTTTATGTGACGAAAACGTCACGCTCGGTACCGCGTCACTTTCAAGGCATATGTAGTATGTTTTCCTAAAATGTAGCTTTCTCTGCAGAAAGGAAGGAAACATTGTGTATCTTTTAGACACTTCACTAGTTACTTTGCTTACACTTAAATGGCAGGCAAATATTATGCTTGTGAGTAGCTATATTTTTGGAGATCAAAATACAGGAAATAATTATGTCAATGATAGGATTCTTAAAGCTAGTGTTAAGTTTATATTTTATATTATCTCCTGCTGGAACAGAGTGGTAGTTAATTATCCCAATTCCATCCCAATTTGAAAGGTACATTTTCCTGCAGAAATGAAGTGCCATCATCTACATTCCTGGATATGACTATATTCTGGATATCAGTACTAGTAGCTATAGCTATAATTATATTTCTTTTGATAATTATTCCCTCCCCAGGAGATTTGCACTGGAGGCGCTTCCAGACCAAATCTCACATATGAGCCCTTTCAAAAATGTGTGCAGGTTTGTGAGATCATGTCTACTCCATTAAACATCCAATTTACTTCAAACTTGAAAGGAGCCATCCATCCGGTCCCCTGCGGGGCATGAAACACAAGGAATACTGTTGTAATTTTTCGTGGAAAGGGTCTATTAAATGAGAAAGACTAAACAAACTCTGAATTTAAAATTCTTTGTTGTTTTTACAGCACGTTTATCTGCTGTGCACTGATTAATATAACATAGGATGTATATACAGTCATCACATTCCAGTTCCACTCTTGATATCTATGTTATCATGGATAAATTAAATGTAGCTATGCTGTTATTGTCACGTATAGGAAACAGGATGGGAATAATTCTTCCCAAGGGTCAAGGGCAATATGTTAAATAAAGGCTGGGCATTAGACTTTGTATCGTTGTGTTTGACCTTATGACCTGCATTGATTAGTTCTGAATTGTTGCCTGTATTATCATTTCCCGGTGTCTCAGTCTCTGAGTCAGTATTGATATTCTTGCAGATAATCTCTTGATCTGAATCACAAGTTGTAGCTGTCATGGAAGTGATAGATGTGTCATTCTCATTTCCAGTGTTTGTGGTCACTTCTGTGCATGCACCAACGAAACAACTCTGTTCAGTAAATGCAGAAGGAGTTGCATCAGCATCGATATCGTGTGTCATATCTCCGTCTGTATTACTTGAATCACTATCCTGTCCCAAGGTTTCAGCAACGGTTTCATGCAACTCAATATTATTTTGTGCCGGACACTCCACCATATTCTCTTCAAGCATTGTAGCTACAGACTGAGGATTTGGTGGCACTCTGGGCGGGGTCTTCCTGCTCCCAAATCTGTCCATTTCCACCTTGCACAACTATCTCTTTACAGTTGCCCAGTACTTTAGAATAGTGTCGCGAAGTTCCTTTCGGAAGTAGGACTGTATCACTGGGTTTGTGATATTACCAAAGAGGAAGAGAATAAAGACAGCTGCATAGAACCTTGGTGGAAGATTTTCAAATCCTATTATTAAACCCACAATGCTTGCCGTTATGTAGGGCAACAAAGTCAACAAGTTGAAGATTAGGAGTGCACCGAAGATACCTATTAAGTTTCTTATGCGACTGGAGTACACTGACTTTTCCTCTTCTGATGCAACTGTGATGCCACGACTTTCTTTCTGCTGTTGGAAATCTGTTTTTATAAATTTTTAGTGAAGCCATAAGTCCATATAGTAGTAACTGCGATGACTCCAAAAGGAAAAATAGATTCTACACTAAAGTATATGACATAGTCTGCATTGCCAAACCACTCTGGTAGGCAAGATCCCGTGGGAGTGGACCAACCGTACTCTCCTAATCCTATCCAGGGGGTGATATTCAAGACAATAGCAAATATCCATAGAAAGACAACAATACCAAAAGTAACCTTTGGAGTCATCCATCTCTTGTGGTATAATGGCTTAACAATTGAAAGAAACCTGTCAAATGAAATAGCGGCCAGTGTATGGAAAGACAGTTGAACACTGAACGCAAATATAAAACCAATCAATTGACAGGTGACGTTTCTTGCTTGATCTGTTTGTCCAAATATCCATTCCTCTGCAGCGGATGCTACGATAACAGAAGGCATGCACAGGACAGTCGTTAGGAGATTGGCCAGCGACAAATTGAGGAGTAGAATGGTGGAACTCTTTCGCAATGATTTTCTATTGCTCAGAGTGTGGACGCATATGAAGATATTTGCTACAAGTGAGAGTACAAACTCTATGGAAACAAATGCTGCACTCACAGGACCAACTAGTTGTGCAGCAAGGTCCCAGTTCATGGTGAAGCGAGGTTCAGAGTCAGAACCATTCATTTCTATGGATACATCAGGGCTGAGCATGGAAATGTTCTCTGCTCCAGATCCATTCATGATCGGAAGATCCATCATTTCAACACCTGATCCAGAAGTAGTAGCCGTAAAATATGCAGAGATAGTTTGATCGCTTTTATAGAACTCCAATGAATCTAGCAGCAGTACATGTTTGTTATTGAAAACATATAGCTAGCCAGCTTATATATCAGTGCAACTGTACTCAGTCTGCAGTGTTAGGAGGTCTCAGGCAGTGTTGAAGTATATATAAACATGCATATACACTAGCTACTCACTACATATTATAACTAGCTACTCTTGTGCTCTATATGCATTACTAGCAAGCTGGTCCAAAACTATGCACTCATATCACTATAGATGTACTCATCAGATATTGATAGCGAAGTGACTGTTATATTGTGCCTATAAGTGCACGTAGCCCAAATTGTGATCAGTACTTCCTACTAAAAAGGATGGCATGTCACATCCACACTGAAAACATACACTAATTAGCTATAGGTAGCTTCATAATATTATAGCTACAGTGCCACCTGATACAGACACACAAATTTATAGCTATTATTGTGTATCTCTCAGTTGATAATCTGCATGCATGAAGTAAGCATGGGCATGCAAGTTATAGCTACATGTACGTAGTTAGCAAGAGCCACACTGTACGCTAAATATATAGCCATGCATGTACTGTGCATATGGGGGGGATTTAGCTACATCACCCATCCCAAAAATGGTGTTTCAGCTGGCGCCTGGCTATATAATGTGCCTAAACTAGTTTTTGAACGGAGCTCTATGTGAAACCATACGTCTACAAGGAGTCATGTGACCAAAACCCACTTTCCTCTCATAATAATGGTTGATCATCATCTTCATGCATTATTGTATGAAGTGTTTTTCCACTTGCAGTATACTAACCTAATTTTAATATCAGAAAGTTCAAAATGTACTGACTACGTTTGTATAGCACTGTAGGTACAGTTGGAGGACAGCCATTATGCGTATTGATACTACATCACACACTCTCCCTATAATTATGTAAAAAGAGACTTAGAAAATTATTCATCAACAGACATTGAAGACATAGCTAGTAGAAAAAAATTAGGTGCTGAAAAATACATAAATAAAACATGGTTGCCATGTACAAAGTGCTGAGATGAAGCAGTGAACAAGGACACAAGCATTTAACAAACACACTAGAGAAGGGTAGCGTTTTGTAGAGAAGAGTAGAGGTACGCCCAACAACTGCTAAATACGTTGACGGCTGACATTTGGTTTTTGTGACAGAGAGGAAATGAAGCCACCAAAATGTAATTCACGTCCATTCACGAACAGGCCAAAGTTTGCCAAAATAAATACAGGGAGGTTACAAACCGGTACACATACGTACACATACACGTACACACAATAAAAAGCGAAAATACATGCACAGCCCTTGTCTCTCTCCTACATGACCAGCTGTATTAGCTATCACAGCCTTATTTCTGTCGACGGGAGAGTGCTCACTAATTGGAACAAACTTCACCCCCTCCAGGGTATCCGTTGCTACTTCTCCAGATGGCATGCCCTGAGGCTGGCTTTCTGAGACAGCTAATTGGTACTGATTGGTAGTCTCCGAAGTACTGGGATACCTAGCTAAAGAGTACGAAGGGTGAACAGTAGATCATCATTATGGAGTACGGTAGTACTCCATATAGCTACAAGTGACAAAATAAAAAAATTAAAGAACATATAGGGATGGAATCCCCAAAAAGCAACCAAACAAGGTAGGAATGGTACCACAATACCCTTACGGATTGTCATCCCTATATCTTTTGCCATTTTTGCAACTAGTTCCGAGCAAAGCGAAGCTATACTCCAGTTCGATTGACCTTTTTCGTCATAACCTGTTCCTAGTCTCACATGGCCAGACTCTCGACGAGTCTGGTCCACTGCCCATATAGGACTTGTTCTGACACCCACCACGCGAGACTAGACGCACTTCCCTACGCGTGGAGCACGCATATACGCCCACGCATTGACCTCTGAACCGTGCGCTCTATTTGGAAACCGTGGTCCTTGATGACTGGTCCTAGTACGTTTTTCGTATCAGTTAATACCTGGAGATCGAGACTAGGGAGAGTGTTCACTAATTGGAACAAAATTCACCCCTCCAGGATAGTTCTCCAGATGCCCTGAGGCTGGCTTTCTGAGACAGCTAATTGGTAGTCTCCGAAGTATTGGGATACCTAGCTAAAGAGTAAGAAGGGTGAACAGCAGATCAGCATACCATATAGTCCGATGCAGACATCTAATACCACAATGTACGTGACTTGTGTTAAGGTGACTATATTTGCGGGAATTAATTTTAGCGCAATTTAGCGAATTGGAAAAAAATCGTTAAATTTGGAACTTGCTATTATGTGCGCGTTCCGCGTATGTACAACGCGTTGGGCGCGCAAATGTGCGTACTGCTGTGGTCAAAAGTATGCGGTTTAAGGGGGCGTACAGTGCGTCTTAACTTTCGCAGCGCCCGCTTTTTGCGCTATTTACGTGCAGTATCGCAAAAATAGATTTTCTAAAATTAATACCCGCCAAATCTGCTAATATGGCCAATCCGCTAAATTTTGTCACTTGAACTAGCTAATAGCCACCTTGAGGTATTTCATGCACCATCTGTGAATACAGTATCGATTCCTGACCATCTTATTCACATTTCCATGTAATATTATAATTATCATACCAGCAGTTGTTTTTGGTCATAAGCCAGCAATGCCCCCACATGCATGTTTATTATAATCATGGTTGGGATCCACACATGTGCATGAACAGAGCTGCAAGGAACCATTGCATGCATGCAAGCAAAGAGCCCAGGTGAATGAAAATCATGCTAGTACATCCATGACCTCTGTTCAACCATCACAATGAAAAAACTGAGGGCTTGTTTTTGCCTCTGTTTGATTACTTGAATTGCAAACTGACTTGTGTTAAGCTCCAAGGGGGTGAATAAGTTTATTATTCACATTTTTACTCCTTGTGAATATACTTACTCTTCACGTGTTCATGCACATGTGTGGATCCCAATCATGATTATAACACAAAACACACGGAAATTACACGGAAGTTACACGGAAATGTACTTCATCACCAGATAGATGGTCTGATCAGGAATCGATAAAGTATTCACAGATGGTGCATGTAATAGCTACTGGTAGTAAAATTCGAAACTCAGGAAACCAAACTTTAGTAAAAAATAACCCCTTATTTTTTACAGTGATATATATATATATAGCTAGCTACCTATATATGAGAAACATGCATGTTGGTATTCATGATCAGAAAGGTAGGTTACAAACTACATAATGGAGAATGAGATGGGGAAATGAAGGAGTAAAAGGTATGGTACCTCATACTCCCAGTCTGAGGGTGCATAGCTACTAATTGTATTCCAACAAACCCTTTCCTGATTCTTACAATATTAGCCTCGTCCCCAGGCCACACCCCCACATGGTGGGGGTGTGGCCTGGGGATGAGGCTATTACAATATAGTCCATAAAACAAAACATACTACTGACACAAACAGTATTTTAGCATAAATGTCACTAAATACAGACTTTCCTTTGTCTGGGGGGTGCAAAAGTCTGGGTACGAGCATAACCGAGCGTTCCTTCACCTGAGGGGCATAGAAGTCTGGGTATGAGAGTATTCTAATCATTGTTGCACACATGCACACAGAACACTAACACACACCACACACACACACACACACACACACACACACATACACACAGTGTGCAGCTGGGACGAGAAAGCTTCCGTGAAGATAAAACAATACTGATATGTAAAAGTTTATAAATACAAGAAGCTAATGATCAGGAGTTTTTTGTGAAAAATATTCTCCCCATAACTCTATCACCACCTTAAAGAATACTGTCAATATAGTCCAATAGACGTGGGTTGTGGCTGAATTTTATTTTAAAGTCCAGATTGTGAAAATTAGTGCTTAACCCCATACTCATCTATCCTACTGCCTAAGAAATAATTTCCACTTCCCATACAGCACATGCACTCGGCTCCTATCTTATACAATCTGATCCAGCTATCAATGAATATCATGAAATGACTAGGCATCTTCTCAGCAACTTGGAGGTTTGCTATAAAATGACAATCTGACAATCAAGTCAGACATTACTGAACGAGAGTCAATTAATTATATTCATGAGATTATTAATGAGATTTATAGCCAATTAATTATATTCATGACTATTAAACCACTAAGGTCCGCCATAATCCCTGCCAAAGCTAGAAAAAAAGCAGCTTTAGGCTATCATTAATTATTCATAAGGTTGTCATTTAAGGATAACTGATTTTTGCATGAACAGTAACATTGGGTCTAAAGTATTCCCGTGAGAAAATCTTTGTAAGTTTTTGGCCTGTCCTGTGTTGGTATCGGTGATGGGGTCAGACTGTGGGAGGGTTTCTAGCAGATGCCATAATTTGGCATTCTAGCAGCAGACCCTTTAAATTGTTTTCTTTGTCGATTATTAAGCAGAGGGGAAAGTAAGATGCTTAATTTGGTGTATGCTCTGATGTTGCCACCATAGCCATCAACTTGGTTTGGGGATTCGTCTTCCTGAAAAGCTGAATACAACCTGCCTAATGTAAGTAGTAGTCCCAAATGGCACAAGAATCTATGTGATTCCTGTATACATACCTTTTTTCATTTTCACAAAACGCTGCGAAGTTCTACCCACCAATAGTAATTAAGCACACTTCTACAGTTCTACAAAGATGAACTGCCTGATAGCTTATACTAGTTTTATTCCCAAGCGACATGGCCCCATGGGGTGTACTTGTGTGGCCTGCAACAAATATACTTTTCTTTACAGGAAAGAAATGTTTGTTACGCTTGTGGTTAGATCTCCAACCATGAAATTTACAAGCGGAGAGTGGTGTAATACAAGTGGAGATTGGCCTCAGCATGATCAACGATGCAGCCGACTCAGCTGCGCCGCGTGCGCCAGCAATCTCGCCCACTGTGATAAACAACTTCAGTTGTACACAATATTCCAACAAACAAATTGTTGTATAGTTGTATTTATGCTACAATATGCACGAGCCATTTCTGCACATGTGTACTTTTAGTATCATCTAAGACAATAATTGATATTTTTGGTACCATGCGTGCACTTTTTTAACTAGAGAAAGAAACCACACCTCTACCACGTCATAGACTAAAACGAAGCCCAAAGTCATAAGTACTGCGTTCATCAACTGCCTGTGCTGACCAGGTTAAATTCAATTCTGCATTGTAAGCTTAACACACTTGAGGAGCCAGTGTCGGCGAAGATACTCAATGACAGTTTTTTTAATTAACTTCTGAGGTGTTGGCTAACCAACCTAACTGCTAGCCATTGAGTGCTTCAAGGCTAATAATTGCATCTTCGAGGAAGATCAGTTTTCAACCTGTGTCCTGTTGATAAATTTATGCGCTCTTTCCACTGTGATCGCTTGCTGCGATAAAACAACATTAATTACAGATATGGACGGGTGCATGCACCCACAAAATGCGAGCATAGTTTTGACAATAACTCCAATTATGCTCATATTTTTGGGGGTGCACCAACATCATAATGTACTGTATTTAAATGACATTGCCATAGCAACTATATTTACTTTGACATTAAACACTGCAGCATTTAACACACTATCATTTAGTACACGTGCATGTGCTGAATTATCACACTCAGCAGGTTGCAACATTAACACACTAGAGTTTTATATGTGTGACAAAAAAAATTATTTTAGCACACCTATACTGTGCCAAAACTGGAGACATTGGTAGTAGTCATGCAGTCAACACTCATGGATGCATGCTGCCATTGCCAAGTGTGCTTGGCTTATGCTAACGTCCTGCAAATTATCATTCCCACTGTACTTGCACTTGGCAGTGTGGTCACACATAAATATACATACAAGAACATGGTACAATCAAGGTGGTGCTATAAAAATATTACAATGGTGTACACATTGTTATTTCACAGAAAATACTAAGGATGAGACTGAAACAAACAGTATTTAGCCATGGGCCAGCCCTACCCATGACAGGGGGAAAAAACTGTGGTGCAATGTGAGGGGAAAACCTGAGTCAGGTGAAAACCCCTCACCGCACCCAACTACAAAAATTATATGTATATAGCTTTTCCTTGTAATCTGACAACTATTGAATTACTGCACAAAGACTTCTACTACACATATTAACTAAAATTGTAAACAAACATATTTATTGCACAAAAATCTCAATAAGTTCAATGGGAGTGTCTTCACCATTAATACTCTCATTTCCACATATTCTTATTTCAATATCATCAGCTGTAGCTTCAGGAAGCCTCTTACAAAAGTATGGTGGATTATTGAACTCACAGCAGGTGCTTCTTGACCCACAGTTCTCCCCATCCCAGAGTGGATCATCAGGATAAAAAGCAGTGCTCCAGCCACCAGTGATAGCCGTTTCACAAAAGTAGTCCTCTCCCACAAAGGGAGGGATAGGAGGGGCAGAGTTTGGTGCATTGGTGCAGGGGCATACTTGAGGAGCAAGGGTCTCTAACTCACTAAGTTCACCAACAAATGTCCAAACATGATGTTTTTCTGTTCCACGCACAATGACCACTCCATCGACATAAGGGTCTTCTATTCTAGTGTATAAGCCTCCACCGGGAGCATATGCTAAAAAACCATCTGGTGTTGCCAACTGATAGCCTACAATTCTACCACAAATGTGGGAATATGAGATGTTGTAGGTACTGAAAGAGGCTGAGCTGCAGCCACCACCAGACAAGGTTTCATTGGTTCTTCCACATGTCCTCACTGGCGCTGTGATCTCCCTCCATTCTGGTGGGCACTGCTGCGTGGGGTCAGTCATGTTGAGGTAGGCCACACGTGACCACCCTCCAGCACTGTTGTTGTTACAGTTACATTGTCTAGCCATATCGCAATAAATCTGAATAGCAGTTCCATTGGAGCTTGTGATCCAGTAGAATTGTGATGGCAGTTGAGGGTTGCATTGCGAGATTTCAAGGCAGGATGTTGCTGGATTCTCCTGGGTTAGGCCTACACCTAGGTATTGTGAACGTATATAAAATATAACATCTTGTCGAATCTCAGCTCTGGCCATCTCCAGCTGCTCATCAGGAGGGCAAACTTGCTCACTTCTCTCCAAACTTTTAGCAGGATAGGCTACTGGCACACTACATGTACACTGACTGGAAACCTGCCTGCCTAGCAGGAGCACTAAAACCAGGCATAAATACACTGTAGCCATCTCAGTATTTACCTGGATACTTGCAAGATTTGCATATATATCCCTGAAACAGATGCTAGATGGGCTATTTTCATTTGGTTAGCTAACTGAGTGTATATATATATGACCAGGGGCGCATAATGACGTCAGAAGCGGAAGAAAGAGTAGAAGAGTGCAATGACCAGTTTGACGGTAGATCCGTTACTATTTTGGGCACGCACGTGCCTCGAGTCTATCAAAGAAGGAAGTTTGGAAGTCGTTGTTTGCTGAGCTAGACGGCTCCTACAGAACAAGGCCGTAGGAGCTGCAGCGGCCAGAGCGGCCAAGGCCGCTGCACTTTTTGGTACTCGTTAAATATTTATAGCCACTTTATACGAACGTGCGTGGCTACTAGCCTCGTTCCCAGGCCACTCCCCCCTCCCCCCCCCCCGAAGAGTGCGAGGACTTCTCTGATAGCGTGGCCTGGGAACGAAGCTAGCGTGGCCACGTGTCACTTTTGTAAATGAGCCTACTTGCATGCTTCTGTAATAGATACTGCTCATGCATAGTCGTATCCGCATTGCCGACGAATTTTAGTGGGCGGGGCTGCATTGAGCACGGCGCATGTGCAGTAACCTTCGAACTCGCATTAAAATAGCGTAAAAAAGCGGCATCAATTTTACTCCCTTCCTACAGTGTATCAGAGGCGCCCGCTCCTCCCGCGGCCATGTCGTCAAGTCAACCCACCCCATCGACCTTGTCAACAACGAGGCACAACTCAGCCCAGTATGAAACAATAACAACACTACATGCTATGTGAACTTCTGTTGATATGTACAGCAAGCCATTTTTATTTGTTTCCTTCACCCCTGTTTTTATTCTTAATGTTCACATTATAACTTTCGTGCAATCAATTTTACTAGCCTCGTAAAACATGCAGGCGGTAACCAGAAACTGTTACTATGGCCTACATTCATCAGAATTGATGGGCTAAAATAGTCTGGCGAAAAATCAAACGTGTAATCATCAAAAATGTGGTTTGGAATTGTTGTCTTAAAATCTGCATTTTCCCATAATATATTAGAAGCCATACATGTGCTTGCAGAAAATGGTGAACTACTAACAAATGATGACAGGATTGGTAAAGAGTTACGATTTCATATTGGGATCAAAGATTGTTTATATATACCTGACTAGTAATTATTATATAATATTATAGGCCAATTTTAAAGCCTTAACCGAGTACAAGGTATGTGATAAGCTTAATTATAGCTTTAGCGCTATAATTAATTTTACCTAAGGTAGTTTTTGAACAGAGTTGCTAAGTGAAACCATACATACATCTACAGTCACATTACCAATTAAACCCACTTTGTCCCAATTTACTCTTGATCATCATTGGATGAATAGCATTTTCCATTTGCACTATACTAATTTAATATCAAAATGTACTGCCTACGTCTGTAGCACTGCAAGTACAGTTGGAGTACTGCCATCATTGTGTATTGATACCACATCACACAATCTCCCTATAATTATGTAAAAGAAAATTTTCATCAACAGACACTGATGACACAGTAGAAAAAAAAATTAGGTGCTGAAAAATAAAACATGGTTGCCATGTACAAAGTGCTGAGATGAAACAGTGAACAAGGATACAAGCATTTAACAAACACACTAGAGAAGGGTAGCATTTTGTAGAGTAGGCAGACAGAAGAGTAGTGGTACGCCCAACAACTGCTAAATACGTTGACGGCTGACATTTGGTTTTTGTGACAGACAGAGAGGAAATGAAGTCACCAAAATGTAATTCCATTCACGAACAGGCCAAAGTTTTCCAAAATAAATGCGGGGAGGTTACAAACCGATACACATACGTACACATACACGTACACACAATAAAAAGCAAAAATACATGCACAGCATTTGTCTCACTCCTACATGACCAGCTGTATTATCACAGCCTTATTTCTGTCGACGGGAGAGTGTTCACTAATTGGAACAAAATTCACCCCTCCAGGGTATCCATTGGTAGTTCTCCAGATGCCCTGAGGCTGGTTTTCCGAGATAGCTAGCTGGTAATCTCCGAAGTACTGGGATACCTAAAGAGCAAGAAGCGTGAACAGCAGATCATCACACAGTACGTCCGATGCAGACATCTAATACCACAATGGAAAATATAACGTATGTAGTCGGTATTTACTCATGTTACATGTGCTGTTCTAGGACTAGTAATGAGCTAAACAGTTTTAGCACTAAGACCTCCCACTTCCACAAAAACAAAAACTTCCGAACTGAGTGCACTTTCAAAAAGAGATAACTTTACCCTTCCAGCGAAGCCTAATTCTAATTTAGCAAAGTATTACTTCCAGTAAAGTCAAAAGCCTATCTCTAGTAAGAGCCCACCCCAAGTTGAAGCCCACCTTTACATAAGTTTCATCAAAATATCTGTCAAAATATTTTGGTGAAAGTACATTATGAAACATGATGGCTAAAGTCATGTATTGCACAACCACTGACCGGGAAACTTGCGGTTGAGATTCTGTGTCGAACGTCTCTGTAGGTCATTCCCTCGTGGTACGGCACTGTTCCTAGCCACCCACCCTGTAGGACATGTTGCAGGTCACAGATGCGGGCTTCGTGGGGTGATCCCAGGTAGACGTCAAGGCTGGGAGGGGGAGGGGAGAAGTTGAGGAGGACATCGTGGCTCCGAGAGTCTGTGTGTGTGTATGTGTGTGTGTGTGTGTGTGTGTGTGTGTGTACGTGTGCGTGTGCGTGTGTACGTGTGTGTGTGCACGGAAGGATAACAGTAAATATTGCTGTACATACCCCTCCAACATAGCCTCACCCCCAGGGCTCTCCCCTTGAAAACTTGAAAAATGAGGGTGAACCTGGTATCTATTCTCGCACGATTCAACTTACTTAATTATGTGTAGGTGGGGACCGATCGAAAGACAGCTGCATTTCTCTACCTTTTGCCGGCGACACTAGCGGCACCAACAGGCCTTAAAGATTAGCTACAAGAAGTAGTGATTCATCAGTGTCCGAGCATTACAACTGTGTTCTCCTATGCACAACTAAGTCCTTTCTACCATCAATGTCACTGACGTGAGAAAAGACACCAGGCCCTCCCCTGCTTTAGGAAGAGCCTGGGGACGTGGCTATCTCAAACACAATATTATATAGTTCCATTCTAGGCTTCAAAAGTGAAACCAATAGGAAACTTACGTCCAAAAGCTTCCAGCACTTTCTGTCTTTGCTCGATAGTTTCTAAAGACGAGAAGGGAGAATGGTAATATGAATAAAGTTACCCTCAACACTGCAATTATACTATGCTTTGCTCAACACACTTGTATGGCAGTCACAGGTAGAAAACGACAATAATTCCGTCACGTATTTCAATGGGAATATCACACAAACGCTGAACACAACTGAAATGCACGATGGAGTATGTTCGCTTTCTACCCAGACACACATGCTTTGGCGATTGCCAGTAGGTCTTCATTGAAGCTACCCTAAAGTTTAGGTACACTACATCATGCGACCTAAAACTTGGCACTGGCGCAGTTTTGAATGCGCAGGCTTCACAGACATGAACAACCCTACAACTGCAGCGACGACCTGGATAGGAAGCCTTTCTACTGCACCACAAGGGGAGATATGGGGCAGAGTTTGCGAAATCCTCAATCATGTGGTGGTCCAACAATGGCAGTCCTACAGGGGTATGTATCTTGGCAACAGAAAGACCGGCAGACTTACAGCCTGGGTTGGTATTAGCTAAAGGCTATATCCCTTGAACTACACAGAAAGTATTCCATTCTCACTACAGGTTGAAATATGACAGTTTGAAAATTGCTGTAATAATGCGTAAAGTGCCGGGCTTTCACAAATCAGTCACTTGTATATTTTGCTTGCTTGACGTACTTGCTTCGGCGTTTGCCAGGAGGTAGGTGCAGTCTTGGGCTGAGAGGCGGTGGGAGTAGTCGGAGTGGATGCAGCCGAAGAGCAGCTGCTGGAGGCTGTCCCCAACAAAGGAGGGGAGCATGTGGACTGTCTGTTGGGAGATCTGTGTGTGTGTGTGTGTGTGTGTGTGTACATCATCACAATGCAAACAGCCCTACTACTGCAAGAATGATCTAGAAGGCCAAAGACCTGACCTGAAGACTAACACATTGGAATTGAACTCTGGTACCTATTGACATTCAGTGACTAAGCGAAGTAGGCTACCATATAAGGAAAATGATTAGATTTCACCTGACCACAGCTCCACCCCACCCACTGACCACTCCTCCACCCCACCCACTGACCACTTCTCCACCCCACCCACTAACCACTTCTCCACCCCACCCACTGACCATGTTCCTGTACTGTCCCTTCATCTTGATGACTCGAGGGTGGGCCTTGCCCAGTGGGTCGGCACAGTCCATGAAGAGGTTCCTCCAGGGACGCTTCCCCGTCAACATGGCCAGGACAGTGCAGCCCGCCTGCCAGATGTCAAAAGCAAAGCTACAGCGCTGTTCACTGTAGTACTGTGTATGTGTGTGTGTGTGTGTGTGTGTGTGTGCATGTGAATCTTAACGCCATGGGCACGTAGAATGATACATGTTCACACAATGGTAGCCAAGCAAACGATGTTGGGGGGTGTATATGGTTGTCAGGTTGTGAATAGTACATATTCTGGACTTGAACAATGGTCGAGGCAGTTGGTGATGTCATTAATTATTACTTCCTCCAGACATATATTCCAGGATGTAAAGATGGTATAGTCAGTGTTGTGTTGGCAAACACACTCATCAATACAACAAGGTGATTATGGAAATGGAACTTGGCTGGTAGAGGAGATTACAAATGCCTTCCCTAGCTATGTAGCTAACTCAATTCTGGCATGCATGTGTGTGCATGCACGGGTGTGGCAGTGTGTGTTCATAATGAAATGATCCCTGTCTTTAGTGACACGATTGTAAATGCCAAAATTCTGCCGTACATACATATCTATCCAATGTAGCCAAAGATTCTGCTACGCTGAAATGACTATGTTCCTTCTAAAATTTACTAACACGTCTGTAGATTAAAATGTAGTGTGTTATTGGAAGTTTACGGGCCCAATAGGCCAGGCCAGTTTAGTTTTGTGTTATCTAGAGGGCTAAAAAGTGATAGGTAGCAATGATGCTTCTGTTTTGGCAAGTTCTGGTAGCGCACTATAAAATTGCCGAGTCAGCATTTTTGCTGAAAGCTGTGCAAGATGAGACAAGCTGATCCATTCCATGGCTGCATTTAGCTTGGACTGACCTGTTGCTGAGTACAACCTTCAGTTGGATGATGCATGTAAACACACCAGTCTTGTTTTTAGGTATGAAACCGTCAATTAATCGAGGAGTGGCCTGGGACTGTCATATGCATGGGCCCAAATAGGCCAGGCCAGTTTAGTTTTGTGGTACCTAGAGGCAAAAGAGTGATAGGTAACGATGATGCTTCTGTTTTGGCTAGTTCTGGGAGCGCACAATGAACTACCGAATCAGCTGAAAGTCGTGCAAGCTGATCCATTCCACAGCTGCATTTAGTTTGGACTGACCTGTTCCTGAGTACAACCTTCAGTTGGATGATGTATATGAAAATATCGGGCTTGTTTTTAGATATGAAAGTATCGATAAATCGAGGAGTCGCCTGGGACTGAGGCTATCTGTCATACGCGAATATGTGTGAATTAAAAACCTAGAAAGCAGGACGTAAGCAAACAACTATTAATTACTACTGTGATGCAAAACCCTCATGACTCAAAGTCCTTCGGTCGAGGAAGGAAAGCGGTAGACCTGTTTGCTAACTCTGAAAGAGAAACCCACAAACAAGACTGGAGCCAAAGGATGAATGCATTAAATTGAGTGCAAAAAAATGAATTTTAGTGCACACCTCTGGGGGATTATAAGCCAGCGTCCCAGCTTTTTCGTTGCCACGGAAACATGGTCCCAGGTGGCACTCCTCCAGTAGTTCAGCACAGCCAAAGTCGGCCACTTTCAGTCTTTGCTGATTGTAGTCCACCAGAACATTGGCAGCTGTGTGTGTGTGTGTGTGTGTGTGTGTGTGTGTGTGTGTGTGTGTGTAGGTGTAACTACTGTAGCAGTTGGCAGTGTGTAACAGTTGGCTCCGAGTATGTACTGATATCGGTCATGTGATATTATGGGCTCCCAGGCCAGTCCTACAATATTAATAATTAAGTACTTTACATGTTATCAAAACTGTGAAAGAGTCCATTAATTTCGTGCAAGAGTTCACTGCCATAAAAGGGCATAAACTACGCTTTATTGTAAGCTCAGCTGAGGCCACTGGAAAGGAAGGGGGGGGGGGGTCGTGCATGAGCAAGCTAGTCAAAACATGCTCAAATCAGCGTATCTCCGTACCTACAGCTGCGTTATTACATCCAATCGGCATATTATTACATCCAATCTGAATTAACTGTATGATTTGGTTACAGATGTAGCGTGAATGTGGCCAACTATAAGTACAACACTTACGTTTGATGTCACAGTGAACTATCTTCAACTTGTTGTGGAGGAACTCCACAGCTTCGAAGAGTTGAGAGGCATAGTTGTGGACATTCTCGGAGCAGATGGGACCGTTCTTGAAGATGTAGCCTTGCATGCACACTGTTGTAAATGAGTGTGTGTGTGTGTGTGTATGTGTGTGTATTTGCATGTGTGTGTCACAATAATAACCACGTGAGATAAAAGTTAGAGCAAAGAGATCTGGTAAAGAGGGGTAATATCCAATAGAATACAAACGTCAACTGTACACTATTACCTAATCTACTGTTACATGTACCCTACTGGTATACTGGTTGCTAGGAAACGGCTAGCGTTGTGAAGACCTTACTTGGCATGAGCTCCAGGAACAGCTGGACCAGCCCCCTCTGAGGAGAGTAGGGAAGCATGGCTGCTCCGAAGTATTCCACGATGTTGGGAGGCTCATACTTGGTGAGGCACGAGAGCTTGAGGCAGATGTAGGCTTCGTCCACCGTCTTGTCTGTCTCGCCTCCCTGTAAGGGTGGGGGGGTGGGGGTGGGGGATGTGTACATGTAATCATACGTCATGATTGGGAGCTTAATTAAATTAATAAGGACAAAATCCATAAGCATTTTGAGAGCTAGGTCCCTATAATAAACCCGGAGACCAGCCTGTTGTAAGTCAAAACAAAAGCTAGTCAGCTGGGAGTTGCTGGTAAAATCTACCCTCATTCCCAGGCTCCACTCCCCAGCTTTTTTCGCACGTTATATTTTTTTTCCTCCGTGCGAAAAAAAAAAGCTGGTGAGTGGAGCCTGGGAACAAGGCTTGGTAAACTCCAGGTACTATACACCGTGTACTGACGCAGCAGCTGTCCGCCATGTGCACTAGCAGGTTCTTGATCCTTCAATCGACATGTATGACCATGGTATTTAAACAGTAGATTTCATGTATTGCTCAAAACAACAGTATTATTCACTAGTAGAATCTTAAGCTAATGTTGGACATCGAGCATCCTCCCAAGAGAATTACTGTCTTGGGTTCTTTCTGCAACTAGCACTGCAACCAATTACTACCACACCGCTGCAGGATCTAACCTCTTTGAGTGCTAGCAGGGAATTGGTCTGCTTGTCAGCGATGGTGTAGCACGTTGACTGGCCCCCAGTCCCTATCCTCCACAGCCGGTCCCAGTGGCGACCCTCACGGTACACCTGGTGGTGGTAGAACTGGCCCTGGAGGTACTGTGGGTGAGCACGGCAGAGGGGAAGGTGAGAGAAGAGTCACAGTGTCATACACACACATCAGACACTTACACACATACACACACACACACAGATAGACAGACACACAAGGCATGCACATACAAATGCACCATATACACACGCATGCACACACACACTCTCACACACACATTGATGCACACACGTGCATACACACATACACACACACGCTCTCACACACATATGCACGCACACACACACACATACACACACACGCTCACACACATGCACACACACACATACACACGCTCTCACACACATATGAACGCACACACATGCGCGCACACACACACATACACACACACGCTCTCACACACATATGAACGCACACACATGTGCACACACACACACACATACACACACACGCTCTCACACATATACACACACACATACACACACCTGTTTAATGGAGTCTCTGTAAGCCATTTCCTCCTCAATCACCTCCTCTCTCTCCTCAAATGGCTTTGAGAGAACCTCCTCACACTGTTTCTCGTGGCCTGCAGCAAACGGCTTCTCAAATCTGTCCAGTATCTCCTGGTGCTCTTTGGGAAGGAGATCTGCGGAACAAGCGAAGTCTAGGAAAGAATAAGTAATTGCATCTAATGTGTGTACCAGCTACAGACAGACAGACAGACACACAGACAGACACGTTACCGTCCCACCCAACACTGTCTGTGTTCTAAAGAAGCTGAAACCCACTCTAGCTGGCTTATGATGCTCAAGATGGCAAGACAGTTCTTCCTTACAGCACACCCTTTTAAGGAATAGTAAAACTCTGCTCACCACCATCTAAGTCGATGCCATCCATGATTGGTGCCCCAATAGCGTCTTCCTTCTTTGCACGCCCAGTTGGTGGCTGTTGTTTCATCATTCTCCCCCAACCCTTCATCTTCTCAATCTGACCCCTATGCTGATCTCGAACCGCGTCGACTGTTGCCATGGCTGCGCTGACGTGCTCTCTGCTGATCAAATCGGTCGGTCTGGGTGGAAAACCGGTTTGGGCAGTTGTGGGAGTGGGAATGGAATCCATACCGCTGGTTGAGGGATCCGTTCCGGTCAGAGTACTCATCTCGTCGGTGGGGCTTGGTAAACCTCCACTCCCTTCCGAGAGCGATTCCATACCTGGATCCAAATCTGACGACATTGAGCTCGGAGATTGGGAATACGAGGACATGGAGTCAGTTCTGCTGCCACCTTGAATCATTGTCAGATACTTCTGTGTCTGGAAACTGTCATCACCGACCACAACCTTCGACTGCTCTCCGGAATGCATTCTCTGCACTGGCTCTACGGTGCTACTCCCATGATCCATGATTCCATAACCACTCTCATCTTGACTGTTCCTGTCGGCAGACTTACTTCGTCTCATTTGCCACCTGTCCCCAGGATCCTCACCGCTTGATACGCTGTCCGAACTGTCCCCCCGTGTCTGTCGTGCCCTCCGTAGGACGGCAGCGTGGGCCTGCTTCAAACTTTCTGTGCTACCACCGGACGTTGTCCGGCCAAATCCACCGATGCTCGACTGGTTACTCTGATCCACCACGGTTGGTTGTCTTGTCAGCCCACTTCGGATCGGTTGGGTTTCAACACCGAAATCATTTTGTTGGTCAAATTCATTGGTGCCGATCACCTCCAATGTCACACTGGATTCCGGAGAGGAGCTCAACCCGTCAGATCTCCGCCTCGAGTTTAACGTGTGGTTTCCAGGACTCGAAGGGGTCTGAGGGGAACAACAAAACAAAAACAAACAAACTTGAAAGTGTTAATTTTAAGCAGGGAAAAACTACAATGAAGCTGTCTTTTGATTGGTCCCTGCCTACGCATAATTAACTAATATACGAAAGATATCAGGCTCTCCCCCGTTTTTTTTAATTCTTCAAGGGGAGAGCCTGGGGACAAGGCTACTAAAAGGTACTATATAATCAAACTGGACTGCTGCAGCAGTAGCTTAAACATCGAAAACGGGTCTGTGGCTTGTCTACTCAAGGTGCTTTGGCTGAAAGAAACAGTGGACTGTTAGAGCCTCGACTTACCATAATCTTTGTCAATGTTGTATCAGTGCTGAACTGTTTCTTCAGAGTGTGCCTCAACCACTGCTTCTGTGGGGTGTGTGTGTGTGTGTGTGTGAGTGTGTGTGTGTGTGTGTGTGTGTGTGTGTGTATGTATGTGTGTATGTGTGCTCATACCAGCATAGGGCTTCAAATAACACAGCTACCTAAAAGGCCTACAAGTGTTATCTCCATGACAACCAGCCAGACAGGAAATTGAAATATATAACATTTCCAGTTAACTAACCATCATGGGATAGAGAGGAACCACCAACATGCCTGCAATATCATTGAGCGAGATCAGATGAAAGACAATCATACTGTCTTTCATATCCTATTGTGTAAGCTTGCATGGAATAAGCGTAAGTTTGAGCAAAGCAGCTAGTACATACACGTTCAGTTTCAAGACCTGCATATGCTTAGTTTGTAGCCCTGTTCTCAGCCCACGTGCACATTAACTGTGGACCAAATCTTCACAAACCCCAAAAAGAACCCTTCCTACATTATAAAGAGTGTATAACTGTACCCTGTAACACCTCAATCCAGTATGATGCTCCAGAAACCCCCTGGCCATAATCTTACTGTAATACTATCTCCTTGAGATCTAGAAACTGAACTTTATCTACATCCTTCAGTCTCCAGCCAAATGCTGCCAGAGATAAAAACTGGGAGGTATCTAGGCAGGAAATGAGGCTACTCTACTATTATAAAGGCTGATTATAATATCCATGATTACATCACCACCTAACAACCACTAAAAATCAAAAACTGATCAACAACCTACAGATAATACACTGCTGCACATACTGCCATATATGGTGGTATTAAATTTGATTAGTGCTGTGAATCACATCTATACAGGAAATGCCATGCATTCGTAAGCTGTGGAGGTATTCATAACCCAGGGGGGAGCTTCTCAGCCCTCATCCCATTGCAGCCACCAACCACAAAATGGAGGTTTACAGGAAACAGGATAATTGCAATATCCTGTTTGTAAGTGGCTTAATAATACATTTACAGCTTATATAGCCCATTGAGAAAGCTGCCATGGGATGTAAAATGGATAAATCAACAGAGGCGGTGCAATTATAAATATCCTGTCTGTAGGTGGCTTATTTTTAAAAGCCGAGCGTGTGCTTCATGTGTGCTTGGCTGGTACGGTGTTCGAGTTTGTATATATTTATGTTCATGCATCCGCACGTATCACGATTGTGTCATAAACGTTACTACGTGACAGTAGTCTACCAGTCCTCTGAAGTCAAACAACTGTTTTTTAGATACGAATATCAACCTTGTTTCAGCTGATAACCTATTGAGAAGTGGAATAGAAAGGAATTCTTTTTGCCCGGAAATTCTCCAAAGGCACTTTGCGTAGGTACGAACGCAAATATTTATATCTCCAAAACAAACAGCTAACCCCCGCACTAGATATGTACAGACACCCACCTCATACCCACTCATATATTATATAGACACACATAATGGAATATACCAAAATAGGTAATACACACACACACACACACACACACACACTATAAGCACCTTGACTTGTCCACAGATGCTCAGAATGCACTCCGCCTGGTAGGTACACCTGATAGCATGAGAGTGAATCCAGCAGACAAAAGTCTGACAGATTGGACAACTAGTGCCAACACCTGGGGAGGGGAGGGGAGGGGAGATTCAAATCGCAACAGCTAATGTAATTCAATCTGGCTAGGCCTAAATGCAGGACGAAAAGAACTTATTTTGAACTCTGCAACAGCATTTGACCTCTGACCTTCGTCCCTGTACTTGGCAGAGCAGTGGTGGTAGTGACAGTAGTACCAGCCGAAGTAGTCACAAATTTTGTCGTCACACTTCAAGCAGTGGTTCATTTCGGGGGCCATGTACCGCTGACACTTGTGTATGTGGGAGGAGATGCGATCAACCATCTTGTTGAACTTCCATGTCTCACCCTGCAGGAGGGAGGGCAGCAGGGATGGAAGGAGGGTGTGAAGGGAGGGAGGAAGGGAGGGAGGGAGGGAGGGAGGGAGGGAGGGAGGGAGGGAGGGAGAGAGGGAGAGAGGGAGGGTAGAAGGGAGGGAGAGAGGGAGGGTGGCAGGGAGGGAGGGAGGGAGGGAGAGAGGGAGGGAGGGAGGGAGGGAGAGAGGGAGGGTAGAAGGGAGGGAGAGAGGGAGGGTGGCAGGGAGGGAGGGAGGGAGAGAGGGTGGGAGGGAGGGTGTGAAGGGAGGGAGGGAGGGTGGTAGGGAGGGAGAGAGGGAGGGTGGGAGGGAGGGGATAGGGAAGGAAATAAGAGCTTAATCATATTCAATTTACAACTTGAGATTATCATATCTGATATTGAAACCTGCATACAAACGTAGCAAGGGAATAATGCCCATATATGGTAGCAATTCTGGCCTGGGTCCTTTATACCAACCCTTGCCCCTGTGTACGACTCTGCTAAGTGATAACAGCTTGTATCAGCATTGATACCCACATGGTGGCACCAGTGCAGTGCACTCTAATAGTGTGCTGTAGCAATGACTTGACAGCCTTTTCATCATATTGAAGGTCATGATAATCAACATCGCAAATACTGAAATATTATCGTGATTCCTCAAGGCAATAATATCAATATCATGATTATTATTGTCAACATTCAAACTGTATATACATGACAATTATATTATTGCGATGTTTGTATATGTGGTTTGGAGTGAAATTTCGGATAAATCATACGAATAATGTACCAAGGATGGGGTTAAATTACACGAGGCGAAGCCGAGTGCAATTTACCATCCTAGGTACATTACGAGTATGATTTATCCCAAATTTCACTCCAAACCGTGCATTAGCTCCCAACAACAGTGAAATTTCACATAACAACAGTGAAATTTCACATAGTAACAGTGAAATTTCACATAGCAACAGTGAAATATCAAAAAGAGTGAAATATCAAAATAATTTCATTGTTTCAAATAGGAGTTTACCATTAGCTCTACAATAGCTATGAGATTATACATATTAATAACACCATTAACTGGGCTTTGTTTTTGGCTAATGGACAAACAGGACTGCCAACCAATTGTGGTTGACCACCATTCTGGAGTAAACCAGATAAAAGCTTTTGCTCACTTTCTTCTTGGATTGTCGTTTGTGGTGGGTAAAAGGGACAGGTACCGAACACTGTTTTTGCCAATACTCTGATCGTATAGGGTTACAAGCTATAGACGCTAAACTAACACATGTACGAGTTCAGATAAAACCCTCCGGTAAAAACTAACACATGTACGAGTTCAGCTGATTACTGCTCCGATAAAAACACTTTTCTGTGAAGATGATAAACAACTGTGCAATACTAGGCCTGGCACATTCTCCTCGCAATTAGTTACTAAGCACCGTTGCTTGTTGACAACCATCGAAAGGACATCAAGCTATAAGCTGTTGATGATCATTTAACTCTTAAGTGCACTTTTAGCACATAATTAACAGTATGTGCAATACTTTGAGAGTTGTGTATTGCCAAAAGGTAGCATGTGGTTGTTTATTAAGTTGGCTGAGTAATGAATTCCATTTTTACCAGCCAAAGGTTTCTTTATTTGTTTGTCTGTAGCCGAACGTGTACGTAATTCAGTGCTCTGCACTTATAAGATTATCTACGTTGTAATAGTATGCGTTATAAGTATCGTATTTTCTGGAGTATAAGTATAGGTTATAGTACGAGGTGTAGGTCTCTACGCTATTTACACGACCGAGGGCCGAAGGCCCGAGGTTGTGTAATAGCGTAGAGACCGAACCGAGTGCTATAACCGACTTGTATCATGGCCTACGGGCGCTTTTTTGTATGTGACCAATCAACTCCGTGCTGCATTGGATACGCTTAGTAATCACCTAGCGTATAAAAATTGCTTGCCTTAGCAACTCGTTTCATTTTGAATGAACGAAGCATGGAAGACGAACTCGATTCTATACTCTCTCAGCTCGACTGCCAACAGCTGCTATCGCTGGACGCGAACTTCGACCCTCGGCCTATCGACCCCACCTATTCGCGTGCACTTGAGCCACACCTCCCTTCGTCATGCACAATTCAGCCCCGCCTCGTAACCGAAGGCGAGAACTCGCTCCCTCGTTTTGACTTCAAGTCTGACGAAGAAGTGCGGCAAGTACAGAAAAGTGCTGTTCTAAGCAAACATCAAAGAAGATAAAATTGGATGAGTCATCCAATGATTCTTCTGTAACTGCATTCATTGCTGCATCGTCATCTTCATCATCTTCATCTGTTATCACTCCGTCAACTTCTTCATCTGTACCACCGACCTTTAATTTTACTGGTTGTTCATCTGTGACAATTAACTTTTGCACCAAGAACTAAACATGCGTGTATTTATGTGCAAGTTATCATACACTTTAATTTTGCCCATGCAGGCATGCTTATATATCAGGATTGTACTGCTTCTGTCACTATGACTATATTACTGCTGTTTGAATTAACACCTGGATATATAAATAGCTGCCTAATAGATCAAGGGCTATAAATGTGCCTCAAGATGTATAATAATGCCCTCAGAGATAGGTTAATAAGAACCCAGACAGGTCAATAAGAGGTTTTTTTGAACCTCCCATGCTGCAACATGATTGGTTTATTCAAACAACCATGGTACAAGTTGCAGTTACAGCACCAATTATTTCTCTTCATTTTGGGGTGTACGACGCAAACACATTGCATTCACCGTATGTGAACTTCTGCAGACAATTAAGTATATGTACCGTATTTTGCCGAAGTATAAGTCACACCCTCCTAAATTGACCATCAAAAAAATAATTCTGTAATTACTGGAGTATAAGACGCAATGTGTAAAGCGAGAATAGAGGTAAGTATAGCCTTTTTTTTTTAGCTAAAAATAGATGCATGTTTATTAAATATCTATCGTAAAGCATGCAGATAACATGGTATGTGGCTAGCTGGCTTACTGTCGGTATTCCAATTATAGCACGTACACTAAAGATCAAATGTTGTCACTTAATTGATTCAGTTTACTGTCTTGGAATTTTAGTTTTTAGTTATAGGTTTATCTCACTTGGATGGTATATTACACACTAGAAAAGTTCAGGATTTCGGCCTGCAAGAGCCAGTATGACTTGTAGTCCAGCAAAATCGATGCATTCGGTACATACGTCGTACACCCCAAAATGAAGAGAAATAATTGGTGCTGTAACTGCAACTTATACTCCAGAAAATACGATACTTATAATGCATACTATTATAACGTAGATAATCTTATAAGTGCAGAGCACTGAATTACGTACACGTGCGGCTACAGACAAACAAATAAATAAACCTTTGGCTGGTAAAAATGGAATTCATTACTCAGCCAACTTAATAAACAACCACATGTGCAATAACACAGCAAACTAACTACACAAAGTGCATAGCCTCGTCCCCAGGCTCTCATGTGTGGCAGTCCCGGGTAGAAAACGAACCTTATTCCGTCGCGTATTTCGATCGCATACGCGTGTTCAAAGCGCCGTATCTCTGAACTTCCGTTAAGGGCGGGGCTCATACACGCTACGTAGTAGCGTCAATATGTGAGGCTTCTACGCAGCACGTATGAGCCCCGCCCTTAACGGAAGTTCTGCGATATAGCATAGTGAACGCGCGGGTGCGATCGAAATACGCGACGGAATAATGTTCGTTTTCTACTCGGGACTGCCACATGTGCATTTCACACTGCACTGGAGAGCCTGGCACTTTTTCTCATGCGATTTAACTTCCATAATTGTATGTGGGTACGTAGCAGGACTGCTCGAAAGACGGTTGCACTTCTCTATCTTTTGCTGGTGACAGTGTTTCAGCGCTCAGTCTGTGGTACAAACGGGCACCAAAGAGTAGCTACAAGAAGTATAGATTCACTGTCATCCTTCGTTGTCTCAGAACTGCAGCTGTCCTCGACCGTGCAAAAAAATTCATCCTTCTACCTCCCTTCTATACTATGCATCCAAGATGTGAGAAATAAGACTGATATTTGAAAAAATACCGGGCCCAGAGTTAGCTAAAGTGAAATGCGCACGTGGGACTGGGAATGTGGAACTGGGAATGTGGGACTGGGAACGTGGGACTGGGAACAAGGCTACCGTGGATACACACACTACAATAAAGCTACGCTAAGTGCACACTTATTAAAAGCAATTCAGTAACCTTTTGACCTTGTTTCCATAGCACGCATGAGTGCATGACTTTGTGTTTTTGCTTCAGCTATTGGCTCTGACCACAAAAATGTCTTACCTTTATAGTTTAGTGTGGGAGTCTGTCTGGTGCATGCACTTTCATATGCAGAGGAAGTAAGTATTAGGCTATGAAGATGCAGTAGACTTTTGCCTGTTGACAACCATTCATCACACTAGTGTGCCACAGAGTACCATACAGGATATTTCAGTGGGGTGGGGAAAGTGATGCATGTGGAAGTACGCCCGAAATTTTTTAAATTTACATGCTCTGAGGTTACTTCTGGGCCCCCAAAAATGCTGAAAATTAGCTATGAATAAACTATTTAGTATCAAAAAAATATCAACTTCAAAATTCACGTGACGGTCCTATTAAAGCTGGGATAGACTCCATCTACCCTCACCCCCAGGCTCTCTTCTGCAAAAATTTAAAAACAGAGGGGCAGGGGCCGATCAAAAGACAGCTGCATTTCTCTACCTTTCACCGGCAACACTACTTCAGTGCTCAGTCTACGGTACCAACAGGCCAGCTACAAGAAGTAGTGATTCACTGCCTTTCCAACTACAACTGTGCTCACCTACGCACAAATAAGTCCTTTCTACCCCCATTCCACCCTAAACATCACTCACATGAGAAGAGATAGACCAGGCTCTCCCCCATTGCTAGACTCTATCAATAATGACTTTATAGGATGCCTCCTTTGGGTGGGGGGGTGACAGACTATGGAAATATAAAAATACCCCCACTTTTCCACTTACAACAATGGAGGTATCATATAGCTACAAACAGTTGGACCTCACAAGGTGAGACGGTAAACAGTCAGACCGCACAAGATTTAGAAGGAGCCAGTACCATTGTATTCATACTTATGAATTGTTTTAGCAGTTCCCAAGGCGGCGTGGGAAGACTAAACATGTATTCTTTGCTCGTCTGTTGCTTTTATAAACAAAAAGAATGCCCACGAGGTAATGCCAAAAAATATCCAAGGAGAGCCTATGGGACTGATGATGTAATGAGGACATTGGGCGGTACAGTAGGAATCCATGTGGGACTTGGAGAAGTCATAACTACTGTAACATCCCTACCACACACAAAAGAAAGAGTCATTAAACACCTGATAAACTAAACTATGAGGAGCAGCAGGCACCATAGGTGGGTGGAAATGGACTAAATTAAGGTCTGTCTAGACTTCTTGCAGGTAGTCCTGGAAGTGGTAGAGACTGGTTGTCTCCTGCATAACTTGTCATCTTGTGCTTTCCCTTACCTAATAAATTCATTAACTCACTGATATTTCATAGCTAGCCAAACTGTCTGTCCAATTAGGCTAAGGATGGATGCAGTTTCAGCCTTAAAGGATGAAAAGTGGTGGTTGCTAAGGATGTCAAGTAGTGCTTTCTGGCTGGGAAAGAAGCCACGCTAGTAGGTCACTTGCAGCAATGACTCATCATAGTCACGTCTTATTCACATGTCCACACATTTACGCAGTACTAGCATCAGAAACCTACGGCCTTATCTTGCATGGCTTGGGAGCAGTAGTTAGGTCGTGATCGCACGCTTCGTAGGAGAGTTAAAAGGTCACGTGACAATATATGAACAAAACTTCAAAGCTAACTCACGTAATCTTTCTTTGTTGTCATGTGATATTTAATCCTCCCAGAACCACAGGATCACAACTAAAAGTTTTTTAACCACTGCTCAAAAGGACCTCCTACTTTCATTAGTTGGGGCACAGGTTTCCGAGGTTACAGACACTCGATCCAAAGGCATACAGATAGATTGCTGGAGACCTTACGTGTACCACTCACATTCCCAAGTCACCACTCAACAAGTGCTGAAAACGTAGCTGCCTATATAATATAACATACTCGGCGCTTCTCGGCAAGATGTTTGAAATATGGAATATTAGATATGGTTCACATCTCCAACAACGTGGGCCAGGTACACCTCCAGCCTCATTTCTTTTGTAGCCTCGCTCCACTCCCTAGCTTTTTTCGCGGCATTTCATACAAAAAAAAAGGCTGGGGAGTGGAACCTGGGAATGAGGCTACCTCTCATGTGGGCTGGGAATGAGGCTAGTATACCATTACATACCACTGCCAAATATGGTAATAAGTCTGGACTGGAAATGATAGTAGTGGTGGGCTGTGTGACGTAATACTCTAGGTATGGAATGATCGTAATGACCAGCTGTGTGATGTCATATGAACGGATGGGATATTATAACATTAATTTAACTAAGCGGATAGATGACTCCTAGATCATGTCTTCCTTCCACTCGCACAACTACGACTAAGCGGATAGATGACTCCTAGATCATGTCTTCCTTCCACTCGCACAACTACCACATACTGTTTTTAGAAACAGTATTCCGAGAAAAAAGTTAAGTGGCTAATTCTTAATTATTTTGTGATGCTCATTATCAATGCCTGTCAGGAGTTCAGACATGGTGGTACAAGCCCTCCTGATCAAGCACTTTCAGAATGTAGGCTGAATATTTCCAGGAACAAAACTGCTTTATTTGCCACAAACTTCAACCCCTATTCCAAGAAATAAGTGAAGTGGCTAGACAAAATAACTAGATCTTATCTCTGTCTCCTGTAATTTGGGACACTATGCCTGTGCCCCTCCATGACTAGTCATGAGGTCAGACATGAAAAGATGTAGCAGTATCTGGGAATGTAGAATGTTGGCTGGATATTATCAGGAACAGTGCCCAATAAGGCCCTCTATTTCCAGTGGGTAGCAATCAAACCTCAATCCTTCTTCCAAGAATCAATTGAAGTGGTTAGACAAAAGGATCAGGCCGTACCTGTGTCAGTCACAAGGTCAGACATGAAAAAACATATTACTGTAGGCGTTTTTGTTGGGTTTTTTTTTTTGCAAGAGACAAGTTTTCGCTGTATTCGCGATTGAATCCCCAATTGCAAAAACTTGCGTATTACATATGGACACTATGTAGCACGTGCCTGTAAAGTGGAAATTCAAAATTACATTAAAGCTTTAGCTGCATGGGTCTTTAGTTACACAAAAAAAAGTAAGCCTACGGGCTGCTCGATCATCCAGTGGTCTCTTTCCTTATATGGAAGTGCACGGGACATGGTCAGTTAGTCCGGCTATGAAGTAAACTGTGAGGACAAGAGCCATCTCATGTTGCTGTATAAGCCCACGGGAATTTCCTCATGCTGCTGTGGGACTCATACCAAGTACGTTGCCAGGGGGCATGGGGTTGGCAGGCACTGGTGTGGCGTGCCAAAACAGAAATTACATGTATTTGCCATGTGTATACAGTATTAGCCCGGGGGCTTAAATATTTGGCTGATCCAGTCACTATCATTTAGTGGTCTCTGTTCCACACAATTATCACTTATGGAATCAGTCTGGCTATGAAATGAGCTGTGAGGACAAGAATTTCCTCGTGTTGCTATATAAACCCACGGGCTTATACCCAATACATTACCAGGGGGCCCTGTTACATAAACATGCTACATGCATGTCCATTCTTGTTTGGTAGGCATTGGTGTAGTGGGCCAAAACAGAAGCTATTTGCCATGTGTATACAGTTATTAGCCCAGGGGCTTATATACTTGGCCGTTCCTGACACTATCGTCTAGTGGTTCATTCCATATATAGTAGCTGCATGGGACGTTCATGATATGCGTCTTTGAAGTCTATGCATTCAATAGCGAGTTAAGTCCCTTGTCTTAGATCCAGTCACATATACTTGGCTTCCATGTAACATTATGGAAGGTGCATAGACTGAATGGGATATGAAGTACCAGTCGCTACAACTACCATATTTGGAATGAAGTCATACGTACGACAATAACTAGAAGTCAGTCTTCCTCAATTTTGGGATGCTATACCTGTGCGGTCAGACGTAAAAAGACATCCTACTGATGTACTTGACTGACATTTCCATATTTGGGGCACACACGCGCACTCAAGTGGTTAGACGTATTTCCTGTATTTTTGTGATGCTACACCAGCGGTGAGTCTAGGGCCACACATCAAAAGATGTAACACAAACCCTGCTGACGATGCACTTGAGTGGCTTCTCCAACAGCGACCATATGCTACCATTAGTCTCGTGCCCAGACGTTCATGCCCCTCCCCCGGCGAAAGAACGTCTGGTGTTCTCAGCAAATACTTCTCGTCACAGACTCCGTGTTTGCTAAAAATAAATCTGAGTGACGTGTCACACATTAGAAGACTGTTGCTGTGACGTCTATGCCACACATCGCATGCAAAACCCTTCCAGGCCTTACTTCCCAATTTTTCTCCATGGCTACGAGATAAAATCAAGGCCTGGGGAGACTAAAAAATTAAACCTCAATCATTTTTCCAAGAATTAATTTTGGAATGCTATACCAACGAGGTCATAGGGTCAAGACAAGAAACAACATATAGTACAAACCCGCTCTACGATGCACTTGAGTGACTTCTCTTACAGTGACGAGCAGTGTCATGCCTTTACCATATTTGGTGCTACCACACGCCCACACTCATTGCAGAATGTCGGAGGGATGTTTCCAGGAAGGTATATAGGCCTACTTCCAGTGGGTAGCAAATCGCTGGGAATAAACATCACTCCCTCTTCCAAGAATTACTAGAGAAGTGGTCAGAGGAAGTCGTGTGTGGCAGTCCAATTGTGCTCAAATTTCACCCCTATTATGGTATTCCCTAATTCCCAAGCTCCACTTCTCAAACAGTATACCCATTCCGCTCACTTATGCCCAGTTGGGTAATCAAATTCTCAGTCGCATTAGTGGTGATACCACACACAAACACAGTGAGGCGTCCAATAATCTTCAAAATTTCCACCATGCTGTTGACTTTATTAATCAACTCTTTGAGCGCCATGGGCACATTTATGTGCCTATATAAAATAGAGAAAACTATGTACTTTATATTAACACCTAATATAAAAAGCCCATATAAATTCACATATGCCTTATGGATGTTATAAACTTGGTTGTTGTAGCAGCCACGACTGGATCCTAGCTACATGTAGGGGGAGGCCATCTTGAATGACTACTCGTGGAAGTTCGTCGTTATACGGATGCCATTATCTTTGCAAAAGTGAGTACGTGTATGCACTTCCGGCCAACCATCTGCACATGCACCTGCTAATTAGGTTCAGGGCTCAGAAACGAAAGGTTAATAGGTCCAGTTGTAGCTGATACCTTTCTCAGAACCAACTTATAAATTTGTATTGACCAGCTGGGCTCTGTTTGTTTTTCAGAGTTCAGTATTTTTTCCATGTGGATGAAAAGACATCTGCAGTGCGGCCATATCAAAGACATTGCATTAGTAACGGCTCCTAAGCCATGGTTTTAAAACGGCTCATTATACATAAATATATTATGTGACCGGATCTAAGAAAATAGACCTTAACTCGCTATTTTGAATGTGTAGACTTCAAAGAAGCATGGGTTGTTTTTACAGGAGGCGTTGGTACACTAATTATTTTGGCGATTTTCCAAAAATGGCTATGCTACCAAAGCGTGTATCTCAGGAATGGAAAGGGTTGTAAACTTCTAGCGTGAATTACCGTTAGCTATAGTACTTGGTACTGTAGATATGACCGTTTAAAAATCGGAAAATTATAAAAATCCAAGTTACAGCCTCTTTTCTCAGAGCCAGTCTGTGGATAATTATTACATATATGCAGTCATGTGTGCAAGGAAGTTGGGGCATCCCCTAACATGGCACAATAGCCAGCCCACAATGCTCTAGACACCACTTGTATCAGCTGCAAAGCTGGCATCTTGTTCTGTTGCTAGTAAGTTAATTAGTTACACACTTTTAGTTCCAAATTCATTTCCTCAAGGTCAGGGCCACACCACTTCACCCAAACATCAATTACAGAGTCATGTGATTATTAAAAAAGCTTCTCAAGATCACAAGAAATATACTGCTTCTCCACCTGACTTAATGGACATGTGATACAGCGTAAAACTAGCTCACAAGACTAACGAGTCACATGGTAAAAACGCTTCTCTACCTGTACTAACGATAACTAATCTGTACGTATCTCAACAAAAGGGCCATCCATGTGACCGTTCCCAAAGTTTCCTCGCCAATCAAGGCGTCACATGTCTGCTACATTAACAGCGCACTGTAGATCACAGGATCGTGTCCACAAAACCCCAAACCAGTTTCATTTTGAGACCTCCAAACCTGGAAAATTATCTTTTTTCTGTACGTCCCTAATTAGGCAGCCAAGCTCAAGTTTCCACACATCCAAAAACTAGTTTCAACATGATCTCCAGAAAATGGGAACTGCCAACAAGCCAAGGACTAGACTAAGGCACATGGCAAGGCGGGGGGAGATTAAAGTACGTGACTTCATCCTGAAACCAATCTCATCACAGTTTAAAGTAGCAAGCAAATTTGACAATCACAAGGACTCAAAGCTCATCCCAAAATCCCTTAAAGCAGAGCAAATTTGTAATTCATAACACCTCTCCTAGAGAGAGATTTAGTTGCATTCGGCTGAGGCCTATACAACAACATCTTCCCCTCCTCCTCCATGGGTCATCCAGTGGCGTAGTGGTATGAGTGCCTGACTAGTATTCAGGGGGTCTTGGGTTCGATTCCCAGCTGGATCCCAGATTTTTTCTGAGATTTTCTCTCTCTCTCCAAATTGACATATACAGCATACATGCAGACTGGTGCTTTCAGTAATTAACATGCACGTCTCCCTCTCCTATAGCATGCAGAGTCATGCCTGAGTGTTATAGTCAAAGTTTGATCTCCATGATACTTATTTTAATACAGTAACTACAAGTGGCTGTAAAAACAGCTGAGTGGTGATAAAAATAAATAAAAACAACAGACTGGACCAGTGTGGTAAGAACCCTGGCTGCATGCCCAACTCCCCCTCCTCAATCTCCATCATCAAGAAAGAGTTGTAGCTACAGGTAGTACTAAATCTGATTCATCTCCGTGATACATGTACTTATTTTAATACTGCTAGTGGTGGTAAAAATAGCTGAGTCACGATAAAAGAATCCTGGCTGTATGCCTAACTCCCCCAACTCTCCCGTTTTTACACCAGCCTTATCATCAAGAGAGATTTGTAGCTACAGATAGTACTAAATCTTACTATAATTAATCCACGATTTTGACATTTTCAGATTGCACAGAAAATACTACAGAAATTAAGCTTTCTTTACGTGAAAAATACCCCACTTGTGAGTTTTGTCCTCCAGTGGGAGGGCACACACTGGGCATTAATTGGCATTCGATTTCACTTACGTGTACAGAAAATACTATAAGAAATTTCTTCCCATGGCAACCGTTCTGTCCGTTGTGAAAATACAGGTGTCCCACTTGAGGCATTGGCGGTTCACTAGCATGTATGAGTTACCTTATTTGGGTAGTCATTTAGAGTAGTGTGTACCTTTCCAGGGCAATAAGCTTTTGTTTCATGTGAAAGCGACGGAAAAGTAAAAAAGTATGCAGATGGTGAAAGCATGAAATTCAGCATGTGACGAGACACCTCTAGTGAATGATATCCCAGTGAGTGAAACTCCACAGAGTTTGATTAATTCTGAATGGGCGGTTAATTTTTGTTTGAAAGTAAAACCAAAAAAATATGAAAGCATTTTCGAGGTGAAATCACATCTGTTGTGACTTCTTCATCACATGGACCTTCTGCCAGTGGCATAGCCCAGGTCACTAGGGCCATGTAGGGCACAGGCCTACCAACCCAGTCCCAATACCCACCAACTTAACTGCGACATAAAAAAAAAATAAAAAAAACAGTTACAGCAGGCGAGACTGCAGATCGGCAGCGTTTATTACACTACTTGTGTAGCTCTTACAAATACTCTAGTTTGATAGCAGAAATAGCCAAGATACATGTACATTGTATGTGTCTACAATACGATTGTGCATTAGAGATAGCCACCACTAACAAGGGTGTTCAACTATCCGACAACCCATCCCTCTACATTTTAGTGACATCTCACTATCTGGCCACAGATGTCAGCCAATTTCTGAAGCCCACGTGCTAATTTAAAAACCCAGGCACATTTTGAGAAGAATTATGATGTGTAGACCAAAGCTCGCAGTGTAAATGGTTTAGCTAGTAGAGTTTGTCACTTAAGCGACAGAAGTTGGAATAACAGTGCATCCCACAGATACTAATGTTTGAGAAGCAGATCAAAGGTCACAGTTTCAAGAAGTCCACAGAGATTCACAGTAGGAATAACAGTGCATCCCACAGACATAACAGACAGAGCTCACAGTTTCAAGATAAGTAATAATTAAATGGGTTTGTAGCATGTTGCAGTCCTGGGTAGAGAATTTTGTTTGCGTATTTTGATTGCGTCGCTGCATTCAAAGCGCTGTATCTTCCAATTTCCATTACGGACAGGCCGCATACATACTGTGTAAATGTGAGGCTTCAATGCAGCACGTATGAGCCCCAGAAGTTCAGAGACACAGCGCTTTGAACGCAGCAATGCAATCAAAATGCGTGACGAAGTTTTCTACCCAGGACTGCCAAATATGTTTAGGAGGCCCATACTAATGTGTCCTCTAAAGTGCCCTTTAATGCGCCCTTTGGTTAACAGCCACTTGAGAAGTATGTAGCCCTGAAGGTGCTTAATGAAGGATTAGGGCCTGGCCTATAGAAGGTGCAACCAGTGTGAATAATGAATAATTGATTGTGTCCTTTGGCCTGCTATCCAAAGGTCACAGTTTCAATGGGGGGGGGGGGGAGAAAACAGGCTGTATGTATAAGCGTAAGCAGGCGTATATAGCGATAACCATGCAGTAAATGTGCTTTTCATGCTCAAAATGGTTGCAGCCTCCAAACATGAAACAGCTAGTGTACAGGTTTAAAGCAATTAAGTCACATGGCAATGGATCGTGTGTCACCATCACGTGGCCCATGGGGGATCGCACCGTTCGAACTAATTAACTTTCAGCATGAAATCAGGTGACAGCTAACCAGCGTACGATCAAAGCTTTGCCTCAATTATCCCTTTCCCTATCGATCGGAGCTGGTGGCATGTTTTCTCATGTGATCTTGAAAGTAGTACGTTAGCTATGTGATAACTTTATTCAGCGGGTCATGTGATGGAGCTGATAAAATTTCTATGACTCATACCCTTATAGGCATGTGGCAGTAGGAGTGGGTTCAAGTGGATTAGCTCTGGGGGAATGTTAATTGCCATTGTTGTGTGATAAGAATCTCGTACATATTTGTTCTGAGTGGGTGTCACAGTTACACCCCAGAGTTGAAGGCATGCCAAGTATAAAGCCCACGCTTGAGACTATACAGCCAACCACACTAACTGTTCACCCCTAAATATAAGCCCATTTCTGAGTATACCCCACCCTGAGTAAGCCCACCCTCAGTATAAGCCCCCCCCTAAATGAACCCTGGGTACATGTATATACTTAGTGTGGACGTACACTCGGGTGGGTAAAAAAATTAAAAATTCTAAATGGCATTCCAATGCAGTGTTCTTGTATTGAGAACACATAAATATGACACTATTGTGATGGAATGGCATTAGTGGGAAATGGCCTGATCCTCCACTACATCTGTCTGAAGATTGATAATATCTGTCAAGTGAGAAAAAAAGGAGTAGCTATGTCTTCAGTATTACAGCATTGCAATGGTATGCTATTAGTGGCATGATTTTGCACTGCATCTATGTATAATTGTTATGCTACTATTACAATATTAGGATAAAACGAAAAGTGCACGATTTTTGATTCTTTCCTTTGTAGGACGTAATAATACACGCCTGCTATAGTATAATGCCAAGTGTTGGAATGCTTTTTAACTATCTCTGGATCAGTCTAACTGTAATTGTATAAGTGTGTGCCAATAATGGCATTCCAATGCAGTGTTCTTGTATTGCATTAGTGGGAAATGGCCTGATCCTCTACTACATCTGTTTGAAAATTGATAATATCTTTCAAGTGAGAACAAAAGGAGTAGCTATGTGCTTGCTATTACAGCATTGCAATGGAATGCTATTAGTGAGAAAGTGGCATGATTTTGCACCTTATCTATGTGTATAGTTGTAACACACATGCAGCCAATTACAGTTAGAGATAGTTAAAAGCATTCCAACACTTGGCATTATACTATAGCAGGTGTGTATTATTAGGTCCTACAAAGGAAAGATTTTTATCAATCAGTTTGATATAGTGAAAAATCGTGCACTTTCCGTTCCATCCTAATATTGTAATAGTAGCATGCCAAAAGGAAGCATTTGAGCGTTACACAGGCGTAATAGCAACCAAAGCCAAATGCATGTGCTGTGCACATGTGCAAATACCAAGCCAGTTAGTGGCAGCCATCAAAAAGACAAAGTCAGTCGGATATACATGTATGTAGCCAGAAGCTGGAGCCAGGTGTTGGTTCCACCTGTTGTCGAATAGCACTTGCACAAAACTCCTTATATGGTAAGTGCTAACCGCTAGGCATTCCATATATGGAGATTTCTTGTAGGTGCTATTCGACAACAGGTGGAATCACTAGTTTTAACGCTCCTCCCTTTTGGGTTATGGGCTCCTAGGCCGAAACAGCTGTCCGTGGTTTGTATTAGCAGGCCTATCCTTCATGCAACTAAGATGTAAGCGTTCTGAGTACATTGGCGCTGAGCATAGCATTAGCTAGAATGTAAGGCAAGTAAATTGAGAATTCTGGAATAGCATAATACCAAAATATTTGAGTGCAGTAGACGCACGCCTGCGCACGAGCTATATACGAATGCATGACTTGTGCTGGACAAGGCGACTGCTGGACGTATACACCACAAGCATTCAGTAGAGGCAGCAATGCCGTTAGTGCGAACACTCACAAAGGACATCCTGTTTATACTCCATTCTATGGCTTGGGTTTAGGGAAGCCTTACAACAACACATGTGCCGTCCACTGGCACCATTACTAAGTGGCACACTCCTCCACAATAAGTCAAATTCACACAAATTAACTAAAATCTATGAAGCAGAAAAATCGCATACGGACTTAATTACTCACACACACACACACATACACACACACACACACACACGCACGTACATCTGAAGTATTACACATAAATTTGTAACATTACACACACATTACATGACACTGCACATTTGTAACATTTACACACTACTGGGTTAAACAAGCTCCTTCACACAGTGAACATAGCACGAGTGGTCATGGGGTCAGTAAGTCAGGACAAACCAGTCAAGCGAGTTTACTGAATTAACGCACTAAGGCACCAGGGCAGAGTCAGCATTCTTTTAGTTGCCAGCAAAATGTTGCTATGGCAACAGAGACTTGGAGCCTATCAGACAAACCTCTTGTCATGACTACTGTTGTATGCTGATGAAATTTTGGAGGTTTTGTGGTTAGCAGAAAGATTCTCCCAAAGTTTGGTTCAAATTTCACATCCATCTCATGCCTCTAGGTCTGACACAATTGTGGTCATTCCGGGTAGAAAATTGAGTATCATTTCCGTTGCACATTTCGATTGTGTCACTACATTCTGACCGGTGCTGTATCTGAATTTCCGTTAAAGGTGGGGTCCATACGCACGGCGTACAAGCCTCAAATATTGACGCTACTACACAGCGCACATGAGCTCCGCCCTTAACGAAAGTTCAGAGATATAGCACCTTGAACACAGCGATGCGATCGAAATACGTGACGGAAAAGTGTTCGTTTGCCACCTGGGACTGCCACATATGTATTTATGTATTTACGCAGTCAGAATACGCCTGCAAGATTTACGTGGACCTTAATGTACTATAGCCAAAACTCACACGCTCCGTGTAGCCTTTAACACCTGATTATTTTCCAAACTCACACTCCGTTTCGAAAATAAACCAAGATAAAGGCTAGCATGACCACTCCTCTGTTAGCCAAAATAGTGGAACACATGCGGCAAGGTATACTTAGAAACTATCAGATAATTATCTATTGTGTAACTATTTTTAGATATACTACTGAATTATCAATTAAGCTGTCACACTGTGTGGAGTAACTATTTATAGATACACTGCTGCTATATTAAGGATGTCAAAAGGGAGTTACCTTAGCAACGCATGAAACACATCCGTGCAAGGTTGCCCCCTGCACTTAACCCTTGCTACCTCCAAGACTTTGCTAACCAACCTATCGATAGCATCCAGTCAATAGACCGTTGTAAGCACATTCCAAGACCCGACTGTCCCCTCTGGCCTTGAAGGATGAGTAATGCATTTTCTGTTCAAGTTGGAATTAATGCCAGCGCTCGAAGTTTGCCCAGATGTGGTGCAATTATATTGAACAACAACACCCTATGGCTTTTTGCACTTCCTTAGTAATTACTTTTTTAGTTTTGGATTCACAGGAGCCAAAGATATTCCCTTAGTTTCCGTGTAACTAACTGGTGGGGGGTTTGTGGAAGTGTTGCGTAGCCATGGCAACTCTTCCCTTTTGACATCCTTACTATGGCTGAGGGGGAAACTGTGTGTGGACACATTTCCATCATGCTTACCCAACCTCTTTCCTATGCCATACAGCAAACTTTGAAAGATATAATCTACCAGACTAAACAAATAGCTTGCAGGTTTGAGAACAGAATGCACCGTGTAGGTCATCTGTCGGTCATCTGTCTTGCCACGTAATCCAGAAATTGTGAGTAAAGAGGGGGCTTCTCAGTTTGCTCTTGCACAAGAAAGAAAGGCTCTCTGAATACTAACTTTAATTCGAATTTGCCGACGCTTTTGATGCTCTAGATTTCTCCAGGGACTCGAGGAAGCAAAATTAGTGTGAACACCTGCTATTTCTATGGCCATGCACATACATCACAAGCTTGCCCACGGCTCCATTGCCCAGGGCTAGTCTCATTCCCACGGCTCCATCGCCCAGTATTCTTTTTTTAGGCACACAGAAAATTTAAAAGATGGACTACAGAAGACTACCATACATGTACGTGTTCAGAGAATACCCTTCCATATACAGGCAGTGAAAAGTCCTACAATGTATGTTCTCCATAGCGACACACGTTGAAGAATGCGGAGCATTTCCTCAGCAATTTAGCGATTTCCTGTTGCATATAAAAACAAAACCATTAATATTCTTCTTCTAACAACCAATAACCTTAATATGTGCAGTGGCTAAACCTCAAATGGTACTAGGCCCCAGTAGGAGGCGGGAGGCATCCTAACACATAGTGTTTCTTTCTACACTGAACTCCTGTCTGCAAAAAGGAGCGCAGTAATGGGTTGTAGCTATATAATGTATCATGTAACTCCTTAAAGTTGTGGGGGAAAAATTCCCTAGATGCCTACAGTTGCTTAGCTAAACATTGTGCCCCACATAGCGTTGTTTTAATAGCTACCATGTGACCTTGGCCAGGTAAGCCCAGCTGACTATTTGAGCTCTCTCTAAATATCCCCACTTACAATAGGCCTGGGCAGAATACTTTTTGGAAATGATATGGAAGTGGAAAACACCTGGGAAATAATGGATGCATGTGGAACTGGGGCTGTAATCAATTAAAAAGTGAAGTTACTGCGAGAACACATGCTGTATTTATGGTGTGTGCATGAGGCTATAAATTAGCAGGTGTTCTCACGTTAACTTTACTTTCACCATGAAGAAGACTAGCGCATCAAGTTGAAACGTCGGTAAAAGTTTCTCTCCGAATTAAAGCTGGTATTCATGCAGGGATCAAGCCTTCCTTTGAGATTAATAGCTAGGTGCTAAATTATGGGAAGTTTCAGGGGAATTAAATGAAAGGATAACCTACCCAGGCCTACTGTCAGCTAGTACTGACAGGAAGTGTTGCAATGTTTGGAGAGAGAGATCACCAAAAAATGGAAGTGAAGAGAGTCAACTGTTATTATTTCAAACAAGTCTTCCTCCTCCAGCAAAGACATTTCCTGCTTTCAAGGTACACTACTAGGTGATATGAACAGATGGGATACGTTTGGCAGGTAGCTTGATACAGGCATGAGGAAATTATGCCAACATAATTTTTGAGCATAATGGCATAAGGAATTAGGCTAGCTAGCATAATAGGCAAAGTATTCGGCATAATTTGCATAGCCATGGACTCTTAACAACAAAACTTGTAGCTGACCCTGGAGTATTAATACATGATATTGCGCATCATTTAGAGTTCCCTACCTCGTGGTAAACATGGCTAGTACTGAGGTCTTAGCAGAGAGTGGCCCAGAATCTGAAACTGATTTAATGACTGCTAGCACCTCTAATTACTGCCCTACTAAATGCAAGTTTGACTACCAGAATTGAGCACAATTTGAGCATAATGGGGACTAGCTGAGGAATTAGATAGGTTCCTCAAGCCTACACTTCAATCCGCCTTCCCCACACGAAAATAAAACATTTCGTTTTATTTGCACACAGAAGAGCCCAGAAACATAGCACGATATAGCTAGCTTACAGGAATATAGTAACTCCCTAATTTTCATTTTCTCTCTGCTTTAATCACACCACATATCTACTAGTACTAGAACCCTGAGAGCATGTAGGGATATAAAGTATGTCAGTTTGAACCATAAAGAAGTCTAAATACAAACTAGCACATACATAAAAAAATTGTTAATCCCAACATCCACCTTTCTGTGTTTTATGTGGAGATTAATATATAATTAACTGTTACCAAGCAACCATATCCTACCCCGCCTACATGCAACACTACATGTAGCCGCTTATATATACTAGTGCACCAATGAAGGTCTGCTGACAGATGTCAACTGCTTCAAGAGTAAGAGTGTTTGCTCTCCGATTGACTTACTTGTACAAGTATAGAAATTTACGTAGGTATTAATTACAAAGGTTAATTGATTCAAGAGTTGTTCTACGATTTGTATAAAGGAATTTAGGTATGCTCATCTCTATTACAAAGGTTGATTGTTTCAAGAGTAAGGGTAATTGTTCTTCGATTGGTTCATTTGTATAAGTACATGAAGGAATTTAGGCACTCTCATCTGAGTTGGGGTCTCTGTTTTGAGACATTTAAACACAATCACAAAACAACATACGCCGTATTTCGTAAAGCTCGTTTATTACATGTGGTTGCAGTATTTCATGTACATGTAAAGCTACATGTACATGCAAATCTACATAATATTACCATTGAACTTTAAAATACCAAATACAACCTATGTACACTGTCACCCACACATACATGTACCACACAATACACAAACACACACACGTACATGTACCACACAATATATACACACACACACACACACATACACACACAGTGTGATACACACATACACCACACACATGCATACACACACACACACACACACACACACACTCACTCACCATGCACATCCTCAGCTCCACAGGTTCTCTGGGAGGGCCTCCATGGTGACACTGGAGAGAGAGAGGGAGGAGACAATGCCATGGTGATACACCTGACTGAGATCAGAATCACAATGCACTCTGCACTATAGCCATATTCATTACACACCAACCCCCCTACCTCAACCAGAATTCATGGCTCTCACAAGGAGGAAACGAATGGTATGCCTTGAGGAGGCATTCACCACATATGGCATGTAATGCTGGAAGCAATTATTGGAAGTTTAAATTAGCTATGAAACGAGGTTGTTGCAACACTGGCACTTCAAAGACCGGGACTATATTTCGGTCCATAGAATTAGAATTAGAGCTACAAACATGGGTCCAAAAAAAATGAATACATTTCCATTAGACACACTCTGTGTGTGTACATAGCCTTTGCCCCCAGGCCCACTTACTATGCCCCAAGGCCCACTTGCCTTGTCCCCAGGCCCACTTAAGCTATTAATGAGAACACTCAGTCGTTTTAATGTTGCTCCAAAGAGTTTTAATCATGCGTGGGCAGGGATCAGCCTGTTACTTCGAACATCGCTCTGATACTCAGTCTACAGTACAGACAGACACAGCTTGTGTTACCTCCTTTGAGTGTATAAGAATTACTGTAACCATCACTTAAAATAACACACCCGCTTTTCATCCCTCTACAGCCCTACTACCCTGAGAGCCCACGAGCCTCGCAGAAGGGCGGCACCCCGGGACCTCCGGCGTCACACACGTGAGGAATTACTGGCATCACAAAATGTGGCAAAAGTGAAATGTACATGCAGTATTACGTATTCACAACCTAGAGGCCACCTTTCCGAGTATGCACAGCTAAGGGAAAAGGAGTTCTGCTCCCTCCCATATTTATAATAGCTCAGGTCACATGGCCAACAACGGAACAGGTAACCATGGTTACAGTAGTGGGTTCACAGAATAAGGTAAACTATTGGGCTCACAGAATAAAGCAAAAGTGAAAAGTGCGTGCATCAAACGTGGAGGGGATACGACTAAGGAAAAAGGGGTTGTCCACTACCCTCCAACCAACGCCCCCTCCCATATTTAGCACAGGTCACATGGCTAAAAGCTAACAATGAACCGCTAACCACAGTTAAAGTACTGGGCTCACAGAATAAGGCAAGTACTGGGCTCACAGAATAAAGTAAAGGCAAAAAGTGTATGCATCAAACGTAGAGGGGATATGACTAAGGAAATAGGGGTTTTCCACTACCTTCCAATCAACCAACCTGCCCCCTCCCATATTTAGCACAGGTCATATGGCTAAAAGCACCACTAACCATGGTTAAAGTACAGGGCTCACAGAATAAGGCAAAAGTGAAACATGCATGCATGTAGATGTCGTGAAGGAGGCCTCCTATTAACCTTTCCAAGACAGCTGACCTGCTTTTCCTATCCCACTGTTGACACAGGCAGACTCACAAGTGAGTACGCTTCCTAGAATGGATCAGTCCAGGCATAATGAGATTGAAACTAAACTCATGAGAAGGTGACCAGGATATCCAAGCAGTATAATGGCAAGGGAAGGCAGCCTTTCGCTTACTCTCCCGAGATTCATGCCGAACTCAACTCACCTTCTCACACGATTCCATGCTTGGAAAAACTTGAGAACCAAGTAGCTATACATTTAGCAGCCCAATGTGTATGCACTTCTATTTACTGCATGCATGTAATGCGCAGCATAAACACACTTCTGCACGACTACGCATACGTATTGTTAATAGCAGGAATTAAAATTTTGACAATTCGCAAATATTTGTACCTGTGTGATGGTGTCATCACCCACTATTTATGAGTTTATGTGAGCTATCGTAATAAAATTTGAAAACAGTGTTATTCAAATCACAAAAATTAATACCTGCCAAATTTGGTTTGTCCTTATACCTGCAGAAAAGTATACACTCGTAAAACTTAAGGTCCTTTAGCTAGATAATGCAATACCCCATATCTGTGAGGTGCCACCAGGCGTGTGATTTTTCACATCTTAAAACCAGCTAGGTACACGCACCTACAACTCTTTCACCATATGTAGGCAACACAAAAATAAGCTACATGCGTAGGTTGACCTCCCTCCCTTGGTTGGAGTCTCACGTTATGGAACAAGCCAGACATAACCCCCAACCTTTGTCTGATTATGACAGAGACAGGCCTGGGGCAAATGGAAGCCCTCCACTTGGCACCACTGACCACTTCCTTTCACTGCCAGGAAGTACATACATTAAGAGTTAGACAGTTAATGTTGGAGTTCATAAGTACATGTAAATTGACTGCAAGAGCGATAGTCCTAGCCTCATCCCTGGGTCCCCAGGCTCTCCTAAAACGTGGTATCTTGTCTCAAATGAGTGATGGTCAGGGTAGAGAAGACTTAATTGTGTGTAGGCGGGCACAGTTGCAGGCAAAAGGTAGACAGTCGCCCCATATATGTAGGACGGAAGCCTTCTATAGACTACCCACTGTCTGGGAACTCAAGAGCTACGTGTGTGAGGAGGGGAGTGTGTGTGTATGTTAGTACTAGTGTGTATGTGTGTGTGTGCATGTGCACATGTGTACATGTGCAAGTGTGTGTGTGTGTGCATGTGTGTACATGTCCAAGTGTGTATGTGTGTATGTGTGCAAATGTGTGTGTGTGTGTGTGTGTGTGTGTGTGTGCAAGTTGGCACAGTAGGAGCCTACTGGGTAAATATATTACGTTATCACCTCTAATGCTGGGTCTATGCAATGACTGGGGAAAGCATGCCTTCAATGAAGAATGCAGATGCCTGCTTTTAGGAAATATTATTGTACGAGCCACTGTGCATTACGGAAATTACTTTCCATAACATATAGTGCTGAGTGCAATAATGGGATTGGTCCAGAGATTCCAAACATGTGCATTAAATTGGCCAATCAAATCTCTTATGTCGTGTGCTACATGTATAATAGCAACAGTAGCCGGAGAGGTATACATTGCTGGGAAATAATGCCCAGTTTTCCTACCCTACAAGAGATTACTGCAGGACACAGTAATAAATGCTCATGCTGCAACCCACCATTAAGTACAACACATATTCTAGTTCTCATTAGTTAACTAATTAGCACTCAACTACCCTCACCATACTGAAAAACCAAGGTACTTTAATTGCATTAAAATTGCGACCACAGCAAGGAAATGGAGCTATGTGTGCACTAATATAGCACACAACTCCCCTCACAGTACAAGGTACTTGAATTGCTTTTTAAGATCTGTGATCACAGAGTGCAAATCACTGCTAAATACATGCACAGTGCAGTAGCTGAAGCTAAGAAATAGGCATCTCCAGGCAGGACATTTAGAGGAGAGCCAATCCTGGATGGGAATCAGAGTGGCAGACATTTCTGAATATGGAGTCTCATTCTTTGCAGGGTCGTGGCACTTACCAGCCAGGCTAAGTGAGCCAACCAGGACACATACTCAGTTGAAACAGGGGTTCATTTAGGAAAATCACCAAGGGGGGGGCAAAAGCAGTTCCATTCGAACAAGTGTCTACGCAAACAACTCACAGCCAGTCTGTCCTAAAGTTCTTTGAGCTAACAACGTCTGCCAGACCTTCCAGAACACAAAGTGTATCACTGATTTTCACCAGCAGATCATACATCTAGGCACATTGCAATAAACAGTAGCGTGTTGACATACAGTTGCATAACCACTCACGGGGACTACAGTCCGCCATACTATTCCCTTATCAGCAGTACTGTACATGCAGTTGTAGTAAAACTTGCAACACCAAAAAGCGAAAAGTGTGCCGGATGATCTCAGGATCATGTACGTAAACTATAACCATGTTAATCCTCGATTGCACAAATTACAGCTTTGCTTTTCCTTCACGTAGCCAAAATAAACGGAGGGCTGGGAGCCTGGGGACGAGGCTACAGGGAGACCCCACTACATTCAATTAGCTCAAGATGCTTTTGCTTAGCAAGTTTAGTATAAGTCTTTGCAGATTATATAGTCTCATTCTCCAGTCTCCTCTCTCAGCATTTTTTCGCATATGTAGTAAAAAAAAAATTCTACATGCAAGAAAAAAAACTTTTACTACATGCGAAAATAACTTGGAGTGCAGACTGGAAACGAGCAATGTACTACCCTAACTCACTGCAGCAAAAAAAATTGGCAGGTTAACAACCAGCACATTTACATGCAGCACATTTGAGGCAGAAATCAGTTCCCATAAAGTAGGCAACCAGGACATCTTTCGATGATAGCTGCTGCCAGTAATAAATTCATGGAGGATTATTTTTATGTAGGCTTATGCAACGATTATGTGACAGAAATTGCAAAATTTCACAGAGGATTGCAAAACAATGAGCAATTTAGGATGAAAATTTGAACCCTATAGTTATCTGCTCAGGCTACAGAGATAATATCGCAAAGATGCATTAATAAGGAATGGCCACGGAAAATCTTTTTTCCTCCTATTCCACTCGGCTGAACCTCAACAAAAAAAGCCACCAATACTTATATTTATGTCCACAGCAGGAGAGAAGTGATGAATACAAAAGCAAAGGTCGACAAGGTCAAATTGAAAGTTCACTACACTCAATTCAAGCCGAAACACTTTAACCTTTCTACTTCCAGTAAAGCCATACTTATTGGTTCATGGCCTGTTATTTCTCCCAGAATCCAAGAAAATTTACATGCCTGCGTTCTCTATAATTATGATAGTTCAATGAAGGCTCAATAGCGCTGATGACAATCATTGCAAGTGAGACAGACTAGCCGGAGCCACTAGCAACGCTATCCATCACTGCAGCACAACAAATATGTATTGCATCGAAATGGGGCAGCAAAATTTCTTATCTGTCCGACCCATCGAACCAAAATGCTCAGTGAAGAGACCAAACATCAAATAGGTATGGCTTAAACTGTCACGTTCCCAGTTTCTACCCCCCAGTCTAGGTGGAGGTCAGGGGGGGGGAGGCACAGCACGTCCGGTCACAATCCTTTATTGTATGATTTAGCAGCAGATGACTGAAGAACACAATCACTGATGTCATCCTAAGTCCAATTGTGTTCTACAGTTGATCCAGCTTAGACTATACAGCAATAGACATAATTATTTAACAACCATCCTGTACTGAGTATAGCACTAGCAGCAGCCAAAGAATCTTGGGCAGTGCAAGAAAAAAAATCATGGTGCATATGCATATGTATGCAATATGCTTTAACTTACACAGTCGGCTTTGGGGCCATTTTCTCCATGCTGGTGTCCATCCATCATTCTCCCATAAACCGCAGCATCGAAATCCGACTCCAGTTTCTTGTATCCAAATTATATCCAAATTACGAGCACTGTGGGCCTAGCTATCTTATATCCTTAGCAACCGTTAGCTACAAGCTATCAGCACTATGAGCTGCTTGTTTCTTACAAACTGAGCCTCATGTCGTCATGAAGACGTCTTTCGCCTTGCCGATCAAGTTAGCGATAGTGCCGTCTTTGTGCTGGGGGCAAGGGAGCAAATAGTCGATGAGAACTCGCCTTTATATATAGGATAGCAACCAGTTTTCTGGTATTCAATAACCACAGATCAGAAGAAAAAAAATCCCCGTAACTAGTCTACTTCTCCTCAAGTCTTGAGACAACAAATATTAAGTGGGCCGACATAATCATTACATCACCATTTCGTCATGATCGTTATAATTAATTAATTAACCGGAAATCAGGGTGAACGCCGCGTACCTCGAAAAGTCGGAAACTCTGAGAGCTAGTCCTCACGACCGTCTCCGTAGTGGCGGTACCAATGCTAGTCTGCAACACCAAGAATTCGATTAAGTATCCTTGGCAACACTGCATCAGCATAGATAATATCCGATCATAGTTAACCTAAATTTTAGCTCCTGTTCACTAGCTACAAAGGAGCAGCACGTACATAAGATAGTAATTCCGGTCACGGTATAATTTTGATCAGTCTATACAAAAGCTACTACCAATTGTAGAAGTTAGATTCTTTTGTGAGTCCCACTATGTTGCAGTAACATAGTCTCGCGGGCCAGACTCACGCGTGCAGAGCGGACCGCGAGACTAGCAGTAACACTAGTCTCGTGCTGACGGGGCACGAGACTACAGTAACACTAACTACTCCTCGTACTAGACCTGCTGTTATATCTGCATTTCTCTTGTAAATATGGCTTTTAGGCTAGACTGACCGAAATTGTGCTGTGGCCGAAATGACCCCACTCTACCGTTATTGAGTTGGTAGGACAATGATACGATGATTGCACACATCTTTGCATGCCATGGGCACATTTATGTGCCTATATAAAATAATAAAAAGCTCATATAAATTCACATAAGCTTAAAACTTGGCTGGGAAAGAGTTAATCCTATCTGAACTGGACCAGGAGCGGGTGGGTCTGCAGCCCAGTGGTCCCCTGCCAAGTGAGGCTCCCTTTCAGCACCAGGAGAGGGTGGGTCTGCGGCCAAGTGAGGCTCCCTTTCAGGGTGGGTCTGCGGCCCAGTGGTCCCCTGCCAAGTGAGGCTCCCTTTCAGGACCAGGAGAGGGTGGGTCTGCGGCCCAGTGGTCCCCTGTCAAGTGAGGCTCCCTTTCAGCACCAGAAGAGGGTGGGTCTGCAGCCCAGTGGTCCCCTGCCAAGTGAGGCTCCCTTTCAGCACCAGGAGAGGGTGGGTCTGCAGCCCAGTGGTCCCCTGTCAAGTGAGGCTCCCTTTCAGGACCAGGAGAGGGTGGGTATGCAGCCCAGTGGTCCCCTGTCAAGTGAGGCTCCCTTTCAGGACCAGGAGAGGGTGGGTATGCAGCCCAGTGGTCCCCTAGCCAAGTGAGGCTCCCTTTCAGCACGGGCCGGACGATTTCACACTAACTAGGCTTGTACACATTATGCTATCCTAATCATGTTCACAATAGGTGTGGTCTGGCATAGCGGAAATACCGCCAGCATAATGGGTTTCATTACCCCATGTCATGTATGTGAAGGCGGGGTTAAGCATTTGGGCTTGTCATTCTGTCATTCTGTCATTCTGTCATTCTGCCATTCTGTCATTCTGTCATTCTGATTTGTAAAGTGTCTTCCAGCAGGCATTTAATTGGGTTCAGCGATTTCACAACGGAGTATACCTGATGGGTGCAAAAGCGGTTCTGTTCATGGCATTTGACAGCATGTAGTCTACAACAAAGAGCAATTGGAGCTAAAGTAAACAAAATACGTGACTCGGACCTAAGGAACTAGCCAGTAGCTAGGCATGAGGAATTTATGCCAGCATAATTTTGAGCATAACAGGTACAAGTTGGAATTATGCCAACATAATAGGCAGAGCATCACTATTAGGCATAATTTGCACAGCTACAGACTTTTAACTGTCTGACTTTGTCTACTAATGGAGTATAGAATTCCCTACCTTGTGGTAAAAATAGCCTTAGTAGAGAATCAGAGGATGAGACTGATGCAACGACTGCTAGCAGCTCTAACAGGGTTTCATTGAGGATTAAATTTTGGGGGGGGGGGGGGGGGGAAGCTCAGCACTCTGAACGGGCAGGTGGATGTGCTAAATAAATTTTAAAATTTCAGTGCCCTGAGAGGCCATCTGGTGACTTCTAAGACTCTTTGCACGGCAAGCAGACTCTTATCGTATTTAGCATGTTACGTCAGGAAGACATACCTTTCTTGCACTGAATAATTGTTTTTATTTTAATTCTGCGGGCACCAGCAGCTTTCTCTTGATTGCAAACAACAATGGTAGCATATCACTGTACTATTATTTAATTAGTTTGATCGGCTTCTGTTTGGGGGAGAAGCTTCCCCCCCACTGGATGAAACCCTGTCTACTTACTGCACTATTGAATAGAAGTTTGACCACCGGAATTGTTTGAGACTGGCTGAGAGCATAATAGTGGCATAGCTGGGGGTTTAGCATAATAGGCAGGGGGAAAAGCATAATTTCCTCATGTCTACAAGTAGCTGCCTTATATGGTAATTAGGGATACACCACAAAGTTCACAGTTGTATACGTATGTTGTTTGCCAACACGTCATGGACAGTAACCACTCCCTCATTAAGATGATTAGTTTAGCCCCTGTTAATATCATGTATTTATACATGTAGTTTCACATGTGATTTTGTGATTTCATGTTCTGCATCCTGTTTTCACCAGATTGGTATGTAGCTCATGCATTTGGATCCTGTTGGCATGTAGTTTATGCAAGTTCTTGTAGTTTGGGGCAATATGCCAAATTATGTGCCAATAGATGAATATGTGACAAACTACAAAAACTACATAAACTAGATGTATAATATGTAGTTTGTGCACTATTGACTACAAGAAACTACTTACCAATATTAAGACGAAATTAGACAATAAAGAAACTTCATAAACTACATGTACATACCAGTAAGTATGTGTAGTTTATGCAGTTGCTTGTGGTTCCTCCTATTGGCAATATATTACGCCAAATTATGCAAATGGATGAATAGGTACAAACTACAAAAACTACATAATTTATTGTATACGTACTTAGAATATAGCTAGTGCAAATCTTGTAATCTGATTGGACAAAACAGTGTTTCTAAATCACTTAGAAACCTGCAGGTTTTCTAAGTGCTAGTAGAACTCCAGCACTTAGAAAACCTACAAGGTTTCTAAATGCTGGAAGTACTTGTGATAAAAATAATTAATTGATATACACTCTGCATGTGCACTTAATCAAAGCATACAGTTAATATAATATCGCTACAGAAGTCAAGGAGGTTCTCGCTGAGTAGCTCTTCGAGCGTAAGCTTTGCAGTAGCAGCCATCTCAATGATACTCATTCGGCAGCCGTCTCCTTAGCTACCGCCGTTGCTATATTCCAAATAACTTAGATACCTCGACCAATGGGATCTACGGGATCTAACTATTATATAGTTTGTGCACGTGCACTATGGACTACAAGATATTACAGAATGAACTACAAGAAACTGCATAAACTACATACTTGCCAACAGGATAAAAATATGTAGGACAAACTGCATGCAAGACACTAGCTGCATAAATTACATGTAATTATGTATAATATGTAGGCTTTGTTATCAGCTAGAACAATACAAAGATGAGGTATTGAAAAATAGTGTATTAGGGCAGTAGCTAACATACAGGTAGAAATAGGGCAGCGTTGGGCTAATGGAAAATAAATATTAGTGCATCTCCAGATGTTCGTGACTTCATATAGTTAGCTAATCATTTGTTGTACTACAAATTAACAGTATTTCCTAATGAAACAGTATCTTCTGCTGTGAACTACGTGAGATCAGAGTCGCAGTTTACATGCCCTTCCTGGTGGAAGTTAACTTGTAGGTATATTTACTGGTGGGAGTGGACTCGAGGGATATCCCTCCAGTCAACTGCCACCCAAAATAACCCTTACCTCAGCTCATAAAGTCTGGGCGGCACCTCTGCATATCTTTGATAATCCTTATGAAGTAAGTTAATTCTTGCACCAAACGAACCGCTTTCCGGTGCAAATTAAATGAGATAAGAGCAATTTCCTGATGGAAGTTAGTTATAATTGTTTACGTATTGGGTGGCAGTTTGTCTCAGAGGAATATACTACATCCCTCAACAGTTTCACCAAAATGTCCGCACGTGACACGAGAGACTCGGGTCGAAACGTGATCCTCACATGACTACGTTGGAAACGACTATTAATAATTACATACCAACCCCGCCCCTAGCTGTTTGAGTGCTGATTATCTGTGCAGCTATATACTGTATCTAGCTTAGGCATCCGTTTTGTCGGCCTAGGCCTTGAACATGATCGCTTTTGAGTATCCAATTAGATGACGGGCTGCGCATGGCAAAACTAATAGTTAAATAACTATTAATAATTTCATATTTCTCGTTGCTATGCATACTTTCCGTTCGGATATTTTGGTAAAACTGTCAAGATCATCTCATAAAACATGGTGATGTGATTGCTGTATTATCTATAGCATGCATACAGGGTGTTACAGAATCTTTGCAACACTGAGGCCAGGCTTTCCTAAGTAAACACGTACACTAGAGTAATGGGTGGGTGGATGATTAATTAGTCCACCCTGGATCAAAGTAAATAGTGCCTTCCATATAAGGAACGCTCTGAGCTCTGAGCTTTCCAGCATTGCAAAGATTCTGCAAAGTTCCTGTATGGGATACTGCAGTATTGTACAGCATGTAATCAAGTTCAGTGTAAAACTGCAACAGACTAGTATAAGGGCTAGCCTCGTATCCAGACCTCCCCTCGTAGCTTGTTTTGCAGCCGTGAAAAAAAATTCCACGGCTACCAAAAAAATGTGAAGTACGAGGCTATATATAAGCCCTACATGCATACTATGTACTTATGAATCTGTTGTGGGGGAGCTTGCAGTTGAGGAGTTTAGTGCACTCGACAATTTTATTTAGGATGTGAAAATTGGGACAGGTATGAGTTTAAAGCCCTTTGTATTATTAACTCGGATACTAGGAAGAATAAATTTTGTAGCGATCAGGATGATGCAATCTCTGGTTGCTCTTGCTCTGACTGGTCCATGGAGGTCTTCCCTGCATGTGTCTGTGGGTGCGTGGTCACTGGCAAAAGTGCTGTGGTAGCAAACATGTCATGATTATTATCACTAGTTGTCTACTGTGTAGTGAAGTCTAGTGATTCTATATGCTGTGGTAATGTGCGGAAGACTGTCCTTTGCAGGGTTCTTACAGGTGGGGGGGGGGGGGGGGGGCATGGGATTCCCTCCCCCACCCCCCCCCCCCCACCCCCAAAATAAATATCTATGTTCTAATTGCCTTAACAGGAATAACAGTGAGTACATGTAGAGTATAAGCTTACCAGTTTGTTGTAGCTGGATCCGATAATTCTTGTCCTTTGCACAAATGCAAAATCTGCGAAAGACAGTCCAGGTCCCAAACCCCACCAGATTCAATCTCAGAGCAGCAAGGGTCATGCCCCGCCCAGACCCCCCGAGGTGGGGGTACTTAACATACATTCTACCCCCCCCAACAAAAAAATCCTGTGTGAAACTCTGCTTTGGCGATGACTCTCAAGTCAAGAAGGTGACAGGGAGACTATATGTAGCTACTTTCATTACGAAACCACTTTCAGTTGGTGAGTGTAATCTGAAAGCATATTGAAACTGCAGCTGTCAGCGGTTTATCTGTTCGTCTGAAACTCAGGGCTCCGAAGATTCTTCATTAAATCATAATACGTACAATTCTCAATCCCTTGACCATTTGTCATCAGCAGTACCGCTTACGTACTGAAATCAGTTTACTCTTTAGGGCATGGTTTGCAACTGTGGTAGTGAGCCCGGGAAGATTGGGTTTCCTGGATTCCAAATTACAACTCCATTTTCAAGGGTTAATTGCATGGTCTTATGCCCTAATACACTCAGAACACTAACTTAAGTAAATGCATATGGTATTGTCTTGTGGTGTATGTGACAGCAGCAGACTGCTGTCTCAAGGCACCTATTTAAAAGGTCACATCTTTTGAAACGGAAAGTGCACGTAGCAGTAGTTTCTATACTGAAAGCTCCTTCATACATTAAGTAGTAATAATGGCTGCTAATAAGAGAGTGAAGGAAGGTAGCCTCTCACGTATCATTTTCACTTGAGAGTTATCACCAGAGGGCAGTCTTCCACATAGTACCATAGAGTATACAATCACTTCGGAATCCCTGCAGGTCCAGTGCAGGATAATATAACCAAAATTATCACTGCCAAGTAGACAACGTGATAGTAGTAAACTACATGTAGCTACGTGACATTGCTAGAAGTTTGCCACGTGTGTACTTGGAGTTTGTAGTCAGCATTATTTTTTAATACCTGCATGCCCTCAGCCTGCCAGGCAGACAGACTGTGGGGGTAATTAAGGTGACCTTTATGGCCGCCCACAGGAAGTCGCAGCATGAATCAGAAGCCAGCTGGCCATTCAGCTTTGATGTTATCTCTCCTTGCCACATGCCACAACCCATGTTATTTTGGGGAATGAGAAGACACAAAATGTTTGATATAAAGGGCTGCTTCCTGCCCAGGTTACTGTCTCTACTTAACTAATTAAACCTTACACCAACTTACAACTATAAGGCATCACTTTACAACCAATCAAGTCTCTAGTTAATTAATTATTCGGATTAGATCTAACATGAAGCCGCAGAGGAATCAGTGGTTGTTTATAAGCAAGAGAAAGAGTGCCTGCAAGGAAATTGCCTAGCTAGTTACATCTCTCCCAACTCTCTTGCGTTATATTATCAAGATTATCTCCTAGCATTTTTTTTTAATTCTGCCTTTTCTCGTGCTATGTATATAGCTATAGATATATATCTAATGCTATATCAGTATGTGTTACTATGGTAATCATTATTCCCTAGAAGAAAACTTTGAGCATGATACAACTATGTGTACGTCATTTCTACTGGGGCTCAAACTGCCACAGGGCTGTTAGAGCCCCAGTAAATATGATCTACATTTGCTACTAGGGAATAAATTTGGTAGGATTAATGTTACCCCATACATATAAGTACTGCATGTCCTGTGGCAGTTAGAGCGCAATAGAAATAATCTATGGTATAGTTGTGTGTAGGGGCAGGCACAATTCCTTAATTTCCCTATTTCTTTCCTATTATTCCTCATCCGTATTTGCCCTCATTCTTCCCATAATAGACCCTTTCCACAAAAAATTCCATTAGGGATTTCTGTAGCTATGGCAACAACATTCCTTGTATTTCATGCCCTGCAGGCGCTAGGCATGGATGGCTCCTTTCAAGTTTGAAGTAAATTGGATGTTTAATGGAGTCACAATCGTATACACATTTTATATGGGCTCATATGGGAGATTTGGTCTGTTAGAGCCCCAGTAAATATGATCTACATTTTCTACTAGGGAATACATTTGGTAGGATTAATGTTACCCTATACATATGTATAGCAAAATAACATATAATATTATACCAAGTATCTTAGATCGTTTCTACTGGATACTCTATAACTGCATGTCCTGTGGCAGTTAGAGCCCAATAGAAGTACTCTAAGGTATACTTGTGTGTAGGGGCAGGCACAATTCCTTAATTTCCCTATTTCTTTCCTATTATTCCTCATACGTATTTGCCCTCATATTATTGTTCCCATAATTATCCACTGTGTGTTCTACTAGAGATCATAACTTATCGGACTCTTCCTCTTACCTCGTACCCAGGCCTTAATTTCCACACCCAGATTTTATCTCACAATCGTGGAGAAAAATCGGCATTTTTCTCCATGGTTTTGAGATAAAATCTGGGCGTGGAAGGCCTGGGTACGAGGTTCGTCTTCCTCTTCCACAGTTAGTCTTATATCTGGTACTACTTAGGCCACAGTTAGTCTTAAGCTCTCCCAATGGCTGCCATAAACAGCAAGACTACTGCTGACACTGCGACCAAAGTAATACTGCTCGAAAAGGTGATCACTTTCACGAGGAGTGATATCACCATAAGACATTTTTGTCGCATTTAACCTTTTTCTAGCATCTCCCTAGCTGTGTGTGCTACAACAGATCGTAACCTCATACATACCCAGGCCTTAATTTCCACACCCAGATTTTATCTCGCAACTGTGGAGGCATTTTTCTCCATGGTTTTGAGATAAAACCTGGGCGTGGAAGGCCTGGGTACGAGGTTACTCTTCTAGTCTTAGACCTACTAATAAAGCTCTCCCAATGACTTCCAAAAACACCAAGACTACGTACACTGAATACTGCTCAAAAAGTTGATCACTTTCACAAGGAGTGACATCACCATAAGATATTTTAGTCTCATTTAATCTGTTTCCAAAATCTCACTATTCCGTTGGGTGACACAAAATATTACAAGTACGCTAAGAATAGAAATATCTTTGCATTCTGCATTGAAAGTAGAATGTGGACGTCCACTGGGAAGAATACCACACACTCAGTGTACCATAAACTACACGATGTTTACTTTAGTAATTTTTAGTAACGGTATTTTGAGAACTCCTACAAAGGATGTGGGTGCTCAACTACTTCTGTTTATATACGTATGCATGGATCCCACTCAAATAGACCTATGTACGTACATATGCTGACATCATAACAACATTAGTTACCAAGGTGACTGCCGAATGTACCACTATGCTACAACAGAGATACACCTCCCTGGGTACGAGGCTATTACAGAGATAGTCTCGTCCCCAGGGGTGTGTGGCCTGGGTACGAGGCTACTACAGAGATAGCCTCATCCCCAGGGGGGTGTGGCCTGGCTACTACGGAAAACCGTTTCTATATCCTCAATAGCTCCCAGTCTAGTCACTCTTATCTTCCCAGCTGTACTTTCTCTATAGCGGCAATTACTGAGATTAGAATGAAGCTTAAGGTAGCTAAGGGTAGCTTAGAGCTACACTATTATCCATTCTAATGACCGAGAAGCTATGCAAAAAGGTGGCGTTACAGAATTGCACATGTATACAGTGCTATACACCCATGTACTACATACACATGTGATTTAGAAGTCACAGTTACAGTACTTGTTACAACACTTGTGTAACTAGTATAATTGTGAATACCTAGTACGTATAAATACGAATGTAAGTTCAAATATCTCGTTATAATGGATATGTAATGCTGCAGTGAGGTCCACGTAAGAAATGCTGTCACTATATATGCATATGCACACACACGAACACACACACATACACACCACCTGCACACACACACACATACACATGCACATACACACTGCATATAATATATACATATACGTATATGTGCACACACACACACACACACACACACACACACACACACACACATGCGCACACACCTACACAGCAATGATCACACACAGTATTACACACATATGTGCAATCATAATATAATAAACAGAAAATTCAGCATTTTGATAACAGAAAAGTTCAAGTGAAAACATTACCATATTTAGGCATAGAATCTGGTGGCTAGTCTACAGACAGGCTCAATGATCACACACAGTATTACACACATATGTGCAATCATAATATAATAAACAGAAAATTCAGCATTTTGATAACAGAAAAGTTCAAGTGAAAACATTACCATATTTAGGCATAGAATCTGGTGGCTAGTCTACAGACAGGCTAAATTAACTTTCAGTACAAGTTCTCTGTAACAGCTGGAAGCAGCAGCATGTACTACTATAATATGGTTGTGATAATATATACTGTATACACAGTACCATTATCTATTTAGTGGCTTCAGGAGGAAGTGGTTTGAGCACTGGAGCTATAATTAGAAGTTAGAAGTTATGCTGCAGTAGTTGCAATTACAGCTCCACCCCAATCTATGTGCCAGTGAAGGAGCCATGAAGGGTATTTTTTTTCCCATTCTACAGTTTCACCAAAATATCCGAATGTGAAGTACACATAGCAACGAGAAAAAATTTAGCGAAATGGAATTATCAATAATTATTTAATTATCTGTTTCGCTGGTTGAAATTCGGTACTTAAAAGCAATAAATTTCAAGGCCTAGGCCGACAAGAAGGATGCCTAAGCTAGCTACTTATATATCTGCACTGTTTAACCAGCTATATAGGGGCGGAGTCGGAATGTAGTTATTAATTAGTTGTTGCTAAGGTAGTCATGTGAGAATCACGTTTTGGGCCGAGACTCTCGGCCCACGTGAGGACATTTTGGTAAAACTGTCTAGACAAAGCGCCAAGCAGACATTGAAATTATTCTTCTGTGTCTGTAATTAGAATGGATACGGTACATGTACCTGCCATATTACGTCCATCTATACAGTCAATTATAGTTCCAGTACTCATACACAGACCGTAAACCAATGACAGCTTGGCGCTTTGTCTAGAGCGGATAAATATCCTTCATGGCTCACTTCAATGGCACTTGGATTGGGGTGTTGGAGCTGTAATTGCAACTACTGTAGCAAAACTTCTATTTATAGTTCCGGTACTCAAACTCACTTCCTCCTGAAGCCATATGATATTCTCTTTGGAGCTTATCCGCCCACAATAAATATTAACCTCTTACCTCTCTGCTGGCACTTAGATTAGGGTGGAGCAGCACTGGAGCTGTAATTGCAACTACTACTGTACTTCTTCCTAAAGCCATGTAATATTCCCCCTTTAAGAGCTTATCCCACCCACAATAATCCACTAAATATTAACTTCTTGCCTCTCTGCTGGCACTTAGATTAGGGTGGAGCTGTAATTGCAGCATATTAACTTGCAATTAATTAAAATTGTAGACAAGAGCTAATTAATAACAAAGACATCCGTTTAGCATTTGACTGGATACTGAAAGCAATTACTACAATTATTGTTTGTAGATCTGCAACAAAGGCAGACTTAATTGAATGACCAGGATAAGCTCTAAAGGGAATACTGCATGGCTCAGGAGGAAGTGGGTTTGAGTACTGGAACTATAACTGGCTGTAGATATGGAAACGGAGGCAGGCACATGCGTGTATTTGATTATCTGCCACATTTGAGACTCACAGCACAACGTATGAGAGATAATTAACTCTTTGCAAGCCATGGGTACATTTACGTGCTTATATAAAATAGACAAAACTATGTGAGGGGATTAACGCCTAATATAAAAAGCTCATATAAATTCACATAAGCCTATGGATGTATTAAAACTTGGCTGGGAAAGAGTTAATGACCAATATGATACACAGTACCACAAGCTATATTATGACATCGGATTAGTGTAAGCAAGAACAGTAGCTCTAAATGGCACTTAATTAACCCTTTGTATGCTGATTAGATAGCCTCATTCCCAGGCCCCTGCTTTATTCGGTTGCACGAAGGTAAAGCTTTTCCTTCATGTAGCCGAAAAAAGGGGGGGGGGGGGGGGGGGGGGGGGGGGGGGGGGGGGGGGGGGGGGGGGGGGGGGGGGGGGGGGGGGGGGGGGGGGGGGGGGGGGGGGGGGGGGGGGGGGGGGGGGGGGGTTGATTTAGATACTGAAAGCAATTAGCACAGTAAAGGGAAGCTAAATGGCTTCAGGAGGACGTGGGTTTGAATGTTGGCACTGCAATTGGATGTAGATGAAAATAGTGCCTGGTAATATGCACCTGATGATGCACGACTCCACTACTGTTTAAAGCACACTTTATCCAGCTAGGGAAGAGCTAATTAACCCATGATACATATAGATATTATTACATAATACCATTAGCTAGACTATGACATCTGTTTATAGTGTAAGCAAAAATAGGTAGCTCTAAACAGCATTCGATCTGTGCATGCGTTTGATACTGAAAGCAGTTAGTACAAGCATATGGATTTGCAATAAAGGATAAACTCTAGAGAAAAAGCTAAATGGCTTCAGGAGGAAGTAGGTTTGAATATTGGAACTACAATTGGATGTAGATGAAAATAGTGGCAGGTAATATGCACCTGATGATGTGCCAAATTTGTAGATTTGAAGCATTGGCAGTTTTGGGTGGGTGGGATATAACTCTAAAGGGAATACTACATGGCTTCAGGAGGAAGTGGTTTGAGTAATGGAACTATAACTGGCTGTAGATGGAAATGGAGACAAGTACGCATCTGATTTAATTAAGGCTGATTTGAGTTGGTGGGATAACTCTAAAGGGAATACTACATGCCTCAGAAGTAGTCTTGAGAACTGGAACAATAATGTGGAAACAGCTGGCAGGCATGTACGATTATTATGATTACGGGTGGGATAAACTCCAAAGGGAAGCTAAATGGCTTCAGGAGGAAGTGGGTTGGAATATTGAAACTACAATTGGATGTAGATGAAAATAGTGGCAGGTAATATGCACCTGATGATGTGCCAAATTTGTAGATTTGAAGCATTGGCAGTTTTGGGTGGGTGGGATATAACTCTAAAGGGAATACTACATGGCTTCAGGAGGAAGTGGTTTGAGTAATGGAACTATAACTGGCTGTAGATGGAAATGGAGACAAGTACGCATCTGATTTAATTAAGGCTGATTTGAGTTGGTGGGATAACTCTAAAGGGAATACTACATGCCTCAGAAGTAGTCTTGAGAACTGGAACAATAATGTGGAAACAGCTGGCAGGCATGTACGATTATTATGATTACGGGTGGGATAAACTCCAAAGGGAAGCTAAATGGCTTCAGGAGGAAGTGGGTTGGAATATTGAAACTACAATTGGCTGTAGATGAAAATAGTGCCTGGTAATATGCACCTGATGATGTACCAAATTTGAGACTCCACTACTGTTTAAAGCACACTTTATCCAGCTAGGGAAGAGCTAATTAACCCAATGATACATATAGCTCTAAACAGCATTCAACCATTGCATGTGTTTGATACTGAAAGCAGTTAGTACAAGCATGTACGTAGATTTGCAACAAAAGCAGATTTGGGATAAAGTCAAAAGAAAAGCTAAATGGCTTCAGGAGGAAGTAGGTATGAATATTGGAACTGCAATTGGAAAATAATGGCAGGTAATATGCACCTGAAGGTGTGGCAAAATTGTATATAGCAATGGCAGTTTTGGGTGGGTGGGATAACTCTAAAGGGAATACTACACGGCTTCAGGAGGAAGTGGTTTGAGTAATGGAACTAACTGACCTTAGAAGGAAATGGAGACAAGTACGCATCTGATTAAGGCTGATTTGAGTGGGTGGGATAACTGTACTCTAAAGGGAACACTACATGCCTCAGGGGATGCAGTCTTGGGAACTGGAACAATAAGATGGAAACAGCTGGCAGGTGTGTACGGTTATCTGCCAAATATGACACACCACAAGGCATATTTGAGAGTGGACGTCAGTCTGGTGGGCATACCTTCAGGAAATGCAGTGCAGTATGTTACAGTTGGTTGGCCAGTCCAAAATGCCAGCTGTATACGCATTTCAATCAGTTTGTATGTACACATCAGTGACATTACTACATGTTACAGCTTCCAATCATTGTAAGAATTGTCTCTGCTTGCTCCTATAGCTAGCTACATTATGCCAGCATAATTTTGAGATAACAGGTACAAGACTGCATAAGGAGCTATGCTAGCGCAGTAGGCAGAGTATTGGGCATAACAGAGTACTATACATTTACAATTAGAGTTCCCTAACTCGTGGTAAACATGGCTAGTATAGTGCAGAGGTCTCAATTAGTGACTCAGAATTAGAGAATGAAACTGATGCAATGACTGCTAATTTGTGCACAACTGAGAAGCCCGCTCTTTATGCTAATTGCTGTATTATTGGATGGAACTTTGACCACCAGAATTGAGCATAATTTGAGTATAATAGGGACAGCCTAAGACCACAATAGGAGCATATATATATATAGCTTGAGAACACAGGGAATAGCATAATAGACAGGAAAATACTTAATTTTCCTTAAGCCTTTACATAGCTATACCACAAATTTGACATATTATATATAGGAGTAGTCACAAACGTATACACATTTTATATGGGTTCATATCATGGGAGATTTGGTCTGGAGGTGCCAACATACAGTGTAGATCTTTCTTGTGGGCCTATATAAAATCGGAAAACTTGTGGTAATTAACCTACGTATGCAACTATACATATACCAGAGACAATCTGCCTGACAGTTGGAAGCTGTATTTAAGTCCCTTGTGTGTCATTAATGAAAGTACAGCTGATATTTTTGCTACGTAGCTACATACTGCTTCTCCCAGTTGTGATGCAATGCTGTGTATGTGTGGTGCACTCTCAAACACGCCTTGCGGTGTGTTGCAAGAACCCATACCCACATGCTATATTTGGAAGATGATCAGATGCAAACACCAGCTGTTCAGCCAATTATAGTCAAACCCACTGCCTCCTAGCCTGAGCCATACCTTTAGAGCTTGTCCTGCCCACTCAAATCTGCTTTGTGGCTATAAATTTGTGTAAACAGTAATTAATATGCTAATTGAGCTGATAGCGGTCATTGCATCAGTCTCAGCTACTCTCTGCAAATTTTTTGCATATCGGTTATCACTAGTAAAGGCTCAGATATTGTACTTACATGCTTGTATAGCTATCTAGGATTTCAGTAGTTATGGCAACAATACTCTTACGCCCATTAGGCATAGACATGTAGCTCTTTTGAAAGTTGATGTATGTACATGTAGGTTTATAATTTTAGAACAGCAGTTTAGTGTAAAAAAAATCTAACAGTAACACTGGCTATGACCTTAATTTGTATTAGAGACTGAAAGCAATAGATTTGCCCTGGAGGCACCTCCAGATATATGAACCCATATAAAATGTGTGTACATGTTTTGAGGTCAAATCTGCTCCATGTATATAATCATATAATGCACCTGTGAACACCGTGGTAGCTATAGGTGCAAGCACATACGATGACAGTTCAATTCATGTAGTATTCCCTTTAGAGCTTGTATCCCCGCCCACTCAAATATACCTTGTGGCCACAAATCTGTATAAACAGTAATTGTGCCAATTGCTTTCAGTCTCGAACACAAAATCAACTAGGTCATAGGCAGTGTTACTGTTAATTTTCTTCTTACACTAAACTGCTGTCTTAAAATTTTAAGCCAACAAATTTCAACCTGATGAAAGCAACTGTCCACGCCCATTGGGCATAAGGAGTATATTATTGCCATAACTACTGAAATCCCAAATGGCTATACACCACTTATCAGCAATAAATCAATAAAAATCATATTACTAGATGGCATTTCTAGGTACGGAAATGTTTTGCAGTCGATTTGATCTAAAAATCAAGGCCATTCAAGACATAGCTTATTGCAAAAAAAACTCATGGATTAATGCTCATGAAATGAGGATATGCTAATGTCAGCCATAGTAGTATAGGGTGTGAACACAGTGGGATAAAGTTTTGCATAAAAATAATTGGGGGATGATGCTCAATCACTCGTATGTGTCAGCAGTAGCTGAATGTGTGTTTTCTTCATTGTGAGGAATCGCTTGTATACTTGCCACCTCAGTTTGGCAGGTCATACATGTATAGCTATATTAAACATGATGGGACTATAAGCAAGCACAAACGGTCATGTGAGCAAGCACAATAGGTCACATGATCAGGAATAGGAGCATAGCAATATAAGCACGATGTGCTAGTTCCTATCAGTAGGACTTCTAGCAGCTAGAAACAGTGGTTTATGCATCCGGTAGATGTACACACAACCTCACTAATTTTTAATTATGGGTTCTCTTAGCCTAATAATTTGGGATGGCACATGGAAATGGTTTAATAGTGCTTCACTGTACAATGAACGGAATTAGTATAGCACAGCCTCATCCCCAGGCCCACATGATTGGCTTGAACGGACTATTCTCAGTGGTCTGCATACTGTTAGTCAATACTTCATCCTGCATAGTATACTACAGCATGCAGCTAGTATACTATAGTATGCAGCTAGTACACTACAGCATGCAGCTAGTATACTATAGTATACAGCTAGTAGACAATAGTATGCAGCTAGACTACTATTCGCCCTTTCAAATATGCGGAGTGAACAGATTGATCAAAGTGCACTGATAGTTCTAAAAAACAATGAACAGGACGTTATGTTGATTATTAATAAGTGTGTAATGATTTCATTGTGATGATGTCACAAAAAATATTACATACAACATGTACAGTGCTCATTGTGGAGCAAGCCAAGTAACATATGTCATGGGGTTGAAAATAAAAAAGCATCATGTATCAGCCTCGCCCGATGTACACGGTGCAAGAAAAGTTGGAGTCCAGCCATCCACAGATGTCTACATCTCAGGGATGTTGTCAATAGAGGTTGAGATCATTACTTCCTCTCTCAATTAGTGGTACCACTTCACTATTCAAATAAGGGATGTACTACATGCAGTAGTGCATAGTGTTGTGAAGTCATCAATTAGTTTATCTAATTTTCAGTTCCACTTGCTGTACGACTACCAGACATGATTTGTACAGCAGTCAAGATCCTTTTATAACCCACTTCAGTGCTGGACATGTATGCAGAAGTCCTTTAGAGTCAGCATTTTTGACTCTTCAAATATGCTCTCTTATTATAACAGTGAATAATTATAATTAATTGATCAAAGCACACTGATAGTTTGAAATCTTTGATTGTAATTTTAGTATAAATCCTAGAGATCAAATGCTTGCATTTTTTGCAATACTGCTGGCTGAGTGTATGTTATCACTGTCTCCAGCTGTTGCAACTGCCACCAGTCAGTGTCCATGGAGGAGTGGGTCACGACTCAAAATACTAAGTATGCACACTCTCCACCCACTCAAGGTAAAAATGTACTTTTGATCTTGTTTATTGTTACTATAGTTACGTTGAAGTAAACTGGCTGGTTCCGGTAACAGCTGGTGGAAGTTGGCATTAGTTGTGTTGCCAGCATTCAAAATTTGTGCCATGGAGCATGTGCAGTGAAGCACTAATTATGCCTCTCCTTGCGCCTTTTTATAATTAAGCAGAGAAGACCCATAATCAAAATTGCTGCTTATGTTTCCAGCTGCTACAAGTCTTACTAATTGCATGAGTGCCAGCTGGTATTTCCTTTGGTACGTGTGCAGCATAGCACTAGTTATGTGTAGTGGCAGTGTAGGCAGAGGAAACCCATAATCAAAATACTACTACAGGGACTTAGGACTAATCAATCTGCAGCTGAAACACGAGTTACGCAGTCTCATGGAGGAGTGAGCCATGACTCAAGGCAAGCTAAAACACTAGCAAATCTCTCCACCCACCCAATGGGTATTCTGTGTTACTTTTGCACATGTTTTTTGTTACTATATTTACCCATGACTGGTTCTGGTGACGTACAGCTGGTGGATAAGTATTACTGCCAGCCAATCCCATGGCATGCCGTACTTCCAGTTTTTACTGGAACCAGTCAGTTTCAGAACAGAAATTAAACTAACTAAAAAACTGTGTCTTTAGAAACTGTGACATAATCTTCTCTTAAATGTGTGCCTACATGCGTATGTGCAAACAATTATGCACAGACTACTATAACAGGATTGGTCAGAGCTAGTGCCAGAGAGCTAATTATTTAATTCACAATTTCGTAACATCTGTAGCTAGAACAGCATGTACTTTACCTACGTAATAATTAAGAAGAATATTATCACTAGGGGTAGGGTTCTAGCTGGGCATGTACTTTGTGTACACCTAAGACTGCTCACATTTGATTGGTTCTAACACTTGACTGGTTTTTGGATATGAAATATCAATCTTAACTGTTTTAATCACTGGGAGCATAATCATCAAAGGAATAATATGTTACACACTACCATTTCTTTACAGCAGACGATAAGATTGCAGCCTTGAAAAAAATTATCACTAAAGTCATAATTGACAATTTTTTTATCACCAAAATGTCATTGGTAGAATACCCTGGGGGGAGGGAGGAGGGGCAACTTCAACTGTACATTTTGTATCACTCGCTACTACATTCGAAATTGAGGTACTATTTCTGTAGTCAGTGTATGTACAGCAAATATTGGCCATATATTTGAAATCAATCGGTGCATGCTGATGATATCAACGTAAAATACTCTCTGGAACAGAAGCAGTACCGGGAGCAGTGAACAAAGAGGAGTGGCTGCTTCATGTGTGGTATACAGCAAGTGGAAGTGGAAGTGAGCTGGTCATGTGACTGTAGCTACTTAACCACTGAATTACTACTACATATACTGATTGAGTGCCGGAATTAAGTGAGCTTACTGCCACTTCCTCTGACCACTACCAGACACACAATACTATTATCTCACTTTGTGCCAAGATTTAACTGATTAGTGAATACCTCCATTGCCTACATACAGTACCATTATCTTACTATATAAAGAGATGCTTTTACTATTACAGTCTATAAGAACCCATGGGTGCACAGTAGAGGACCGGTGGAGTTACCTACTGAGGTTCAGCTAACCCTTGGCAATGACAGCTGAACCTCAGTAGGAACAAGGTCCTAAAGGACTTGCCTTACTATGCACATGCATGTCATCTTTCAATTGTTTCTATAAATACATCAGAATCGGCTAATGTGTATCGGTTGTTCTAGCTGTTGCTGAGTGGCTCAATTGAGGTTCAGCTATCCCTTGTAACGGGAGGCAATAATAGCTGAACCTCAGTAGGAACAAGGACCTAAAGGGCTTACCTTAACTGCTATGCATATGCACATCGCCTATCAATTGTTTCTATAACTATATCAGAATCAGCTAATGTGTATCGGTTTCTCTGGCTGTTGCTGAGCGGCTCATTTAAATTGGTCAATTAGGGAATAATGTTCAGTAATCAATGCACTCTATTATATCACTATCAAAACTTTGTCTGCTGAGGAGGGCAACAACAGCTGAACCTCAGTAGGAACAAGGACCTCACTGCTATGCACACTGCACATTGCTTATCAACTGTTTCTGTTATGCCTTCTTATCCCAGAGAATATAAAAATCCTGCTAAACTGCCTGAAATATTATCATATCAATCTTCATTGAATGTGTGCTAAGTTGCTCTCAGATTCTTGGGTATTAATCCCCTGGTATTGTGCTTTGATTCGCATTCTCATTTTGTTCGCCAGTTAGAGTTACCTACTGAGGTTCAGCTATCCCTTGGCAATGACAGCTGAACCTCTGTAGGAACAAGGTCCTAAAGGACTTGCCTTAACTGCTATGCACATGCACATCGCCTATCAATTATTTCTATAGCTATATCAGATCTATCATTAAGAAAAGGAAGCAACTTGTTACTAGGCACCTCATACCCATGTAGATTTTGCTTGCAAGAGAGAAGAAATTTTTCATAGCCATAAAAACTTGTACGGGGAAACAAAGATATGCTTGAGTAGCTATAAACTTAAAATCAAGTTTACTGCGTGGAGATAAATGATAAGGATGAATGGCCTGGAATGATTTTATGTAAGATGATTAATATGTATTGGTACCATCCACTTTCTAAACTAGAGAATAAAACTACACCTCAACCATGTCATAGACTATAAAGCGAAGCCCAAAGTCGTAAGTACCGAGGACATTGCTCATCAACTGCATGTGCTGACCAGGTTATAAAGTCTGATTCTTGCATTGCAAGGCCTAAAACATACCTGAGGAGCCAGTGTTGGCTTTCTGGTGAAGATACTCAGCGAAGGTTTTTGTGAATTACCTTCTGAGGTGTTGGCTAGCCATACCTAACTGCTGAGTGCACAAAGGCTAGTAATTGCATCTTCTTCAAAGATCAGTTTGCAATCTGTGTCCTGATGATCCTCTCTCCACTCTGATCACAATTTCCACTTCCTTTTAAGGGCAGGGCAAAGTACAATTAATGATTATTGGGCTGTCCGCTGGCTCGCACGACTACAGAACCTTCGGATTGATCAAGCACTTAAGGTTACGATGAACACCTCACAATTACATTATTGTAGTAACTTTACCCTTTCATACCTCAGAAACTATAACTGATATTAATCTGAAACAAGTTGCATTCTCACAGCACAAGAAAGGAGTATAACTCGTAGAACAGAGAAGTAACTGCGTGAAAATGTCCCAAGCTATTTCTTATGCAACTGGCCTCACAGCTTCAACACCTGCGCACCAAATTACTTAGAGGCTAAAGGGAGTAGAACCCTCAAATTTTCTCTGACACTACTTTACAGGTCGTAATGAAACGATATCGAGTGCTCCGTGTATATTTTTAGCTATATTCACAAAAACTTACCTTACTTCTGCCAAGAAAAACCTGAACAGTGTAATTTTCAGCAACAGACCCATTGCAAAGGGCATGGCAGTGGACGTGGTAATTAGTAAAATGGTCACTATAGCAACACAACTTTAATTACAGATACCTTACACGTAAATGGATGCATACACCCCCAAAATAAGAGAGTATTGACTATAACTCCAATAACTCCAATTACTATAACTCCAATAACTCCAATTACGCTCATATTTTGGGAGTGCATCTTCAGTATGTGAAATACCCATAATTAAAATTATGTTGCCATTACAATAATTTTACTAATTACCACTTCATAGCCACAATGAGTCTATTATAGTGTAGCCGCACCCATTACTTCACATCTCAGCTTTAAGTCTCAAATTCTTAGGTATTATTGAGAATGTTAGATCCAAACTGTTTATTCTTGTACCAGAGCTGGATTTCGGCATTATTCACTCAATGGAAGTCAGTTGAAAGAATCCAGGACCACGTGCATACATCACATGGCCAGCCCACACTTAGGGAGGCATGCTGCCATTGCCAGCTGTGCCTGCCATTATTCTAGAATTAGCTATGCCTTATGTCAATTTCTTGCAAAATAATTATTCCCACATTAATATCTCAAACCTAATCTCAGCTTACTCCTCATCTGTAGTCTCCCACTGTACTTACACTTGGCAGTGTGGCCATACTCAATAATGTTTAAATATGCATATATATAGCTACAAGAACATGGTACAATCAAGCTGGTGCACATTATTTTACAGAAAATAATAAGGATGAGACTGAAACAAAACGTATTTAGCCATGGGCCAGCCCTACCCATGACAGGGAAAAAACTGTGGTGCAATGTGATGAGTCAGGTGAAAACCCCTCACCACAGAAAAACCCAACTACAAAAATTATACATAAATTATAATCTGACAACGATTGAATTACTATACAATAACTTCTTCTACACCTTCTAATCTAAAGTGGTAAGCAAATGCATTCATTGGACAAAAATTTCAATGAGTTCAACGGGAGTGTCTTCATCAGTAAGTGCATAATCCCCACATATTCTTACTTCAATATCATCAGCTGTAGCCTCAGAAAGACTCTGACAAAAGTATGGTGGATCGTTGAACTCACAGCAGGTGCTTGTCGACCCACAGTTCTCCCCATCCCAGAGTGGATCATCAGAATAGAGTATAAAATTAGGAGTATCGGTATCAGTAGCAGTTTCACAAAAGTAGTCCTCCCCCACAAAGGGAGGGATAGTGGCGTCAGGGTTTGGTGCATTGGTACAGGGGCATACAGTACTGCTGTTACTTGACTCGCTATTTTCAACAGCAAATGTCCAAACATGATGCTTTTCTGTTCCACGCACAATGACCACTCCATCGACATAAGGGTCTTCTATTCTAGTCAGGCCGAAAGAGATATAGGGGTCAAATGCCTCTGGATGTCCAAACTGATAGGCTACAATTCTACCACAAATGTGAGAATATGAGATGCTGTAAGTACTGAAAGAGGCTGAGCTGCAGCCACCACCACCAAACAAGGTTTCATTAGTTCTTCCACATGCCCTCACTGCCCCTGTGGTCTCGTTCCATTCTGGCGGGCACTGCTGCGTGGGGTCAGTCATGTTGAGGTAGGCCACACGTGACCACCCTCCAGCACTGTTGCTGCTACAGGTACATTCTCTATCCATGTCGCAATAAATCTGAATAGCAGTTCCATTGGAGCTTGTGATCCAGTAGAATTCTGATGGTAGTTGAGGGTTGCATTGCGAAATTTGAAGGCAGGATGTTGCTGGATTCCCCTGGGTTAGGCCTGGGCATGGTGTAACAAATGTTATAACATCTTGTTGAATCTCAGCTCTGGCCATCTCCAGCTGCTCATCAGGAGGGCAAACTTGCTCACTTCCCTCCAAAACTTTAGCAGGGTAGGCTACTGGTACAATATCCTGACTGGAAACTTGCCTGCCTAGCAGGAACACTAAAAGCTGACACAAATACACTGTAGCCATCTCAATAGTTATCTGGATGCTTATAGAAATGCATATATATTTTGACTTAGTGTTAATGCCCCTGTGTGAGATACGATTATGATAAACATGCATGTGGGGGCATTGCTTATTTATGGACATTCATCTTGGGAGAGTACCGAATGACCAAACAGCTATCACCTGATATGCGGTCTGCTTGAAATAGCTACTCACAGTAAAAATTTGCAACTCAGGTAATTATGACCCCTTGTTTTTAACAGTAATATATAAGTATATTATGTAAACTGATATACAAATGTTACGACTTAACATATTATGCATGATCGAGCTAACTAAGTTGTGGACGTGACCAGTGAACTTGGTCCATGTTCCACAAACCCAGTTGTTTCTGTGCAGAAGAATAATTTAAAGCATTTGAAGAGTGTGTTACTGTTTTGGCACTAAATGTTGCCATTTCTACATAAAAGAATGAAGCTCTGGATTCTTGTTCCACATGCTTGGGTAAATTTCACTCTACATGCAATCAATAGAAGCTGCAATTCTCATGAGCTAAATTAATTTGTATCAAATGCCTTCTTCAGGCTATACATGGTACATCCAGGTGTGGTGTCCTTGAAAGACAGCTCACTAATAAATGCTAGCTACATGCAGCTGCATGAGGAAAAACTCCCACCTTTCCAAATTAAATTCAGAATCATGATTTTAGTTCTTTCCAAGCTTTGAAGATACAGGTGTGTGGACCACAGAACAAGGGTAAGTATTCACAGCCATGTGCCAGGCATGAGCAGTAACGCCTTCCTTCAAATTTGATTCATTGCATTCTTTAAGCTATGAGGTACAATAGCTACAAATAAGGCATGTCTACTATTCATATACACGTGTGTAGCAATCCCACCCTCAAGATTCATGAGGAAGATACTTTGAATATAAGCAGCTGGTATAGTCTTAAGTCCGGACGTCTATACCCCCTGGGCATGAGACTGCAGCAGCCGTAGTCTCAAGTCCAGACGTCTATATTCCTGGGTACCAGACTGCAGTAGCTGTAGTCTCAAGTCCAGACATCTACACCCCCTGCGTACCAGACTGTAGTAGCTGTTGTCTCAAGTTCAGACATCCATACCAGACTTCAGTAGCTGTAGTCTCAAGTCCAGACATCCATACCAGACTTTAGTAGCTGTGGTCTCAAGTCCAGACATCCATACCAAACTTTAGTAGCTGTAGTCTCAAGTCCAGACATCCGTACCAGACTTCGGTAGCTGTAGTCTCAAGTCCAGATTCCCACACCCCCTGAAGACGAGCAGTAACTACAGTCTCAAGTCCAGATTCCCACACCCCCTGAAGACGAGCAGTAACTACAGTCTCAAGTCCAGATCATTCTGATTCTGAGCCATTCAAATATCAAGGCATTATGAGTCATAAGCGATTTTGGAAGTATTTTGAGGTTGTAGTGTGCATGTGACCATGTGTGTATGCAACCCCATGTGATAATGAAGCCAAGTATAGCTATCAGGTTCTCCATGAAGCTTATTTGAGAGGACACCTGCAACATATATATACCTCCTGAAGCCATGCAGTATTTCTTTAGAGGTTATCCTGCCCACTCAAATCTGATACAAAAAGTTATTAATGCTAATTGTTTTCAATATCCAATGCACAGAAGGTTAAAGCCAGACCGTAGGCCTTCTGTAGCTAGTGCATCTACAGCAAATTTTGGCCATATATTTGAAAAATTACCTAATAAGTGCATGCTGATGATATCAACGGAAAATACTCTCTAGAACAGAAGCAGTACCAGGAGCAGTGTACAAAGAGGAGTGGCTACTGCATGTGTGGTATACAGCAAGTGGAAAGTGGAGGTGGAAGTGGAAATGGAAGTACAGATGGAAGTGGAAGTGAGCTGGTCATGTGACTGTAGCTACTCAACCACTGAATAACATTAGATTGCTGAGGTTACTGGCACTTCCTCTTACCAATACCAGACACACAGTATTATTATCTCACTTTGAGCCAAGATTCAACAGATTAGTGAATACCTCCATTGCCTACATACAGTGCCATTATCTTGCTATATAAAGAGATGCTTTTACTATTACAGTCTATAAGACCCCATGGGTGCGCAGTAGAGGACAGGTAGAGTCACCTACTGAGGTTCAGCTATCCCTTGGCAGTAATAGCTGAACCTCAGTAGGAACAAGGTCCTAAAGGACTTGCCTTAACTGCTGTGCACATGCACAGTGTATGTACAGTAAATATTGGCCACTACCTCTTACAACTACCAGACAGAGTACTATTATCTCACTTTGTGCCAAGATTTAACGGATTAGTGAATACCTCCATTGCCTACGTACAGTGACATTATCTTGCAATATAAAGAAAAGCCTTTACTATTACAGTCTATAAGACCCCATGGGTGCACAGTAGAGGACAGGTAGAGTCACCTACTGAGGTTCAGCTATCCCTTGGCAATAATAGCTGAACCTCAGTAGGAACAAGGACTTGCCTTAACTGCTGTGCACATGCACATTGCCTATCAATTGCTTCTATAACTATATCAGAATCAGCTAATGTGTATTGGATGCTCTGGCCGTTGCTGAGTGGCTCAATTAAATTGGTCAATAAAGGAATAATGTCCTATAATCAATACCATCTGTTATATTATAATACCTAATTTTGATAGTAATTGAGAGAAACTGCACCTCAACTTTGCCATAGACTAAAGCAAAGCCCAAAGTCGTAAGTACAGAGGACATCGCTCATCAACTGCATGTGCTGACCAGGCTAAATTCTTGCATTGCAAGGCCTAAAATTAGCAACAGTTTTTGTGAATTAGCTTCTGAGGTGTTGGCTAGCCATTGAGTGCATCGATGCTAATAATTGCATCTTCAAGAAGAAGATCAGTTTGGAACCTGTGTCCTGTCAATTAATTTATGCTCTCTCTCCACTCGGATCACAATGCCCATTTCCTGTTATGGGCGGGGCAGAGTATAAATTATTGGGATGTCCGCTGGCTTGCAAGGCTGTGGAACCTTTGCATTGACCAAGCACTGAAGCCTGTGAATCGTAAATACCCATGCAGCTGAACAGTGTAATTTCCGGCAACAGACCCATTGCAAAAGGCATAGCAGTGGGCGTGGTAATTAGTAAATAGTCACTATAGCAACATAAATTTACCTTACACGTGGATGGATGCATACATCCCCAAAATATAAGCATAGCTAATTGACAATAACTCCAATAACTCTAATTATGCTCATATTTTGGGAGTGCATCATCAATATATGAAGTATCCAAAATTAAAATTGTGTTGCCTATTTTACTAATTACCATGTTATAGCCACAATGGGTCTATTATAGTGGAGCCGCACCCATTACTTCACATCTCAGCAAATTCTTGGGTATTAATCCCACTGTATTGTGCTTTGATTCTCATTCTCAGTATTTCCTCTAGTTTACACAATTTACACATTCCTTATCACTTGTTGTACTGCAACATTCTTGCAAGGACAAGGACTGTTACGATCCAAACTGTTTATTCTTGTACCAGAGCTGGATTTTGGCATTATTCACTCAATGGAATTGAAGTCAGTTGAAAGAATCCAGGACCACGTGAATGCATCACATGGCCAGCCCACACTTAGGGAGGCATGCTGCCATTGCCAGTTGTGCCTGCCATTATTCTAGAATTATGCCTTATGCGAACTTCTTGCAAAATAATTATTCCCACATAACTATCTCAAACCTAATCTCAGCTCACTCCTCATCTGTAGTCTCCCACTGTACTTACACTTGGCAGTGTGGTCACACTCGATAATGTTTAAATATGCACATAGCTATATACAAGAACATGGTACAATCAAGCTGGTGCTATAAAAATGTGTACACATTATTCTATACGAACCCATGGGTGCACAGTAGATGGCGGGTAGAGTTACCTACTGAGGTTCAGCTATCCCTTGCAACGGGAGGCAATAATAGCTGAACCTCAATAGGAGCCTTATCTGCTATGCGCATGCACATCGCCTATCAATTGTTACTATGACTACATCAGAACCGACTAATGTGTACCGGTTACTCTAGCTGTTGCTGAGTGGCTCAATTGAATTGGCCAATAAGGGAATAATGTCCTATAATCAATATCCTCTACGATATCATTATAATACCTAATCTCCTCTATAGTAATCGTATGTGCCTTCTGCTCCAGCTGTGCCTGCCATTATTCTAGAACTATGCCTTATGCTAACTTCTTGCAAAATAATTATTCCCACATAATTATCTCAAACCTAATCTCAGCTCATTCCTCATCTGTAGTCTCCCACTATACTTACACTTGGCAGGGTGGTCACGCTCAATAATGTTTAAATATGCACATAGCTACAAGAACATGGTACAATCAAGCTGATGATACAAAAATATTACACTGGTGTACACATTATTTTTTTTACAGAAAATACTAAGAATGAGACTGAAACAAAAAGTACTTAGCCATGGGCCAGCCCTACCAATGACAGGGAAAAAACTGTGGTGCAATGTGAGGGGAAAACCTGAGTCAGGTGAAAACCCCTCACCACAGAAAAACCCAACTACAAAAATTCTATATAGTTATACCTTATAATCTGACAACTATTGAATTACTGCACAAAGACTTCTGCTACATGTACAATTATGCATTTATTGTACAAAAATCTCAATAAGTTCAATGGGATTGTCTTCATCAATAGTAAGCTGGTCTCCACATATTCTTACTTCAATATCATCAGCTGTAGCCTCAGAAAGTCTCTGACAAAAATATGGTGGATTGTTGAACTCACAGCAGGTGCTTTGTGACCCACAGTTCTCCCCATCCCAGAGTGGATCATCAGGATAAAGAACATGGCTCCAGGCACCAGTGACACCAGTTTCACAGAAGTAGTCATTTCCCACAAAGGGTGGGATAGTAGGGACAGGGTTTGGTGCATTGGTGCAGGGGCATACAGTTTTGCCGGTACTTGACTCACTGTTTTCACCAGCAAATGTCCAAACATGATGTTTCTCTGTTCCACGCACAATGACCACTCCATCAACATAAGGGTCTTCTATTCTAGTGTATCTTCCTTCGGTATAGGGACGAAATGCATCTGGTGATGCAAACTGATAGCCTACAATTCTACCACAAATGTGAGAATATGAGATGTTGTAGGTACTGAAAGAGGCTGAGCTGCAGCCACCACTGCCATCCAAGGTTTGATTGGTTCTTCCACATGTCCTCACCGGCTCTGTGATCTCCCTCCATTCTGGTGGGCACTGGTGAGTGGGGTCGGTCATGTTGAGGTAGGCCACACGTGACCACCCTCCAACACTGTTGTTGTTACAGGTACATTCTCTATCCATATCGCAATAAATCTGAATAGCAGTTCCATTAGAGCTTGTGATCCAGTAGAATTGCGATGGTAGTTGAGGGTTGCATTGCGAAATTTGAAGGCAGGATGTTGCTGGATTCCCCTGGGTTAGGCCTGGGCATGGTGTAACAAATGTTATAACATCTTGTTGAATCTCAGCTCTGGCCATCTCCAGCTGCTCATCAGGAGGGCAAACTTGCTCACTTCCCTCCAAAACTTTAGCAGGGTAGGCTACTGATGCACTATCCTGACTGGAAACCTGCCTGCCTAGCAGGAATACTACAACCAGGCACAAATACACTGTAGCCATCTCAATATTTATCTGGAGACTTGCAATTGTGGATTTGTGTGCCTTGCGAACACTGAGAATAATTATACATTTTGGGTTAAAATACTGTTTGTGTAGTAGATTTTATTTTATGGACTATATTGTAAGAATGCAATTAGCGTGCACTGGGCGTATGAGTTAGGACATTGGAAGAGTTATAATATGTAAATTGATCATGAGTACTAACCTGTTACTCTTACACATACGTCATTACATGTAACTGATGTGTAGAGTATTAGTTTATGTGCATCAATCACCACCACATCCTACAGGATTTGAGGGCTCCAGATTACATACTGAACATACTTAGCCTACTAGTTTCTCTATAAATGGTAGACTTGATTCATAATAACCAATGATTAAACTTCCAATCTCTCAAGGGTGTTTACGTATGGGTACATTGGACTACATGTAGGAGGAAGGGCAGAAGGTAATTATGCCAAACACATATTTCTGAAAAGGAAAGTGTTACTCCGATGATCAAATCAAAAACAGGTTAATTAGTGAGCAGTGATGTTTCGATGGTAGCTATCGCAAAAAATTTACATTACTTTTACAATTAGTACATACGTACAATATGGAAGAGTTATGCAATTAAACAGCACCATCATAAGAGTGCGTACATATAAGGTCAAAGGTCACAGCTTGAGACAAACTTCACTTTACCATAGATAATATACGGGTGGGTATATTATCTATGACTTTACCTATTGCTGTAGTGCTCATGCAGTTAATTATTCTAAACACAATTCTCTGATGGAAAGTGCTACTCTTAGCTATAATTAAATCAAGAATGGTTATCTCACTTTGTGTCGAGAATTTAACAGATCAGTAAATACCTCCCTTTCCTTCTAAAATCTGTGTATTATTTTCACTATCCAACACACAAAGGTTGATCCCTGAATGCCAGCCAGCCAGTGGGTACTGTAGTATTATATGCTTACACTAAACATAAAATACGGTGTATATTTATTGGTTATCACTAGCTATAAGTAGCTTTTAAGAAGTGAAGGCTCAGACTTCATACGTACCTCTTCAATTCTGACACGAAAAAGTAATTCGAAATTAATGAAATGCAACTAGTACTGTTGCCATAGCTACTTAATGGGCCAGATTTGGAAAGTTGACAAAATTTAATTAGCATGTGCTGACGGCATCAGTGGAAAATGGTCTGGTCTCTCTGCTGATATTCACAGGCACATTCTGTAGGCATATGTACATTGAGTAGATATGACTTCATAAACTTATACACAATTTATATGTGCTCATTTGGTCTGGAGGTGCCTTCTCGCATATTATGGGGCATCTAGGCCACATAAAATGTATCAAACTTGTTCTAGTTAGATGATGGCATTGAGTGGTTTACAGGAAATACACGAGAGCTAGGCTTCATCTGATAGACCATGCATGCGAAGCTTAATTAAGTTTTCTATGCTCTATCTGGCATTTACGGTAGTTAGAACATATATTCTAGCTACTATAATTGGCAGATAGAGCATTGGCAGCTGTATAGACGGCTACCGGCACCTTTGAACCGCCCACACAGTATAATACAAGGTAAGTTTAGCTATGTACAAATAGATCAGAGACGATCCGTCTGATAGGTGGAAGCTGTACTTAAAGTCCTTTGTACGTCATTAACGAAAAGATAGCTTGTATTTTCTTTATAAGGGCTACATAGCAACATATGTACGTACTGTTTCTCCAAAGTGGGGACAGTGGCATGTCCACTCTCAAATACACCTGTGTTACAAGAACCCATACCCATGCTATATTTAGAAGCTATATTTGGAAGCTGATTGGATGAGCCAATTACAGTTCCAGTACTCAAACCCACTTCCTCCTGAGCCATGCAGTATTCCCTTTACCACTTATCCTGCCCATGCACTCAAATCTGCCTTGTGGCTACGAATCTGTGTAAACATGCTAATTGCTTTCAATATCCAACACTCAAAGGTTGAAGCCAGTCAGTAGGCCTTGATCATTTGTGCTAGTTTTCTGCCAATTATGCTATTCCCTAATTCCCCAGCTCTGCCCTTATTATGCTCTCAATGAGTGTCTATTATGCGCAAGTTAGTGCAGTAATGAACACAGCTGTCAGGAGCCATTGCGACAGTCTCAGACTTACTGATCTCAGGTTCTGAGCCACTCTCTACAGTAACTAAGTAAGGCCTCAGTATTCGCCATTTTTACCACGAGGTGGGGAGCTATAAATAAAAGTCTGTAGCTGTGTAACGTACGCCCAATACTCTGCATAGTATGCTACCATAATTGTCTATGTCACCTTATACCGAGGGATAATTTTGGGGGGAAATATTTTCACAAATTTCGCAGCTCAATCGTTATGCATAAATGTTTTTTAATAACCATGCATGCATGTGAGTGTAGCATCAGCTGTACCACGAAAAGTTTCTCCCTCAAAATAAACCCGCTACACAGTAATATGCTGAAATTGTGTTGGCATTATTGGGTAATGTTGTAAATGGATATTGTCAGTAACCAGTAAAGGGTCAGATATTATGATCATGGTTATGCTTTAATAGTTCAACTCTGACAAAGAACAGTCCATGCCTATTTGGCAGGAAATGCAGGGAGTCAGAATTCTGAAGTTTCTGTGGCTTTACTATTAGTTTTGCATTCTGAAGTCAAGCAATAAACTTTACAATTTGTGAAACAGTCTGTTATGAAAAACAAATTTCACAGGCAATTTGTACATCTCTTTCAAGTCTGATAGCTAAAGGCTCAGAAACTTCACAGATGTTTAAGCATGACCGCCATGAACAATTTGTGAAACAATCTGAAATGAAAAACAATTTAGCTACACAGGCAATTTGTACATCTCTTTCAAGTCTGGTGAAGGCACAGAAGTTTCACAGATGTTTATAACGAGATGTAGGAGTCAGATCTCTGAAATTTCAGTGGCTTTTTCATTCTGTAGTCAAGCAATAAATTTGACAATTTGCGAAACAGTCTGTTATGAAAAACAAATTACACAGGCAATTTGTACATCTCTTTCAAGTCTGATAGCTAAAGGCTCAGAAACTTCACAGATGTTTAAGCATGACCGCCGTGAAGTCATTTTACAATCCATGGAGGAGTGGGCTCCAACTGCTGCAACTGTCACCAGTCAGTGTCCATGGAGGAGTGGGCCTCGACTCAAAATACTAAGTACACTCTCCACCCACTCAATGTAAAAATGTACTTTTGATCTTGTTTATTGTTACTATAGTTACGTACGTTGAAGTAAACTGGCTGGTTCCAGTAGCAGCTGGTGGAAGTTAGGATTACTTGTGTTGACAGCACTCAAAATTTGTACCATGGAGCATGTGCAGTGAAGCACTAATTATGCCTCTCCTTGCGCTTATTTTGAAAATTATGATTAGGCAGAGAAGACCCATAATCAAAATTGCTGCTTATGCTTCCTGCAACTGAAACATGAGTTACATAGTCTCATGGAGGAGTGAGCCATGACTCAAGGCAAGCTAAAACACTAAGAAATCTCTCCACCCACCAAATGTGTACTCTGTGATACTATTGCACATGTTTTTTATTACTATATTTACCCATGACTGGTTCTGGTGACGTACAGCTGGTGGATAAGTATTACTGCCAGCCAATCCCATGGTTGTTACTGGAACCAGTTGGTTTCAGAACAGAAACTAAACCAACTGAAAAACTGTGTCTTTAGAGACTGTGATATAATCTTCTCTTAAATTTGTGCCTACATACGTGCAAACAATTATGCACAGAGTACTGTAACAGGATTGGTCAGAACTAGTGCCAGACAGTTTCAAAACATTTTTGAGCTAGAAAAGCATATATTTTACCTAATTAAATTAATCATCAAAAGAATAATATGTTACACACTACCAGACAATAAGATTGCAGCCTCGATTGAAAAAATATCACTAAAGTCATAATTGACGATTTTTTTTTGCATCCAAATTTCATTGGTAGAATACCCTGGGGGAAGGAGGAGGGGCAACTTCAAATGTGCATTTTGTATCGCTCGCTACGACATTCAAATTTGAGGTACTATTTCTGTAGCTAGTGTATGTACAGTAAATATTGGCCACTACCTCTTACAACTACCAGACAGAGTACTATTATCTCACTTTGTGCCAAGATTTAACGGATTAGTGAATACCTCCATTGCCTACGTGCAGTACCATTATCTTGCTATATAAAGAGATGCTTTTACTATTACAGTCTATAAGACCCCATGGGTGCACAGTAGAGGACAGGTAGAGTTACCTACTGAGGTTCAGCTATCCCTTGGCAATGACAGCTGAACCTCAGTAGGAACAAGGACCTAAAGGATGTGCCTTAACTGCTGTGCACACGCACATTGCCTATCAAATGCTTCTATAACTATATCAGAATCAGCTAATGTGTATCAGTTGCTCTGGCTGTTGCTGAGTGGCTCAATTAAATTGGTCAATAAAGGAATAATGTCCTATAATCAATACCCTCTATGATATTATAATACCTAATTTTGATGGTAATTGAGAGAAACTGCACCTCAACCATGCCATAGACTAAAGCAAAACCCAAAGTCGTAAGTAAGTACAGAGGACATCGCTCATCAACTGCATGTGCTGACCAGGTTATAAAGTCTGAAGCATTGCAAATCAGCAACAGTTTTTGTGAATTAGCTTCTGAGGTGTTGGCTAGCCATTGAGTGCATCGAGGCTAATAATTGCATCTTCAAGAAGAAGATCAGTTTGGAACCTGTGTCCTGTCAGTTAATTTATGCCCTCTCTCCACTCGGATCACAATGCCCATTTCCTGTTATGGGCGGGGCAGAGTATAATTTTTTGGGATGTCCACTGGCTTGCAAGGCTATGGCATTGATCAAGCACTGAAGCCTGTGAATCGTAAATACCCATGCAGCTGAACAGTGTAATTTCCGGCAACAGATCCATTGCAAAAGGCATAGCAGTGGGCGTGGTAATTAATAAATAGTCACTATAGCAACATATATTTACCTTACACGTGGATGGATGCATACATCCCCAAAATATAAGCATAGCTAATTGACAATAACTCCAATAACTCCAATTATGCTCATATTTTGGGAGTGCATCATCAATATATGAAGTATCCTAAATTAAAATTGTGTTGCCATAGCAATTATTTTGCTAATTACCATGTTATAGCCACAATGGATCTATTATAGTGGAGCCACACCCATTACTTCACATCTCTGCTAGACTTGAGATAAATGCATCTATTCTCAAATTCTTGGGTATTAATCCCACTGTATTGTGCTTTGATTCTCATTCTCATTTTTTTCTCTAGTTTACACATTTACACATTCCTTATCACTTGCTGTAGTGCAACATTCTTGCAAGGACAAGGACTGTTATGATCCAAAATGTTGTACTTGAGCTGGATTTTGGCATTATTCACTCTATGGAATTGAAGTCAGTTGAAAGAATCCAGGACCACGTGAATGCATCACATGGCCAGCCCACACTTAGTGACGTATGCTGCCATTGCCAGCTGTGCATGCCATTATTCTAGAATTATGCCTTATGCCAACATCTTGCAAAATAATTATTCCCGCATAAGTATCTCAAACCTAATCTCAGCTCACTCCTTATCTGTAGTCTCCCACTGTACTTACACTTGGCAGTGGGGTCACACTCAATAATGTTTAAATATGCATATAGCTACAAGAACATGGTACAATCAAGCTGGCGCTACAAAAATATTACAATGGTGTGCACATTATTTTTTCACAGAAAATTCTAAGGATGAGACTGAAACAAAAAGTATTTAGCCATGGGCCAGCCCTACCCATGACAGGGAAAAAACTGTGGTGCAATGTGAGGGGAAAACCTGAGTCAGGTGAAAACCCCTCACCACAGAAAAACCCAGCTCCAAAAACTATTAATACCTATACCTTATAATTTGATAATCAAAAATTATTGCACAAAGACTTCTACTACACTAACTAATCAAAAGTGATAAACAAGTGTATTTATTGCACAAAGATCTCAATAAATTCAATGGGAGTGTCTTTAATACTAACATACTCACTTCCACATATTCTTACTTCAATATCATCATCTGTAGCCACAGGGAGACTCTGACAAAAGTATGGTGGATTGTTGAACTCACAGCAGGTGCTTTGTGACCCACAGTTCTCCCCATCCCAGAGTGGATCATCAGGATGAAAGCCAAAACTGGAGTTTATACCACTGATACCAGTTTCACAAAAGTAGTCGTCTCCCACAAAGGGAGGGATAGTGACAGGGTTTGGTGCATTGGTGCAGGGGCAAACACTTGAACCATTATGTTCCTCACTACGTTCACCAGCAAATGTCCAAACATGATGCTTTTCTGTTCCACGCAGAATGACCACTCCATCGACATAAGGGTCTTCTATTCTAGTGTACAGGTAGAAGATTGAAAATGCATCTAGTACTCCAAACTGATAGCCTACAATTCTACCACAAATGTGAGAATATGAGATGTTGTAGGTACTGAAAGAGGCTGAGCTGCAACCAATACCATATATCAAGGTTTCATTCGTTCTTCCACATGTCCTCACTGGCTCTGTGATCTCCCTCCATTCTGGTGGGCACTCATGAGTGGGGTCAGTCATATTGAGGTAGGCCACACGTGACCACCCTCCAACACTGTTGTTGTTACAGTTACATTCTCTATCCATATCGCAATAAATCTGAATAGCAGTTCCATTAGAGCTTGCAATCCAGTAGAATTGTGATGGCAGTTGAGGGTTGCATTGTGAAATTTCAAGGCAGGATGTTGCTGGATTCTCCTGGGTTAGGCCTGGGCATTGTGTAAGTATATGAATTAGAACATCGATATCTTGTCGAATCTCAGCTCTGGCCATCTCCAGCTGCTCATCAGGAGGGCAAACTTGCTCACTTCCCTCCAAAACTTTAGCAGGGTAGGCTACTGGTACACTATCCTGACTGGAAACCTGCCTGCCTAGCAGGAACACTACAACCAGACACAAATACACTGTAGTCATCTCAATATTTATCTAGATACTTGCAATTGCAGATTTGTGTGCCTTGCTAACACTAAGAATATTTATACATTTTGGGTTGAAATATATACTGTTTGTGTAGTATGGATATATTGTAAGGAATGCAATTAGTGTGCACTGGGTATATGAGTTAGGACATCAGAGGAGTTAAAATATGTAAATTGATCATGAATACTAACCTGTTGCTCTTACACATGTACTACACATATATCATTATTGATGTGTTGAATATTTAATTTATATGCATCAACCACCACCACATCCCACAGGAATTATGTACTGAACATACTTAGCCTACTGGCTTCTCTATATATGGCAGAATTAATTGAAAATAAGCAATTATTAAACTCACTTCCACTTCCAATCTCTCAAGGATGTCTACATATAGGTACCTTGGACTACATGTAAGAGGACGGGCAGAAGTTAATTACGCTAAACACATATTTCTGAAATAGAAAGTACTACTTAAAACCAAAAGTGTTATTTAATTAAAAAAACATGTAATGTTAATTAATTAGTGAGCAGTGATGTTGTGATGGTAGCTATCACAAAAATATTACATTAGTTTTACAATTAGTTAATACATGCAATATGGAACAGTCATGCAATTAAAAAGCACCATAGCAAGTATTTCATAAGAGTACACACATACGAAGTCAAAGGTCACAGCTTGAGACCCATCCTTTGTAATTACTTTACCTGTTGCTATATAGCCTCATGCAACCATTCCCAAATCACACTTGAATCCATTGGATTACACATTCAAATAATTATGCTGGCGTAATTGGACAATGCCCACACATTAATACTGTTATGTAACTTTGTATCAAGAATTTAACAGGTCAGTGAATACCTCCCTTTCCTTCTAAAATCTGCTAATTATGTTCACTATCTAACACACAAAGGTTGATCCATGCCAGCCAGCCAATGGATTCTGTATTAATTATAATATCATACTTACACTAAACATATAGTGGTTTACGATACTGTTTACATTATTGGGTATCACTAACTAAGGCGCAGATTTCATACATATCAATTGAAGGGCTCAGAACCAGAGTGGGCTAACCCACATGGAAATAGCATAAATTAAACAAAAATGAAGGGAAATTATGCACACCCTATGAGCATATGGACAAAATTTTGAATTCTCAGTAGCTCCTGAAACAGAGGGGACAATTTCATTGGTTGGACTACTAGCTCTGCTTCTCGGCCCTTTACTTATGTACATGCCAAACTAGCCAGGAAAACATGGAACATCTAGAACAGCAGAGCAGCAATGTAGGGCTTATCCTCCTACATTACTTATGTGCACAGTAGCAACAATGGAGTGAAGGTTTATTGTACACATCTTGACAAGCTGTATGGTATGAATTACTCACACTTGCCCAGCAACATGTATTAGAGGAAACACCTATCTGTTGCAATATAAAGAAAACAGTATATATAGCAACAACTTGGATCCAGCTGCTGTCATAATTATGATTCCTCAAACATGTTTACGATATTATGCGTAATTTCATACCATACCGCTTGTGAACATGTGTATTCGCTCCATTGTTGCTACTTTGTAGGTCATTAATGCATATTAATTGAAGGGCTGAGGAACAGAACTAGTAGTCCAACCCACAACTATTGAAATATTTAAGCTACTGAAAATTAAAAATTTTGTCCATATGATCATGGGTGTACATAACAATTTCCAGTATTTGATTGAGGGTTAGCCCACTATGGCTCTGAGCCCTTCAATTCTGACACACAAATAAGTTATTATGCATACCACGAGGCATATTTAAGAGGACACATGGAGAGACATAGTGCTTCCCTCGGCTGCAAAGGAGCTGGTGTTTCGAAGTATTGGCTCTACTAGTAGCATCTGAAAGTAGTGGCATAGCAGAGTTACTGTAGTAAGTGCAGAAAAAATTGTATGAAGAATGTGCAGTCTCAGATGGGTTGGATTGGTCAGATTTGTTTCCTGAACCTAATCTCTGTTTAGCCTGAACCAATGACCTCACAAACTTATACACTTCTATATGGGTTCATATAGAAGGAGGTACTTCCATTAAAAATCTCTCACATGGGCTTATAATAAAGCTATACACATACCAGAGACGATTTGTCTGATGGTTGGAAGCTGTATTTTAAGCCCCTTGTACGTAATTAATGACAGCTGGACAGGTGATACTCAGCTACATACTGCTTGTCCCAATTGTTCCTGTCGCCCTTCCACTCTCAGATACATCTTGTACACCTTGTGATGTGGTGTGGTGTGCTGTGAGAACCCATACCCACGCTATATTGCAAGCAGCACAGCTTTTTAGCCAATTAGCTATATAGTTCCAGTGCTCAAAGTCTCAAACCCACTTCCTCCTGAGCCACACCTTTTAGAGCTTGACCTGCCCACTCAAATCTGCTTTGTGGGTACACGTCTGTGTAAACAGTATTTTATATTCCCAGGTGATTGTGCTATTCCCTAATTCCCCAGCCAGGGTTGTTAGATGCTTTGTTATTGTCAGTTTGGTGTATATAGGCTTTGATGTCGTGAACATAGCTATCAATTTGGTTCAGACATTCGACTTCCACCAGGATTCTACTGAAGAGGGGGTGTAGCTAAGATGCTTTAATTCGGTGTAGGCTTTGATGTTGCCAACATAGCCATCAACTTGGTTTGGGGATTTGTCTTCCTGAGTGACCTTATCTTAACTCTTTCCCAGCCAAATTTTAATACATCCATAAGGCTTATGTGAATTTATATGAGCTTTTTATATTAGGCGTTAATATAAAGTACATAGTTTTCTCTATTTTATATCGGCACATAAATGTGCCCATGGTTTGCAAAGAGTTTAACATAACACTGGCACGTGGTTTAATAATAAAGACCCATGTGCATTTTGGTTACTGCAGTAAATCTGTCACCACTGTGACAGTGTCTGAGTAGCAAGGAAGGTACAAGTTACATGTAGGCTTCATTATATGTAATTTATTGAACTTGACTATGGAGTATCGAATTCCATAGATGGAACAAATTACCCACTTTGAGGCCTAACTCTTACCTTCATACTCAGACTTCAGAAATTCAGGTAACCACTAAGTATATAGTCACATATTTTTTGCAGTGTATAATGGGTTCTCTTAGCCTCGAACCCAGATCATGGGTCCCTGGAATTGAGGCCAGGAAGGGTTCTCAGAGTGCATAATGAAGAGTGCAAGGATAAACTAGCTATTGACTAAAGCAGTTTGGATTCCAGACCACAGCTGGAAAGAGTACAGCATAGCCTTCACCACAGCTCATCCTGCCCACTCAAATGTACCAAAACAGTAATAAGTGAGTCTGCTAATTACTTTCAATATCTAACACATAAAGGGTGAATGTCAGTCAGCTAGCGGTTACTGTATTTTCCTTATGGACAGATGTCACAAACAATATAGTTTGGAAGCATGCATCTTAAAGTTGTGGTGTGGATGCATGTGCATGCAAGCCCGTCTTGTAATTAAGCCAAGTATATGGGACTTATGGGTTCTCTCAGCATACCATGAGGCATACATAAGAGGACGCATGAAGAGGCATAGTGCTCCCTCAGCTCCAAAAGAAATACAAGCTGGTGATCTGGAGTGCTGGCACTGTCGGTAGCGTCTGGAAGTAGTAGCATGGTGGTATAGTAAGTGTGGAAAGAATATTATGAAGATCGAATGTGTATATAGTCTCACGTTGTCAAGGTAATCTTAGACTTGAACTCTCTAGTAGAGACCCAGTTCAGGTCGAAACGTTTGTACAAGAGAAGATTACCTCAACAACCTGAAGTTCCCCACATTGTCAAGTCACTTTAAAATTCAGCTTCCAATCGTCATACCTAGCTACTTACGTACATTATAGCTACCACAAGTTTGAGGATACTTGAAAAGAGCTCTACACACAGACCCTTTCTGTACGCACATGTATGTATGTAGTGCTTCAGTTGGCTTATAATGACTTTGACAATTTGTGTACTTGTAACACACATGCAGTACTATCATTAGTCTCCGGAAGAAGTACACTGCAAAAAAAAAAAATGTAGTTGTTTTGACCACTTAGTGGTTACTTGAATCTCAGAAGTCTGAGTATGAGGTAAGAGTGAGTTAGGCCGCAAAGTGGGTAATTTGTTCCTTGCTATGGAAATTGACGTTCCATAGTAGAGTTGCATAGCAAGGAACAAATTACCCACTTTGAGGCCTTACTCCTACCTTCATACTCAGACGTTAGAAATTCAGGTAACCACTAACTAAAGGTGGTCAAAACAACTACATTTTACAGCTGGCAGGTGCATATGCATTGTCTGCCAAGTATGGACACACACCGCATTGAATGTGGACATGGCCTGAGGAAATGCAGTGCAGTACGTCATGGTTGGTTAGCTAGAGAAGCCCTAGTCCTCACAAAGAAATATCAGTTGTATAAGTATTTCGATCAGTTTGTTAATTACATAGTCGCTTACACATGCTTCAGCTTCCAAGTGAATAGACCATTATCTGTGTGATGTCATTATAATGACATTATTGCTCACTAATTAGAAATTTATCAGATTAAATTGTTGTTTTTTCTTCCTCAGCCTGAACCGTACTTGAATTTGAATGCAGTAACTTATTCCATCTCTGAGATACGTATGTATCATTATTTGCATAGCTAAGCAAAGTTCATGCATACAATTATAGCATTACGGTATACACCATTAATGTTTTCCGTAGACCTTGTTCTAGGAGGGGAAGCTTCTGCTCCCCCCCCCCCCCCCCCCCCCAATGGAAAATTTCACTGATGCACATGTCCAAGTAGCATTTGTATAATAACAATTTGGGTGAATGTTTGAGAGGTTGGCAAAAACTTAATTAGCATCTGCTGACAGCATCAGTGGAAAATGGTGTCTTTATTTGCTATAGCAACGTAGCTTTTAATTATACCACAAATTTGATGATATTCACAGGCACATTCCGTAGGCATTTGTATATGGAGTAGCTACGACCTCACAAACATATACACAGTTCACACGGAAGGTTTGGTCTGGAGGTGCCTCTGGGGTAAATCTCTCATACAAAATCATCAAACTTGCAGTAATCAACTTCCGTAGCTATATATATATCAGAGACGATCTGTCTGATGGCTGGAAGCTGTACTTATATGTAATTAATGACAGCTGGTTATATGGACTACCTAGCTACTGTGCTTCTCCCAAGTGTAATTGGCATGTCCACTCTCAAATACACCTTGTGGTGTGCTGTGAGACCATAGCCATGCTTTATTTGGAAGGTAATCAGATACAAATATCAGCTGTTCAGCCAATTATAGTTTCAGCACTCCAACCCACTTCCTCCTGAGCCATGCCAGAGTTTGTCCTGCCCACTCTAATCTGCTTTGTGGCTACCAATCTGTGTAAACAGTACTTATACTAACTGCTACAAATATCTAACACACAAAGGTTGAATGAGGCCAGTCAGTCAATTATGCTTGTTCTCTGCTGATTGTGCTATTCCCTAATTCCCCAGCTCTGCTCCTGTTATACTCTCAACCAGTTCTTATTATGCTCAAGTTGTGTTCAATTCTGGTGATAAAGTTAATTCAAAAGTGCAGTAGCTAATTAATAGTCTAAGAGCTGATAATCACTGCATCAGTCTCAGTCTCGCTGATCTCACATTCTGAGCCACTTTCTACTAATTAATTACCTTTCACTTGTGATTTGGCATCCTTAGTTAAACAACCTAGACGATGATTGTGTGTGTTCTATGTGATTTAGAACACCCCAGGCCCCTCAGTATTATCCTCGCTACACTCAGACACTATTGCCTGGGCCCCTCGGTATTCTAAAGCACGTAGAGCCCTTGCACTCGTCATCTAACTATTATTTTGAGTGGGCAGGATAACGTGTACTCTAAAGGGAGTACACTGCAAAAAGAATTTCTGAAGTCTGAGAACAAGGAATATGAGCCAGGCCGCAAAGTGGGTAATTTGTTCCTTGCTATGAAAATTGCCATTCCATAGTGAAGTCCATTAGCAAGGAACAAATTACCCACTTTGAGGCCTAACTCCTACCTTCATGCTCAGAAATCAGAAATACCGGTAACCACTAAGGTGGTCAAAACAACCATATTTTACAGCTGCCAGGTGCATCATGTATTACCTGCCAAATATGGACGCACACCTCAAGGCATATTTGAGAGTGGACATGGCACAAGAAAATGCAGTGCAGTTCGTTACGGTTGATTAACTAGAGCGGAACTAGTCCTCACAAAGAAATGCCGATTGTATAAGTATTTTGATCAGTTTGTTAATTATGTACCACATGTTTCAGCTGCTAATGGAATAATCAATTTTCCGTGTGATGTCATCACAATGACATTAAGTTATCGGATTAAACTGTTTTTTTTCCTCCTTAACTCAGCCTGAGCCATACCTGAAATTTGAATGCAGTAACTTACTCCATCTCTGAGATACATAATTATGTACCATTATTTGCATAAACAAAGCTCACGCATACAATTATAGCATTATGGTATGCACCATTTAATTCTTTCGATAGAGAATGTACCAGGAGCCTGGAGGGGCAACTTCTGCCCCCCTCTATGGAAAATTAACATATTTCACTACATCATTTAATATAAGTACTTGTATAATAACGATTTGGGTGAATGGTGGCAAACTTTGGAAAGGTTGACAAAACGTAATTAGTATGTGTTGACAGCATCAGTGGGAAATGGTCTGGTGTCTCTGCTATTGCAACATAGCTTTAATTTGGGCACAACATTTGATGATTTCACAGGCACATTCTGTAGGCATTTGTAAATGGAGTAGGCACGACCTCACAAACGTATACACAGTTCATATGGAGGTTTGGTCTGAAGGTACCTCTGGGGTAAATCTCTCATATAAAATCATCAAACTTGCAGTAATCAACCTCTGTAGTTATACATATATCAGAGACGATCTGTCTGATGGTTGGAAGCTGTCATTAATGACAGATGGCATTTATCTATATGGGCGTAGCTACTGTGCTTCTCGCAAGTGTCATGCAATGCACTGTCCCTTTGGCATGTCCACTCTCAAATACACCTTGTGGTGTACTGTGAGAACCCATACCCATGCTATATTTGGAGATACAAATATCAGCTGTTCAGCCAATTATAGTTCCAGCACTCAAACCCACTTCCACCTGAGCCATGCCTTTAGAGCTTGTCCTGCCCACTCAAATCTACTTTACGGTACTTACACTAACTGCTACAAATATCCAACACACAAAGGTTGAATGAAGCCAGTCAGTGGGCCTTGACCAATTATGCTTGTTCTCTGCTGATTGTGCTATTCCCTAACTCCCCAGCTCTGCTCCTGTTATACTCTCAACCAGTTCCTATTATGCTCAAGTTGTGTTCAATTCTGGTGATAAGTTTCGTTCAATAGTGCAGTAGCTAATTAGTAGTCTAAGAGCTGATAGTCACTGCATCAGTCTTAGCCTCGCTGATCTCACATTCTGAGCTACTTTCTACTAATTAAGACCTCTGGTGTATTTTTTTGCTTACACTAATTATCGGTTATCACTAGTACAAGCTCATGATCAGATATCATACTACATGCATATCACGAGGCATATTTGAGAGGACACATGGAGAGACGTGTAGTGCTTCGCTTGGCTCCAAAGGAAATACCAGCTGGTGTTTTGGTTGATTTCGAGCGCTGGCACTCAATCAGTAGCAGCTGGAAATAGTAGCATAACTATGCATTCTGGTAATGATATACATGACTGTACTCACTTCAACTATTGTGATAATGGGTTTCTTTGCCTAATTTAATCAATATTCATAATCTGTATCTATAGTGCTTCAGTGCACAAGCTCCAGAGGAAACACATCAAGCATAACAGTCATGTGAGCAAGCACAATAGGTCACATGATCAGGAATGTGAGTATAGCAATATAAGCATGATGTGCTAGTCCCTATCAGCAGGACTTCTAGCAGCTGGAAACAGTGACTTATGCATCCGGTAGATGTACACACAACCTCACTAATTTTTAATTATGGGTTCTCTTAGCCTAGTAATTTGAGAGGGCACATGGAAATGCACTGTACAATGAAGGGAATTAGTATAGCACAGCCTCATCCCCAGACCCACATGGTTGCAGGTTTGAATGGACTACTCTCAGTGGTCTGCCTACAATTAGTATACTGCCCTTTTGAGGGGGAAAGGTGTTAGTCAATACTTTATACTGCCTAGTATACTACAGCATGCAGCTAGTATACTATAGTATGCAGCTAGTATACTATAGTATGCAGCTAGTACACTACAGCATGCAGCTAGTATACTATAGTATGCAGCTAGACTACTATTCTCCCTTTCAAATATGCTGAGTGAACAGATTGATCAAAGTGCACTAATAGTTCAAATATACAGGTTATGTTGATTATTCATTAGTGAGTAATGATTTCATTGTGATGGTGTCACAAAAAATAATACATACAGCGCTCATTGTGGAGCAAGCCATGCCAAGTAACATATGTCATGGGATTGAAAATAAAAAAGCATCATGTATCAGCCTCGCCCAATGTACACGGTGCAAAAAAAGTTGGAGTCCAGCCATCCGCAGATGTCCACATCTCAGGGATGTTGTTAATAGAGGTTGAGATCATTACTTCCTATCTCAATTAGTGCTACTACTTCACTATTCAAATAAGGGATGTACTACATACGTAATGCATAGGGCTGTGAAGTCATCAATTAGTTTATCCAATTCTCTGTTCCACTTGCTGTACCGACTACCAGACGTGATTTGTACAGCAGCCAAGATCCTTTAATAAATTAAACCCACTTCAGTGCTGGATATGTATGCGGAAGTCCTTTAGAGTCAGCATTTTCGACTATTCAAATATGCTCTCTTAGTATAACCATAGATAGTAGAGTACTCTACTATCTATGGTATAACAGTGAACAATTATAATTTATTTAATTGATCAAAGCACACTGATAGTTTGAAATCTTTGATTGTAATTTTGGTATAAATCCTAGAGATCACATGCTTGCATTTTTTGCAATACTGCTGGCTGAGTGTATGTTATCACTGTCTCCAGCTGTTGCAACTGCCACCAGTCAGTGTCCATGGAGGAGTGGGTCACGACTCAAAATACTACGTATGTACACTCTGCACCCACTCAATGTAAAAATATACTTTTGATCTTGTTTATTGTTACTATAGTTACGTACGTTGAAGTAAACTGGCTGGTTCCAGTAGCAGCTGGTGGAAGTTAGGATTACTTGTGTTGACAGCACTCAAAATTTGTGCCATGGAGCATGTGCAGTGAAGCACTAATTATGCCTCTCCTTGTGCCTCTTTTTGAAAATTATGATTAGGCAGTGAAGACCCATAATCAAAATTACTGCTTATGCTTCCAGCTGCTACAAGTCTTACTAATTGAGTGCCAGTGGTATTTCCTTTGGTGCATGGGCAGCAAAGCACTAGTTACACAATTTCCATGTGGACTAAATGTAGGCAAAGAAAACCCATAATCAAAATACTAGCGAGGCCATGCATCTGCAGGGACTTAGGACTAATCAATCTGCAGCTGAAACACGAGTTACGTAGTCTCATGGAGGAGTGAGCCATGACTCAAGGCAAGCTAAAACACTAAGAAATCTCTCCACCCACCCAATGGGTACTCTGTGATACTTTTGCACATGTTTTTTGTTACTATATTTACCCATGACTGGTTCTGTTGACGTACAGCTGGTGGATTATAGGTATTACTGCCAGCCAATCCCATGGTTGTTACTGGAACCAGTTGGTTTCAGAACAGAAACTAAACCAACTGAAAAACTGTGTCTTTAGAGACTGTGATATAATCTTCTCTTAAATTTGTGCCTACATACGTGCAAACAATTATGCACAGACTACTGTAACAGGATTGGTCAGAACTAGTGCCAGACAGTTTCAAAACATTTTTGAGCTAGAAAAGCATATATTTTACCTAATTAAGAAGAATATTAACACTAGGTGTAGGTGTCTAGAAACTTGTCAGGCTGAGATATTGCAATAGATTTTCATTCACTCTAATGTTTTGACCATGCATATCAATCCAGGGATTAGCAAGACAAAACCTCCATGTGATATCATCACAATATCATCACTATACCACCATCACTATTCACTAATTAATTATTATTGGTTTGAGCTAATCTTTTTTCATTAGCTGGGCGTGCACTTTGTGTACACCTAAGACTGCTCACATTTGATTGGTTCTAATGCTTGGCTGGTTTTGGATATGAAATATCAATTAATCACTGGGAGCATAATCATCAAAAGAATATGTTACACATTACCATTTCTTTCAGACAATAAGATTGTAGCCTCGATTGAAAAATTATTGCTAAAGTCATAATTGACGATTTTTTTATCACCAAAATTTCATTGGTAGAATACCCTGGGGGGAGGGGGAGGGGCAACTTCAACTGTGCATTTTGTATCGCTCGCTACGACATTCAATTTGAGGTACTATTTCTGTAGCTAGTGTATGTACAGCAAATATTGGCCACTTCCTCTTACCACCACCAGACACACGGTACTATTATCTCACTTTGTGCCAAGATTTAACAGATTAGTGAATACCTCCATTGCCTACGTACAGTGACATTATCTTGCTATATAAAGAGATGCTTTTACTATTACAGTCTATAAGACCCCATGGGTGCGCAGTAGAGGACAGCTAGAGTCACCTACTGAGGTTCAGCTATCCCTTGGCAGTAATAGCTGAACCTCAGTAGGAACAAGGTCCTAAAGGACTTGCCTTAACTGCTGTGCACACGCACATTGCCTATCAATTGCTTCTATAACTATATCAGAATCAGCTAATGTGTATGGGATGCTCTGGCCGTTGCTGAGTGGCTCAATTGAATTGGTCAATAAAGGAATAATGTCCTATAATCAATACCCTCTATGGTATTATAATACCTAATTTTGATAGTAATTGAGAGAAACTGCACCTCAACTTTGCCATAGACTAAAGCAAAGCCCAAAGTCGTAAGTACAGAGGACATCGTTCATCAACTGCATGTGCTGACCAGGCTAAATTCTAATTCTTGCATTGCAAGGCCTAAAATCAGCAACAGCTTTTGTGAATTAGCTTCTGAGGTGTTGGCTAGCCATTGAGTGCATCGAGGCTAATAATTGCATCTTCAAGAAGAAGATCAGTTTGGAACCTGTGTCCTGTCAATTAATTTATGCTCTCTCTCCACTCGGATCACAATGCCCATTTCCTGTTATGGGCGGGGCAGAGTATAAATTATTAGGATATCCGCTGGCTTGCAAGGCTATGGAACCTTTGCATTGATCAAGCGCTGAAGCCTGTGAATCGTAAATACCTATGCAGCTGAACAGTGTAATTTCCGGCAACAGACCCATTGCAAAAGGCATAGCAGTGGGCGTGGTAATTAGTAAATAGTCACTATAGCAACATAAATTTAATTACAGATACCTTACACTTACACGTGGATGGATGCATACATCCCCAAAATATGAGCATAGCTAATTGACAATAACTCCAATAACTCCAATTATGCTCATATTTTGGGAGTGCATCATCAATACATTTAAAATTGTGTTGCCATAGCAATTATTTTACTAATTACCATGTTATAGCCACAATGGGTCTATTATAGTGGAGCCGCACCCATTACTTCACATCTCAGCTAGGCTTGAGATAAATGTATCTATTCTCAAATTCTTGGGTATTGATCCCCCAATATTGTGCTTTGATTCTCATTCTCATTTTTCCCCTCTAGTTTACACAATTTACACTTTCCTTATCACGTGTAGTACTGCAACATTCTTGCAAGGACAAGGACTGTTACGATCCAAAGTATTTATTCTTGAACTTGAGCTGGATTTCGGCATTATTCACTCAATTGAAAGAATCCAGGACCACGTGCATACATCACATGGCCAGTCCACACTTAGGGACGCATGCTGCCATTGCCAGCTGTGCCTGCCAGAATTATGCCTATAATATGCCAACTTCTTGCAAAATAATTATTCACACATAAGTATCTCAAACCTAATCTCAGCTCACTCTTCATCTGTAGTCTCCCACTGTACTTACCCTTGGCAGGGTGGTCACACTCGATAATGTTTAAATATGCACATAGCTATATACAAGAACATGGTACAATCAAGCTGGTGCTATAAAAATGTGTACACATTATTCTATACGAACCCATGGGTGCACAGTAGATGGCGGGTAGAGTTACCTACTGAGGTTCAGCTATCCCTTGCAACGGGAGGCAATAATAGCTGAACCTCAATAGGAGCCTTATCTGCTATGCGCATGCACATCGCCTATCAATTGTTACTATGACTACATCAGAACCGACTAATGTGTACCGGTTACTCTAGCTGTTGCTGAGTGGCTCAATTGAATTGGCCAATAAGGGAATAATGTCCTATAATCAATATCCTCTACAATATCATTATAATACCTAATCTCCTCTATAGTAATCGTATGTGCCTTCTGCTCCAGCTGTGCCTGCCATTATTCTAGAACTATGCCTTATGCTAACTTCTTGCAAAATAATTATTCCCACATAATTATCTCAAACCTAATCTCAGCTCATTCCTCATCTGTAGTCTCCCACTGTACTTACACTTGGCAGTGTGGTCACGCTCAGTAATGTTTAAATATGCATATAGCTACAAGAACACGGTATAATCAAGCTGATGATACAAAATATTACAATGGTGTACACATTATTTTTTTTTACAGAAAATACTAAGGATGAGACTGAAACAAAAAGTATTTAGCCATGGGCCAGCCCTACCCATGACAGGGAAAAAACTGTGGTGCAATGTGAGGGGAAAACCTGAGTCAGGTGAAAACCCCTCACCACAGAAAAACCCAACTACAAAAACTATAATTAATAGCTATACCTTGTAATCTGGCAACTATTGAATTCTGCACAAAGACTTCTACTACACATACTAATCTAAAGTGGTAAACAAATGCATTTATTGCACAAAGATTTCAATAAGTTCAATGGGAGTGTCTTCATTAAGAAGTTCATCATTTGCACATATTCTTACTTCAATATCATCAGCTACGGCCCCAGAAAGACTCTGACAAAAGTATGGTGGATTGTTGAACTCACAGCAGGTGCTTCTTGACCCACAGTTCTCCCCATCCCAGAGTGGATCATCAGGATAAAACAAATTAAATGAGCCATTATTCGTGTGAGCAGTTTCACAAAAGTAGTCCTCTCCCACGAAGGAAGGGATAGAAGTGACAGGGTTTGGTGCATTGGTGCAGGGGCATACATTGTTGTCTGTACGTGACTCACTGAGTTCACCAGCAAATGTCCAAACATGATGTTTTTCTGTTCCACGCAAAATAACCACTCCATCGACATAAGGGTCTTCTATTCCAGCATTGGGCTGTACAAATGCATTTGGTGATATACTCTGATAGCCTATAATTTTACCACAAATGTGAGAATATGAGATATTGTAGGTACTGAAAGAGGCTGAGCTGCAACCACCACCATGAACCAAGGTTTCATTGGTTCTTCCACATGTCCTCACTGGCTCTGTGATCTCCCTCCATTCCGGTGGGCACCGCTGCGTGGGGTCAGTCATGTTAAGGTAGGCCACACGTGACCACCCTCCAGCACTGTTGCTGCTACAGTTGCACTGTCCAGCCATATCGCAATAAATCTGAATAGCAGTTCCATTAGAGCTTGTGATCCAGTAGAATTGTGATGGCAGTTGAGGGTTGCATTGCGAGATTTCAAGGCAGGATGTTGCCGGATTCCCCTGGATTGGGCCTGGGCATTGTGTAGTATGAAATATAACATCTTGTCGAATCTCAGCTCTGGCCATCTCCAGCTGCTCATCAGGAGGGCAAACTTGCTCACTTCCCTCCAAAACTTTAGCAGGGTAGGCTACTGATACACTATCCTGACTGGAAACCTGCCTGCCTAGCAGGAACACTACAACCAGACATAAATACACTGTAGCCATCTCAATATTTATCTGGACACTTGCAATTGCGGATTTGTGTGCCTTGCGAACACTGAGAATTATTATACATTTTGGGTTAAAATACTGTTTGTGTGGTAGGTTTTGTTTTATGGACTATATTGTAAGAATGCAATTAGTGTGCACTGGGTGTATGAGTTGGGACACCGGAGGAGTTATAATACGTAAATTGATCATGAATACCAACCTGTTGCTCTTACACATATGTCATTACATGCAACTGATGTGTAGAGTATTAGTTTATGTGCATCAATCACCACCACATCCTGCAGGATTTGAGGGCCCCAGATCACGTACTTGATTCATAATAACCAATGATTAAACTTCCAATCTCTCAAGGATGTCTACATATAGGTACATTGGACTACATGTAGGAGGAAGGGCAGAAGTTAATTATGCCAAACACATATTTCTGAAATAGAAAGCGTTACTTAAATTAATCAGAAACTTATGAATAATTTATGAGTAGAAATTAGCTTTTTTTCTAGCTTTAACGGGGGAGGGGGGGGGGGGGGGTTATGGCTGACCTTAGTGGCAGTGTACCAGTTAGACCTCAAAGTAGGTAATTGATTTCCTTCTATTGAACTTGACTACGGAATGTCAAATTCCATAGCAAGGAACAAATTACCCACTTTGTGGCCTAACTCCTACCTTCATACTCAGACATCTGAAATTCAGGTAACCACTATAAGTATATAGTCACGTATTTTTTTTACAGCGTATAATGACCTGATTAGGTTCTCTTAGCCTCGAACCCAGACCATGGGTCCCTGGAAATGAGGCCAGGAAGGGTTCTCAGAGTGCAGAATGGAGAGTGCAAGGATAGACTAGCTATTGACTAAAGCAGTTTGGTTTCTGTACCACAGCTGGAAAGAGTACAGCATAGCCTTCACAGCTCATCCTGCCCACTCTAATGTACATGTACCTTGTGGCTACAAAACAGTAATTTACCTGGTGAGTGAATCTGCTAATTACTTCCAATATCTAACATATAAAGGGTGAATGTCAGTCAGCTAGTGGTTACTGTATTTTGCTTATGGACAGACGTCACAAACAATAGTTTGAAAGCATCCATCTTGAAGTTGTGATGTGGATGCATGTGCATGCAAGCCCATTTTGTAATTAAGCCAAGTATATGGAACTTATGGGTTCTCTTAGCATACCACGAGGCATACTTAAGAGGACACATGAAGAGGCATAGTGCTTCCCTCTGCTCCAAAAGAAATACAAGCTGGTGATCTGGAGTGCTGGCACTATTGGTAGCGTATGGAAGTAGTAGCATAGTGGTATAGTAAGTGTGGAAAGAATTATACATAATATTATGAAGATTGAATGCGTAGTCTCAGGTTGACAAGGTAATCTCAGACTTGAACTCTCTAGTAGAGACCCAGTTCGGGTCGAAACGTTTGTACAAGAGAAGATTACCTCAACAACCTGAACCCACACTTTCTTAGGGTAATTTGAATACATTGTCAAGTCACTTTAAAATTCAGCTTCCAATCGTCATACCTAGCTACATACGTACGTAGGTTTATAGCTACCACAAGTTTGAGGATACTTGAAAAGAGCTCTACACACAGGCCCTTTATGTAGGCACATGTATGTACGTAGCGCTTCAGTTGGCTTAATGACTTTAATTGTGTACTTGTAATACACATGCAGTACTATCACTAGTCTGAGTATGAGGTAAGAGTTGGGCGTCAAAGTGGGTAGCTTGTTCCTTGCTATGGAAATTGACATTCCATAGTCATATATGTTCAATAGCAACAAATCAATTTAATTTACCAATTACCAATTTTGAGGCCTAACTCCTACCTTCATACTCAGACATCAGAAATTCAGGCAATCTTAAGGTGGTCAAAACAACTACATATCATAGTTTTAAGTACTGGCGGAAACAGCTGGCAGGTGGTCCATGCATATGTATTGCATCTGACTACCTGCCAAATATGGACTTACACCGCAAGACATTTTTGAGAGTAGACATGGCTCGAGGAAATGCAGTGCAGTACGTCACGGTTGGTTAACTAGAGGGGAACTACGTAGTTCTTACAAAGAAATGCCGGCTGTATAAATATTCAATCAGTTTAATAATTACTTATCAGTCACTTTAGATTTACCACATGTTTCAACTTCTAAATGAATAGACCATTTTCCGTGTGATGTCACCACAATGACATTATTACTCACTAATTAGAATATTATCGGAGTGAACTGATTTTTTCCTTAACTCAGCCTGAACCATACCTGAAATTTGAATGCAACTGAATAGAGCGGGGGCCTGGGAACGAGGCTAGCTTGCTATAGCAACAAAGCTTTTATTATGCCACAAAATGTTATAACTACATATGTAGATTTATAGCTACCACAAGTTTGAGGATACTTGAAAAAGCTCTGCACAGACCCTTCTGTAGGCACATGTATGTACGTAGTACTTCAGTTGGCTTATAATGACTTTAATTGTGTACTTGTAACTCACAGTACTATCATTAGCTACGTATGTATAGTGTTAACAGCTGTCAAAAATAGTTACTGTAACACTACAACAGGCCTTGAGGTAGCTATAATTGAGAGATCGGGCCGAGAAGGTAGGAGTTAGGCCTCAAAGTGGGTATGTAGCTTGTTCCGGAAATTGACATTCCATAGTCAAATTTAACAATAAACTTAATCCAATTTACTAATTATCAATTTTGAGGCCTAACTCCTACCTTCATACTCAGACATCTGAAATTCAGGTAAGCACTAAGGCGGTCAAAACAACTACATATCGTAGTTTTGAGTACTAGTGGAAACAGCTGGCAGGTGCATATGTATTGTATCTGATCACCTGCCAAATATGGACGCACACCTCAAGGCATATTTGAGAGTGGACATGGCATGAGGAAATGCAGTGCATAACGTCACGGTTGGTTAAACTACGTAGTCCTTACAAATAAATGCCAGCTGTATAAGTGTTTCGATCAGTTTGTTAATTACGTATCAGTCACTTAAAATTACCACATGCTTCAGCTTCTAATTGAATAGACCATTGTCTGTGTGATGACATCACAATGACATTATTGCTCACCAATTAGAAATTTATCGGATTGAACTGATTTTCTTCCTTAACTCAGCCTGAACCATACCAATGCAGTAACTTATTCCATCTCTGAGATACGTTTGTACTAGCCTCGTTCCCAGTCTCTCCGCTCCAGTTTTTATGTTTGTACCATTATTTGCATAAACAAAGCTCACGCATACAATTATAGTATTACGGTATGCATCATTGATTGTTTCCATAGAGAATGTATTAGGAGCCTGGAGGGGCAATGCAACTTCTCCCCCCCTCTGTAGAAAGTTAACATGCTTCATTAATGCATATCTCCATGACAGATCAAGTATATCATTTCTGTAGCAATTCAATTTGGGTGAACGTTGTCAGAATTTGCAAAGGTTGACAAAACGTAATTAGCATGTGCTGATGACATCAGTGGAAAATGGTCTGGTGTCTCTGCTTGCTATAGCAACATAACTTTAATTATGCCACAACATTTGATGATATTCACAGGCACATTCTGTAGGCATTTGTATATGGAGTAGACACGACCTCACATTCAAATGTATACACAGTTCTCATGGGGGATTTGGTCTGGAGATGCCTCTGGTGTAAATCTCTCATACAAAATTATCAAAGTTGCAGTAATCAACCTCTGTAGCTATTCATATACAGAGATGATTTTTCTGATGGTTGGAAGCTGCATTTTAAGTTCCTTGTAGGTCATTAATCACAGCTGGCATTGTGCTTCTCCCAAGTGTGTTGCAATGCACTGGTAGCTTGTTCCTTGCTATGGAAATTGACATTCCATAGTCATATTTATACCACATTACATCATCTATAATAAACGTGATTGGGTGAAAAGTATTGGTTACATAGGTTCATAACCCACACTTTTATTCTTACCGCTGGAGGCAAGACATTGCTACGCGGCGCTGATTGTGCGCATGCGCAATGTGGTATAAGTCAGATAGACCACACCCACTCGTGGGTTATGCACCATAACCCACTTGTTTGCATTTATACCTTGGCTTCACCTCGGGATAACCGCAAACTCGTGGGTTACATGGGCGCATAACCCAATCTTGGGTGTAGCCTACATATTCCATAGCAACGAACTAATTTAATTTACCAATTACCAATTTTGAGGCCTAACTCCTACCTTCATACTCAGACATCAGAAATTCAGGTAACCACTAAGGTGGTCAAAACAACTACATATTATGGTTTTGAGTACTGGCGGAAACAGCTGGCAGGTGCATATGTATTGCATTTGATTACCTGCCAAATATGGACGCACACCTCAAGGCATTTTTGAGAGTGAACATGGCACGAAGAAATGCACATCACATTGACATTATTACTCACTAATCAGAAATTCATTGGAGTGAATCGATTTTTTCCATAACTCAGCCTGAAAAGGTACCTGAAATTTGAATGCTGCCATCTCCGAGATACGTATGTACCATTATTTGCGTAAACAAAGCTCATGCATACAATTATAGCATTGTGGTATGCACCATTAATTCTTTCGGAAGAGAATGTACCAGGAGGGGCAACTTCTGCCCCCCTCTATTGAAAATTAACATATTTCATTAATGCATATGTCCATGACAGATCACGTACATCATTTCTGTAGCAATTAGGGTGAATGTTGCAAAAAATTTGGAAATGTTTATAAAACGTAATTAGCATGTGCTGACGCCATCAATCGAAGATAGTCTAGTGTCCAGGACTCAAACCCACTTCCTCCTGAGCCATGCCTTTAGAGCATGTCCTGCCCACTCAAATCTGCTTCGTGGCTACCAATCTGTGTAAACAGTACTTATACTAACTGCTACAAATATCTAACACACAAAGGTTGAATGAAGCCAGTCAGTGGGCCTTGACCAATTATGCTTGTTCTCTGCTGATTGTGCTATTCCCTAATTCTCCAGCTCTGCTCCTGTTATACTCTCAACCAGTTCCTATTATGCTCAAGTTGTGTTCAATTCTGGTGATAAGTTTCATTCAATAGTGCAGTAGCTAATTAATAGTCTAAGAGCTGATAGTCACTGCATCAGTCTCATTCTCGCTGATCTCACATTCTGAGTCACTTTCTACTAATTAAGACCTCTGGTGTATTTTTTTTGCTTACGCTAATTATCAGTTTTTACTAGTAAAGGCTCATGATCAGATATCATACTTACATGCTTGCATAGCCATTCGGGATTTCATTAGTTATGGTAACGATACTCCTTATGCCCAACAGACATGGATAGTTCCTTTGAAATTTGATATTATGTACGTACACATATGCAATTAGTTGGCTTATAATTTTAAGACAGCATGTACGTAATGTGCCTGTGAACATCGTGGTAGCTATAGGTGCAAGTACATACGATGACAGTTCAATTTTGACACACATGGTCAAAGCCATGCATGTAGTATTCCCTTTGGAGCTTGTATCCCGCCCACTCAAATATACCTTGTGGCCACAAATCTGTATAAACAGTAATTGTGCCAATTTTTTTCAGTCTCGAACACAAAATTAACTGCTAGGTCATAGCTAGTGTTACTGTTAATTTTCTTCTTACACTAAACTGCTATCTTGAGTCAATACCTCAAAATAATAAGGGCACAGATGTGCTGTATTGGACACATCAAATCCTTGAATACTAAGGACATTGCCTAGAAATTCCTTGCTAAGGATATAGGACACTGGCTTGATGCCTAGGATTGATGCCCAAGAGTTCCTTGAATACTAAGGACACTTTGCAAACTAATTGTATCAAATTTCAACCTTATGAAAGCCACTGTCCATGCCTATTGGGCATAAGGAGTGTATTGTTGCCTTAACTACTGAAATCACTAATGGCTATACACCTCTTATCAGCATTAGATTTTTTCCAGTAAAAAATTGGTCTAAAGATCAGGAATCAGAGTCATTCATGTATATATGCTCATGAAATGAGGATAAGCTCATTATGCCTATGATGATGTCGTTAGAAAGTATGGATGGAGTAAACCACAATGGCAAACATGGGTGTGTAAAGTGGCCCAAAAGGTAATAGCTAGCTAGTGCATGGCTTCCCAGTAGTCATAATTATCTGGCAGTTGTGGTGTGCATGGAGGCCCATCTAGTAATCATTAATTAAGCCAGACTTATTGTGGGTTCCCTTAGCATACCACGAGGCATATTTGAGAGGACACATGGAGAGACGTATAGTGCTTCCCTCGGCTCCAAAGGAAATACCAGCTGGTGTTTCGGTTGATTTCGAGTGCTGGCACTCAATCAGTAGCGGCTGAAGTAGTGGCATAGCTAAGCATCCTGGTAATGAGATACATGACTACACTCATTTCAACTATTGTGATTATGGGTTTCTTTGCCTAATTTAGTCAATATTCATAATCTGCATCTAGTGCTTCAGTGCACACGCTCCAGAGGAAACACATCATTTGGCACTCAAGGCAATCAATCAGTAGTAGGGACCGACCCATTATGCCAGCATAATGTCAGCCATAGTAGTATAGGATGTGAACACAGTGGGATAAAGTTTTACATAAAAATAATTGGGGGATGATGCTCAATTACTCGTATGTGTCAGCAGTAGCTGAATGTGTGTTTTCTTCATTGTGAGGAATCGCTTGTATACTTGCCACCTCAGTTTGGCAGGTCATACATGTATAGCTATATTAAACATGATGGGACTATAATCAAGCACAAACGGTCATGTGAGCAAGCACAATAGGTCACATGATCAGGAATAGGAGCATAGCAATATAAACATGATGTGCTAGTCCCTATCAGTAGGACTTCTAGCAGCTAGAAACAGTGGTTTATGCATCCGGTAGATGTACACACAACCTCACTAATTTTTAATTATGGGTTCTCTTAGCCTAGTAATTTGAGAGGGCACATGGAAATGGTATAATAGTGTTTCACTGTACAATGAAGGAAATTAGTATAACACAGCCTCATTCCCAGGCCCACATGGTTGCAGGTTTGAATGGAATAGCTATTCTCAGTGGCCTGCATACTGTTATGGCAAGGGGGCAAGGTGTTATACTGCCTAGTATACTACAGCATGCAGCTAGTATACTATAGTATGCAGCTAGTACACTACAGCATGCAGCTAGTATAGTATAGTATAGTATGCAGCTAGTATACTATTCGCCCTTTCAAATATGCTGAGTGAACAGATTGATCAAAGTGCACTGATAGTTAAAAAAAACAATGTACAGGACAATGTACAGATTATGTTGATTATTAATTAGTGAGTAATGATTTCATTGTGATGGTGTCACAAAAAGTATTACATACAGCATTCATTGTGGAGCAAGCCAAGTAACAAGGTATGTCATGGGATTGAAAATAAAAAGCATCATGTATCAGCCTCACCCCATGTACACGGTGCAAGAGAAGTTGGAGTCCAGCCACCCGCAGATGACCACATCTCAGAGATGTTGTCAATAGAGATTGAGATCATTACTTCCTATCTCAATTAGTGGTACCACTTCACTATTCAAATAAGGGATGTACTACATACGTAGTGCATAGGGTTGTGAAGTCATCAATTAGTTTATCTAATTTCCACTTCCACTTGCTGTACCGACTACCAGACGTGATTTGTACAGCAGCCAAGATCCTTTAAACCCACTTCAGTGCTGGATATGTATGCGGAAGTCCTTTAGAGTCAGCAATTTTGACTATTCAAATATGCTCTCTTATAATTTATTTAATTGATCAAAGCACACTGGTAGTTAGAATTCTTTGATTGTAATTTTGGTATCAATCCTAGAGATCAGATGCTTGCATTTTGTACAATACTGCTGGCTGAGTGTATATTATCACTGTCTCCAGCTGTTGCAACTGCCACCAGTCAGTGTCCATGGAGGAGTGGGTCACGACTCAAAATACTACGTACACTCTCCACCCACTCAATGTAAAAATGTGCTTTTGATCTTGCTTATTGTTACTATAGTTACGTACGCTGAAGTAAACTGGCTGGTTCCGGTAACAGCTGGTGGAAGTTAGGATTACTTGTGTTGCCAGCACTCAAAATTTGTGCCATGGAGCATGTGCAGTGAATTATGCCTCTCCTTGCGCCTTTTTTTTGAAATTTATAATTAGGCAGACAAGACCCATAATCAAAATTACTGCTTATGCTTCCAGCTGCTACAAGTCTTACTGATTGAGTGCCAGTGGTATTTCCTTTGGTGCATGGGCAGCAAAGCACTAGTTACACAATTTCCATGTGGACTAAATGTAGGCAGAGAAAACCCATAATCAAAATACTAGTGAGGCCATGCATCTACAGGGACTTAGGACTAATCAATCTGCAACTGAAACACGAGTTACGTAGTCTCATGGAGGAGTGAGCCATGACTCAAGGCAAGCTAAAACACTAAGAAATCTCTCCACCCACCAAATGGGTACTCTGTGATACTATTGCACATGTTTTTTGTTACTATATTTACCCATGACTGGTTCTGTTGACGTACAGCTGGTGGATTATAGGTATTACTGCCAGCCAATCCCATGGTTGTTACTGGAACCAGTTGGTTTCAGAACAGAAACTAAACCAACTGAAAAACTGTGTCTTTAGAGACTGTGACATAATCTTCTCTTAAATGTGTGCCTACATACGTGCAAACAATTATGCACAGACTACTATAACAGGATTGGTCAGAGCTAGTGCCAGACAGTTTCAAAACATTTTTGAGCTAGAAAAGCATATACTTTACCTAATTAAGAAGAATATTAACACTAGGGGTAGGTGTCTAGCAACTTGCCAAGCTGAGATATTGCAATAGATTTTCATTCACTCTAATGTTTTGACCATGCATATCAATCCAGGGATTAGCAAGACAAAACCTCCATGTGATATCATCACAATATCATCACTATACCACCATCACTATTCACTAATTAATTATTATTGGTTTGGGCTAATCTTTTTTCATTAGCCGGGCGTGCACTTTGTGTACACCTTAGACTGCTCACATTTGATTGGTTCTAATGCTTGGCTGGTTTTGGATATGAAATATCAATTAATCACTGGGAGCATAATCATCAAAAGAATATGTTACACATTACCATTTCTTTCAGACAATAAGATTGCAGCCTCGATTGAAAAATTATTACTAAAGTCATAATTGACGATTTTTTTATCACCAAAATTTCATTGGTAGAATACCCTGGGGGGAGGGGGAGGGGCAACTTCAACTGTGCATTTTGTATCGCTCGCTACGACATTCAATTTGAGGTACTATTTCTGTAGCTAGTGTATGTACAGCAAATATTGGCCACTTCCTCTTACCACCACCAGACACACGGTACTATTATCTCACTTTGTGCCAAGATTTAACAGATTAGTGAATACCTCCATTGCCTACGTACAGTACCATTATCTTGCTATATAAAGAGATGCTTTTACTATTACAGTCTATAAGACCCCATGGGTGCGCAGTAGAGGACAGGTAGAGTCACCTACTGAGGTTCAGCTATCCCTTGGCAATAATAGCTGAACCTCAGTAGGAACAAGGTCCTAAAGGACTTGCCTTAACTGCTGTGCACACGCACATTGCCTATCAATTGCTTCTATAACTATATCAGAATCAGCTAATGTGTATGGGATGCTCTGGCCGTTGCTGAGTGGCTCAATTGAATTGGTCAATAAAGGAATAATGTCCTATAATCAATACCCTCTATGGTATTATAATACCTAATTTTGATAGTAATTGAGAGAAACTGCACCTCAACTTTGCCATAGACTAAAGCAAAGCCCAAAGTCGTAAGTACAGAGGACATCGTTCATCAACTGCATGTGCTGACCAGGCTAAATTCTAATACTTGCATTGCAAGGCCTAAAATCAGCAACAGCTTTTGTGAATTAGCTTCTGAGGTGTTGGCTAGCCATTGAGTGCATCGAGGCTAATAATTGCATCTTCAAGAAGAAGATCAGTTTGGAACCTGTGTCCTGTCAATTAATTTATGCTCTCTCTCCACTCGGATCACAATGCCCATTTCCTGTTATGGGCGGGGCAGAGTATAAATTATTGGGATGTCCGCTGGCTTGCAAGGCTATGGAACCTTTGCATTGATCAAGCGCTGAAGCCTGTGAATCGTAAATACCTATGCAGCTGAACAGTGTAATTTCCGGCAACAGACCCATTGCAAAAGGCATAGCAGTGGGCGTGGTAATTAGTAAATAGTCACTATAGCAACATAAATTTAATTACAGATACCTTACACTTACACGTGGATGGATGCATACATCCCCAAAATATGAGCATAGCTAATTGACAATAACTCCAATAACTCCAATTATGCTCATATTTTGGGAGTGCATCATCAATACATGAAGTATCCAAAATTAAAATTGTGTTGCCATAGCAATTATTTTACTAATTACCATGTTATAGCCACAATGGGTCTATTATAGTGGAGCCGCACCCATTACTTCACATCTCAGCTAGGCTTGAGATAAATGTATCTATTCTCAAATTCTTGGGTATTGATCCCCCAATATTGTGCTTTGATTCTCATTCTCATTTTTTTCCTCTAGTTTACACAATTTACACATTCCTTATCACGTGTAGTACTGCAACATTCTTGCAAGGACAAGGACTGTTACGATCCAAAGTATTTATTCTTGAACTTGAGCTGGATTTCGGCATTATTCACTCAATTGAAAGAATCCAGGACCACGTGCATACATCACATGGCCAGTCCACACTTAGGGACGCATGCTGCCATTGCCAGCTGTGCCTGCCAGAATTATGCCTATAATATGCCAACTTCTTGCAAAATAATCATTCACACATAAGTATCTCAAACCTAATCTCAGCTCACTCCTCATCTGTAGTCTCCCACTGTACTTACATTGGCAGTGTGGTCACACTCGATAATGTTTAAATATGCACATAGCTATATACAAGAACATGGTACAATCAAGCTGGTGCTATAAAAATGTGTACACATTATTCTATACGAACCCATGGGTGCACAGTAGATGGCGGGTAGAGTTACCTACTGAGGTTCAGCTATCCCTTGCAACGGGAGGCAATAATAGCTGAACCTCAATAGGAGCCTTATCCGCTATGCGCATGCACATCGCCTATCAATTGTTACTATGACTACATCAGAACCGACTAATGTGTACCGGTTACTCTAGCTGTTGCTGAGTGGCTCAATTGAATTGGTCAATAAGGGAATAATGTCCTATAATCAATATCCTCTACAATATCATTATAATACCTAATCTCCTCTATAGTAATCGTATGTGCCTTCTGCTCCAGCTATGCCTGCCATTATTCTAGAACTATGCCTTATGCTAACTTCTTGCAAAATAATTATTCCCACATAATTATCTCAAACCTAATCTCAGCTCACTCCTCATCTGTAGTCTCCCACTGTACTTACACTTGGCAGTGTGGTCACGCTCAGTAATGTTTAAATATGCATAGCTACAAGAACATGGTACAATCAAGCTGATGATACAAAAATATTACAATGGTGTACACATTTTTTTTTACAGAAAATACTAAGGATGAGACTGAAACAAAAAGTATTTAGCCATGGGCCAGCCCTACCCATGACAGGGAAAAAAACTGTGGTGCAATGTGAGGGGAAAACCTGAGTCAGGTGAAAACCCCTCACCACAGAAAAACCCAACTACAAAAACTATAATTAATAGCTATACCTTGTAATCTGGCAACTATTGAATTCTGCACAAAGACTTCTACTACACATGCATACTAATCTAAAGTGGTAAACACACACATTTATACAAAAATCTCAATCAAATACACATACTAATCTAAAGTGGTAAACAAATGCATTTATTGCACAAAGATCTCAATAAGTTCAATGGGAGTGTCTTCATCGAAAACGTTGTAATTTCCACATATTCTTACTTCAATGTCATCGGCTACAGCCTCAGAAAGGCTCTGACAAAAGTATGGTGGATTGTTGAACTCACAGCAGGTGCTTGTCGACCCACAGTTCTCCCCATCCCAGAGTGGATCATCAGGATAAAAAATGAATTGCCAGGCACCAGTGATAGCAGTTTCACAAAAGTAGTCCTCTCCCACAAAGGGAGGGATAGTAGGGACAGGGTTTGGTGCATTGGTGCAGGGGCATACATATATATCGGCTGGAGTTCCCTCACTAAGTTCACCAGCAAATGTCCAAACATGATGTTTTTCTGTTCCATGCACAATGACCACTCCATCGACATAAGGATCTTCTATTCTAGTGTAGATTCCTGCGGTATAGGGATGAAATGCATCTGGTGATCCAAACTGATAGCCTACAATTCTACCACAAATGTGAGAATATGAGATGTTGTAAGTACTAAAAGAGGCTGAGCTGCAGCCACCACCGCCAGGTCCAAGAGACAAGGTTTGATTGGTTCTTCCACATGTCCTCACTGGCTCTGTGATCTCCCTCCATTCTGGTGGGCACTGGTGGGTGGGGTCAGTCATGTTGAGGTAGGCCACACGTGACCACCCTCCAGCACTGTTGCTGCTACAGGTGCATTCTCTATCCATGTCGCAATAAATCTGAATAGCAGTTCCATTAGAGCTTGTGATCCAGTAGAATTGTGATGGCAGTTGAGGGTTGCATTGCGAGATTTCAAGACAGGATGTTGCCGGATTCCCCTGGATTGGGCCTGGGCATTGTGTAGTATGAAATATAGCATCTTGTCGAATCTCAGCTCTGGCCAACTCCAGCTGCTCATCAGGAGGGCAAACTTGCTCACTTCCCTCCAAAACTTTAGCAGGGTAGGCTACTGATGCACTATCCTGACTGGAAACCTGCCTGCCTAGCAGGAACACTACAACCAGACACAAATACACTGTAGCCATCTCAATATTTATCTGGACACTTGCAATTGTGGCTTTGTGTGCCTTGCGAACACTGAGAATATTTATACATTTTGGGTTAAAATACTGTTTGTGTTATTTTTATGGACTATAATATTGTAAGAATGCAATTAGTGTGCACTGGGTGTATGAGTTGAGACACCGGAGGAGTTATAATACGTAAATTGATCATGAGTACTAACCTGTTGCTCTTACACATACGTCATTACATGCAACTGATGTGTAGAGTATTAGTTTATGTGCATCAATCACCACCACATCCTACAGGATTTGAGGGCCCCGGATCACGTACTGAACACACTTAGCCTACTAGCTTCTCTATAAATGGTAGAATTGACAACCAATGATTAAACTTCCAATCTCTCAAGGATGTCTACATATAGGTACCTTGGACTACATGTAGGAGGAAGGGCAGAAGTTAATTATGCTAAACACATATTTCTGAAATAGAAAGTGTTACTTATATTAATGAGAAGGTTATGAATAATTAATGAGTAGAAAACTGTTTTTTTTTCTAGCTTTGACGGGGGTTATGGCTGACCTTAGTGGCAGTGTACCAGTTAGACCTCAAAGTGGGTAATTGATTTCCTTCTATTGAACTTGACTATGGAATGATAAATTCCATAGCAAGGAACAAATTACCCACTTTGTGGCCTAACTCCTACCTTCATACTCAGACATCTGAAATTCAGGTAACCACTATAAGTATAATAGTCACGTATTTTTTTTTACAGCGTATAATGACCTGATTAGGTTCTCTTAGCCTCGAACCCAGACGATGGGTCCCTGGAAATGAGGCCAGGAAGGGTTCTCAGAGTGCAGAATGGAGAGTACAAGGATAGACTAGCTATTGACTAAAGCAGTTTGGTTTCTGTACCACAGCTGGAAAGAGTACAGCATAGCCTTCACAGCTCATCCTGCCCACTCAAATGTACCTTACGGCTACAAAACAGTAATTTATCTGGTGAGTGAGTCTGCTAATTACTTTCAATATCTAACACATAAAGGGTGAATGTCAGTCAGCTAGTGGTTACTGTATTTTGCTTACGGACAGATGTTACAAACAATATAGTTTGGCAGCATCTTGAATTTGTGGTGTGCATGCATGTGCATGCAAGCCCGTCTTTTAATTAAGCCAAGTATTTCGGACTTACAGGGTCTCTCAGCATACCATGAGGCATACTTAAGAGGACACATGAAGAGGCATAGTGCTTCCCTCTGCTCCAAAAGAAATACACGCTGGTGATCTGGAGTGCTGGCACTATCGGTATATTAAGAAGATCGAATGCGTAGTCTCACGTTGTCAAGGTAATCTCAGACTTGAACTCTCTAGTAGAGACCCAGTTCGGGTCGAAACGTTTGTACAAGAGAAGATTACCTCAACAATCTGAACCCACATTTTCTTCGGGTAATTTGATTACATTGTCAAGTCATTTTAAAATTCAGCTTCCAATCGTCATACCTAGCTGCATACGTACGTAGGTTTATAGCTACCACAAGTTTGAGGATACTTTAAAAGAGCTCTACACACAGGCCCTTTATGTAGGCACATGTATGTACGTAGTGCTTCAGTTGGCTTAATGACTTTAATTGTGTACTTGTAATACACATGCAGTACTATCACTAGTCTCCGGAGGAAGTACACTACTAAAAAAAAAGAACATGTGCTTTTTTTGACTACTTAGTGGTTACCTCAATTTCAGATGTCTGAGGATGAGGTAAGAGTTGGGCGTCAAAGTGGGTAGCTTGTTCCTTGCTATGGAAATTGACATTCCATAGTCATATATGTTCAATAGCAACAAATCAATTTAATTTACCAATTACCAATTTTGAGGCCTAACTCCTACCTTCATACTCAGACATCAGAAATTCAGGCAATCTTAAGGTGGTCAAAACAACTACATATCATAGTTTTAAGTACTGGCGGAAACAGCTGGCAGGTGGTCCATGCATATGTATTGCATCTGACTACCTGCCAAATATGGACTTACACCGCAAGACATTTTTGAGAGTAGACATGGCTCGAGGAAATGCAGTGCAGTACGTCACGGTTGGTTAACTAGAGGGGAACTACGTAGTTCTTACAAAGAAATGCCGGCTGTATAAATATTCAATCAGTTTATTAATTACATATCAGTCACTTTAGATTTACCACATGTTTCAACTTCTAATTGAATAGACCATTATCTGTGTGATGTCATCACAATGACATTATTACTCACTAATTAGAATATTATCGGAGTGAACTGATTTTTTCCTTAACTCAGCCTGAACCATACGTGAAATTTGAATGCAACTGAACAGAGTGGGGGCCTGGGAACGAGGCTAGCTTGCTATAGCAACAAAGCTTTTATTATGCCACAAAATGTTATAACTACATATGTAGGTTTATAGCTACCACAAGTTTGAGGATACTTGAAAAGAGCTCTGCACAGACCCTTTCTGTAGGCACATGTATGTACATAGTGCTTAAGTTGGCTTAATAACTTTAATTGTGTACTTGTAACACACAGTACTATCATTAGCTACGTATGTATAGTGTTAACAGCTGTCAAAAATAGTTACTGTAACACTACAACAGGCCTTGAGGTAGCTATAATTGAGAGATCAGGCGAGAGTATGCATCCAGTGCATAAAATGTGTCCAAAGCACACAGATTTAGGGGGCATGCCCCCCAGAAATTTTTCAAGTTTTAAAATGGTTTCTGTTGGGATGCTTAATATATCTGGTAGACCTTCACATTAGCTCAATGTCTCGTAACTCGTGTTCTACACACATGCAGAATCACATGCCAGTTTCAAACCCACACTGTAGGACTCCCGAGCCATGCTGGCCTGGGAACGAGACTAGGGACAATGTTGTACTGCTGTCATGCTGCAGCGAGTGGTGCAGAACTATTGCTATACTGTACTTCGAGAATTTTTCCTGAATCATTGACACATGGGAGCCTACAAGTAAGGTACTTCAGTGAAAAAGTGGTCCAACCAAAACCGGACCGGCTGGACTGTTTCCGCTGGCAAAAATAATTAGCTATATGTGGTTGTTTTGAGGTTACCTGAATTTCAGATGTCCGAGTATGAATGTAGGAGTTAGCCCCCAAAAGTGGTACATAGCTTGTTCCTTGCTATGGAAATTGACATTCCATAGTCATATTTAACAATAATAATAATAATAATAATATACTCATGTTGCTGCCGTAGCGCTTACGCCATTGACCACGCACCCACAGACGCAGGCGGAGCTTGTAAGACCTCCAGTCAGAGGACAAGAGCAAGAACAACCAGAGACCACACAATCCTGATCACCATACAATTCCTTCTTCCTAGTCTCCCATATCAATAATACAAAGCTCTTAACTAGCTTTAATAATGCTTTAAAATCATCCCTGTTCCAATTCTCAAATCCTAAAATAAAACTTGCCTTATTAAAATTATCAAGTGTACTAAACTCCCCAAACCTCCCCCCAATAGATTTTCTAATTCTACCATGAAATTATTTCTAATGCTGTCATATGCTGGACACTCCCAGAGAACATGTACCACACTCTCACATTCACACCTGCATAATTTACACTGCCTATCATCATTTTTACCCCTATGTCTTCCTAACTCTTCATTCAGACCGTTCGTACCTGACCGAAACTTAAACAATAATCTTGTACCCGGATCACCTACCCCCTGCAAATAATTATTGAATTCTATTTCCTTACAGAAAGACTTGTACAGATTCAACTTAACTTTAGTATTCAAGCTGTCATTAAAGTCCTTGTATTCTCTATCCCTCAACGCTTCGTCTACCGTATCTAAAAACAAATTAATATTATCTGCAGCTAATACCTCTTGGCTATCTAAATCTAACTGCAGCAGCAATTCATTAATTACTTTCATCCAAGTTTTCCTTTGCCTACCTCTACATGGTTTCACTTCCCACTCAGCATCTAATAGTACTCTAGGATACCGCTCAATATCCAACTTATTGACTTTATACCACCACTTAAGTTTGCTTCTATCCCTCCTCCCTTTCAAGGACTCTAACCCCATATCTCCCCTTACCGCTTCATTACACGTTTTGGAAGAGCAGCCAAGTATCTTCTTAGCTGCTCCTAGCTGAATGGATTCTAAGGAAGCTGTCTGCCGTTTATTACAAGCCCACACTTCACTACCGTATTCTAAAGTAGGACGAAGTACTGAGACTAACAATAATCTCCTTGCAACGGTACTGATATTTCTATTACTGACAAACCGGTGCAAACGATTAAGCTTTTTCTTCCCATTATCAATTACCTTCTGTACATGACTATCCCATGACCCATTCTCAGCAAATTCAATCCCCAAGTAACAGTAACTTACAACCCTTGGAATTACGTTATCTCCCCACTTCCACGCACACATATCTGTAATAGCCACCTTAGAAAATACCACAACAGCACTCTTTTTGATGTTAGATTTCAACCTCCATTTGTTACAAAACCCTTGTACTACATTAATCAACTTTTGTAAATCCTCCGCATTAGTAGTTAAACCAACAAAATCATCTGCAAACATTAGTCCCCCAACCTTAACATCATTCTTAATGATTATACCAAGCCCAGCTTTCTCAACCTCATCTAGTAACTGATTAATAAAAATGGAAAATAGGATAGGCGATAGACTACAACCCTGTGCTACCCCCTGGCTTATATCAAATGGTTTGGATTTTTCCCCCTCCAGTAAAACAGCACTCTCTGTAATGTCATACATCTTCTTAATAACTCTCCACATCCTACCCCTAACACCCAATTCCCACAACCTAAACCATAAACCATCGTGCCAAACCGTATCAAAAGCCTTCTGGATGTCTAAGAAAAAAGCATAAGTGTATTTTCCTTCTCTTATTCTGCCTTGTATGATCTCGTTCAAAGTATAGACATTATCAACACAACTTCTTTTCGCTCTAAAACCTGCCTGCCCCTCATGAAGAGCCTTTTCCGATTCTAATCTTATTACCAAGCGATTATTTAAAATCTTACAAAACAGTTTACCAACAACGTTCAATAGAGTAATGCCTCTGTAATTACCTGGATCCTCAACATCACCTTTCTTATACAAACTAACAATTAATCCTTGCCTCCATTGTTTAGGAATACCCTCTTCTGTCCAGACTACTTCATATAAAGCTTTCAACAGATTCGCCATTCCAGAGCCACCATACTTAAAAAGCTCCCCAACTAAGCCATCATTACCTCCAGTTTTGTTATTCTTTAGACTTTTCAAACACTTTTTAATTTCGGCATAACTTATATCCCTGTCTAAAACCTTATCCTTCCGTGCACTAGACATCTCGCTGTACTCTGTTACCTTATTCTCTACATGCTCTCTCCAGCTATCATCAAACTGATCATCTACTGATGCTGTACCCAGCTTACCGTAATGCTCATGTAGAACTTCAAGCTTCCCCTTTGTACTGGTTACGCATGAACCTGAACTACTCCTTAATGAAGCAATGCTCTTACGACTACCCTTTGAAGTCCTGCCAACAAATGCCCAAAATTCCTTCTTGTTTTCATCAAAATCTTTATTAGCCTTTTCTATCACCTCATTCCAACTATCTAACTTCTTCTTACGTACCAATTCCTTGATTTCTGAACGTAACTTGTAATACTGTCCCCATTTATCTTCCCTACCACTCTGAATCTCTTTGTAAACCTGTCTTCTTAACCTAATCTTATCTTTAATCTCTTGAATCAAATATTTATGTAGATGGGTACAAATGGTTTGGGAATCCTAGGCAAGGTTCTTCGGAGAGTAGGAGGGGAGAGGGGGGAGTAGGATTCTTGGTAAAGGAGTGCTTAGCCAGTGGAGTAGAGCTTATTAAGGATGTTAGCTACGAACAAAGTATGTGGATCAAGGTGAAAGGTGAAAACGGTAGGAATACTTTATTTTTGGGTTGTGTTTACATGCCTACGGATAGCGAGAGTGTTTCAGTTATTGAAAGCAGTTACGAGGAATTGAAAGAGGATGTGCTGCGTATGAAGGAGCGTGGTCAGGTTGTGCTTCTAGGTGATTTTAATGCTAGGGTAGGAAGATCTTCTGAACTAGATGATGTAATAGGTATGTTTGGAGAAGGAAAATGCAATGCGAGTGGTAACAGGATGATTTCCTTTTTGACGGAGGTTGAGCTTGTAATTTGTAATGGTCGTGAGTTCAGTGTGGAACCACAGTGGACTAGAGCTAGGCCTGCATTGAAGCAGAAGTCTATCATTGATTATATAGTTACTGATTCCAACTTGTTGCAGGTTTCAGGGAGTGTGCAGGTAGATGACACCGATATAGGGAAGTCGGATCACTTTTTAGTATGGATGGAACTGGGTCGGACTGTAAAAACTGCTAAGCAGCAAAAGCGGGTAATTAAGAAATGGCGCATTGAAAGATTTCAAGAGGAGGAAGTGAGGCAGCAGTATCAAGAAGCTTTGAGCGTAGAAGTAGAAGTATTTCAAGAAAGGATACAGACAAGGAAGCACCAGGGGTTAAGGGGGTCGGAATTAGTGAAGGCAGTGGTTCAGGATTGGGAAGACACAGTGAAGAGGGTAGCATCAAAAGAAATTGGGGAAAAGGTGATAGTGTGTGGCATATTTAACAATAAACTTAAACCAATTACCAATTACCAATTTTGAGCCCTAACTCCTACCTTCATACTCAGACATCAGAAATTCAGGTAACCACTAAGGTGGTCAAAACAACTACATATCGCAGTTTTGAGTACTGGCGGAAACAGCTGGCAGGTGCATACGTATTGCATCTGATTACCTGCCAAATATGGACGCACACCTCAAGGCATATTTGAGAGTGGACATGGCAGGAGGAAATGCAGTGCAGTACGTCACAGTTGGTTGGTTAACTAGAGAGGAACTACGTAGTCCTACAAAGAAATACCAGCTGTATAAGTATTTCAATCAGTTTTTTAATTACATATCAGTCACTTTAAAATTACCAAATGCTTCGAATCAGCTTCTAATTGAATAGACCATTTTCTGTATGATATCATCACAATGACATTATTACTCACTAATTAGAAATTTGAACTCATTTTTCCATAACTCAGCCTGAATCTTACCTGAAATTTGAATGCTGTAACTTATTCCATCTCTGAGATATGTTTGTACCATTATTTGCATAAACAAAGCTCACACGTACAATTATATGCTATGGAAATTGACATTCCATAGTCATACATTACATCATCCACAATAAACGTGATTGGCTGAAAAGTATTGGTTACATAGGTTCATAACCCACACTTTTATTCTTACCACTAGAGGCAAGACATTGCTACGCAGCGCTGATTGTGCACATGCGCAATGTGGTATAAGTCAGATAAACCACACCCACTCATGGATTATGCACCATAACCCACTTGTTTGCATTTATCCCTCGGCTTCACCTCGGGATAACCGCAAACTCGTGGGTTACATGGGCGCATAACCCAATCTTGGGTGTAGTCTACATATTCCATAGCAACGAACTAATTTAATTTAGCAATTACCAATTTTGAGGCCTAACTCCTACCTTCATACTCAGACATCAGAAATTCAGGTAAGCACTGAGGTGGTCAAAACAACTACATATCATAGTTTTGAGTACTGGCGGAAACAGCTGGCAGGTGCATATGTATTGCATCTGATTACCTGCCAAATATGGACGCACACCTTCAAGGCATTTTTGAGAGTGGACATGGCACGAGGAAATGCACATCACATTGACATTATTACTCACTGATCAGAAATTCATCGGAGTGAATCGATTTTTTCCATAACTCAGCCTGAAACCTGAAATTTGAATGCTGCCATCTCTGAGATACGTATGTACCATTATTTGCGTAAACAAAGCTCATGCATACAATTATAGCATTACGGTATGCACCATTAATTCTTTCGATAGAGAAAGTACCAGGAGCCTGGAGGGGCAACTTCTGTCCCCCTCTATGGAAAAGTAACGTATTTCATTAATGCATATCTCTATGACAGATCACGTACATCATTTCTGTAGCAATTTGGGTGAATGTTGACAAAATTTGGAAATGTTTACAAACTTAATTAGCATGTGCTGACAACATCAATCGAAGATGATCTGGTGTCTTTGCTCGCTATAGCAACATAGCTTTTATACCATAGCAAAGACAATCTGTCTGATGGTTGGAAGCTGTACTTGTATGTCATTTGACAGCTGGCATTTATCTATAAGGCTACGTAGCTACTGTGCTTCTCCCAAGTGTAATGCAATGCACTGTCCCTTTGACATGTCCACTCTCAAATACACCTTGTGGTGTGCTGTGAGAACCCATACCCACGCTATATTTGGAAGGTAATCAGATACAAATATCGCTGTTCAGCCAATTATAGTTCCAGTACTCAAACCCACTTCCTCCTGAGCCATGCCAGAGCTTGTCCTGCCCACACAAATCTGCCTTGTGGCTACCAATCTGTGTAAACAGTACTTATACTAACACACAAAGGTTGAATGAAGCCAGTCAGTGGGCCTTGACCAATTATGCTTATTCTCTGCTGATTGCGCTATTCCCTAATTCCCCAGTTCTGCTCCTGTTATACTCTCAACCAGTTCCTATTATGCTCAAGTTGTGTTCAATTCTGGTGATAAGTTTCATTCAATAGTGCAGTAGCTAATTAATAGTCTAAGAGCTGATAGTCACTGCATCAGTCTCAGCCTCACTGATCTCACATTCTGAGCCATTTTCTACTAACCTTTCGTTTGTGATTTGGCGTCCTTAGTTAAACAACCTAGACGATGATTGCGTGTGCTATCCTCGCTACACTCAGACACTATTGGATAACTTGTACTCTAAAGGGAGTACACTGCAAAAAGAATTTCTGAAGTCAGAGAGCGAAGGTATATATGAGTCAGGCCTCAAAGTGGGTGATTTGTTCCTTGCTATGAAAATTGAAATTAAGTATGGAAAGAATTATACATCACTCAGCCTGAACCATGCATACCTGAAATTTGACTTATTCCATCTCTGAGATACGTATGTATCACTATTTTGCATAAACAAAGCTGAGAATGTATATACCAGGAGCCTGGAGGGGCAACTTCTGCCCCCCTCTATGGAAAATTAACATATTTCACTACATCATTTAATACAAGTACTTGTATAATAACAATTTGGTTGAATGGCGGCAAAATTTGCAAAGGTTGACGAAATTTAATTAGTATGTGCTGACAGCATCAGTGGAAAATGATCTATTGTCTCTGCTTTAGCCTCGTACCCAGGCTTCCCCCCGCAGCTTTTTGCGCAACAGTGGGAAAAAATGGTAATTGGCAGATAGAGCGTAGAACACTTAATTAAGCGTTTTTTCCCAAGGTTGTGAAAAAAGCTGCAAGGGGAGGCCTGGGTACGAGACTATCTCTGCTTGCTATAGCAACATAGCTTTTAATTATATCACAAAATCTGATGATATTCACAGGCACATTCCGTAGGCATAATTGTCACCTCACAAACTTATACACCATTTATATGCACTCATTTGGTCTGGAGGTGCCTTCAGTGCAAATCTCACATATGGGGCGTCTAGGCTATATAAAATTTATCAAACTTGTTATAGTTACATTGAGTAGTTTACAGGAAATACACAAGAGCTAGGCTTCATCTGATAGACCATGTGCACGAAGCTTAATTAAGTATAGACGGTTACCGGTACCTTTGAACCACCCATGCAGTATAATACAAGGTAATTTTAGCTATGTACAAAATAGATCAGAGGCGATCTGTCTGATGGGTGAAACCTGTACTTAAAATCTTTCATACATCATTAACGAAAAGATAACTGGTATTTTCTTTATAAGGGCTACATAGCAACATATGTATGTACTGTTTCTCCAAAGTGTGATGCAATACACTGTCCCTGTGGCATGTCCACACCTTGTGGTGTGACAAGAACCCATACCCATGCTATATTTGGAAGCTATAATTGGAAGCTGATCAGATGCAAATATCAGCTGTTTAGCCAATTACAGTTCCAGTACTCAAACCCACTTCCTGAGCCATGCAGTATTCCCTTTACCACTTATCCTGCCCACTCAAATCTGCCTTGTGGCTGTGTAAACATGCTAATTGCTTTCAATATCCAACACTCAAAGGTTGAAGTCAGTCAGTAGGCCTTGACCAATTGTGCTATTTTTCTGCCAATTATACCTATTTCCTAATTCCCCAGCTCTGCCCCTATTATGCTCTCAACGGGTGTCTATTATGGTCAAGTTAGTGCAGTAAAGAACACAGCTGTCAGGAGCCATTGCGACAGTCTCAGACTCGCTGATCTCAGATTCTGAGCCACTCTCTACAATAACTAAGTAAGGCCTCAGTATTTGCCATTTTTACCGCGAGGTGGGGAGCTATAAATAAAAGTCTGTAGCTGTGTAACGTACGCCCAATACTCTGCATAGTAAGCTACCATAATTGTCTTTGCCACCTTATACCGAGGGATAATTTTGGGGGGAAATACTTTCACAAATTTCGCAGCTCAATCGTTATGCATAAATGTTTTTTAATAACCATGCATGCATGTGATTGTAGCATCAGCTGTACCACGAAAAGTTTCTCCCTCAAAATAAACCCGTTACACAGTAATATGAGTGTCATGTAGTCTCTTTTCTCAATTATATAATACGTGGTGTGCACATCTGTGCTGTACTGCCTACTGGCTTTAGTGTCACTCATTACTGCTATAGATGCATGCAGCCCTGTACCAAGGCCTCCCCTAACGGTTTCTTTTTTTACAGCCATGAAAACTAACGTATTTTTTTCCACGGCTGCAAACAAGTTGTGAGGGAAGGCCTGGATACGAAGCTACATCAACCATACAAGGATATGAAAAAATCAGTTGTTTTTGTAATGTGCACAACTTGGCCAAGTGCCAAACTGAAGATACATTTCAGTTATTACTGGTCCAGTATCAGAATAATGATGTGTCCCATAAATTAAGTCAATTATTCTGCCGTGGGATAGATACGTGCCACACTGGTTCGTTAACTTAAGAATGTCATGTAGTCTCTGCCCTCAATTATTGGGGCGAGCCTGAGCGAGCCCAACATGTCAGCGGTGCATTTCCTCTGAATGTATGAATGTATGAATGTATGTACGTACGTCGTGCCGCATATTCCATGTTCACATAATTTAACGCTCTAATTTTGCAATTCCAATTTCTCGCGCTCTCACTTAGCAGTTGAATTTCTCGCGTTTCCACTACACGTACGTACAAAACACATGGTAAAACCACTGGTTTTGCCTCGGCTATGGATGCTACAAAAGCGCAAACTACTTCCTCAAAGGGAACTACTGAATCATGCAATGCAGAGAGAGAATAGTCCAATCATGTCTACCGTTTGCCTCACGAACAGTATGGGTACCGTGGACATGTCACCAATCTGCTGCAAGATATAGCCTCATTCGCCAACAGCTCCTTCACATTCACGCGAAGGCTCACCCCCTGCATTTGCCTATGCTTTCCTTATCACTTGTTGTACTGCAACATTCTTGCAAGGACAAGGACTATTACAATCCAAACTACTTATTCTTGTACTTGAGCTGGATTTCGGCATTATTCACTTAAAGAATCCAGGACCACGTGCATGCATCACATGACCAGCCCACACTTATGGACACATGCTGCCATTGCCAGCTGTGCTTGCCATTATTCTAGAATTATGCCTTATGCTAACTTCTTGCAAAATAATTATTCCCACATAATTATCTCAAACCTAATCTCAGCTCATTCCTCATCTGTAGTCTCCCACTGTATTTACACTTGGCTGTGTGGTCACACTCGATAATGTTTAAAATATGCATATTGCTACAAGGACATGGTACAATCAAGCTAGTGATACAAAATATTACAATGGTGTACTCTAAGGATGAGACTGAAACAAAAAGTATTTAGCCATGGGCCAGCCCTACCCATGACAGGGAAAAAACTGTGGTGCAATGTGAGGGGAAAACCTGAGTCAGGTGAAAACCCCTCACCACAGAAAAACCCAACTACAAAAATTCTATATAGCTATACCTTATAATCTGACAACTATTGAATTACTGCACAAAGACTTCTGCTACAATAATAACTAAAATTATAAACAATTGCATTTATTGTACAAAAATCTCAATAAGTTCAATGGGATTGTCTTCATCAGAAGTAAGCTGGTCTCCACATATTCTTACTTCAATATCATCAGCTACAGCCTCAGAAAGTCTCTGACAAAAGTATGGTGGATTATTGAACTCACAGCAGGTACTTTGTGACCCACAGTTCTCCCCATCCCAGAGTGGATCATCAGGATAAAGAACATGGCTCCAGTCACCCGTGACAGCAGTTTCACAAAAGTAGTCCTCTCCCACAAAGGGAGGGATAGTAGGGACAGGGTTTGGTGCATTGGTGCAGGGGCATACAGTGATGTCTGTACGTGACTCACTGAGTTCACCAGCAAATGTCCAAACATGATGTTTTTCTGTTCCACGCACAATGACCACTCCATCAACATAAGGGTCTTCTATTCTAGTGTAGGATCCTGAGGTATAGGGACGAAATGCATCTGGTGATCCAAACTGATAGCCTACAATTCTACCACAAATGTGAGAATATGAGATGTTGTAGGCACTGAAAGAGGCTGAGCTGCAGCCACCATCACCCAAGGTTTGATTGGTTCTTCCACATGTCCTCACTGGCTCAGTGATCTCCCTCCATTCTGGTGGGCACTGGTGAGTGGGGTCAGTCATGTTGAGGTAGGCCACACGTGACCACCCTCCAACACTGTTGTTGTTACAGGTACATTCTCTATCCATATCGCAATAAATCTGAATAGCAGTTCCATTAGAGCTTGCAATCCAGTAGAATTGTGATGGCAGTTGAGGGTTGCATTGCGAAATTTGAAGGCAGGATGTTGCTGGATTCCCCTGGGTTATGCCTAGGCCTAGGTATTGTGAACGTGTACAAAATATAACATCTTGTTGAATCTCAGCTCTGGCCATCTCCAGCTGCTCATCAGGAGGGCAAACTTGCTCACTTCCCTCCAAAACTTTAGCAGGGTAGGCTACTGATGCACTATCCTGACTGGAAACCTGCCTGCCTAGCAGGAACACTACAACCAGACACAAATACACTGTAGCCATCTCAATATGTATCTGGACACTTGCAATTGCGGATTTGTGTGCCTTGCGAACACTGAGAATATTTTACGTTGTGTGCTAAAATACTGCTTGTGTAGTAGGTTTTGTTTTATGGACTATATTGTAAGGAATGCAATTAGTGTGCACTGGAGTATGAGCTAGGACATTGGAAGAGTTATAATATGTAAATTGATCTTGAGTACTAACCTGTTACTCTTACATACGTCATTACATGTAACTGATGTGTAGAGTATTAGTTTATGTGCATCAATCACCACCACATCCTACAGGATTTGAGGGCTCCAGATTACATACTGAACACACTTAGCCTACTAGTTTCTCTATAAATGGTAGACTTGATTCATAATAACCAATGATTAAACTTCCAATCTCTCAAGGGTGTTTACGTATGGGTACATTGGACTACATGTAGGAGGAAGGGCAGAAGGTAATTATGCCAAACACATATTTCTGAAAAGGAAAGTGTTACTCCGATGATCAAATCAAAAACAGGTTAATTAGTGAGCAGTGATGTTTCGATGGTAGCTATCGCAAAAAATTTACATTACTTTTACAATTAGTACATACGTACAATATGGAAGAGTTATGCAATTAAACAGCACCATCATAAGAGTGCGTACATATAAGGTCAAAGGTCACAGCTTGAGACAAACTTCACTTTACCTATTGCTGTATAGTGCTCATGCAGTTAATTATTCTAAACACAATTCTCTGATGGAAAGTGCTACTCTTATAATTAAATCAAGAAAGGTTATCTCACTTTGTGTCGAGAATTTAACAGATCAGTAAATACCTCCCTTTCCTTCTAAAATCTGCTAATTATTTTCACTATCCAACACACAAAGGTTGATCCCTGAATGCCAGCCAGCCAGTGGGTACTGTATTATTACATGCTTACACTAAACATAAAATACTGTGTATATTTATTGGTTATCACTAGCTATAAGTAGCTTTTAGAAGTGAAGGCTCAGACTTCATACGTACCTCTGCAATTCTGACACGAAAAAGTAATTCGAAATTAATAAAATGCAATAAGTACTATTGCCATAGCTACTTAATGGGCCAGATTTGGAAAGTTGACAAAATTTAATTAGCATGTGCTGACGGCATCAGTGGAAAATGGTCTGGTCTCTCTGCTGATATTCACAGGCACATTCTGTAGACATATGTACATTGAGTAAATATGACTTCACAAACTTATACACAATTTATATGTGCTTATTTGGTCTGGAGGTGCCTTCTCACATATTATGGGGCACCTAGGCTACATAAAATTTATCAAACTTGTTATAGTTAGAGATGGCATTGAGTGATTTACAGGAAATACACGAGAGGCTTCATCTGATAGACCATGCACGCGAAGCTTAATTAAGTTTTCTATGCTCTATCTGGCATTTACGGTAGTTAGAACATATGTTCTAGCTACCATAATTGGCAGATAGAGCATTGGCAGCTGTATAGACGGCTACCGGCACCTTTGAACCGCCCACACAGTATAATACAAGGTAATTTTAGCTATGTACAAATAGATCAGAGGCGATCTGTCTGATAGGTGAAACCTGTACTTAAAGTCCTTTGTACGTCATTAACGAAAAGATAGCTGGTATTTTCTTTATAAGGGCTACATAGCAACATATGTACGTACTGTTTCTCCAAAGTGTGATGCAATACACTGTCCCTGTGGCATGTCCACTCTCAAATACACCTGTGTTACAATAACCCATACCCATGCTATATTTAGAAGCTATATTTGGAAGCTGATTGGATGAGCCAATTACAGTTCCAGTACTCAAACCCACTTCCTCCTGAGCCATGCAGTATTCCCTTTACCACTTATCCTGCCCACTCAAATCTGCCTTGTGGCTACGAATCTGTGTAAACATGCTAATTGCTTTCAATATCCAACACTCAAAGGTTGAAGCCAGTCAGTAGGCCTTGATCATTTGTGCTAGTTTTCTGCCAATTATGCTATTCCCTAATTCCCCAGCTCTGCCCTTATTATGCTCTCAATGAGTGTCTATTATGCGCAAGTTAGTGCAGTAATGAACACAGCTGTCAGGAGCCATTGCGACAGTCTCAGACTTACTGATCTCAGGTTCTGAGCCACTCTCTACAATAACTAAGTAAGACCTCAGTATTCGCCATTTTTACCGCGAGGTGGGGAGCTATAAATAAAAGTCTGTAGCTGTGTAATGTATGCCCAATACTCTGCATAGTATGCTAGCATAATTGTCTTTGCCACCTTATACCTACTGCATAGAGGGATAATTTTTGGGGAAAATATTTCCACAAATTACGCAGCTCAATCGTTATGCATAAATGTTTTTTAATAACCATGCATGCATGTGATTGTAGCATCAGCTGTACCACGAAAAGTTTCTCCCTCAAATAAACCCGCTACACAGGAATATGCTCAAATTGTGTTGGCATAATTGGGCAATGTTGTATACCGTATTGTCTCAATTAATTCGACCCATCTTATATTTAGACCACCCCCCCTTTCATCTCCTAATAGAATCAAAATGTCCTAATCAAATCGACCAGGCCCCAGCCCATTCCCTGATTCACACTACATTGTCCTTCAGAGGGCTGTGGTGCAACTGGCTTCAGCGGCTTGTACCATAGTTGATTTAGTCTTATCCAAACTGTGAGGCTCAGAGTGCAGTACCAAATAAGGCAGTCTACTGAGACTGACAACTGATTCGCCATTTCCATGCAACAACAAGCCCAATAGCATGCAATTCTAGAAGCGCTATTGTGTGAGGCTGGCCCGTGAGACTATTTTTAGCTAGCTATTGACTATACGCACTTACTAGCTAGCCGGCGCTCATTACAGTACTAGCTAGCTATTGACTGTATGTACCTGTTAAACTGCTGCTGGCTTTTAGGTAAGTGCTTCAGAGTAGTGCAAACCTGCCGGGACTGTTGCTACCGCAAGTTCTAGTTCTTTTGTCGCACAAAACAGCCAGTAAAAGTAGTTTTCTATGGTGCTGGCTAAAATACTCTTATTTTTCGACCACCCCCCCTTTCGGCTTGCAAATTAGTCCAAATTGAATCAAGTAAATTAGACCATGTAAATCTGAAATGCTGATATAGCGGTTGAATTACCATTATTGTCAGTAATCAGTAAAGGGTCAGATATTACGATCATGGTTTTGATACTTCAACTCTGACAAAGAAAGTAATTAAAACCTAAGTATTTTAATACAGCACCCAATTTGAAAGGAACTATCCATGCCTATTGGGCATGAAATGCAGGGAGTATTGTTGCCATAGTTACTGAAACCCTACTGGTATTTTTATTGCATTGTTGATAAGTGGTGTAAGGCTGGTGAAGTACGTAGATGGTATTTCCTCCGAAGGTCTAGGGACCAAAAGTCAGTATGATCTGAATTTGGATCAAGAGTCATTCAAGACATACATAGCTTACAGCAAACTCATGGATTTATGCTAAAATGACATAGCACATAGCTAGTACACTATAGTATGTAGCTACATACTATAGTATACAGTTCATCAAGAAAGGTCCATTGCACACGAGAGCCTGAGAACGAAGTTATAACTATAGCATGTGTCAATGACATATTGCTGTAAGTATTACATTAATTGGCATATGAATTCTCACATTACTACCCATGGAACAGACAAGCCAAGAGGTACCTCTTGTCCCTTATTTCTAATGTAGTGAGACTTACCATAACAGTCCCTGCTAATGAGATGAAACAATAGGTGACAGGGTACCATAGTAGCTAGTCCCTGTTAGGTGCCACATATACATGTGTGTAGTAGTCAGTACACTGCAAACTAGGCAGTTGTTTTGACCTGGTGGTTCTCTAGTTTCAGATGTTTAAGCATGTAGAAATCAAACCTCTGTAAAGTAAGTAAAGTAAATTTGCTGATGTGAAAAATAAATTGCACAGGCAATTTGTAGCTAGCTAGCTACATCTTTCAAGTCTGGTAAAAGCACAGAAACTTCACAGATGCTTATTAGGATGTAGGAATCAGACTTCTGAAGTTTCTGTGGCTTACTATTGGTCTTTCATTCGGAAGTCAAGCAATAAACCTTATGATTTGTGAAACAGTCTGAAATGAAAAACAAATTACACAGGCAATTTGTACATCTCTTTCAAGTCTGATTGCTAAAGGCTCAGAAACTTCACAGATGTTTAAGGATGACCGCCGTGGAATAATTCTACAATTTGTGAAGTAATCTGAAATGAAAAACAAATTACACAGGCAATTTGTACATCTCTTTCAAGTCTGGTGAAGGCACAGAAATTTCACAGATGTTTATAACGAGATGTAGGAGTCAGATCTCTGAAGTTTCTGTGGCTTTTTCATTCTGAAGTCAAGCCATAAATTTTACAATATGCGAAACAGTCTGTTATGAAAAACAAATTACACAGGCAATTTGTACACCTCTTTCAAGTCTGATAGCTGCAGGCGCAGAAACTTCACAGATGTTTGAGCATGACCGCCGTGAAGTAGTTTTACAATTTGTGAAACAGTTGGATATGCAAATTACATTTTACAGGCAATTTGTACATCTCTTTTAAGTCTGGTAAAGACACAGAAACTCCTGGAACTAGAGTAACCCCAAGTAGTCAAAACAACTATCTATTTTTTTGCAGTGTGAATGTAGTAACTTATTCCATCTCTGAGATATTACCATTGATTTTTCCATAGTCTGAGAATGTACTAGGAGGGGTAACTTCTGCCTCCTTCTGTATGAAAAATTGACATATTAGGACAAATTAGTAAATGTGTAAGGGCATATGAAAACATTGAGTGTCTGAGTTTTGGACAACGGTTACGTAATGAGTTTGTCGGGTGTGAGAAGTCTTCTGTGGTCATAACTTGATAAATTCTGCTCTCAAAGTAAATCCAAACTTTAAATTTGTACGTAGTGAAGCTCTAATTATAACTGACAGTAGCTAGTACAAGTACTATAGTCAATTGCCCACATTACTTACTGTTTATGTGTACATATAGCATCACAATAACACGATGCAGAAGGATATGAGCTTGCAAATGGTGCTTGTTGCATCCTGACAGCACTTTCTGAGCTAAAGTCATAGCAGATTTTCATTGACATCATCTTATGTAATTTGCGTAATTGCCCAAGTCTGGTCACAAGACTACTAATAGTGTAGTCTCGTTCCAAACATCTGTTGATTCTGAAATCACTGTATAACTTACTATTCACCATTCTAGCTTCCATTATCACCCACGCATGGTGGACAAAATGGACATAAAACGGAAAATGACGCGGTCGTAATGCAGGATGTGACGTCACGTGAACACCGTTTCTAATGTCATGTTTTCATACGGTAAGTGAACAATGTACTAAGAGTAAACTGGCTGGTTCCGGTAACAGCTGGTGGAAGTTAGGATTACTTGTGTTGACAGCACTCAAAATTTGTGCCATGGAGCATGTGCAGTGAAGCACTAATTATGCCTCTCCTTGTGCCTCTTTTTGAAAATTATGATTAGGCAGTGAAGACCCATAATCAAAATTACTGCTTATGCTTCCAGCTGCTACAAGTCTTACTAATTGAGTGCCAGCTGGTATTTCCTTTGGTGCATGGGCAGCAAAGCACTAGTTACACAATTTCCATGTGGACTAAATGTAGGCAGAGAAAACCCATAATCAAAATACTAGTGAGGCCATGCATCTGCAGGAACTTAGGACTAATCAATCTGCAACTGAAACACAAGTTACGTAGTCTCAAGGAGGAGTGAGCTATGACTCAAGGCAAGCTAAAACACTAAGAAATCTCTCCACCCACCAAATGTGTACTCTGTGATACTTTTACACATGTTTTTTGTTACTATATTTATCCAGGACTGGTTCTGGTGACATACAGCTGGTGGATTATAAGTATTACTGCCAGCCAATCCCATGGTTGTTACTGGAACCAGTTGGTTTCAGAACAGAAACTAAACCAACTGAAAAACTGTGTCCTATCAATTAATTTATGCCCTCTCTCCACTCGGATCACAATGCCCATTTCCTGTTATGGGCGGGGCAGAGTATAAATTATTGGGATGTCCGCTGGCTTGCAAGGCTGTGGAACCTTTGCATTGACCAAGCACTGAAGCCTGTGAATCGTAAATACCCATGCAGCTGAACAGTGTAATTTCCGGCAACAGACCCATTGCAAAAGGCATAGCAGTGGTCGTGGTAATTAGTAAAATAGTCACTATAACAATATAACTTTAATTATAGATACCTTACATGTGGATGGATGTATACATCCCCAAAATACTAATATAATAAGCATAGCTAATTGAAATGACTCCAATTATGCTCATATTTTGGGAGTGCATCATCAATATATAAAGTATCCGAAATTAAAATTGTGTTGCCATAGCAATTATTTTACTAATTACCATGTTATAGCCACAATGGGTCTATTATAGTGTAGCCACACCCATTACTTCACATCTCAGCTAGGCTTGAGATAAATGTATCTATTCTCAAATTCTTGGGTATTGATCCCCCAATATTGTGCTTTGATTCTCATTCTCATTTTTTTATCTAGTTTACACAATTTACACATTCCTTATCACGTGTAGTACTGCAACATTCTTGCAAGGACAAGGACTGTTACGATCCAAAGTGTTTATTCTTGAACTTGAGCTGGATTTCGGCATTATTAACTCAATTGAAAGAATCCAGGACCACGTGCATACATCACATGGCCAGTCCACACTTAGGGACGCATGCTGCCATTGCCAGCTGTGCCTGACATTATTCTAGAATTATGCCTATAATATGCCAACTTCTTGCAAAATAATCATTCACACATAAGTATCTCAAACCTAATCTCAGCTCACTCCTCATCTGTAGTCTCCCACTGTACTTACACTTGGCAGTGTGGTCACACTCGATAATGTTTAAATATGCACAAGAACATGATACAATCAAGCTGGTGCTATAAAAATATTACAATGGTGTACACATTATTCTATAAGACCCCATGGGTGCACAGTAGAGGATGGGTAGAGTCACCTACTGAGGTTCAGCTATCCCTTGCAGCGGGAGGCAATAATAGCTGAACCTCAATAGGAGCCTTAACTGCTATGCGCATGCACATCGCCTATCAATTGTTACTATAACTACATCAGAACCGACTAATGTGTACCGGTTACTCTAGCTGTTGCTGAGTGGCTCAATTGAATTGCTCAATAAGGGAACAATGTCCTATAATCATAATATCCTATCTGATATCATTATAAACACATAATCTTCTCTATAGTAATTGTATGTGCCTTCTTATCCCAGAGAATATAACTGCCTACAATATGACTTGCATTCGCATCAGTCCTCAATGAATGTGTGCTAAGTTGCTTAGCCTCATTGCTAGGCTCCACTCCTGAGCATTATTGCCATAATTGCTTGAGCTGTGTGTAAATATATATGAGAATAATAGTCTTGGGACCCTACATGTGAATATTAATTATGATAAACTCCAGAACTACCATGTACAAATATGTACAAACTGTGTTAGCTTTCAATATAGTACATTCACTTTGTCGCTCAACTCCTGAACAAGTCTGTACTCCCCAACAGCTGGTGCCCTCAGGACCTCCACCACCGTCTGCCAGTCATAGGGGTCATGACTCATTCTATTCGGCCAGACAGCGAAAACAGAGGAGAAACTGCACAACATATCTCCAAAGCTTGTGCTACTAAAAGGCCATTCAGTTCACTGGGGGTTAAGTGCAATTCGACACCAAACTGTCTCCACTTGCTGGGAATCTTGGCAGCCACTTCATCAGATCAGAAAGCTCTGCTACAGCTTGCAGTCCAGCTGGATGTCTTGTTCTAAGAGCTATCATTAAGAAAAGGAAGCAATAGTTACTAGGCACCTCATACCCATGCAGATGTTGCTTGCAAGAGTGAAGAATCATGATTCTTCCCAGCATAAACAATGAATGCTAAGGATGGAATAATATTATCTAAGATGATGATTGATATGTATTGGTACCACACACTTTTTAACTGTAGACTAAAGCGAAGCCCGAAGTCGTAAGTACTGAGGACATTGTTCGTCAACTGCATGTGCTTACCAGGTTAAAGTCTGATTTTTGCATTACAAGGCCTAAAACACACCTGGGGAGGCAGTGTCGGCTTTCTGGTGAAGATACTCAGCAACAGTTTTTGTGAATTACCTTCTGAGGTGTTGGCTAGCCATACCTAATTAGCTGCTGAGTGCAACGAGGCTAATAATTACATCTGCTTCAAAGATCAATTTGTAACATGTGTCCTGATGATAAATTTATATCCTCTCTCCACTCTGATCACAGTTTCCACTCCTGTTATGGGCGTGGCAGAGTATAGTTAATGATTATTGGGCTGTCCGCTGGCTCGTGAGACTACAGAACCTTTGCATTGATCAAGCACTGAACCCCGTCAACCGTGCATATCCATGCAGCTGAACAGTGTAATTTCCAACTACAGACTCATTGCGAAAGGCATGGCAGTGGGCGTGGTAATTAGTAAAATGGTCACTATAGCAACACAACTTTAATTACAGATACCTCACACGTGGACGGATGCATGCACCTGAATATGAGCACAGCTGATTGAGTGTATTGACAATAACTCCAATACCTCCAACTACACTCATATTTTGGGAGTGTATCGGAAGTATCCATAATTAAAATTATGTTGCCATAGCAATTGTTTTACTAATTATTCCATATCAGAGCCACAATGGGTCTATTATAGTGTAGCTGCACCCATTACTCCGCATCTCAGCTAGGCTGGTATTGTGCTTTATTCTCATTTCATTCTCCAGTTTACACAGTTTACACGTTCCTTATCACTTGCTGTACTGCAACATTCTTGCAAGGACAAGGACTGTTAAGATCCAAACTGTTTATTCTTGTACTTGAGCTGGATTTTGGCATTATTCACTCAATGGAAGTCAGTTGAAAGAATCCAGGACCACATGCACGCGTCACATGGCCAGCCCACACTAAGGGAGGCATGCTGCCATTGCCAGCTGTGCCTGCCATTATTCTAGAACTACGCCTTATGCTAACTTCTTGCAAAATAATTATTCCCACATAATTATCTCAAACCTAATCTCAGCTCATTCCTCATCAGATCATCTGTAGTCTCTCACTGTACTTACGCTTGGCAGTGTGGTCACGCTCAGTAATGTTTAAATATGCACATAGCTACAAGAACATGGTACAATCAAGCTGATGATACAAAAATATTGCAATGGTGTACACATTATTTTTTTACAGAAATACTAAGGATGAGACTGAAACAAAAAGTATTTAGCCATGAGCCAGCTCTACCCACGACAGGGAAAAAACTGTGCTGCAATGTGAGGGGAAAACCTGAGTCAGGTGAAAACCCCTCACCACAGAAAAACCCAACTACAAAAATCATACCTATATAACTTTTCCTTGTAATCTGACAACTATTGAATTACTGCACAAAGACTTCTGCTACACATACTAATCTAAAGTGGTAAACACACACATTTATAGTACAAAAATCTCAATAAGTTCAATGGGAGTGTCTTCATTATCAAGGAAAGGCTCACTTCCACATATTCTTACTTCAATATCATCAGCTGTAGCCTCAGAAAATCTCTGACAAAAGTATGGTGGATTGTTGAACTCACAGCAGGTGCTTCTTGACCCACAGTTTTCCCCATCCCAGAGTGGATCATCAGGATAAAAAACGCCATTCATCCAGCCATCAGTGACACCTGTTTCACAAAAGTAGTCCTCTCCCACAAAGGGAGGGATAGCAGTGGAAGGGTTTGGTGCATTGGTGCAGGGGCATACATTGACGCCGGGAGATGACTCACTGAGTTCACTAGCAAATGTCCAAACATGATGTTTTTCTGTTCCACGCACAATGACCACTCCATCGACATAAGGGTCTTCTATTCTAGTGCGGGATTCTACGGTATAGGGACGAAATGCATCTGGTGATCCCAACTGATAGCCTACAATTCTACCACAAATGTGAGAATATGAGATGTTGTAGGCACTGAAAGAGGCTGAGCTGCAGCCACCACCAACAGACAAGGTGTTATTGGTTCTTCCACATGTCCTCACTGGCTCAGTGATCTCCCTCCATTCTGGTGGGCACTGGTGAGTGGGGTCAGTCATGTTGAGGTAGGCCACACGTGACCACCCTCCAACACTGTTATTGTTACAGGTGCATTCTCTATCCATATCGCAATAAATCTGAATAGCAGTTCCATTAGAGCTTGTGATCCAGTAGAATTGTGATGGCAGTTGAGGGTTGCATTGCGATATTTGAAGGCAGGATGTTGCTGGATTCTCCTGGGTTAGGCCTGGGCATTGTGTAGTATGAACTATAACATCTTGTTGAATCTCGGCTCTGGCCATCTCCAGCTGCTCATTAGGAGGGCAAACTTGCTCACTTCCCTCCAAAACTTTAGCGGGGTAGGCTACTGATGCACTATCCTGACTGGAAACCTGCCTGCCTAGCAGGAATACTACAACCAGGCACAAATACACTGTAGCCATCTCAACATTTATCTGGAGACTTGCAATTGCGGATTTGTGTGTCTTGCGAACACTGAGAATAATTATACATTTTGGGTTAAAATACTGCTTGTGTAGTAGATTTTATTTTATGGACTATATTGTAAGAATGCAATTAGCGTGCACTGGGAGTATGAGTTAGGACATTGGAGGAGTTATAATATGTAAATTGATCATGAGTACTAACCTGTTACTCTCAGGCGCGTAGGAAGCAGTTTGCAAGTGGGGAGGCCAAAGGGCTGCGAAGCAGCCTTTGCGCGTGGCGCTCGCCCCCGCGCGAAGCGCGGAAATTTTTTTGGATATAGTTTTTCATACCATCCAGGAAGCGTTCTCGCTGGTTTTCAGCTCTCCCGCCACAGCGCTTACTGAAGACACTACTGCATGATATTCATCACTCAAGTTATTGTATCGCTCAACCACGCTCGCCTGCCGCTCTTATACGCGGCTGTAGCGCCGAGCGCGCAACCTGACGTCTAGCCAAAATTTAAAAGGGCACGAGCGTACGTGAAGCACAGCACGACGTCTTGCTCTTCTACATAATGTATACGGTTAGCCATGGCCATTTCGCGAACCATGAGGGCTGGAAACAGCGCTTAACAACTGTCTTCTTCTCTCTTGAAGGATTGGTGGGGTTGCAGCTTATGAATAATTAATATTTAGGCGAAAAATGTAGCGGCCAAAGCCGCTACGGCCGCTACGGCTCCTACGCCACTGACTCTTACACATACGTCATTACATGTAACTGATGTGTAGAGTATTAGTTTATGTGCATCAATCACCACCACATCCCACAAGATTTGAGGGCTCCAGATCATGTACTGAACACACTTAGCCTACTAGCTTCTCTATAAATGGTAGACTTGATTCATAATAACCAATGATTTAACTTCCAATCTCTCAAGGGTGTTTACGTATGGGTACATTGGACTACATGTAGGAGGAAGGGCAGAAGGTAATTATGCCAAACACATATTTCTGAAAAGGAAAGTGTTACTCCGATGATCAAATCAAAAACAGGTTAATTAGTGAGCAGTGATGTTTCGATGGTAGCTATCGCAAAAAAATTACATTACTTTTACAATTAGTACATACGTACAATATGGAAGAGTTATGCAATTAAACAGCACCATCATAAGAGTGCGTACATATAAGGTCAAAGGTCACAGCTTGAGACAAACTTCACTTTACCTATTGCTGTATAGTGTAGTGCTCATGCAGTTAATTATTCTAAACACAATTCTCTGATGGAAAGTGCTACTCTTATAAATTAAATCAAGAAAGGTTATCTCACTTTGTGTCGAGAATTTAACAGATCAGTAAATACCTCCCTTTCCTTCTAAAATCTGCTATTATTTTCACTATCCAACACACAAAGGTTGATCCCTGAATGCCAGCCAGCCAGTGGGTACTGTAGTATTATATGCTTACACTAAACATAAAATACTGTGTATATTTATTGGTTATCACTAGCTATAAGTAGCTTTTAGAAGTGAAGGCTCAGACTTCATACGTACCTCTTCAATTCTGACACGAAAAAGTAATTCGAAATTAATAAAATGCAATAAGTACTGTTGCCATAGCTACTTAATGGGCCAGATTTGGAAAGTTGACAAAATTTAATTAGCACATGCTGATGGCATCAGTGGAAAATGGTCTGGTCTCTCTGCTTGCTATAGCAACGTAGCTTTAATTATGCCTCAAACTTTGATGATATTTACAGGCACATTCTGTAGACATATGTACATTGAGTAAATATGACTTCACAAACTTATACACAATTTATATGTGCTCATTTGGTCTGGAGGTGCCTTCTCGCATATTATGGGGCACCTAGGCAATATAAAATTTATCAAACTTGTTATAGTTAGAGATGGCATTGAGTGATTTACAGGAAATACACGAGAGGCTTCATCTGATAGACCATGCACGCGAAGCTTAATTAAGTTTTCTATGCTCTATCTGGCATTTACGGTAGTTAGAACATATGTTCTAGCTACCATAATTGGCAGATAGAGCATTGGCAGCTGTATAGACGGCTACCGGCACCTTTGAACCGCCCACACAGTATAATACAAGGTAATTTTAGCTATGTACAAATAGATCAGAGGCGATCTGTCTGATAGGTGAAACCTGTACTTAAAGTCCTTTGTACGTCATTAACGAAAAGATAGCTGGTATTTTCTTTATAAGGGCTACATAGCAACATATGTACGTACTGTTTCTCCAAAGTGTGATGCAATACACTGTCCCTGTGGCATGTCCACTCTCAAATACACCTGTGTTACAATAACCCATACCCATGCTATATTTAGAAGCTATATTTGGAAGCTGATTGGATGAGCCAATTACAGTTCCAGTACTCAAACCCACTTCCTCCTGAGCCATGCAGTATTCCCTTTACCACTTATCCTGCCCACTCAAATCTGCCTTGTGGCTACGAATCTGTGTAAACATGCTAATTGCTTTCAATATCCAACACTCAAAGGTTGAAGCCAGTCAGTAGGCTTTGACCAATTGTGCTAGTTTCTGCCAATTATGCTATTCCCTAATTCCCCAGCTCTGCCTCTATTATGCTCTCAACCGGTGCCTATTCTGCTCAAGTTAGTGCAGTAATGAACACAGCTGCCAGTAGCCATTGCGACAGTCTCAGACTCGCTGATCTCAGGTTCTGAGCCACTCTCTACAATAACTAAGTAAGGCCTCAGTATTTGCCATTTTTACCACGAGGTGGGGAGCTATAAATAAAAGTCTGCAATGAAAGTAGAGTAGATACGACCTCACAAACGTATACACAGTTCACATGGAAGGTTTGGTCTGGAGGTGCCTCTGGTGTAATCAACCTCTGTAGCTATACATATATCAGAGACGATCTGTCTGATGGTTGGAAGCTGTACTTGTATGTTATTAATGACAGCTGGTTATATGGGTTACGTAGCTACTGTGCACCTTTTGGTGTGCTGTGGGAACCCATACCCATGCTATATTTGGAAGCTATATTTGGTAGATAGCAAATATCAGCTGTTCAGCTAATTGTAGTTCCAGTACTCAAATCCACTTCCTCCTGAGCCATAGCTTGTCCTGCCCACTCAAATCTGATTATGCTATTCCCTAATTCCCCATTGTAGAGGATTCTGGTGATAAGTTTCATTCAATAGTGCAGTAGCTAATTAATAGTCACTACATCAGTCTCAGTGTCGCTGATCTCAGATTCTGAGCCACTTTCTACTATTTAAGACCTCTGGTGCATTTTTTTTTGCTTACACTAATTATCATTTTTCACTAGTAAGGCTCATGATCAGATATCATACTTACATGCTTGTATAGACATTCGGGATTTTAGTAGTCATGGCAACGATACTCCTTATGCCTAATAGGCGTGGTCAGATCCATTGAAATTTGATATCATGTATGTACGTACGTATATGCAATTAGTTGGCTTATAATTTTAAGACAGCAGTTTAGTGTACGAAAAATCTAACAGTAACACTAGCTATGGCCTTAATTTTGTGTTAGAGACTGAAAGCAATAGATTTGCCCTGGAGGCACCTCCAGACCAAATCTCCCATATGAACCCCATATAAAATGTGTATACATTTTGAGGTCATATGTACTCCATGTACGTAATGCACTTGTGAATATCGTGGTAGCTATAGGTGCAAGCACAGACAATTCATATGATGATGGTTCAATTCTGACACACAAAGCCATGCATGTAGTATTCCCTTTGGAGCTTGTATCCCCGCCCACTCAAATATACCTTGTGGCCACAAATCTGTATAAACAGTAATTGTGCCAATTTGTTTTCAGTCTAATAATAACTAAGCCATAGCTAGTGTTACTAATTTGTATTTTCAAATAAACTGCATGTCTATATATGCCTAATGGGCATAAGGAGTATATTGTTGCCATAACTACTGAAATTACTAATGGCTATACACCACTTATCAGCAATCCAATAACAAGACTGATATTTCATATCTAAAATCCAGCCGAATGTATTTTATATAAATCATTCAACTGAAGGTTGTATTCAGCAACAGGTCAGTCCAAACTAAATGCAGCTGTAGGATGGATCAGCTTGGCTAGACAGTCTCATCATGTACAGCATCCAGCGAAAGTGCTGACACAGCAATTTCATAGTGCGCTTCCAGTTAGCAATCAGAACTTACTAAAACAGAATTATTATCATTAGAGTATATTGTTGCTATAACTACTTGAAATCCTGAAATGGCTATACACCGCTTATCAGCATTAGCCAGTAAAAATATCATTACATGTAGTAGATCCGGCATTTCCTATGAAGGTCTAGGGATTGATACGTTGTGCAGTTGATTTGGTCTAAACATCAGGAACCAGAGTCATTCATGGATTTATGCTCATAAAATGAGGGTATGCTCATCACGCAACGCAAACACGGGTGTGTAAAGTGGTCCAGAAGATAATAGCTAGCTAGTGCATGGCTTCCAAGGAAGGATAGAACACCGGAAGTTAATACTCACTGACAGTAAGTGATCTGAATTTGGATCAAGAGTCATACTGGATTTGTCATTCAAGACATACTGGATTTCTGCTGAAACGTCGGTTGTGGTGAGCATGTGTGTGCATGCAAGCCCGGCTAGTATGGGTTCTCTTAGCATACCACGAGGCATATTTTACAATGACAGACATAAGTGTATCCCTCTTCTTCAAAGGAAATGCCATAGTCATCTTCAATAGCATGGAACAAATTGCCCACTTTGAGGGCCAGCTCCTACCTTCATACTCAGACATCAGAAATTCAGGTAAGCACTAAGGTGGTCAAAACAACTCCATTTGCAGCTGGCAGGCATCTGATTATCTGCCAAATATGGACGCACACCTCAAGGCATATTTGAGAGTGGAAATGGCACGAGGAAATGCAGTGCAGTACGTCACGGTTGGTTAACTAGGCTAAGAATGGAACTATCTAGCCTTTATATGTGTTTCGTTCAGTTTGTTAATTACATATCAGTCACTTTAACTTTACCACATGCTTCAGTTTCTAAGTGAATAAACCATTTTCCATATGATGACATCACAATGACATTATTACTAACTAATTAGAAATTTATCGGATTGAACTAATTTTTCTTCCTTACCTCAGCCTGAACCATACCAATGCAGTAATTTATTCCATCTCTGAGATACGTTTGTACTAGCCTCGTTCCCAGTCTCTCCGCACTGCAAGCGACGTAAAAACTGGAGCGGAGAGACTGGGAACAAGGCTACGTTTGTACCATTATTTGCATAAACAAAGCTCACGCATACAATTATAGTATTACGGTATGCACCCTTGATTTAGGAGCCTGGAGGGGCAATGCAACTTCTCCCCCCCTCTGTAGAAAGTTAACATGCTTCATTAATGCATATCTCCATGACAGATCAAGTATATCATTTCTGTAGCAATTAGGGTGAATGTTGTCAGAATTTGCAAAGGTTGATAAAACGTAATTAGCATGTGCTGATGGCATCAATGGGAAATGGTCTAGTGTCTCTGCTTGCTATAGCAACATAGCTTTAATTATGCCACAAACTTTGATGATATTCACAGGCACATTCTGTTGGCATTTGTATATGGAGTAGACACGATCTCACAAACGTATACACAGCTCATATGGAGGATTTGGTCTGGAGATGCCTCTGGTGTAAATCTCTCATACAAACTTGCAGTAATCAACCTCTGTAGCTATACATATATCAGAGACAATTTTCTGATGGTTGGAAGCTGTATTTTAAGTTCCTTGTAGGTAATTAATCACAGCTGGCATTGTGCTTCTCCCAAGTGTGTTGCAATGCACTGGTAGCTTGTTCCTTGCTATGGAAATTGACATTCCATAGTCATATTTATACCACATTACATCATCTATAATAAACGTGATTGGCTGAAAAGTATTGGTTACATAGGTTCATAACCCACACTTTTATTCTTACCGCTGGAGGCAAGACGTTGCTACGCGGCGCTGATTGTGCACATGCACAATGTGGTATAGCAGATAGACCACACCCACTCTTGGATTATGCACCATAACCCACTTGTTTGCATTTATCCCTCGGCTTTGCCTCGGGATAACCGCAAACTCGTGGGTTACATAGGTGCATAACCCACTCTTGGGTGTAGTCTATGAGTATCCTATAAATATTCCATAGCAACAAACTAATTTAATTTACCAATTACCAATTTTGAGGCCTAACTCCTACCTCCAGATTCAGGTAACCTCTAAGGTGGTCAAAACAACTACATATCATAGTTTTGAGTACTGGCGGAAACAGCTGGCAGGTGCATATGTATTGCATCTGATTACCTGCCAAATATGGACGCACACCTTCAAGGCATTTTTGAGAGTGGACATGGCACGAGGAAATGCACATCACATTGACATTATTACTCACTAATCAGAAATTCATCGCAGTGAATCGATTTTTTTCATAACTCAGCCTGAAAAGGTACCTGAAATTTGAATGCTGCCATCTCTGAGCTACGTATGTACCATTATTTGTATAAACAAAGCTCACGCATACAATTATAGCATTATGGTATGCACCATTAATTCTTTCGATAGAGAATGTATCAGGAGGGTCAATTTCTGCCCCCCTCTATGGAAAATTAACGTATTTCATTAATGCATATCTCCAAGACAGATCATGTATATCATTTCTGTAGCAATTTGGATGAATGTTGGCAAAATTTGAAAATGTTTACAAACTTAATTAGCATGTGCTGACGACAATCGAAAATGGTGTAGTGTCTCTGCTAACATAGCTTTTATACCATAGCAAAGATCATCTGTCTGTATTCAGATATTTATCTATATGGGTTACGTAGCTACTGTGCTTCTCCCAAGTATCAGCTGTTCAGCCAATTATAGTTTCAGCACTCAAACCCACTTCCTCCTGAGCCACGCCTTTAGAGATTGTCCTGCCCACTCAAATCTGCTTTGTGGCTACCAATCTGTGTAAACAGTACTTATCCTAACTGCTACAAATATCTATCACACACAAAGGTTGAACTTGAAGCCAGTCAGTGGGCCTTGACCAATTATGCTTGTTCTCTGCTGATTGTGCTCGTAAAGGCTCGTGATCCCTAATTCCCCAGCTCTGCTCCAGTAACACTAGCTATGACTTTAGTGCAAGAAAAAATCTCATAGTAACACTGGCTATGACTTCACTTTTGTGTTAGAGACTGAAAGCAATAGATTCGCCCTGGAGGCACCTCCAGACCGAATCTCCCATATGAACCCATATAAAATGTATATATATTTTGAGGTCATATGTACTCCATGTACGTAATGCACTTGTGAATGTCATGGTAGCTATAGGTGCAAGCACGGACAATTCATATAATGATGGTTCATTCTGACACATGCATGTAGTGTTCCCTTTGGAGCTTGTATCCCCGCCCACTCAAATATACCTTGTGGCCGCAAATCTGTATAAACAGTAATTGTGCCAATTTTTTTCAGTCTCAAACACAAAATTAACTGCTAGGTCATAGCTAGTGTTGCTGTTAATTTTCTTCTTACACTAAACTGCTGTCTTAAAATTTGAGGCCAACGAATTGTATCAAATATCAACCTGATGAAAGCAACTGTCCATGCCTATTGGGCATAAGGAGTATATTGTTGCCATAACTACTGAAATCCCAAATGGCTATACACCACTTATCAGCAATAAACCAATAAAAATCCTGTTACTAGATGGCATTTCCTATGAAGGTCTAGGTACCGAAATGTTTTGCAGTCGATTTGGTGTAAAAACTAAGGTCATACTCACGGATTTATATGCCCATGAAATGAGGATATGCTCATTACGCATGTGGTGATGTCATTAGGAGGCATGGATGGAGTAAACCACAACGGCAAACATGGGTGTGTAAAGTGGCCCATAAGGTAATAGCTAGCTAGTGTGTGGCTTCCAAGGAAGTGCTTTAGTCATAATTATCTGGCAGTGGTGTGCATGGAGGCCCATCTAGTAATCAATTAATTAAGCCAGACTTATTGTGGGTTCCCTTAGCATACCACGAGGCATATTTGAGAGGACACATGGAGAGACGTATAGTGCTTCCCTCGGCTCCAAAGGAAATACCAGCTGATGTTTCGGTCGATTTCGAGCGCTGGCACTCAATCAGTAGTAGCTGGAAATAGTAGCATAGCTATGCATCCTGGTAATGAGATACACGACTGCACTCACTTCAACTATTGTGATTATGGGTTTCTCTGCCTAATTTAGCCAATATTCATAATCTGCATCTAGTGCTTCAGTGCACACGCTCCAGGGGAAACACATCATTTGGCACTCAAGGCACTCAATCAGTAGTAGGGACCGACCCATTATGCCAGCATAATGTCAGCCATAGTAGTATAGGGTGAGCCATTAGCTATGTGGGTGCAGTGGGATAAAATTTTACATAAAAATAATTGGGGAATAATGCTCAATTACTCGCATGTGTCAGATATAGCTGAATGTGTGTTTTCTCCATTGTGAGGAATCTCTCATCACTGATGTTTCATTGTATACTTGCCACCTCAGTTTGGCAGGTCATACATGTACATGTATAGCTACGTATAGTAAATATGATGGGACTATAATCAAGCACAAACGGTCATGTGAGCAAGCACAATAGGTCACATGATCAGGAATAGGAGCATAGCATATAAGCATGATGTGCTAGTCCCTATCAGTAGGACCTTTAGCAGCTGGAAACAGTGGCTTATGCATCCGGTAGATGTACACACAACCTCCAATTATGGGTTGTTTTAGCATAGTAATTTGAGAGGGCACATGGAAATGGTATAATAGTGCTTCACTGTACAATGAAGGGAATTAGTATAACACAGCCTCATTCCCAGGCCCACATGGTTGCAGGTTTGAACGGACTATTCTCAGTGGCCTGCATACTGTTATGGCAAGGGGGCAAGGTGTTATACTGCCTAGTATACTACAGCATGCAGCTAGTATACTATAGTATGCAGCTAGTACACTACAGCATGCAGCTAGTATAGTATAGTATAGTATGCAGCTAGTATACTATTCGCCCTTTCAAATATGCTGAGTGAACAGATTGATCAAAGTGCACTGATAGTTAAAAAAAAACAATGTACAGGACAATATACAGATTATGTTGATTATTAATTAGTGAGTAATGATTTCATTGTGATGGTGTCACAAAAAGTATTACATACAGCGCTCATTGTGGAGCAAGCCAAGTAACATATGTCATGGGATTGAAAATAAAAAGCATCATGTATCAGCCTCGCCCCATGTACACGGTGCAAAAAAAGTTGGAGTCCAGCCATCCGCAGATGTCCACATCTCAGGGATCTTGTTAATAGAGGTTGAGATCATTACTTCCTATCTCAATTAGTGGTACCACTTCACTATTCAAATAAGGGATGTACTACATACGTAGTGCATAGGGTTGTGAAGTCATCAATTAGTTTATCTAATTTCCACTTCCACTTGCTGTACCGACTACCAGACGTGATTTGTACAGCAGCCAAGATCCTTTAATAAATTAAACCCACTTCAGTGCTGGATATGTACGCAGAAGTCCTTTAGAGTCAGCAATTTCGACTATTCAAATATGCTCTCTTATTATAACAGTGAACAATTATAATTTATTTAATTGATCAAAGCACACTGATAGATTGAAATCTTTGATTGTAATTTTGGTATCAATCCTAGAGATCAGATGCTTGCAATTTTTACAATACTGCTGGCTCTGTGTATATTATCACTGTCTCCAGCTGTTGCAACTGCCACCAGTCAGAGTCCATGGAGGAGTGGGTCACGACTCAAAATACTACGTATGTACACTCTCCACCCACTCAATGTAAAAATGTACTTTTGATCTTGTTTATTGTTACTATAGTTACGTACGTTGAAGTAAACTGGCTGGTTCCAGTAGCAGCTGGTGGAAGTTAGGATTAGTTGTGTTGACAGCACTCAAAATTTGTGCCATGGAGCATGTGCAGTGAAGCACTAATTATGCCTCTCCTTGTGCCTTTTTTTGAAAATTATGATTAGGCAGTGAAGACCCATAATCAAAATTGCTGCTTATGCTTCCAGCAGCTACAAGTCTTACTAATTGAGTACTAGCTGGTATTTCCTTTGGTGCATGTGCAGCGAAACACTAGTTACCCGTGACTGGTTCTGGTGGATAATCACTACTGCCAGCCAATCCCATGGCATGCTGTACTTCCAGTTGTTACTGGAACCAGGTCAGTTTCAGAACAGAAATTAAACTAACTGAAAAACTGTGTCTTTAGAAACTGTGACATAATCTTCTCTTAAATGTGTGCCTACATACGTGCAAACAATTATACACAGACTACTATAACAGGATTGGTCAGAGCTAGTGCCAGAGAGCTAATTATTTAATTCACAATTTCGTATATAACGTTTTTAGCTAGAACAGCATGTACTTTACCTACGTAATAATTATTAAGAAGAATATTAACACTAGGGGTAGGGTTCTAGCTGGGCATGTACTTTGTGTACACCTAGACTGCTCACATTTGATTGGTTCTAACGCTTGGCTGGTTTTGGATATGAAGTATCAATCTTAATTGTTTTAATCACTGGGAGCATATTAATTATCAAAGGAATAATATATTACACACTACCATTTCTTTACAGCAGACGATAACATTGCAGCATTGAAAAAATTATCACTAAAGTCATAATTGGCAATTTTTTTGTCGTCAAAATTTCATTGGCAGAATACCCTGGGGGGGGGGTGAGGGGAGGGGAGGGGCAACTTCAACTGTGCATTTTGTATCACTCGCTACTACATTCGAAATTGAGGTACTATTTCTGTAGCTACAGCAAATATTGGCCATATATTTGAAAATTTACCTAATCACTTCCTCGCTTACGCTTACTCGAAAGATAATTATAATAAAAAGGAATAGTGTGAGAGGTAAAAATGCAGCTGCAGTGTACTTTGCCCAGTTATAGCTGTAGTCTGTGCACTCTACACAGCTGAGGTTGTAGGAATACACTGGTGGTGCACAGTAGAGGACCGGTGGAGTTACCCACTGAGGTTCAGCTAACCCTTGGCAATAATAGCTGAACCTCAGTAGAAACAAGGTCCTAAAAGGACTTGCCTTACATCATCTTTCACATCATCTTTCAATTGTTTACATCAGAATCGGCTAATGTGTATCGGTTGTTATAGCTGTTGCTGAGTGGCTCAATTGAGGTTCAGCTATCCCTTGCAACGGGTGGCAATAATAGCTGAACCTCAATAGGAGCCTTATCTGCTATGCGCATGCACATCGCCTATCAATTGTTACTATGACTACATCAGAACCGACTAATGTGTACCGGTTACTCTAGCTGTTGCAACGACAGCTGAACCTCAGTAGGAACAAGGACCTCACTGCTATGCAATTGTTTCTGTTATGCCTTCTTATCCCAGAGAATATAAAACTCCTGCTAAACTGCCTGAAATATTATCATATCAATCTTCATTGAATGTGTGCTAAGTTGCTCTCAAAGTCTTGGGTATTAATCCCCTGGTATTGTGCTTTGATTCACATTCTCATTTTGTTCTCCAGTTAGAGTTACCTGCTGAGGTTCAGCTAACCCTTGGCAATGATAGCTGAACCTCAGTAGGAACAAGGTCCTAAAGGACTTGCCTTAACTGCTATGCACATGCACATCGCCTATCAATTATTTCTATAGCTATATCAGATCTGTCATTAAGAAAAGGAAGCAACTTGTTACTAGGCACCTCATACCCATGTAGATTTTGCTTGCAAGAGAGAAGAAATTTTTCATAGCCATAAAAACTTGTATGGGGAAACCAAGATATGCTTGAGTAGCTATAAACTTAAAATCAAGTTTACTGCGTGGAGATAAATGATAAGGATGAATGGCCTGGAATGATTTTATGTAAGATGATTAATATGTATTGGTACCATCCACTTTCTAAACTAGAGAAACTGCACCTCAACTTTGCCATAGACTAAAGCAAAGCCCAAAGTCGTAAGTACAGAGGACATCGTTCATCAACTGCATGTGCTGACCAGGCTAAATTCTAATTCTTGCATTGCAAGGCCTAAAATCAGCAACAGCTTTTGTGAATTAGCTTGTGAGGTGTTGGCTAGCCATTGAGTGCATCGAGGCTAATAATTGCATCTTCAAGAAGAAGATCCGTTTGGAACCTGTGTCCTGTCAATTAATTTATGCTCTCTCTCCACTCGGATCACAATGCCCATTTCCTGTTATGGGCGGGGCAGAGTATAAATTATTGGGATGTCCGCTGGCTTGCAAGGCTATGGAACCTTTGCATTGATCAAGCGCTGAAGCCTGTGAATCGTAAATACCCATGCAGCTGAACAGTGTAATTTCCGGCAACAGACCCATTGCAAAAGGCATAGCAGTGGGCGTGGTAATTAATAAATAGTCACTATAGCAACATATATTTACCTTACACGTGGATGGATGCATACATCCCCAAAATATAAGCATAGCTAATTGACAATAACTCCAATAACTCCAATTATGCTCATATTTTGGGAGTGCATCATCAATATATGAAGTATCCTAAATTAAAATTGTGTTGCCATAGCAATTATTTTGCTAATTACCATGTTATAGCCACAATGGATCTATTATAGTGGAGCCACACCCATTACTTCACATCTCTGCTAGACTTGAGATAAATGCATCTATTCTCAAATTCTTGGGTATTAATCCCACTGTATTGTGCTTTGATTCTCATTCTCATTTTTTTCTCTAGTTTACACATTTACACATTCCTTATCACTTGCTGTAGTGCAACATTCTTGCAAGGACAAGGACTGTTATGATCCAAAATGTTGTACTTGAGCTGGATTTTGGCATTATTCACTCTATGGAATAAGTCAGTTGAAAGAATCCAGGACCACGTGATATGCATAGTGACGTATGCTGCCATTGCCAGCTGTGCATGCCATTATTCTAGAATTATGCCTTATGCCAACATCTTGCAAAATAATTATTCCCGCATAAGTATCTCAAACCTAATCTCAGCTTACTCCTCATCTGTTGTAGTCTCCCACTGTACTTACACTTGGCAGTGTGGCCATACTCAATAATGTTTAAATATGCATATATATAGCTACAAGAACATGGTACAATCAAGCTAGTGATACAAAATATTACAATGGTGTACTCTAAGGATGAGACTGAAACAAAAAGTATTTAGCCATGGGCCAGCCCTACCCATGACAGGGAAAAAACTGTGGTGCAATGTGAGGGGAAAACCTGAGTCAGGTGAAAACCCCTCACCACAGAAAAACCCAACTACAAAAACTATAATTAATAGCTATACCTTGTAATTCAACAACCATTAAATTACTGCACAAAGACTTCTACTACACATACTAACTAAAAGTGATAAACAAATGCATTTATTGCACAAAAATCTCAATAAGTTCAATGGGAGTGTCTTTATATACTAGACATACTCATCTGAACATATTCTTACTTCAATATCATCAGCTACAGTCCCAGAAAGTCTCTGACAAAAGTACGGTGGATTGTTGAACTCACAGCAGGTGCTTTGTGACCCACAGTTCTCCCCATCCCAGAGTGGATCATCTGAATGAAAACCAGAAACCAAGCCACCTGCACTGATACCAGTTTCACAAAAGTAGTCCTCTCCCACAAAGGGAGGGAAAGTGACAGGGTTTGGTGCATTGGTGCAGGGGCATACACTTGAACCATTATGTTCCTCACTACGTTCACCAACAAATGTCCAAACATGCTGCTTTTCAGATCCACGTACAATGACCACTCCATCCACATAAGGGATTCTCTATTCTAGGGTACAGGTAGAAGATTGAAAATGCATCTAGTACTCCAAACTGATAGCCTACAATTCTACCACAAATGTGAGAATATGAGATGTTGTAGGTACTGAAAGAGGCTGAGCTGCAGCCACCGCCATATATCAAGGTTTCATTCGTTCTTCCACATGTCCTCACTGGTTCCGTGATTTCCCTCCACTGTGGTGGGCACTGCTGAGTGGGATCAGTCATGTTGAGGTAGGCCACACGTGACCACCCTCCAGCACTGTTGTTGTTACAGGTACATTCTCTATCCATGTCGCAATAAATCTGAATAGCAGTTCCATTAGAGCTTGCAATCCAGTAGAATTGTGATGGCAGTTGAGGGTTGCATTGCGAAATTTCAAGGCAGGATGTTGCTGGATTCTCCTGGGTTAGGCCTGGGTAATATGCACGTGTATACTCTAGAATATCTTGTTCAATCTGAGCGCTGACCATCTCCAGCTGCTCATCAGGAGGGCAAACTTGCTCACTTCCCTCCAAAACTTTAGCAGGGTAGGCTACTGGTACGCTATCCTGACTGGAAACCTGCCTGCCTAGCAGGAACACTACAACCAGACACAAATACACTGTAGCCATCTCAATATTTATCTGGATACTTGCAATTGCGGATTTGTGTGCCTTGCGAACACTGAGAATAATTATACATTTTGGGTTAAAATACTGTTTGTGTAGTAGGTTTTATTTTATGGACTATATTGTAAGAATGCAATTAGCGTGCACTGGGAGTATGAGTTAGGACATTGGAGGAGTTATAATACGTAAATTGATCATGAGTACTAACCTGTTGCTCTTACACATACGTCATTACATGTAACTGATGTGTAGAGTATTAGTTTATGTGCATCAATCACCACCACATCCTACAGGATTTGAGGGCTCCAGATTACATACTGAACACACTTAGCCTACTAGCTTCTCTATAAATGGTAGACTTGATTCATAATAACCAATGATTAAACTTCCAATCTCTCAAGGGTGTTTACGTATGGGTACATTGGACTACATGTAGGAGGAAGGGCAGAAGGTAATTATGCCAAACACATATTTCTGAAAAGGAAAGTGTTACTCCGATGATCAAATCAAAAACAGGTTAATTAGTGAGCAGTGATGTTTCGATGGTAGCTATCGCAAAAAATTTACATTACTTTTACAATTAGTACATACGTACAATATGGAAGAGTTATGCAATTAAACAGCACCATCATAAGAGTGCGTACATATAAGGTCAAAGGTCACAGCTTGAGACAAACTTCACTTTACCTATTGCTGTATAGTGCTCATGCAGTTAATTATTCTAAACACAATTCTCTGATGGAAAGTGCTACTCTTATAATTAAATCAAGAAAGGTTATCTCACTTTGTGTCGAGAATTTAACAGATCAGTAAATACCTCCCTTTCCTTCTAAAATCTGTGTATTATTTTCACTATCCAACACACAAAGGTTGATCCCTGAATGCCAGCCAGCCAGTGGGTACTGTATTATTATATGCTTACACTAAACATAAAATACTGTGTATATTTATCACTAACTAAGGCACAGATTTCAATTCTGACGCACAAATAAGGTTATCACTATAAAATGAACTGTCCATGCCTATTGGGCATGAAATGCAGGGAGTATTGTTGCCATAGCTACTGAAATCCCAAATGGCATTTTTATTGACTATTGCTGAGAAGTAAGTACATGTACATGTATAGCTACTGCACGGCTTTCAAGGTGGTGATCCGAGTGCTGTAGTCATAATCAATTTTAGCAGCATCTTGTAGTTGTGGTGTGCATGCGTGCATGCAAGTCCATCTGGTAATCAATTAAGCTGAATATATAAGAGTTATTATGCATACCATGAGGCATATTTGAGAGGACACATGGAGAGACATAGTGCTTCGCTCGGCTCCAAAGGAGCTGGTGTTTGAAGTATTGGCTCTACTAGTAGCATCTGAAAGTAGTGGCATAGCAGAGTTACTGTAGTAAGTGCAGAAAAAATTGTATGAAGAATGTGCAGTCTCAGATGGGTTGGATTGGTCAGATTTGTTTCCTGAACCTAATCTCTGTTTAGCCTGAACCAATGACCTCACAAACTTATACACTTCTATATGGGTTCATATAGAAGGAGGTACTTCCATTAAAAATCTCTCACATGGGCTTATAATAAAGCTATACACATACCAGAGACGATTTGTCTGATGGTTGGAAGCTGTATTTTAAGCCCCTTGTACGTAATTAATGACAGCTGGACAGGTGATACTCAGCTACATACTGCTTGTCCCAATTGTTCCTGTCGCCCTTCCACTCTCAGATACATCTTGTACACCTTGTGATGTGGTGTGGTGTGCTGTGAGAACCCATACCCACGCTATATTGCAAGCAGCACAGCTTTTTAGCCAATTAGCTATATAGTTCCAGTGCTCAAAGTCTCAAACCCACTTCCTCCTGAGCCACACCTTTTAGAGCTTGACCTGCCCACTCAAATCTGCTTTGTGGGTACACGTCTGTGTAAACAGTATTTTATATTCCCAGGTGATTGTGCTATTCCCTAATTCCCCAGCCAGGGTTGTTAGATGCTTTGTTATTGTCAGTTTGGTGTATATAGGCTTTGATGTCGTGAACATAGCTATCAATTTGGTTCAGACATTCGACTTCCACCAGGATTCTACTGAAGAGGGGGTGTAGCTAAGATACTTTAATTCGGTGTAGGCTTTGATGTTGCCAACATAGCCATCAACTTGGTTCGGGGATTTGTCTTCTTGAGTGACCTTACCTTAACTCTTTCCCAGCCAAGTTTCAATACATCCATAAGGCTTATGTGAATTTATATGATATTAGGTGTTAATATAAAGTACATATATAGTTTTCTCTATTTTATATCTGCACGTGGTTTAATAATAAATGTGCTGCAGTAAATCTGTCACCACTGTGACAGTGTCTGAGTAGCAAGGAAGGTACAAGTTACATGTAGGCTTCATTATATGTAATTTATTGAACTTGACTATGGAGTATCGAATTCCATAGATGGAACAAATTACCCACTTTGAGGCCTAACTCCTACCTTCATATACTCAGACATCTAAAATTCAGGTAACCGCTAAGTATATAGTCACATAATCGTTTGCAGTGTATAATGACTTGATTAGGTTCTCTTAGCCTCGAACCCAGACCATGGGTCCCTGGAAATTGAGGCCAGGAAGGGTTCTCAGAGTGCATAATGGAGAGTGCAAGGATAGACTAGCTATTGACTAAAGCAGTTTGGTTTCCAGACCACAGCTGGAAAGAGTACAGCATAGCCTTCACCACAGCTCATCCTGCCAGCTCAAATATACCTTGTAGTTACAAATTACCTGGTGAGTGAGTCTGCAGATTACTTTTAATATCTAACACATAAAGGGTGAATGTCAGTCAGCTAGTGGTTACTGTATTTTGCTTATGGACAGATGTCACCAACAATATAGTTTGGAAGCATCTTGAAGTTGTGGTGTACATGCAAGCCCGTCTTGTAATGAAGCCAAGTATATGGGACTTATGGGTTCTCTTAGCATACCATGAGGCATACTTAAGAGGACACATGGAGAGGCATAGTGCTTCCCTCTGCTCCAAAAGAAATACACGCTGGTGATCTGGAGTGCTGGCACTATCGGTATATTAAGAAGATTGAATGCGTAGTCTCACGTTGTCAAGGTAATCTCAGGTTCGGGTCGAAACGTTTGTACAAGAGAAGATTACCTCAACAACCTGAACCCACACTTTCTTCAGGTAATTATTACATTGTCAAGTCACTTTAAAATTCAACTTCCAATCGTCATACCTAAATTTATCGGATTAAATTTTTTTTCTTCTCAGCCTGAACCATACCTGAAATTTGAATGCAGTAACTTACTCCGGGATCCATCTCTGAGATACAAAAATATGTACCATTATTTACATAAACAAAGCTCACACATACGATTATAGCATTATGGTATGCACCATTAATTGTTTTCATAGAGAATGTACCAGGAGCCTGGAGGGGAAACTTCTGTCCCCCTCTATGGAAAATTAACATATTTCACTACATCATTTAATATAAGCACTTGACAATGTATAATAACAATTTGAGTGAATGGTGGCAAAATTTGCAAAGGTTGACAAAACTTAATTAGTATGTGTTGACAGCATCAGTGGGAAATGGTCTGGTGTCTTTGCTTGATATAGCAACATAGGCTTTAATTATACCTCAACATTTGATGATATTCACAGGCACATTCTGTAGGCATTTGTAAATGGAGTAGACACGACCTCACAAATGTATGCACAGTTCACATGGGGGATTTGGTCTGGAGTAATCAACCTCTGTAGATATACTTATATCAAAGATGATCTGTCTGATGGTTGGAAGCTGTACATGTATGTCATTTGACAGCTGGCATTTATCTATATGGGGCACCTAGCTACTGTGCTTCTCTCAAGTGTCATGCAATGCACTGTCCCTTTGGCATGTCCACTCTCAAATACACCTTGTGGTGTGCTGTGGGAACCCATACCCACGCTATATTTGGAAGGTAATCAGATACAAATATCAGCTGTTCAGCCAATTATAGTTCCAGCACTCAAACCCACTTCCTCCTGAGCCATGCCTTTAGAGCTTGTCCTGCCCACTCAAATCTGCTTTGTGGTTACCAATCTGTGTAAACAGTACTTATACTAACTGCTACAAATATCCACACAAAGGTTGAATGAAGCCAGTCAGTGGGCCTTGACCAATTATGCTTGTTCTCTGCTGATTGTGCTATTCCCTAATTCCCCAGCTCTGCTCCTGTTATACTCTCAACCAGTTCCTATTATGCTCAAGTTGTGTTCAATTCTGGTGATAAGGTTCATTCAATAGTGCAGTAGCTAATTAATAGTCTAAGAGCTGATAGTCACTGCATCAGTCTCAGCCTCGCTGATCTCAGATTCTGAGCCACTTTCTACTAATTAAGACCTTTGTTGTATTTTTTTTGCTTACACTAATTATCGGTTATCACTAGTAAAGGCTCATGATCAGATATCATACTTACATGCTTGTATAGCCATTCGGGATTTCAGTAGTTATGGTAACGATACTCCTTATGCCCAACAGACATGGATAGTTCCTTTGAAATTTGATATTATGTACGTACACATATGCAATTAGTTGGCTTATAATTTTAAGACAGCAGTTTAGTGTACGAAAAATCTAACAGTAACACTAGCTATGGCCTTAATTTTGTGTTAGAGACTGAAAGCAATAGATTTGCCCTGGAGGCACCTCCAGACCAAATCTCCCATATGAACCCATATAAAATGTGTATATGTTTTTGAGGTCATATCTGCTCCATGTACGTAATGTGCCTGTGAACATCGTGGTAGCTATAGGTGCAAGTACATACGATGACAGTTCAATTTTGACACACATGGTCAAAGCCATGCATGTAGTATTCCCTTTGGAGCTTGTATCCCGCCCACTCAAATATACCTTGTGGCCACAAATCTGTATAAACAGTAATTGGGCCAATTGTTTTCAGTCTAATTAACTAAGCCATAGCTAGTGTTACTAATTTGTAATTTTAAATTTCAATTATACTGCATACCTATATATGCCTAATGGGCATAAGGAGTATATTGTTGCCATAACTACTAAAATCACTAATGGCTATACACCTCTTATCAGAAATAGATCTTTTCCTGTAAAAAATACCATCAGTAGATGGCATTTCCTATGAAGGTCTAGTTGTGCGATTTGGTCTAAAGATCAGGAATCAGATTTATATGCTCATGAAATGAGGATAAGCTCATTACGCCTATGGTAATGTCGTTAGAAGGTATGGATCGAGTAAACCACAACGGCAAACACGGGTGTGTAAAGTGGCCCAATAGATACTAGCTATATAGCTAGTGTGTGGCTTTCAAGAAAGTAAGCTTTAGTCATCATCATCTTGAAGTTGTGGCGTGCATGGAGGCCAATCTAGTAATCAATCAATTAAATGCCATTATCTTGCTATATAAAGAGAAGCCTTTACTATTACAGTCTATACGAACCCATGGGTGCACGGTAGAGGACCGGTAGAGTTACCTACTGAGGTTCAGCTATCCCTTGTAATGGGAGGCAATAATAGCTGAACCTCAATAGGAGCCTTAACTGCTATGCGCATGCACATCGCCTATCAATTGTTACTATAACTACATCAGAACCGACTAATGTGTACCGGTTACTCTAGCTGTTGCTGAGTGGCTCAATTGAATTGCTCAATAAGGGAACAATGTCCTATAATCATAATATCCTCTCTGATATCATTATAAACACATAATCGTTATGCCTTCTTATCCCAGAGAATATAAAACTCCTGCTAAACTGCCTGCAGTATGACTTGCATTCACTTCAATCCTCACTGAATGTGTGCTAAGTTGCCTAGCCTCATTGCTAGGCTCCACTCCTGAGCATTATTGCCATAATTGCTTGAGCTGTGTGCAAATATGTAACAGAATAATACCAGATTAGTGTTGGGATCCAACGTGTAAATACGATAATGTATCTACTCTCAAATTCTGGGGTATTAATCCCCTGGTATTGTGCTTTTGATTCTCATTTCTCTAGTTTGCACAATTTACACATTCCTTATCACTTGTTGTACTGCAACATTCTTGTAAGGACAAGGACTGTTATGATCCAAACAGTTTATTCTTGTGCTTGAGCTGGATTTCGGCATTATTCACTCAATGGAAGTCAGTTGAAAGAATCCAGGACCACGTGCATGCATCACATGACCAGCCCACACTTAGGGACGCATGCTGCCATTGCCAGCTGTGCTTGCCATTATTCTAGAATTATGCCTATATGCTAACTTCTTGCAAAATAATTATTCACACATAATTATCTCAAACCTAATCTCAGCTCACTCCTCATCTGTAGTCTCCCACTGTATTTACACTTGGCAGTGTGGTCACGCTCAATAATGTTTAAGTATGCACATAGCTACAAGAACATGGTACAATCAAGCTGGTGCTACAAAAATATTATAATGGTGTACACATTATTTTACAGAAAATACTAAGGATGAGACTGAAACAAAAAGTATTTAGCCATGGGCCAGCCCTACCCATGACAGGGAAAAAACTGTGGTGCAATGTGAGGGGAAAACCTGAGTCAGGTGAAAAGCCCTCACCACAGAAAAACCCAACTACAGGTGAAAAAAAATGTCTACATATAGGTACCTTAGACCGTATGTAGGAGGAAGGGCAGAAGTTAATTACGGTAAACACATATTTCTGAAATGGAAAGTATTACTTAAAACAAAAGTGTTAATTAAAAAAAACTGTTATGTTAATTAATTAGTGAGCGGTGATGTTATGATGGTAGCTATCACAAAAATATTACATTAGTTTTACAATTAGTTAATATATGCAATATGGAACAGTCGTGCAATTAAAAAGCACCATGGCAAATATTTCGTAAGAGTACGCACATATGAGGTCAAAGGTCACAGCTTGAGATCCACCCTTTGTAATTACTTTACCTTTTGCTATATAGCCTCGTGCAATTATCCCCAAATCACACTTGAATCCATAGGATTACACATTCAAATAATTATGCTGGCATAATTGGACAATGCCCACACACAAATACTGTTATCTCACTTTGTGTCGAGAATTTAACAGGTCAGTGAATACCTCCCTTTCCCTTCTAAAATCTGCTAATTATGTTCACTATCTAACACATAAAGGTTGATCCATGCCAGCCAGCCAATGGGTACTGTATTAATTATATTATCATGCTTACACTAAAACATATAGTGGTTTATGATACTGTGTACATCATTGGTTATCACTAGCTAAGGCACAGATTTCATACATATCAATTCTGACGCACAAATAAGTAATTCGAAACTAAGTAATTAATAAAGCACCCAAACTTGATAAAATGATCTGTCCATGCCTATTGGGCATGAAATGCAGGGAGGGAGTATTGTTGCCATAGCCCAATTGTGATGTGTTCCTGTGGCCCTTCTACTCTCAGATACATCTTGTACACCTTGTGATGTGGTGTGGTGTGCTGTGAGAACCCCACACAATTGCATCACAAGGTGTACAAGATGTATTAGCTATATAGTTCCAGTACTCAAAGTCTCAAACCCACTTCCTCCTGAGCCACACCTTCTAGGTACCCACTTTGAGCTACCTTCATACTCAGACATCAGAAATTCAGGTAACCACTAAGGTGGTCAAAACAACTACATTTTACAGCTGGCAGGCACATATGCATTGTCTGCCAAACATGGACACACGCTGCAAGGCATATTTGAAAGTGGACATGGCACGAGGTAATGCAGTGCTGTACGTCATGGTTGGTTAGCTAGAGAAGCCCTAGTCCTCACAAAGAAATGTCGGTTGTATAAGTATTTTGATCAGTTTGTTAATTACGTAGTCACTTACACATGCTTCAGCTTCTAAGTGAATAGACACCATTTTCTGTGTGATGTCATCACAATGACATTATTGCTCACTAATTAGAAATTTATCAGATTAAAATTGTTTTGTTTTTTCTTCCTTAACTCAGCTTCTGAACCGTACCTGAAATTTGAATGCAGTAACTTATTCCATTTCTGAGATACGTATGTATCATTATTTGCATAGCTAAAGCTCAACAGTTCATGCATACGCATTACGGTAATGCACCTATTAATGCTTTTCCTTAGACCTTGTACTAGGAGGGGAAGCTTCTGCTCCCCTCCCATGGAAAATTAACATATTTCACTGATGCACATCTCCAAGACAGATCAAGTAATTTAAATTTCATTAGCATTTCTGTAATTTGGGTGAATGTTGGAGAGGTTGGTAAAAACGTAATTAGCATGTGCTGACAGCATCAGTGGAAAATGGTCTGGTGTCTCTGCTCGTTATAGCAACATAGCTTTTAATTATACCTCACACTTGATGATTTCACAGGCACATTCTGTTGGCATTTGTATATGGAGTAGACATAACCTCACAAACGTATACACAGTTCATATCTCTGGAGGTGCCTCTGGGGTAAATCTCTCATGCAAAATTATCAAACTTGCAGTAATCAACTTCTGTAGCTATACATATATCAGAGACGATCTGTCTGATGGTTGGAAGCTGTACTTGTATGTCATTAATGACAGCGCTTTATATGGGCTACCTAGCTACTGTGCTTCTCCAAGTGTAATTGGCATGTCCACTCTCAAATACACCTTGTGGTGTGCTGTGAGAACCCATACCCACGCTATATTTGGAAGGTAATCAGATACAAATATCAGCTGTTCAGCCAATTATAGTTCCAGCACTCAAACCCACTTCCACCTGAGCCATGCCTTTAGAGCTTGTCCTGCCCACTCAAATCTGTGGCTACCAATCTGTGTAAACGGTACTTATCCTAACTGCTACAAATATCCAACACACAAAGGTTGAATGAAGCCAGTCAGTGGGCCTTGACCAATTATGCTTGTTCTCTGCTGATTGTGCTATTCCCTAATTCCCCAGCTCTGCTCCTGTTATACTCTCAACCAGTTCCTATTATGCTCAAGTTGTGTTCAATTCTGGTGATAAGTTTCATTCAATAGGCAGTAGCTAATTAATAGTCTAAGAGCTGATAATCACTGCATCAGTCTCAGATCTCACATTCTGATGATTGCGCATGTTCTATGTGATTTAGAACACCCCAGGCCCCTCAGTATTATCCTCGCTACACTCAGACACTATTGCCTGGGCCCCTCGGCATTCTAAATCACGTAGAGCCCTTGCACTAGTCATCTAACCATTATTTTGAGTGGGCAGGATAACTTGTACTCTAAAGGGAGTGCACTGCAAGAAGTATTTCTGAAGTCTGAGAACAAAGGTATATGAGTCAGGCCTCAAAGTGGGTGATTTGTTTCTTGCTATGAAAATTGACATTCCATAGTGAAGTCCATTAGCAAGGAATAAATTGCCTAATTTGAGGCCTAACTCCTACCTTCATGCTCAGACGTCATAAACTCAGGTATAACCACTAAGGTGGTGAAAACAACTATATTTTACAACTGCCAGGTGTATTATGTATTACCTGCCAAATATGGACACACACCTCAAGGCATATTTGAGAGTGGACATGGCACAAGAAAATGTAGTGCAGTTCGTCACGGTTGGTTAACTAGAGCGGAACTAGTCCTTACAAAGAAATACCAGCTGTATAAGTATTTTGATCAGTTTGTTAATTATGTATCAGCACTATTTACATTTTCCCATGGCGGCAACCGGAATTAACAGCTGGAGTGTGTCACTTTGATGTGGAAAGCGGCACTTTCAAGGGCAAATTCGGCACTTGGATGTGGCCGAGCGGTACTTTGATGTTCACTTTCAACACTTTTTTTAATATTTTTATAAGATGCCGTTTATAGTTGTTTTCACCACCGGTGTTACCGGTATTTCTGATATCTGAGCATGAAGGTAGGAGTTAGGCCTCAAAGTGGGTAATTTGTTCCTTGCTAATGGACTTGACTATGGAATGTCAATTTTCATAGCAAGGAACAAATTACCCACTTTGCGGCCTGACTTTCATATACCCTTTGTTCTCAGACTTCAGAGGCAGGATAACTTGTACTCTAAAGGGAGTACACTGCAAAAAGAATTTCTGAAGTCTGAGAACAAAGGTATAATTATCCACTAAGGTGGTCAAAACAACTATATTTTACAGCTGCCAGGTGCATTATGTATTACCTGCCAAATATGGACGCACACCTCAAGGCATATTTGAGAGTGGACATGGCACAAGAAAATGCAGTGCAGTTCGTTACGGTTGATTAACTAGAGCGGAACTAGTCCTCACAAAGAAATGCCGATTGTATAAGTATTTTGATCAGTTTGTTAATTATGTACCACATGTTTCAGCTGCTAATGGAATAATCAATTTTCCGTGTGATGTCATCACAATGACATTAAGTTATCGGATTAAACTGTTTTTTTTCCTCCTTAACTCAGCCTGAGCCATACCTGAAATTTGAATGCAGTAACTTACTCCATCTCTGAGATACATAATTATGTACCATTATTTGCATAAACAAAGCTCACACATACAATTATAGCATTATGGTATGCACCATTTAATTGTTTTCGATAGAGAATGTACCAGGAGCCTGGAAGGGGCAACTTCTGTCCCCCTCTATGGAAAATTAACATATTTCACTACATCATTTAATATAAGTACTTGTATAATAACAATTTGGGTGAATGGTGGCAAAATTTGCAAAGGTCGACAAAACGTAATTAGTATGTGTTGACAGCATCAGTGGGAAATGGTCTGGTGTCTCTGCTATTGCAACATAGCTTTAATTTGGGCACAACATTTGATGATTTCACAGGCACATTCTGTAGGCATTTGTAAATGGAGTAGGCACGACCTCACAAACGTATACACAGTTCATATGGAGGTTTGGTCTGAAGGTACCTCTGGGGTAAATCTCTCATATAAAATCATCAAACTTGCAGTAATCAACCTCTGTAGTTATACATATATCAGAGACGATCTGTCTGATGGTTGGAAGCTGTCATTAATGACAGATGGCATTTATCTATATGGGCGTAGCTACTGTGCTTCTCGCAAGTGTCATGCAATGCACTGTCCCTTTGGCATGTCCACTCTCAAATACACCTTGTGGTGTACTGTGAGAACCCATACCCATGCTATATTTGGAGATACAAATATCAGCTGTTCAGCCAATTATAGTTCCAGCACTCAAACCCACTTCCACCTGAGCCATGCCTTTAGAGCTTGTCCTGCCCACTCAAATCTACTTTACGGTACTAGCATGACTGCTACAAATAGTCCAACTATCAGCAAAGGACTTGAATGAAGCCAGTCAGTGGGCCTTGACCAATTATGCATCTCTGCTGATTGATGCTATTCCCTAACCTCAGCTCTGCTCCTGTTATACTCTATGGGTTCCTCTTATGCCTAGTAAGTTGTGTTCAGATTCTGGGCACAGTTTCGGAATAGTGCACTAGCTACAAGTAGTCTAAGAGCTGAATTAGTCACTAGCATCAGCCTCATCCCCAGACCCACATTCTGGTTGCAGGTTTGAATGGACTACTCTCAGTGGTCTGCCTTACAATTAGTATACTGCCCTTTTGAGGGGGACAAGGTGTTATGATCAATACTTTACTACTGCCTAGTATACTACGAGGCATGCAGCTAGTATACTATGGAGTATGCAGCTAGTATACTATAGTATGCAGCTAGTACACTACCAGCATGCAGCTAGTATACTATAGTATTTCGCAGCTAGCACTACTATTCAGTCCCTTTCAAATATGCTGAGTGAACTATGCATTCTGATCAAAGTGCACTAATAGTTCAACTATTGTGATACAGGGTTATGTTGCCTAATTTATTCATTAGTGAGTAATCTGTATTTCTATTGTGATGGTGTCACAAGCTCCAGAAATACATCAAGCATAACAGCGCTCATTGTGGAGCAAGCCATGCCAATAGTAACATATGATCATGGGAATGTGAAAATAGCAATATAAGCATCATGTGCTAGTCAGCCTATCAGCCCAATGTAGCAGCTGGTGCAAAAAAAGTTGGAGTCCATGCCATCCGCAGATGTACACACAACCTCTCAGGGATGTTGTTAATTATGAGGTTGAGATCATTACTTAGCCTATCTCAATTTGAGTGCTACTACTTCACTATTCAAATGAAGGGAATTAGTATAGCACAGCCTCATCCCCAGTAATGCATGGTTGCAGGTTTGTGAAGTCATCAATTAGTTTATCCAATTCTACTGTTCCACTTGCTGTACCGACTACCAGACGTGATTTGTACAGCAGCCAAGATCCTTTAATAAATTAGTATACCCACTTCAGCTGGATATGTATGCGGAAGTCCTTTAGAGTCAGCATTTTCGACTACAGCATGCAAGTATAGTATGCAGACGCCGCCCTCCATTAGTCGCCGCCCTTTCAAATATAGCCGCACCTCCGCGTGCACTGATAGTTAAAGTAGACAATGTCCAATATACAGGTTATGTTGATTATTCTAGTGAGTAATGATTTCATTGTGATGGGACTTGATAAGTACATACAGTGTACATTGTGGAGCAAGCCATGGTAGTAACATATGTCCTGAGGAGAAAATAAAAAAGCTTTGTTCAGCCTCGCCCCATCGTACTTCGTCGTCTTCTATCCCTTCAAAGTTGGAGTCCATCGGTATCCGCAGATGTCCAAGGCTCAGGCGGTCTTCTGATGGAATAGAGGTCTGCAGATCCATTACTTCCTATCTTCAATTTGAGTGCTAGTACCACTTCACTATTCAAATAAGGGATGTACTACATACGTAGTGCATAGGGTTGTGAAGTCATCAATTAGTTTATCTAATTTCCACTTCCACTTGCTGTACCGACTACCAGACGCCCTCGATTTGTACAGCAGCCAAGATCCTTTAATAAATTAAACCCACTTCAGTGCTGGATATGTACGCAGAAGTCCTTTAGAGTCAGCAATTTCGACTATTCAAATATGCTCTCTTATTATAACAGTGAACAATTGTAATTTATTTAATTGATCAAAGCACACTGATAGATTGAAATCTTTGATTGTAATTTTGGTATCAATCCTAGAGATCAGATGCTTGCAATTTTTACAATACTGCTGGCTCAGTGTATATTATCACTGTCTCCAGCTGTTGCAACTGCCACCAGTCAGTGTCCATGGAGGAGTGGGTCACGACTCAAAATACTACGTATGTACACTCTCCACCCACTCAATGTAAAAATGTACTTTTGATCTTGTTTATTGTTACTATAGTTACGTACGTTGAAGTAAACTGGCTGGTTCCAGTAGCAGCTGGTGGAAGTTAGGATTAGTTGTGTTGACAGCACTCAAAATTTGTGCCATGGAGCATGTGCAGTGAAGCACTAATTATGCCTCTCCTTGTGCCTTTTTTTGAAAATTATGATTAGGCAGTGAAGACCCATAATCAAAATTGCTGCTTATGCTTCCAGCTGCTACAAGTCTTACTGATTGAGTGCCAGTGGTATTTCCTTTGGTGCATGGGCAGCAAAGCACTAGTTACACAATTTCCATGTGGACTAAATGTAGGCAAAGAAAAGCCGTAATCAAAATATCAGTGAGGCCATGCATCTGCAGGAACTTAGGACTAATCAAACTGCAACTGAAACACGAGTTACGTAGTCTCATGGAGGAGTGAGCCATGACTCAAGGCAAGCTAAAACACTAAGAAATCTCTCCACCCACCAAATGTTTTGCACATGTTTTTTGTTACTATATTTACCCATGACTGGTTCTGTTGACATACAGCTGGTGGATTATAAGTATTACTGCCAGCCAATCCCATGGCATGCCGTACTTCCAGTTGTTACTGGAACCAGTCAGTTTCAGAACAGAAACTAAACCAACTGAAAAACTGTGTCTTTAGAGACTGTGACATAATCTTCTCTTAAATTTGTGCCTACATACGTGCAAACAATTATGCACAGAGTACTGTAACAAGATTGGTCAGAACTAGTGCCAGACAGTTTCAAAACATTTTTGAGCTAGAAAAGCATATATTTTACCTAATTAAGAAGAATATTAACACTAGGGGTAGGTGTCTAGCAACTTGTCAAGCTGAGATATTGCAATAGATTTGCATTCACTCTAATGTTTTGACCATGCATATCAATCCAGGGATTAGCAAGACAAAACCTCCATGTGATATCATCACAATATCATCACTATACCACCATCACTATTCACTAATTAATTATTATTGGTTTGGGCTAATCTTTTTTCATTAGCTGGGCGTGCACTTTGTGTACATCTAAGACTGCTCACATTTGATTGGTTCTAATGCTTGGCTGGTTTTGGATATGAAATATCAATTAATCACTGGGAGCATAATCATCAAAAGAATATGTTACACACTACCATTTCTTTCAGACAATAAGATTGCAGCCTCGATTGAAAAATTAGTACTAAAGTCATAATTGACGATTTTTTTATCACCAAAATTTCATTGGTAGAATACCCTGGGGGGAAGGGGGAGGGGCAACTTCAACTGTGCATTTTGTATCACTCGCTATGACATTCAAATTTGAGGTACTATTTCTGTAGCTAGTGTATGTACAGTAAATATTGGCCACTTCCTCTTACCACTACCAGACACACAGTACTATTATCTCACTTTGTGCCAAGATTTAACAGATTAGTGAATACCTCCATTGCCTACGTGCAGTGACATTATCTTGCTATATAAAGAGAAGCCTTTACTATTACAGTCTATAACAGCCCATGGGTGCACAGTAGAGGACAGGTAGAGTCACCTACTGAGGTTCAGCTATTCCTTGGGCAATGACAGCTGAACCTCAGTAGGAACAAGGTCCTAAAGGACTTGCCTTAACTGCTGTGCACACGCACATTGCCTATCAATTGCTTCTATAACTATATCAGAATCAGCTAATGTGTATGGGATGCTCTGGCCGTTGCTGAGTGGCTCAATTGAATTGGTCAATAAAGGAATAATGTCCTATAATCAATACCCTCTATGGTATTATAATACCTAATTTTGATAGTAATTGAGAGAAACTGCACCTCAACTTTGCCATAGACTAAAGCAAAGCCCAAAGTCGTAAGTACAGAGGACATCGTTCATCAACTGCATGTGCTGACCAGGCTAAATTCTAATACTTGCATTGCAAGGCCTAAAATCAGCAACAGCTTTTGTGAATTAGCTTCTGAGGTGTTGGCTAGCCATTGAGTGCATCGAGGCTAATAATTGCATCTTCAAGAAGAAGATCAGTTTGGAACCTGTGTCCTGTCAATTAATTTATGCTCTCTCTCCACTCGGATCACAATGCCCATTTCCTGTTATGGGCGGGGCAGAGTATAAATTATTGGGATGTCCGCTGGCTTGCAAGGCTATGGAACCTTTGCATTGATCAAGCGCTGAAGCCTGTGAATCGTAAATACCTATGCAGCTGAACAGTGTAATTTCCGGCAACAGACCCATTGCAAAAGGCATAGCAGTGGGCGTGGTAATTAGTAAATAGTCACTATAGCAACATAAATTTAATTACAGATACCTTACACTTACACGTGGATGGATGCATACATCCCCAAAATATGAGCATAGCTAATTGACAATAACTCCAATAACTCCAATTATGCTCATATTTTGGGAGTGCATCATCAATACATGAAGTATCCTAAATTAAAATTGTGTTGCCATAGCAATTATTTTACTAATTACCATGTTATAGCCACAATGGGTCTATTATAGTGGAGCCGCACCCATTACTTCACATCTCAGCTAGGCTTGAGATAAATGTGTCTATTCTCAAATTCTCGGGTATTAATCCCCCTGTATTGTGCTTTGATTCTCATTCTCATTTTTTTCTCTAGTTTACACAATTTACACATTCCTTATCACGTGTAGTACTGCAACATTCTTGCAAGGACAAGGACTGTTACGATCCAAAGTATTTATTCTTGAACTTGAGCTGGATTTCGGCATTATTCACTCAATTGAAAGAATCCAGGACCACGTGCATACATCACATGGCCAGTCCACACTTAGGGACGCATGCTGCCATTGCCAGCTGTGCCTGCCAGAATTATGCCTATAATATGCCAACTTCTTGCAAAATAATTATTCACACATAAGTATCTCAAACCTAATCTCAGCTCACTCCTCATCTGTAGTCTCCCACTGTACTTACACTTGGCAGTGTGGTCACACTAGATAATGTTTAAATATGCACATAGCTATATACAAGAACATGGTACAATCAAGCTGGTGCTATAAAAATGTGTACACATTATTCTATACGAACCCATGGGTGCACAGTAGATGGCGGGTAGAGTTACCTACTGAGGTTCAGCTATCCCTTGCAACGGGAGGCAATAATAGCTGAACCTCAATAGGAGCCTTATCCGCTATGCGCATGCACATCGCCTATCAATTGTTACTATGACTACATCAGAACCGACTAATGTGTACCGGTTACTCTAGCTGTTGCTGAGTGGCTCAATTGAATTGGCCAATAAGGGAATAATGTCCTATAATCAATATCCTCTACAATATCATTATAATACCTAATCTCCTCTATAGTAATCGTATGTGCCTTCTGCTCCAACTGTGCCTGCCATTATTCTAGAACTATGCCTTATGCTAACTTCTTGCAAAATAATTATTCCCACATAATTATCTCAAACCTAATCTCAGCTCATTCCTCATCTGTAGTCTCCCACTATACTTACACTTGGCAGGGTGGTCACGCTCAATAATGTTTAAATATGCACATAGCTACAAGAACATGGTACAATCAAGCTGATGATACAAAAATATTACACTGGTGTACACATTATTTTTTTTACAGAAAATACTAAGAATGAGACTGAAACAAAAAGTATTTAGCCATGGGCCAGCCCTACCAATGACAGGGAAAAAACTGTGGTGCAATGTGAGGGGAAAACCTGAGTCAGGTGAAAACCCCTCACCACAGAAAAACCCAACTACAAAAATTCTATATAGCTATACCTTATAATCTGACAACTATTGAATTACTGCACAAAGACTTCTGCTACATGTACAATTATGCATTTATTGTACAAAAATCTCAATAAGTTCAATGGGATTGTCTTCATCAATAGTAAGCTGGTCTCCACATATTCTTACTTCAATATCATCAGCTGTAGCCTCAGAAAGTCTCTGACAAAAGTATGGTGGATTGTTGAACTCACAGCAGGTGCTTTGTGACCCACAGTTCTCCCCATCCCAGAGTGGATCATCAGGATAAAGAACATGGCTCCAGGCACCAGTGACACCAGTTTCACAGAAGTAGTCATTTCCCACAAAGGGTGGGATAGTAGGGACAGGGTTTGGTGCATTGGTGCAGGGGCATACAGTTTTGCCGGTACTTGACTCACTGTTTTCACCAGCAAATGTCCAAACATGATGTTTCTCTGTTCCACGCACAATGACCACTCCATCAACATAAGGGTCTTCTATTCTAGTGTATCTTCCTTCGGTATAGGGACGAAATGCATCTGGTGATGCAAACTGATAGCCTACAATTCTACCACAAATGTGAGAATATGAGATGTTGTAGGCACTGAAAGAGGCTGAGCTGCAGCCACCACTGCCATCCAAGGTTTGATTGGTTCTTCCACATGTCCTCACCGGCTCTGTGATCTCCCTCCATTCTGGTGGGCACTGGTGAGTGGGGTCGGTCATGTTGAGGTAGGCCACACGTGACCACCCTCCAACACTGTTGTTGTTACAGGTACATTCTCTATCCATATCGCAATAAATCTGAATAGCAGTTCCATTAGAGCTTGTGATCCAGTAGAATTGCGATGGTAGTTGAGGGTTGCATTGCGAAATTTGAAGGCAGGATGTTGCTGGATTCCCCTGGGTTATGCCTAGGCCTAGGTATTGTGAACGTGTACAAAATATAACATCTTGTTGAATCTCAGCTCTGGCCATCTCCAGCTGCTCATCAGGAGGGCAAACTTGCTCACTTCCCTCCAACACTTTAGCAGGGTAGGCTACTGATGCACTATCCTGACTGGAAACCTGCCTGCCTAGCAGGAATACTACAACCAGGCACAAATACACTGTAGCCATCTCAATATTTATCTGGAGACTTGCAATTGTGGATTTGTGTGCCTTGCGAACACTGAGAATAATTATACATTTTGGGTTAAAATACTGTTTGTGTAGTAGATTTTATTTTATGGACTATATTGTAAGAATGCAATTAGCGTGCACTGGGCGTATGAGTTAGGACATTGGAAGAGTTATAATATGTAAATTGATCATGAGTACTAACCTGTTACTCTTACACATACGTCATTACATGTAACTGATGTGTAGAGTATTAGTTTATGTGCATCAATCACCACCACATCCTACAGGATTTGAGGGCTCCAGATTACATACTGAACACACTTAGCCTACTAGTTTCTCTATAAATGGTAGACTTGATTCATAATAACCAATGATTAAACTTCCAATCTCTCAAGGGTGTTTACGTATGGGTACATTGGACTACATGTAGGAGGAAGGGCAGAAGGTAATTATGCCAAACACATATTTCTGAAAAGGAAAGTGTTACTCCGATGATCAAATCAAAAACAGGTTAATTAGTGAGCAGTGATGTTTCGATGGTAGCTATCGCAAAAAATTTACATTACTTTTACAATTAGTACATACGTACAATATGGAAGAGTTATGCAATTAAACAGCACCATCATAAGAGTGCGTACATATAAGGTCAAAGGTCACAGCTTGAGACAAACTTCACTTTACCTATTGCTGTATAGTGCTCATGCAGTTAATTATTCTAAACACAATTCTCTGATGGAAAGTGCTACTCTTATAATTAAATCAAGAAAGGTTATCTCACTTTGTGTCGAGAATTTAACAGATCAGTAAATACCTCCCTTTCCTTCTAAAATCTGTGTATTATTTTCACTATCCAACACACAAAAGTTGATCCCTGAATGCCAGCCAGCCAGTGGGTACTGTAGTATTATATGCTTACACTAAACATAAAATACGGTGTATATTTATTGGTTATCACTAGCTATAAGTAGCTTTTAAGAAGTGAAGGCTCAGACTTCATACGTACCTCTTCAATTCTGACACGAAAAAGTAATTCGAAATTAATGAAATGCAACTAGTACTGTTGCCATAGCTACTTAATGGGCCAGATTTGGAAAGTTGACAAAATTTAATTAGCATGTGCTGACGGCATCAGTGGAAAATGGTCTGGTCTCTCTGCTGATATTCACAGGCACATTCTGTAGGCATATGTACATTGAGTAGATATGACTTCATAAACTTATACACAATTTATATGTGCTCATTTGGTCTGGAGGTGCCTTCTCGCATATTATGGGGCATCTAGGCTACATAAAATGTATCAAACTTGTTCTAGTTAGATGATGGCATTGAGTGGTTTACAGGAAATACACGAGAGCTAGGCTTCATCTGATAGACCATGCATGCGAAGCTTAATTAAGTTTTCTATGCTCTATCTGGCATTTACGGTAGTTAGAACATATATTCTAGCTACTATAATTGGCAGATAGAGCATTGGCAGCTGTATAGACGGCTACTGGCACCTTTGAACCGCCCACACAGTATAATACAAGGTAAGTTTAGCTATGTACAAATAGATCAGAGACGATCTGTCTGATAGGTGGAAGCTGTACTTAAAGTCCTTTGTACGTCATTAACGAAAAGATAGCTTGTATTTTCTTTATAAGGGCTACATAGCAACATATGTACGTACTGTTTCTCCAAAGTGTGATGCAATACACTGTCCCTGTGGCATGTCCACTCTCAAATACACCTGTGTTACAAGAACCCATACCCATGCTATATTTAGAAGCTATATTTGGAAGCTGATTGGATGAGCCAATTACAGTTCCAGTACTCAAACCCACTTCCTCCTGAGCCATGCAGTATTCCCTTTACCACTTATCCTGCCCATGCACTCAAATCTGCCTTGTGACTACGAATCTGTGTAAACATGCTAATTGCTTTCAATATCCAACACTCAAAGGTTGAAGCCAGTCAGTAGGCTTTGATCATTTGTGCTAGTTTTCTGCCAATTATGCTATTCCCTAATTCCCCAGCTCTGCCCTTATTATGCTCTCAATGAGTGTCTATTATGCGCAAGTTAGTGCAGTAATGAACACAGCTGCCAGTAGCCATTGCGACAGTCTCAGACTCGCTGATCTCAGGTTCTGAGCCACTCTCTACAATAACTAAGTAAGACCTCAGTATTCGCCATTTTTACCACGAGGTGGGGAGCTATAAATAAAAGTCTGTAGCTGTGTAATGTATGCCCAATACTCTGCATAGTATGCTACCATAATTGTATTTGCCACCTTATACCTACTGCATAGAAGGATAATTTTAGGGGGAAATATTTCCACAAATTTCGCAGCTCAATCGTTATGCATAAATGTTTTTTTAATAACCATGCATGCATGTGAGTGTAGCATCAGCTGTACCACGAAGAGTTTCTCCCTCAAAATAAACCCGCTACACAGTAATATGCTCAAATTGTGTTGGCATAATTGGGTAATGTTGTAAATGCAAATTGTCAGTAACCAGTAAAGGGTCAGATATTATGATCATGGTTTCTGAAGTTAATGAACCAGTACAGGGTGTGTGCTGAAGTTATTGAACAACCAGTAGGCTAAGCATGAGCTATGGCCTCGAAACTGATTCACTAACTTCAAATGTTATCTAGTCTCCAATTTAGAGTGTATGTGTCTGTCCCATACATAAATTGTTTATTATAGTGAACAAGCTAATTATTCTGCCGTGGGATGGATGCATGCTACACTGGTCCATTAGGCTTCAAACTGTTATGTACATGGTCTCCTTCTAGTCTTCTAGTCTTGTACCCAGGCCTCCCCTCGCAGCTTTTTTGACTGCTGTGGAAAAAAACGCAGGGCTGCAACAAATAAGCTGTGAGGGGAGGCGTGGGTATGATCGAGGCTAGTCGATTTCCTCAATTCTTGAAGTATTGAAGCGTGGTGTACACATCTGTCCCATGAATTAAGTTCATTAAACTGCCATGGGATGGATGCATGCCACACTGGTCCATTAACTTCAGAGTGTCATGTAGTCTCTTTTCTCAATTATATAATACGTGGTGTGCACATCTGTGCTGTACTGCCTACTGGCTTTAGTGTCACTCATTACTGCTATAGATGCATGCAGCCCTGTACCAAGGCCTCCCCTAACGGTTTCTTTTTTTACAGCCATGAAAACTAACGTATTTTTTTCCACGGCTGCAAACAAGTTGTGAGGGAAGGCCTGGGTACGAAGCTACATCAACCATACAAGGATATGAAAAAGTGAGTTGTTTTTGTAATGTGCACAACTTGGCCAAGTGCCAAACTGAAGATACATTTCAGTGATTGCTGGTCTAGTACCAGAATGATGATGTGTCCCATAAATTAAGTCAATTATTCTGCCGTGGGATAGATGCGTGCCACACTGGTTCGTTAACTTAAGAATGTCATGTAGTCTCTTTCCTTAATTATATAATACATACCCAAGTAATGAAGTGTGGTACATACATCTATGCTAGACTGCTTACTGGCTTTAGTGTCACCATATTATTGCTATATGTACCTTAGCCTCATATCTATGCCTCCCCTCGCAGCTTTTATTGCAGCTGTCAAAAAAATGTGTGTTTTTTCCTATGGCTGTAAAAAACGTTGCGAGGCAAGGCTGGGTATGAGGCTACATCAACCATACAAGGGTTAAAAAATAAATGATAGTGTGCACAATCTAGCCCAGTACTAGACTGAAGATACGTATGTTCCTGTGAGTGCTGGTCCAGTCTAATCTCATTCCCAGGCTCCATTCCCCACAGTGCAAGAAAAGCTGGGGAGTGGAGCCTGGAAACGAGATACTAGGTCCAGTCCCCAGAATAATAATTCTGCTAATAGAAATTGGGGTGTGAGGAGCCAGCTCTCCTGGCCCCTTCATCTGCGCAGGTGCTATAAAGTAGACTACACTCGTAGGGGTGATTGTGAAGCTGTAACTGAGCTAACCATAGGCTGGTTTCAATTTTGTAGTGAAAAAGACTAGCTAGCTAGCATAGATAGTACTTATACTAATTGCTTTCAATATCTAACACACAAAGGTAGAATAAAGCCAGTCAGTGGGCCTTGACCAATTATGCTTGTTCTCTGCTGATTGTGCTATTCCCTAATTCTCCAGCTCTGCTCCTGTTATACTCTCAACCAGTTCCTATTATGCTCCAGTTGTGTTCAATTCTGGTGATAAGTTTCATTCAATAGTGCAGTAGGTAATAAGAGCTGATATTCACTGCATCAGTCTCATTCTCGTTGATCTCAGATTCTGAGCCACCTTCTACTAATTAATTACCTTTCGTTTGTGATTTGGCATCCTTAGTTAAACAACCTAGACGATGATTGTGTGTGTTCTATGTGATTTAGAACACCCCAGGCCCCTCAGTATTATCCTCGCTACACTCAGACACTCGGCATTCTAAATCATGTCTAGAGCTGATAGTTACTGCATCAGTCTCATTCTCGCTGATCTCACATTCTGAGTCACTTTCTACTAATTAAGACCTCTGGTGTATTTTTTTTGCTTACTAATTATCAGTTTTTACTAGTAAAGGCTCATGATCAGATATCATACTTACATGCTTGTATAGCCATTCGGGATTTCATTAGTTATGGTAACGATACTCCTTATGCCCAACAGACATGGATAGTTCCTTTGAAATTTGATATTATGTACGTACACATATGCAATTAGTTGGCTTATAATTTTAAGACAGCAGTTTAGTGTACGAAAAATCTAACAGTAACACTAGCTATGGCCTTAATTTTGTGTTAGAGACTGAAAGCAATAGATTTGCCCTGGAGGCACCTCCAGACCAAATCTCCCATATGAACCCATATAAAATGTGTATATGTTTTTGAGGTCATATCTGCTCCATGTACGTAATGTGCCTGTGAACATCGTGGTAGCTATGGGTGCAAGTACATACGATGACAGTTCAATTTTGACACACATGGTCAAAGCCATGCATGTAGTATTCCCTTTGGAGCTTGTATCCCGCCCACTCAAATATACCTTGTGGCCACAAATCTGTATAAACAGTAATTGTGCCAATTTTTTCCAGTCTCGAACACAAAATTAACTGCTAGGTCATAGCTAGTGTTACTGTTAATTTTCTTCTTACACTAAACTGCTATCTTGAGTCAATACCTCAAAATAATAAGGGCACAGATGTGCTGTATTGGACACATCAAATCCTTGAATACTAAGGACATTGCCTAGAAATTCCTTGCTAAGGATATAGGACGCTGGCTTGATGCCTAGGATTGATGCCCAAGAGTTCCTTGAATACTAAGGACACTTTGCAAACTAATTGTATCAAATTTCAACCTTATGAAAGCCACTGTCCATGCCTATTGGGCATAAGGAGTGTATTGTTGCCTTAACTACTGAAATCACTAATGGCTATACACCTCTTATCAGCATTAGATTTTTTCCAGTAAAAATTTGGTCTAAAGATCAGGAATCAGAGTCATTCATGTATATATGCTCATGAAATGAGGATAAGCTCATTATGCCTATGATGATGTCGTTAGAAGGTATGGATGGAGTAAACCACAATGGCAAACATGGGTGTGTAAAGTGGCCCAGTGCATGGCTTCCCAGTAGTCATAATTATCTGGCAGTTGTGGTGTGCATGGAGGCCCATTTAGTAATCATTAATTAAGCCAGACTTATTGTGGGTTCCCTTAGCATACCACAAGGCATATTTGAGAGGACACATGGAGAGACGTATAGTGCTTCCCTCGGCTCCAAAGGAAATACCAGCTGGTGTTTCGGTTGATTTCGAGTGCTGGCACTCAATCAGTAGCGGCTGAAGTAGTGGCATAGCTAAGCATCCTGGTAATGAGATACATGACTGCACTCATTTCAACTATTGTGATTATGGGTTTCTCTGCCTAATTTAGTCAATCTAGTGCTTCAGTGCACACGCTCCAGAGGAAACACATCATTTGGCACTCAAGGCAATCAATCAGTAGTAGGGACCGACCCATTATGCCAGCATAATGTCAGCCATAGTAGTATAGGATGTGAACACAGTGGGATAAAGTTTTACATAAAAATTATTGGGGGATGATGCTCAATTACTCGTATGTGTCAGCAATAGCTAAATGTGTGTTTTCTTCATTGTGAGGAATCGCTTGTATACTTGCCACCTCAGTTTGGCAGGTCATACATGTATAGCTATATTAAACATGATGGGACTGTAATCAAGCACAAACGGTCATGTGAGCAAGCACAATAGGTCACATGATCAGGAATAGGAGCATAGCAATATAAGCATGATGTGCTAGTCCCTATCAGTAGGACCTTTAGCAGCTGGAAACAGTAGATTATGCATCCGGTAGATGTACACAAAACCTCACTAATTTTTTATTATGGATTCCCTTAGCCTAGTAAGTTGAGATGGCACATGGAAATAGTGCTTCACTGTACAATGAAGGGAATTAGTATAGCACAGCCTCATTCCCAGGCCCACATGGTTGCGGGTTTGAACGGACTATTCTCAGTGGTCTGCATACTGTTAGTATACTGCCCTTTTGGGGGGCAAGGTGTTAGTCAATACTTTATACTGCCTAGTATACTATAGCATGCAGCTAGTATACTATAATATGCAGCTAGTACACTACAGCATGCAGCTAGTATACCGTAGTATGCAGCTAGACTACTATTCGCCCTTTCAAATATGCTGAGTGAACAAATTGATCGAAGTGCATGCAATGATAGTTTTTAAAAAAACAATGTACAGGACTATATACAGGTTATGTTGATTATTAATTAGTGAGTAATGATTTCATTGTGATGGTGTCACAAAAAATATTACATACAGCGCTTATTGTGGAGCAAGCCAAGTAACGTATGTCATGGGATTGAAACTAAAAAAGCATCATGTATCAGCCTCGCCCCATGTACACAGTGCAAGAAAAGTTGGAGTCCAGCCATCCACAGATGTCCACATCTCAGGGATGTTGTCAATAGAGGTTGAGATCATTACGTCCTATCTCAATTAGTGGTACCACTTCACTATTCAAATAAGGGATGTACTACATGCAGTAGTGCATAGGGTTGTGAAGTCACCAATTAGTTTATCTAATTTTCACTTCCACTTGCTGTACGACAACAGCAGCCAAGATCCTTTACTAAACCCACTTCAGTGCTGGACATGTATGCGGAAGTCCTTTAGAGTCAGCATTTTTGACTCTTCAAATATGCTCTCTTATTATAACAGTGAACAATTATAATTAATTGATCAAAGCACATTGATAGTTTGAAATCTTTGATTGTAATTTTGGTATCAATCCTAGAGATCAGATGCTTGCAATACTGCTGGCTAAGCGTATATTATCACTGTCTCCAGCTGTTGCAACTGCCACCAGTCAGAGTCCATGGAGGAGTGGGTCACGACTCAAAATACTACGTACACTCTCCACCCACTCAATGTAAAAATGTGCTTTTGATCTTGTTTATTGTTACTATAGTTACATACGTTGAAGTAAACTGGCTGGTTCCAGTAACAGCTGGTGGAAGTTAGGATTACTTGTGTTGCCAGCACTCAAAATTTGTGCCATGGAGCATGTGCTGTGAAGCACTAATTATGCCTCTCCTTGCGCCTTTTTTGAAATTTATAATTAGGCAGAGAAGACCCATAATCAAAATTACTGCTTATGCTTCCAGCTGCTACAAGTCTTACTAATTGAGTGCCAGCTGGTATTTCCTTTGGTGTGTACTGTTCTCGGGGCTCACGTCTCGCAATAAGCGGCTGTCTCGCAGCAACTCGCAGCATTTACAGTACGGAGATTTTATCAAGACTCATTCAATAACACAAATCAGGGTTTTTATAAGCACAGAGTGTATGGGGTGACTTGCCAGAGGCTATGGGACGATAAACAGGCTGGCACCAACTGAACACAGACAAAGTAACAGGTGAGGGTGGCAAAGACAAGAGGACACTGACTGACAAGTATATCAAACAATTGGTGATAATCGGAAACATAATTTACATTACACTCTAATTTACTTTACAGGTGCATGGGCAGCAAAGCACTAGTTACACCATTTCATGTGGACTAAATGTATGCAGAGAAAACCCATAGTCAAAATACTAGTGAGGCCATGCATCTACAGGGACTTAGGACTAATCAATCTGCAGCTGAAACACGAGTTACGTAGTCTCATGGAAGAGTGAGCCATGACTCAAGGCAAGCTAAAACACTAAGAAATCTCTCCACCCACCAAATGTGTACTCTGTGATACTTTTGCTCATGTTTTTTGTTACTATATTTACCCATGACTGGTTCTGTTGACATACAGCTGGTGGATTATAGGTATTACTGCCAGCCAATCCCATGGTTGTTACTGGAACCAGTTAGACCTCAAAGTGGGTAATTGATTTCCTTCTATTGAACTTGACTATGGAATGTCAAATTCCATAGCAAGGAACAAATTACCCACTTTGTGGCCTAACTCCTACCTTCATACTCAGACATCTAAAATTGAGGTAACCACTATAAGTACATAGTCACGTATTTTTTTTACAGCGTATAATGACCTGCTTAGGTTCTCTTAGCCTACATACTTATATCACATTACATCATCTATAATAAACGTGATTGGCTGAAAAGTATTGGTTACGTAGGTTCATAACCCACACTTTTATTCTTACCGCTGGAGGCAAGACGTTGCTACGCGGCGCTGATTGTGCACATGCGCAATGTGGTGTAAGTCAGATAGACCACACCCACTCTTGGGATTTATGCACCATAACCCACTTGTTTGCATTTATCCCTCGGCTTCACCTCGGGATAACCGCAAACTCGTGGGTTACATGGGCGCATAACCCAATCTTGGGTGTAGCCTACATATTCCATAGCAACGAACTAATTTAATTTACCAATTACCAATTTTGAGGCCTAACTCCTACCTTCATACTCAGACATCAGAAATTCAGGTAAGCACTAAGGTGGTCAAAACAACTACATATCATCGTTTTGAGTACTGGCGGAAACAGCTGGCAGGTGCATAAGTATTGCATCTGATTACCTGCCAAACATGGACGCACACCTCAAGGTATATTTGAGAGTGGACATGGTACGAGGAAATGCACATCACAATGACATTATTACTCACTGATCAGAAATTCATCGGAGTGAATTGATTTTTTCCATAACTCAGCCTGAAAAGGTACCTGAAATTTGAATGCTGCCATCTCCGAGATACGTATATACCATTATTTGCATAAACAAAGCTCACGCATACAATTATAGCATTATAGTATGCACCATTAATTCTTTCGATAGAGAATGTATCAGGAGGGTCAATTTCTGCCCCCCTCTATGGAAAATTAACGTATTTCATTAATGCATATGCCCATGACAGATCACGTACATCATTTCTGTAGCAATTTGGATGAATGTTGGCAAAATTTGAAAATGTTTACAAACTTAATTAGCATGTGCTGACGACATCAATCGAAGATGGTCTGGTGTCTCTGCTGGCTATAGCAACATAGCTTTTATACCATAGCAAAGACAATCAGTCCTTAATACCATAGCAAAGACATGGTATCTTATGCACCAATACCCCCTTAATACCATAGCAAAGACAATCTGTGAGGCCATGCATCTGCAGGGACTTAGGACTAATCAATCTGCAACTGAAACACGAGTTACGCAGTCTCATGGAGGAGTGAGCCATGACTCAAGGCAAGCTAAAACACTAAGAAATCTCTCCACCCACCCAATGTGTACTCTGTGTTACTTTTGCACATGTTTTTTGTTACTATATTTACCCATGACTGGTTCTCACAACAGCTGGTGGATAATCATTACTGCCAGCCAATCCCATGGTTGTTACTGGAACCAGTCAATTTCAGAACAAAAACTAAAAAACTGTGTCTTTAGAGACTGTGACATAAGCTTCTCTTAAATGTGTGCCTACATACGTGCAAACAATTATGCACAGAGTACTGTAACAGGATTGGTCAGAACTAGTGCCAGACAGTTTCAAAACATTTTTGAGCTAGAAAAGCATATACTTTACCTAATTAAGAAGAATATTAACACTAGGGGTAGGTGTCTAGCAACTTGTCAAGCTGAGATATTGCAATAGATTTGCATTCACTCTAATGTTTTGACCATGCATATCAATCCAGGGATTAGCAAAACAAAACCTCCATGTGATATCACAATATCATCACTATACTACCATCACTATTCACTAATTAATTATTATTGGTTTGGGCTAATCTTTTTTCATTAGCCGGGCGTGCACTTTGTGTACATCTAAGACTGCTCACATTTGATTGGTTCTAATGCTTGGCTGGTTTTGGATATGAAGTATCAATTAATCACTGGGAGCATAATCATCAAAAGAATAATATGTTACACACTACCATTTTGTTCAGACAATAAGATTGCAGCCTCGATTGAAAAATTATCACTAAAGTCATAATTGACGATTTTTTTTGCATCAAAATTTCATTGGTAGAATACCCTGGGGGGAAGGGGGAGGGGCAACTTCAATTGTGCATTATGCATCGCTCGCTACGACATTCAAATTTGAGGTACTATTTCTGTAGCTAGTGTATGTACAGTAAATATTGGCCACTACCTCTTACAACTACCAGACACACGGTACTATTATCTCACTTTGTGCCAAGATTTAACGGATTAGTGAATACCTCCATTGCCTACGTACAGTGCCATTATCTTGCTATATAAAGAGATGCCTTTACTATTACAGTCTATAAGACCCCATGGGTGCGCAGCAGAGGACAGGTAGAGTTACCTACTGAGGTTCAGCTATCCCTTGGCAATAATAGCTGAACCTCAGTACGAACAAGGACCTAAAGGACTTGCCTTAACTGCTGTGCACACACACATTGCCTATCAATTGTTTCTATAACTATATCAGAATCAGCTAATGTGTATTGGCTGCTCTGGCCGTTGCTGAGTGGCTCAATTAAATTGGTCAATAAAGGAATAATGTCCTATAATCAATACCCTCTATTATATTATAATACCTAATTTTGATAGTAATTGAGAGAAACTGCACCTCAACTTTGCCATAGACTAAAGCAAAGCCCAAAGTCGTAAGTACAGAGGACATCGTTCATCAACTGCATGTGCTGACCAGGCTAAATTCTAATTCTTGCATTGCAAGGCCTAAAATCAGCAACAGCTTTTGTGAATTAGCTTCTGAGGTGTTGGCTAGCCATTGAGTGCATCGAGGCTAATAATTGCATCTTCAAGAAGAAGATCAGTTTGGAACCTGTGTCCTGTCAATTAATTTATGCTCTCTCTCCACTCGGATCACAATGCCCATTTCCTGTTATGGGCGGGGCAGAGTATAAATTATTGGGATGTCCGCTGGCTTGCAAGGCTATGGAACCTTTGCATTGATCAAGCGCTGAAGCCTGTGAATCGTAAATACCTATGCAGCTGAACAGTGTAATTTCCGGCAACAGACCCATTGCAAAAGGCATAGCAGTGGGTGTGGTAATTAATAAATAGTCACTATAGCAACATATATTTACCTTACACGTGGATGGATGCATACATCCCCAAAATATAAGCATAGCTAATTGACAATAACTCCAATAACTCCAATTATGCTCATATTTTGGGAGTGCATCATCAATATATGAAGTATCCTAAATTAAAATTGTGTTGCCATAGCAATTATTTTGCTAATTACCATGTTATAGCCACAATGGATCTATTATAGTGGAGCCACACCCATTACTTCACATCTCTGCTAGACTTGAGATAAATGCATCTATTCTCAAATTCTTGGGTATTAATCCCACTGTATTGTGCTTTGATTCTCATTCTCATTTTTTTCTCTAGTTTACACAATTTACACATTCCTTATCACTTGCTGTAGTGCAACATTCTTGCAAGGACAAGGACTGTTATGATCCAAAATGTTGTACTTGAGCTGGATTTTGGCATTATTCACTCTATGGAATGGAAGTCAGTTGAAAGAATCCAGGACCACGTGCATGCATCACATGACCAGCCCACACTTAGGGACGCATGCTGCCATTGCCATTTGTGCTTGCCATTATTCTAGAATTATGCCTTATGCCAACATCTTGCAAAATAATTATTCCCGCATAAGTATCTCAAACCTAATCTCAGCTTACTCCTCATCTGTAGTCTCCCACTGTACTTACACTTGGCAGTGTGGCCATACTCAATAATGTTTAAATATGCATATATATAGCTACAAGAACATGGTACAATCAAGCTGGCGCTACAAAAATATTACAATGGTGTGCACATTATTTTTTCACAGAAAATTCTAAGGATGAGACTGAAACAAAAAGTATTTAGCCATGGGCCAGCCCTACCCATGACAGGGAAAAAACTGTGGTGCAATGTGAGGGGAAAACCTGAGTCAGGTGAAAACCCCTCACCACAGAAAAACCCAGCTCCAAAAACTATTAATACCTATACCTTATAATTTGATAATCAAAAATTATTGCACAAAGACTTCTACTACACTAACTAATCAAAAGTGATAAACAAGTGTATTTATTGCACAAAGATCTCAATAAATTCAATGGGAGTGTCTTTAATACTAACATACTCACTTCCACATATTCTTACTTCAATATCATCATCTGTAGCCACAGGGAGACTCTGACAAAAGTATGGTGGATTGTTGAACTCACAGCAGGTGCTTTGTGACCCACAGTTCTCCCCATCCCAGAGTGGATCATCAGGATGAAAGCCAAAACTGGAGTTTATACCACTGATACCAGTTTCACAAAAGTAGTCGTCTCCCACAAAGGGAGGGATAGTGACAGGGTTTGGTGCATTGGTGCAGGGGCAAACACTTGAACCATTATGTTCCTCACTACGTTCACCAGCAAATGTCCAAACATGATGCTTTTCTGTTCCACGCAGAATGACCACTCCATCGACATAAGGGTCTTCTATTCTAGTGTACAGGTAGAAGATTGAAAATGCATCTAGTACTCCAAACTGATAGCCTACAATTCTACCACAAATGTGAGAATATGAGATGTTGTAGGTACTGAAAGAGGCTGAGCTGCAGCCAATACCATATATCAAGGTTTCATTCGTTCTTCCACATGTCCTCACTGGCTCTGTGATCTCCCTCCATTCTGGTGGGCACTCATGAGTGGGGTCAGTCATATTGAGGTAGGCCACACGTGACCACCCTCCAACACTGTTGTTGTTACAGGTACATTGTCTAGCCATATCGCAGTAAATCTGAATAGCAGATCCATCAGAGACTGTGATCCAATAGAATTGTGATGGAATTTGAGGGTTGTGTTGTGAGATTTGAAGGCAGGATGTTGCTGGATTCTCCTGGGTTAGGCCTACACCTAGGTATTGTGAACGTATATAAAATATAACATCTTGTTGAATCTCAGCTCTGGCCATCTCCAGCTGCTCATCAGGAGGGCAAACTTGCTCACTTCCCTCCAAAACTTTAGCAGGGTAGGCTACTGGTACGCTATCCTGACTGGAAACCTGCCTGCCTAGCAGGAACACTACAACCAGACACAAATACACTGTAGCCATCTCAATATTTATCTGGATGCTTGCAATTGCGGATTTGTGTGCCTTGCGAACACTGAGAATATTTATACATTTTGGGTTAAAATACTGTTCGTGTAGTAGGTTTTATTTTATGGACTATATTGTAAGAATGCAATTAGCGTGCACTGGGAGTATGAGTTAGGACATTGGAGGAGTTATAATACGTAAATTGATCATGAGTACTAACCTGTTACTCTTACACATATGTCATTACATGTAACTGATGTGTAGAGTATTAGTTTATGTGCATCAATCACCACATCCCACAGGATTTGAGGGCCCCAGATCACATACTGAACACACTTAGACTACTAGCTTCTCTATATATAGTAGAATTGATTCAAAGATTAAACTTCCAATCTCTCAAGGATGTCTACAGGTACCTTAGACTACATGTAGGAGGAAGGGCAGAAGTTAATTATGCCAAACACATATTTCTGAAATAGAAAGCGTTACTTAAATTAATCAGAAGCTTATGAATAATTGATGAGTATAAAATTGCTTTTTTTCTAGCTTTGACGGGGTTATGGCTGACCTCAGAAATTAATATATTTCACTGATGCAGATCAAGTATATCATTTCTGTAGCATTTGTATAATAACAATTTGGGTGAATGTTGGAGAGGTTGGCAAAAACGTAATTAGCATGTGCTGACAGCATCAGTGGGAAATGGTCTGGTCTCTCTGCTCGTTATAGCAACATAGCTTTTAATTATGCCTCACACTTGATGATATTCACAGGCACATTCTGTTGGCATTTGTATATGGAGTAGATGCGACCTCACAAACATATACACAGTTCACATGGAAGGTTTGGTCTGGAGGTGCCTCTGATGTAAATCTCTCATACGAAATCATCAAACTTGCAGTAATCAACTTCTGTAGCTATACATATATCAGAGACGATCTGTCTGATGGTTGGAAGCTGTACTTGTATGTCATTAATGACAGCGCTACGTAGCTACTGTGTTTCTCCCAAGTGTAATTGGCATGTCCACTCTCAAATACACCTTGTGGTGTGCTGTGGGAACCCATACCCACATGCTATATTTGGAAGGTAATCAGATACAAATATCAGCTGTTCAGCCAATTATAGTTTCAGCACTCCAACCCACTTCCTCCTGAGCCAGCTTGTCCTGCCCACTCAAATCTGCTTGTTCTCTGCTGATTGTGCTATTCCCTAATTCCCCAGCTCTGCTCCTGTTATACTCTCAACCAGTTCCTATTATGCCCAAGTTGTGTTCAATTCTGGTGATAAGTTTTATTCAAAAGTGCAGTAGCTAATTAATAGTCTAAGAGCTGATAGTCACTGCATCAGTCTCAGCCTCGCTGATCTCACATTCTGAGCCACTTTCTACTAACCTTTTGTTTGTGATTTGGCGTCCTTACAATCTAGACGATGATTGCGCATGTTCTATGTGATTTAGAACACCCCAGGCCCCTCAGTATTATCCTCACTACACTCAGACACTATTGCCTGGGCCCCTCGGCATTCTAAATCACGTAGAGCCCTTGCACTAGTCATCTAACCATTATTTTGAGTGGGCAGGATAACTTGTACTCTAAAGGGAGTGCACTGCAAGAAGTATTTCTGAAGTCTGAGAACAAAGGTATATGAGTCAGGCCTCAAAGTGGGTGATTTGTTTCTTGCTATGAAAATTGACATTCCATAGTGAAGTCCATTAGCAAGGAATAAATTGCCTAATTTGAGGCCTAACTCCTACCTTCATGCTCAGACGTCATAAACTCAGGTATAACCACTAAGGTGGTGAAAACAACTATATTTTACAACTGCCAGGTGTATTATGTATTACCTGCCAAATATGGACACACACCTCAAGGCATATTTGAGAGTGGACATGGCACAAGAAAATGTAGTGCAGTTCGTCACGGTTGGTTAACTAGAGCGGAACTAGTCCTTACAAAGAAATACCAGCTGTATAAGTATTTTGATCAGTTTGTTAATTATGTATCAGTCACTTAAGTTTTCGGCTTCTAATTGAGTAGTCAATTTTCTGCGTGATGTCATCACAATGACATTAATTAGAAATTTATCGCATTACAATGTTTTTTCCTCCTTAACTCAGCCTGAACCATACCTGAAATTTGAATGCAGTAACTTACTCCATCTCTGAGATACATAATTATGTACCATTATTTGCATAAACAAAGCTCACACATACAATTATAGCACTAAGGTATGCACCATTAATTTTTTTCATAAATGTACCAGGAGCCTGGAAGGGAAACTTCTGCCACCCTCTATGGATATTTCACTACATCATTTAATATAGCGGGAAAATTTGGCGAGGACTTTAATTTGGCGATTTAGCGGATCGTAGAAAAAATTGCCAAATCGCCAATAATAAAAACTGACGTAATGCATACCACCCACGCGCGTATATGTTGTCTATGATACACGTACGTCTAAAGCGGTACTATTATCATGGCACTGTACAAGTATTTCAAGAGAGGACCTGTACTGCCCACTCTACGGATGTGCGGTGAACAAGCAAACACGGAGGCTCTTGGAGAGTCATCGAGAGAGGCGACCGGAAATAAAGCTGACACGCCTCAAGGCGGGCACGGATAGGGAAGTACGCCGGTTCGACCAAGGCAGCTAGGTACTTCTCGAAGCTTCTAGATAACCGAATCATCAGCGAGAAGGCTAACGCACGTCGTTGCATTCGCTAAAGCACAATTATTACGTCATAAGCTTATGGCGGTTAAAAATCGGCAAATTTAAATTTCGCCAATATTAAAACCTAGCCTTTTTCAGCCATTTCGCCAAATTTAATGCTCACCAAATTTCCCCGCTATACGGTAAGTACTTACAATTTGGGTGAATGGTGGCAAACTTTGGAAAGGTTGACAAAACGTAATTAGTATGTGTTGACAGCATCAGTGGGAAATGGTCTGGTGTCTTTGCTTGCTATAGCAACATAGCTTTAATTATCATAATATGCCACAACATTTGATGATATTCACAGGCACATTCAGTAGGCATTTGTAGGAGTAGACACGACCTCACAAACGTATACACAGTTCACATGGAAGGTTTGGTCTGGAGGTGCCTCTGGTGTAAATCTCTCATACAAAATCATCAAACTCAGTAATCAACTCTGTAGGTATACTTATATCAGAGACGATCTGTCTGATGGTTGGAAGCTGTACTTGTATGTAATTAATGACAGCTGGCACCTATCTATATGGGTTACCTAGCTACTGTGCTTCTCCCAAGTGTAATGCAATGCACTGTCCCTTTGACATGTCCACTCTCAAATACACCTTGTGGTGTGCTGTGAGAACCCATACCCACGCTATATTTGGAAGGTAATCAGATACAAATATCAGCTGTTCAGCCAATTATAGTTCCAGCACTCAAACCCACTTCCTCCTGAGCCATGCCTTTAGAGCTTGTCCTGCCCACTCAAATCTACTTTGTGGCTTTGTGTAAACGATACTTATCCTAACTGCTACAAATATCTGTGTAAACATGGGGTACTTATCCTAACTGCTACAAATATCCTGTGGCTGCTACACGTACTACCGCTACACAGGAAAGATATTCATTTCTAGGCTCATTACAATGCAATGAATACTTGACAGCACAGCACTATGACTGCTGTGAAGAAGGAGGCGCTACAGCTGCTAGAGCAACAACTAGCGTATGAATATTATTGACCTTATGCACTGTTCTGCACGCGCTTTGCTGTTTGCTCGTGTGCTCTCTATAGGATAGTGAAGCTTCCAGTTGTAGAAGGCAACAGTTTCCAGGTAGTCTCTGTTGCTGTAAGTGCTGTAGTCTCTGAGTTGTCTGATGGGTTATTATATTCATACGGTTATTGTGTTTGTTATTGGTAATACTATTCGAAAAGCGGTAGTAACCGTTATGATAGGTAATTATATTCATAGGGTTACTGTAATTGAGGGGTCATTATTCACCCGAGAGTACGGTATTAATTACAATAATGTATCTACTCTCAAAGTCTTGGGTATTAATCCCACTGTATTTTGCTTTGATTCTCATTCTCATTTTGTTCTCCAGTTTACACAATTTACCTTAGATCCAAACTGTTTATTCTTGTACTTGAGCTGGATTTCGGCATTATTCACTCAATGGAAGTCAGTTGAAAGAATCCAGGACCACGTGCACGCATCACATGGCCAGCCCACACTTAGGGAGGCATGCTGCCATTGCCAGCTGTGCTTGCCATTATTCTAGAATTATGCCTTATGCTCACTTCTTGCAAAATAATTATTCCCACATAAATATCTCAAACCTAATCTCAGCTCACTCCTCATCTGTAGTCTCCCACTGTACTTACACTTGGCAGTGTGGTCACGCTCAGTAATGTTTAAATATGCACATAGCTACAAGAACATGGTACAATCATTGACAAGCTGGTGCTACAAAAATAATACAATGGTGTGCACATTATTTTACAGAAAATACTAAGGATGAGACTGAAACAAAAAATATTTAGCCATGGGCCAGCCCTACCCATGACAGGGAAAAAACTGTGGTGCAATGTGAGGGGAAAACCTGAGTCAGGTGAAAACCCCTCACCACAGAAAAACCCAACTACAAAAATTATATATAGCTATACCTTATAATCTGACAACTATTGAATTACTGCACAAAGACTTCTAGTACATGTACACATATTAACTAAAATTATAAACAAACGCATTTATTGTACAAAAATCTCAATATGTTCAATGGGAGTGTCTTCATTTTCGAGATTCTCGTCTGCACAGATTCGTACTTCTATATCATCGGATGTAGTCTCAGGAAGACTCTGACAAAAGTATGGTGGATTGTTGAACTCACAGCAGACGCTTCTTAACCCACAGTTCTCCCCATCCCAGAGTGGATCATCAGGATAAAAAATGAATTGCCAGGCACCAGTGATAGCAGTTTCACAAAAGTAGTCCTCTCCCACAAAGGGAGGGATAGTAGGGACAGGGTTTGGTGCATTGGTGCAGGGGCATACATATTATGTTGCCAGTACGTGCCTCACTAAGTTCACCAGCGAATGTCCAAACATGATGCTTTTCTGTTCCACGCACAATGACCACTCCATCGACATAAGGGTCTTCTATTCTAGTGTACTCTGAATTGGTATAGGCATGAAATGCATCTGGTGATCCAAACTGATAGCCTACAATTCTACCACAAATGTGAGAATATGAGATGTTGTAGGTACTGAAAGAGGCTGAGCTGCAGCCACCACCACGAATCAAAGTGGCATTGGTTCTTCAACATGTCCTCACTGGCGCTGTGATCTCCCTCCATTCTGGTGGGCACTGGTGGGTGGGGTCAGTCATATTGAGGTAGGCCACACGTGACCACCCTCCAGCACTGTTGCTGCTACAGTTACATTGTCTAGCCATATCGCAATAAATCTGAATAGCAGTTCCATTGGAGCTTGTGATCCAGTAGAATTGTGATGGCAGTTGAGGGTTGCATTGCGAGATTTCAAGGCAGGATGTTGCTGGATTCCCCTGGGTTGGGCCTGGGCATTGTGTAGTATGAAATATAACATCTTGTTGAATCTCAGCTCTGGCCATCTCCAGCTGCTCATCAGGAGGGCAAACTTGCTCACTTCCCTCCAAAACTTTAGCAGGGTAGGCTACTGGTATACTACCCTGACTGGAAACCTGCCTGCCTAGCAGGAACACTACAACCAGACACAAATACACTGTAGCCATCTCAATATTTATCTGGACACTTGCAATCGCGGATTTGTGTGCCTTGCGAACACTGAGAATAATTATACATTTTGGGTTAAAATACTGTTTGTGTAGTAGGTTTTATTTTATGGACTATATTGTAAGAATGCAATTAGCGTGCACTGGGAGTATGAGTTAGGACATTGGAGGAGTTATAATACGTAAATTGATCATGAGTACTAACCTGTTACTCTTACACATACGTCATTACATGCAACTGATGTGTAGAGTATTAGTTTATGTGCATCAATCACCACCACATCCTGCAGGATTTGAGGGGATCACGTACTGAACACACTTAGCCTACTAGCTTCTCTATAAATGGTAGACTTGATTCATAATAACCAATGATTAAACTTCCAATCTCTCAAGGGTGTTTACGTATGGGTACATTGGACTACATGTAGGAGGAAGGGCAGAAGTTAATTATGCCAAACACATATTTCTGAAATAGAAAGCGTTACTTAAATTAATCAGAAGCTTATGAATAATTGATGAGTAGAAAATTGCTTTTTTTTCTAGCTTTGACGGGGGTTATGGCTGACCTTAGTGGCAGTGTACCAGTTAGACCTCAAAGTGGGTAATTGATTTCCTTCTATTGAACTTGACTATGGAATGTCAAATTCCATAGCAAGGAACAAATTACCCACTTTGTGGCCTAACTCCTACCTTCATACTCAGACATCTGAAATTTAGGTAACCACTATAAGTATATAGTCACGTATTTTTTTTACAGCGTATAATGACCTGATTAGGTTCTCTTAGCCTCGAACCCAGACCATGGGTCCCTGGAAATGAGGCCAGGAAGGGTTCTCAGAGTGCAGAATGGAGAGTGCAAGGATAGACTAGCTATTGACTAAAGCAGTTTGGTTTCTGTACCACAGCTGGAAAGAGTACAGCATAGCCTTCACAGCTCATCCTGCCCACTCAAATGTACCTTATGGTTACAAAACAGTAATTTATCTGGTGAGTGAGTCTGCTAATTACTTTCAATATCTAACACATAAAGGGTGAATGTCAGTCAGCTAGTGGTTACTGTCTTTTGCTTACGGACAGATGTTACAAACAATATAGTTTGGCAGCATCTTGAATTTGTGGTGTGCATGCATGTGCATGCAAGCCCGTCTTTTAATTAAGCCAAGTATTTCGGACTTACAGGGTCTCTCAGCATACCATGAGGCATACTTAAGAGGACACATGAAGAGGCATAGTGCTTCCCTCTGCTCCAAAAGAAATACACGCTGGTGATCTGGAGTGCTGGCACTATCGGTATATTAAGAAGATTGAATGCGTAGTCTCACGTTGTCAAGGTAATCTCAGACTTCAACTCTCTAGTAGAGACCTAGTTCGGGTTGAAACGTTTGTACAAGAGAAGATCACCTCAACAACCTGAACCCACGCTTTCTTCAGGTAATTTGATTACATTGTCAAGTCACTTTAAAATTCAGCTTCCAATCGTCATACCTAGCCGCATACGTACGTAGGTTTATAGCTACCACAAGTTTGAAAATACTTTAAAAGAGCTCTACACACAGGCCCTTTATGTAGGCACATGTATGTACGTAGTGCTTCAGTTGGCTTAATGACTTTAATTGTGTACTTGTAATACACATGCAGTACTATCACTAGTCTCCGGAGGAAGTACACTACTAAAAAAAAAGAACGTGCTTTTTTTGACTACTTAGTGGTTACCTCAATTTCAGATGTCTGAGGATGAGGTAAGAGTTGGGCGTCAAAGTGGGTAGCTTGTTCCTTGCTATGGAAATTGACATTCCATGGTCATATATGTTCCATAGCAGCAAATTAATTTAATTTACCAATTACCAATTTGCGACCTAACTCCTACCTTCATACTCAGACATTAGAAATTCAGGTAATCTCTAAGGTGGTCAAAACAACTACATATCATAGTTTAAGTACTGGTGGAAACAGCTGGCAGGTGGCCCATGCATATGTATTGCATCTGACTACCTGCCAAATATGGACTTACACCGCAAGACATTTTTGAGAGTAGACATGGCTCGAGGAAATGCAGTGCAGTACGTCACGGTTGGTTAACTAGAGGGGAACTACGTAGTTCTTACAAAGAAATGCCGGCTGTATAAATATTCAATCAGTTTATTAATTACATATCAGTCACTTTAGATTTACCACATGTTTCAACTTCTAAATGAATAGACCATTTTCCGTGTGATGTCACCACAATGACATTATTACTCACTAATTAGAATATTTATCGGAGTGAACTGATTTTTTCCTTAACTCAGCCTGAACCATACCTGAAATTTGAATGCAACTGAATAGAGCGGGGGCCTGGGAACGAGGCTAGCAAGCTATAGCAACATAGCTTTTAATTATACCACAAAATGTTATAACTACATATGTAGATTTATAGCTACCACAAGTTTGAGGATACTTGAAAAGAGCTCTGCACAGACCCTTTCTGTAGGCACATGTATGTACATAGTGCTTAAGTTGGCTTAATAACTTTAATTGTGTACTTGTAACACACAGTACTATCATTAGCTACGTATGTATAGTGTTAACAGCTGTCAAAAATAGTTACTGTAACACTACAACAGGCCTTGAGGTAGCTATAATTGAGAGATCGGGCGAGAAGGTAGGAGTTAGGCCTCAAAGTGGGTATGTAGCTTGTTCCGGAAATTGAGCATTCCATAGTCAAATTTAACAGAAACTTAATCCAATTTAATTATCAATGTTGAGGCCTAACTCCTACCTTCATACTCAGACATCTGAAATTCAGGTAACCTCAAAACAACCACATATACTAGTGGAAACAGCTGGCAGGTGCATATGTATTGTATCTGATCACCTGCCAAATATGGACGCACACCTCAAGGCATATTTGAGAGTGGACATGGCATGAGGAAATGCAGTGCATAACGTCACGGTTGGTTAAACTACGTAGTCCTTACAAATAAATGCCAGCTGTATAAGTGTTTCGATCAGTTTGTTAATTACGTATCAGTCACTTAAAATTACCACATGCTTCAGCTTCTAATTGAATAGACCATTGTCTGTGTGATGACATCACAATGACATTATTGCTCACCAATTAGAAATTTATCGGATTGAACTGATTTTCTTCCTTAACTCAGCCTGAACCATACATAGAGAGTGTACTAGGAGCCTGGAAGGGCAACTTCTGCCACCCTTTATGGAAAATTAACATACTTCACCGATGCACATCTCCAAGACAGATCAAGTAATTTAAATTTCATTTGGATTTCTGTAGCATTTGTATAATAACAATTTGGGTGAATGTTGGAGAGGTTGGCAAAAACGTAATTAGCATGTGCTGACAGCATCAGTGGAAAATGGTCTGGTGTCTCTGCTCGTTATAGCAACATAGCTTTTAATTATACCTCAACACTTGATGATATTCACAGGCACATTCTGTTGGCATTTGTATATGGAGTAGACACGACACATTCAAATGTATACACAGTTCATATTGAGGTTTGGTCTGGAGGTGCCTCTGGTGTAAATCTCTCATACAAAATCATCAAACTTGCAGTAATTAACCTCTGTAGCTATACATATATCAGAGATGATTTTTCTGATGGTTGGAAGCTGTATTTTAAGTTCCTTGTAGGTCATTAATCAAGGCTGGCATTGTGCTTCTCCCAAGTGTGTTGCAATGCACTGGTAGCTTGTTCCTTGCTATGGAAATTGACATTCCATAGTCATATTTATACCACATTACATCATCTATAATAAACGTGATTGGCTGAAAAGTATTGGTTACATAGGTTCATAACCCACACTTTTATTCTTACCGTTGGAGGCAAGACGTTGCTACGCGGCGCTGATTGTGCGCATGCACAATGTGGTATAAGTCAGATAGACCACACCCACTCGTGGGTTATGCACCATAACCCACTTGTTTGCATTTATCGTTCGGCTTTGCCTCGGGATAACCGCAAACTCGTGGGTTACATAGGTGCATAACCTACTCTTGGGTGTAGTCTATGAGTATCCTATAAATATTCCATAGCAACAAACTAATTTAATTTACCAATTACCCACTTTGAGGCCTAACTCCTACCTTCATACTCAGACATCAGAAATTCAGGTAACCTCTAAGGTGGTCAAAACAACTACATATCATAGTTTCGAGTACTGGCGGAAACAGCTGGCAGGTGCATATGTATTGCACCTGATTACCTGCCAAATATGGATGCACACCTTCAAGGTATATTTGAGAGTGGACATGGCACGAGGAAATGCACATTATTACTCACTGATCAGAAATTCATTGGAGTGAATTGATTTTTTCCATAACTCAGCCTGAAAAGCCGGTTTAAGGTACCTGTAATTTGAATGCTGCCATCTCCGAGACACGTATGAACCATTATTTGCATAAACAAAGCTCACACATACAATTATAGCATTACGGTATGCACCATTAATTCTTTCGATAGAGAATGTACCAGGAGCCCGGAGGGGCAACTTCTGTCCCCCTCTATGGAAAATTAACATATTTCATTAATGCATATCTCCATGACAGATCATGTATATCGTTTCTGTAGCAATTTGGGTGAATGTTGGCAACATTTGGAAATGTTGACAAAACTTAATTAGCATGGTCTAGTGTCTCTGCTGGCTATAGCAACATAGCCATAGCAAAGACGATCTGTCTGATGGTTGGAAGCTGTACATGTATGTCATTTTGACAGCTGGCATTTATCTATATGGGCTACGTAGATACTGTGCTTCTCCCAAGTGCAATGCAATGCACTGTCCCTTTGGCATGTCCACTCTAAATACACCTTGTGGTGTGAAGGTAATCAGTATACAAATATCAGCTGTTCAGCCAATTATACCAACCCACTTCCACCTGAGCCATGCCTTTAGAGCATGTCCTGCCCACTCAAATCTGCTTTGTGGCTACCAATCTGTGTAAACAGTACTTATCCTAACTGCTACAAATATCCAACACACAAAGGTTGAATGAAGCCAGTCAGTGGGCCTTGACCAATTATGCTCGTTCTCTGCTGATTGTGCTATTCCCTAATTCCCCAGCTCTGCTCCTGTTATACTCTCAACCAGTTCCTATTATGCTCAAGTTGTGTTCAATTCTGGTGATCTAGTCTAAGAGCTGATAGTCACTGCATCAGTCTCAGCCTCGCTGATCTCAGATTCTGAGCCACTTTCTACTAATTAAGACCTCTGGTGTATTTTTTCGCTTACACTAATTATCGGTTATCACTAGTATAGGCTCGTGATCAGATATCATACTTGTATAGCAATTCGGGATTTCAGTAGTTATGGTAACGATACTCCTTATGCCCAACAGACATGGATAGTTCCTTTGAAATTTGATATTATGTGCGTACATATATACAATTAGTTGGCTTACAATTTTAAGACAGCAGTTTAGTGCAAGAAAAAATCTAACAGTAACACTGGCTATGACTTTACTTTTGTGTTAGAGACTGAAAGCAATAGATTTGCCCTGGAGGCACCTCCAGACCAAATCTCCCATATGAACCCCATATAAAATGTGTATACATTTTGAGGTCATATGTACTCCATGTACGTAATGCACTTGTGAATATCGTGGTAGCTATAGGTGCAAGCACAGACAATTCATATGATGATGGTTCATTTCTGACACATGCATGTAGTATTCCCTTTGGAGCTTGTATCCCCGCCCACACAAATATACCTTGCGGCCACAAATCTGTATAAACAGTAATTGTGCCAATTTGTTTTCAGTCTAATAATAACTAAGCCATAGCTAGTGTTACTAATTTGTAGTTTCAAATAAACTGCATGTCTATATATGCCTAATGGGCATAAGGAGTATATTGTTGCCATAACTACTGAAATCCCAAATGGCTATACACCACTTATCAGCAAAGTGGTGTATAATATTCAGTAGTTATGGCAGCGATACTCTGATCACTAACTGGAAGCACACTACAAAATTGCTGTGTCAGCACTTTTGCTGGATGATGAGACTGTCTAGCCAAGCTGATCCATTCTACAGCTGCATTTAGTTTGGACTGACCTGTTGCTGAGTACAACCTTCAGTTGAATGATTTATGTAAAAAACATCTGGCTGGATTTTAGCATCTAGTAATCAATTAATTAAGTGCCATTATCTTGCTATATAAAGAGATGCTTTCACTATTACAGTCTATAAGACCCCATGGGTGCACAGTAGAGGACAGGTAGAGTTACCTACTGAGGTTCAGCCAACCCTGGAGGCAATAATAGCTGAACCTCAGTAGGAACAAGGTCCTAAAGGACTTGCCTTACTATGCACATGCACATTGCCTATCAATTGTTTCTCTAACTGCCTATAACTGGTATATCCGAATCAGCTAATGTGTATCGGTTGCTCTAGCTGTTGCTGAGTGGCTCAATTGAGTCGGTCAATAAGGTCAATAAGGTTCTATAATCAATACCCTCTATGATACCTAATCTCTTCTATAGTAGTCGTATATGCTTTGTTTTCCCCAAGAAATATAAAACTCCTGCTAAACTGCCTGCAGTATGACTTGCACTCACATCAATCCTCATTGAATGTGTGCTAAGTTGCTTAGCCTCATTGCTAGGCTCCACTCCTGAGCATTATTGCCATAATTGCTTGAGCTGTGTGTAAAATTTTAATATGCATGAGAATAGGACCCAACGTGTAAATATTAATTATGATAAACTCCAGGACCTACCATAACATGTACAAACTGTGTTAGCTTTCAATATGGTACACTCAAGTTGTCGCTCAACTCCTGAGCAAGTCTGTACTCCCCAACAGCTGGTGCCCTCAGGACCTCCACCACCGTCTACCAGTCATAGGGGTCATGAGTATAATTCTTGATTATTGGACCATCCACTGGCTCGCGAGACTATAGAACCCTTGCATTGATCAAGCACAAAATTGCTTTACCTTCGTGCAACCAAATAAAGCGGGGGCCTGGGAACGAGGCTATGGACAAGTGCATGCACCCCCATATACGAGCATAGCTAATTAGAGTATTGACAATAACTCCAGTAACTCCAATTTTGCTCATATTTTGGGGTGTACCATCAATATAATACATGAGGTACTCATCATAAAATTTATATTGCCATAACCATTTGCTAATTACCACATCATAGCCACAATGCATTTATTATAGTGTAGCTGCACCCATTACTTCGCATTTCAGCTAGGCTTGAGATAAGTGTGTCTATACTCAAATTCTTGGGTACTGTACTTTGATTCCCATGCTCATTTTGTTCTCCAGTTTGCACAATTTACACATTCCTCATTTGTTGTACTGCAACATTCTTGGAAGGACAAGGACTTTTACGATCCAAACTGTTTATTCTTGTACTTGAAGTCAGTTGAGCTGGACTTCAGCACTGTTCACTCAATGGAAGTCAGTTGAAAGAATCCAGGACCATGTGCATATGTCACATGGCCAGCCCACACTTAGGGACGCATGCTGCCATTGCCAGCTGTGCCTGCCATTATTCTAGAATTATGCCTTATGCCAACTTATAATTATCCCCACATAATTATCTCAAACCTAATCTCAGCTCACTCCTCATCTGTAGTCTCCCCCTGTACTTACACTTGGCAGTGTGGTCACACTCAATAATGTTTAAAATATGCACATTGCTACAAGAACATGGTACAATCAAGCTGGTGATACAAAAATATTACAATGGTGTGTACATTATTTTTTCACAGAAAATACTAAGGATGAGACTGAAACAAAAAGTATTTAGCCATGGGCCAGCCCTACCCATGACAGGGAAAAACCTGTGGTGCAATGTGAGGGGAAAACCTGAGTCAGGTGAAAACCCCTCACCACAGAAAAACCCAACTACAAAAATTATATATAGCTATACCTTGTAATCTGAACAACCATTAAATTACTGCACAAAGACTTCTACTACATATTAACTAAAATGGTAAGCAAATGCATTTATTGCACAAAAATCTCAATAAGTTCAATGGGAGTGTCTTCATCAAAAAGGCTCTGCATCTCCACATATTCTTACTTCAATATCATCAGCTGTAGTCCCGGAAACCCTCTGACAAAAGTATGGTGGATTGTTGAACTCACAGCAGGTGCTTCTTGACCCACAGTTCTTCCCATCCCAGAGTGGATCATCAGGATAAAAAACACCAAAGCTCCAGGCACCAGTGATACCAGTTTCACAAAAGTAGTTCTCTCCCACAAAGGGAGGGATAGCAGTGGAAGGGTTTGGTGCATTGGTGCAAGGGCACACACGATTGCCGCTATGCGACTCAGTGAGTTCACCAGCAAATGTCCAAACATGATGTTTTTCTGTTCCATGCACAATGACCACTCCATCGACATAAGGGTCTTCTATTCTAGTGTAGGTTCCTGAGGTATAGGCATGAAATGCATCTGGTGTTCCAAACTGATAGCCTACAATTCTACCACAAATTTGAGAATATGAGATGTTGTAGGTACTGAAAGAGGCTGAGCTGCAACCACCACTGGCACTACCCACGGTTTCATTGGTTCTTCCACAGGTCCTCACTGGCTCAGTGATCTCCCTCCATTCTGGTGGGCACTGGTGGGTGGGGTCAGTCATGTTGAGGAAGGCCACACGTGACCACCCTCCAACACTGTTGTTGCTGCAGTTACACTGTCTGGCCATGTCACAATAAATCTGAATAGCAGTTCCATTAGAGCTTGTGATCCAGTAGAATTGTGATGGTAGTTGAGGATTGCATTGCGAAATTTCAAGGCAGGATGTTGCTGGATTATCCTGGGTTAGGCCTAGGCCTGAGCTCGTGCATCGTATGACATCTTGTCGAATCTCAGCTCTGGCCATCTCCAGCTGCTCATCAGGAGGGCAAACTTGCTCACTTCCCTCCAAAATTTTAGCAGGGTAGGCTACTGGTACACTATCCTGACTGGAAACCTGCCTGCCTAGCAGGACCACTAAAACCAGACACAAATACACCGTAGCCATCTCAATATTTTATCTGGACACTTGCAACTGCAGCTTGTTGATTTGTGTGCCTTACAAAAATAGAGATATTATACATTGTGGGCTTTTTGTGTGGTAGGTTAATTTTGTTTATATTGTAAGGAATGCAATTAGTGTGCACCGGTATGAGCTATATATAGGAAATTGGAGAAGTTATAATACATTGGTGGGATAGCAACAGGTTGGTACAAAGTTGCTGTCTAGCTACCAAAGAATGTGTAAACAAGTGGATCACTTTACACGAATACTTCAAAAGGATAGAAAGGCCAATTAACAACGCATACCTTTCCCATGCAGCCTGTTGCTATCCCCACCACAGAAACACGATGTAACTGGGTTTCCCTGAGTTAAGTGATCATACTGATATGCACTTAACTGTACATTCTGTGGTGCAATGCCAACTGAGTTAACCTTATATGGGTTAAACCGACCACTCTATTTTTACAGTGTATGTACTACACATACGTCATTACATGCAACTGATGTGTAGAGTATTTACTTTAATGTACATCAATCACCACCACATCCTACAGGATTTGAGGGAATTATAAATTGAACATACTTAGCCGACTGGTTTGCTATATATACGGCAGAACTGATTCATAATAATCAGTTATTATTAAACTCATCCACTTCCACTTCCAATCTCTCAAGGATGTCTACAGGTACCTTAGACTACATGTAGGAGGAAGGGCAGAAGTTGATTATGCCAAACACAAATTTCTGAAGAGGAAAGTGTTATTCTGATGGTCAAATCAAAAATAGGTTATGTGAATTAATTAGTTAGCAGTGATGTTTCGATGGTAGCTATCACAAAAAGTTACATTACTTTTACAATTAGTACATACGTACAATATGGAACAGTCATGCAATTAAACAGCACCATATCATAAGAGTACGCACATATGAGGTCAAAGGTCACAGCTTGAGACAAACTTCACTTTACCTATTGCTGTATAGTGCTCATGCAGTTAATTATTCTAAACACAAATTTCTGATGGAAAGTGCTACTCTTATAATTAAATCAAGAAAGGTTATAATGTTGATTAATTAGTAAATAGTGATGTCATTGTGACGATATCAACAAAAATATTACATTAGTTTACAATTAGTACATTTAATTTAAGTCTCGCAAGACTATACAAGTATTATAATTGATTGCCCACATTATTTACAGGCCTATATCAGCTTCATTACTGTCTACTGTCTATGTACATGTGTACATATAGCATCACAATAACACGATGCAGAAGGATATGAGCTTGCAAATGGTGCTTGTTACATCTAGATAGTTTTCATTGACATCATCTTACGTCATTTGCGTGATCGCCCAGGTCTGGTTACGAGACTACTAATAGCCGCATGATGGGAATAAGGACAGGAAGTTGTTCTCATACTGACAGTATAGATGGAAGATTCATCACTAGCTATGACCTTAATTTTGTGTTAGAGACTGAAAGCAATAGATTTGCCCTGGAGGCATCTCCAGACCAAATCTCCCATATGAACCCATATAAAATGTATATATATTTTGAGGTCATATGTACTCCATGTACGTAATGCACTTGTGAATGTCATGGTAGCTATAGGTGCAAGCAAGGACAATTCATATGATGATGGTTCAATTCTGACACATGCATGTAGTATTCCCTTTGCAGCTTGTATCCCCGCCCACTCAAATATACCTTGTGGCCACAAATCTGTATAAAGCAGTAATTGGGCTTATTTTCAGTCTAATTAACTACGTCATAGCTAGTGTTGCTAATATGTAATTTTAATGTGATATGTTCATAGGAGCTGCATGTCTATATATGCCTAATGGGTTATCATAAGGAGTATATTGTTGCCATAACTACTGAAATCCCTAATGGCTATACACCACTTATCAGCAATAGATCTTTTCCAGTAACAAGACTGATATATATTTCATATCTAAAATCCAGCCAGATGTTTTTTTACATAAATCATTCAACTGAAGGTTGTATTCAGCAACAAATCAGTCTACGCTAAATGCAGCTGTAGAATGGGTCAGCTTGGCTAGACAGTCTCATCATGTACAGCTTCCAGCGAAAGTGCTGACACAGTAATTTCATAGTGTGCTTCCAGTTATATAGCGATCAGAACTTGCCAAAATAGAATTATCATCGTTAGAGTATATCGTTGTAATAACTACTAAAATTATGAATGGCTATACACCACTTATCAGCAATAGATCTTTTCCAGTAAAAATACCATTTGCAGATCCAGCATTTCCTAGGGACCGATATGTTGTGCAGTTGATTTGGTCTAAACATCAGGTTTCCGAGTCATTCATGGATTTATGCTCATCACACATGTGGTGATGTCGTTAGAAGGCATGGATCAAAGTAAACCACAATGGCAAACATGGGTGTGTAAAGTGGCCCAAAAGGTAATAGCTAGCTAGTGCATGGCTTCCCAGTAGTCATAATTATCTGGCAGTGGTGGTGTGCGTGGAGGCCTACCTACTAATCAATTAATTAAGCCAGTGGGTTCCCTTAACATATCATGAGGCATATTTGAGAGGACACATGGAGAGACGTATAGTGCTTCACTTGGCTCCAAAGGAAATACTAGCCCCGTTCCCAGTCTTCACTCCCAGCTTTCACTTTTTTATATAAAGAGATGCTTTTACTAGTATAGTCTATATGAACCCATGGGTGCACGGTAGAGGACCGGTAGAGTTACCTACTGAGGTTCAGCTATCCCTTGTAATGGGAGGCAATAATAGCTGAACCTCAGTAGGAACAAGAAGGACATAAAGGGCTTGCCTTAACTGCTATGCACATGCACATTGCCTATCAATTGTTTCTATAACTACATCAGAATTAGCTAATGTGTATCAGTTGCTCTGGCTGTTGCTGAGTGGCTTATTGAGTCGGTCAATCTAAGGCTCATGATCAGATATCATACCTACATGCTTATAATTTATTATAGCCATTCGGGATTTCTGTAGTTATGGTAACGATACTCCTTATGCCCAATAGGCATGGATGGTTCCTTTGAAATTTGATATTATGTACGTACATATATGCAATTAGTTGGCTTACAATTTTAAAACAGCAGTTTAGTGCAAGAAACATCTAACAGTAACACTACCTATGACCTTACTTTAGTGTTGAGACTGAAAGCAATAGATTTGCCCTGGAGGCACCTCCAGACCAAATCTCCCATATGAACCCCATATAAAATGTGTATACATTTTGAGGTCATATGTACTCCATGTACGTAATGCACTTGTGAATATCGTGGTAGCTATAGGTGCAAGCACAGACAATTCATATGATGATGGTTCATTTCTGACACATGCATGTAGTATTCCCTTTGGAGCTTGTATCCCCGCCCACACAAATATACCTTGTGGCCACAAATCTGTATAAACAGTAATTGTGCCAATTTGTTTTCAGTCTAATAATAACTAAGCCATAGCTAGTGTTACTAATTTGTATTTTCAAATAAACTGCATGTCTATATATGCCTAATGGGCATAAGGAGTATATTGTTGCCATAACTACTGAAATTACTAATGGCTATACACCACTTATCAGCAATCCAATAACAAGACTGATATTTCATATCTAAAATCCAGCCGAATGTATTTTATATAAATCATTCAACTGAAGGTTGTATTCAGCAACAGGTCAGTCCAAACTAAATGCAGCTGTAGGATGGATCAGCTTGGCTAGACAGTCTCATCATGTACAGCATCCAGCAAAAGTGCTGACACAGTAATTTCATAGTGCGCTTCCAGTTAGCGATCAGAACTTGCCAAAACAGAATTATTATCATTAGAGTATATTGTTGCTATAACTACTTGAAATCCTGAAATGGCTATACACCGCTTATCAGCATTAGCCAGTAAAAATATCATTACATGTAGTAGATCCGGCATTTCCTATGAAGGTCTAGGGATTGATACGTTGTGCAGTTGATTTGGTCTAAACATCAGGAACCAGAGTCATTCATGGATTTATGCTCATAAAATGAGGGTATGCTCATCACACATGTGGTAATGTCATTAGAAGGCATGGATGGAGTAAACCACAACGGCAAACATGGGTGTGTAAAGTGGCCCAATAGGTAATAGCTAACTAATGCATGGCTTCCAAGGAAGTGCTGTAGTCATCATCATCTTGAAGTTGTGTTGTGAATGGAGGACCATCTAGTAATTAATTAATTAATTGCCATTACCTTGCTATATAAAGAGATGCTTTTACTGTTACAGTCTGTAAGAACCCATGGGTGCACAGTAGAGGATGGGTAGAGTTACCTACTGAGGTTCAGCTAACCCTTGGCAATGACAGCTGAACCTCAGTAGGAACAAGGACCTAAGGACTTGCCTTAACTGCTATGCACATGCACATTGCCTATCAATTGTTTCTCTAACTGCCTATAACTGGTATATCCGAATCAGCTAATGTGTATCGGTTGCTCTAGCTGTTGCTGAGTGGCTCAATTGAGTCGGTCAATAAGGTCAATAAGGTTCTATAATCAATACCCTCTATGATACCTAATCTCTTCTATAGTAGTCGTATATGCTTTGTTTTCCCCAAGAAATATAAAACTCCTGCTAAACTGCCTGCAGTATGACTTGCACTCACATCAATCCTCATTGAATGTGTGCTAAGTTGCTTAGCCTCATTGCTAGGCTCCACTCCTGAGCATTATTGCCATAATTGCTTGAGCTGTGTGTAAAATTTTAATATGCATGAGAATAGGACCCAACGTGTAAATATTAATTATGATAAACTCCAGGACCTACCATAACATGTACAAACTGTGTTAGCTTTCAATATGGTACACTCAAGTTGTCGCTCAACTCCTGAGCAAGTCTGTACTCCCCAACAGCTGGTGCCCTCAGGACCTCCACCACCGTCTACCAGTCATAGGGGTCATGAGTATAATTCTTGATTATTGGACCATCCACTGGCTCGCGAGACTATAGAACCCTTGCATTGATCAAGCACAAAATTGCTTTACCTTCGTGCAACCAAATAAAGCGGGGGCCTGGGAACGAGGCTATGGACAAGTGCATGCACCCCCATATACGAGCATAGCTAATTAGAGTATTGACAATAACTCCAGTAACTCCAATTTTGCTCATATTTTGGGGTGTACCATCAATATAATACATGAGGTACTCATCATAAAATTTATATTGCCATAACCATTTGCTAATTACCACATCATAGGCACGATGAATCTATTATAGTATAGCTGCACCCATTAATTCGCACACTCATTATTAAAATGATGTTGCCATAGCAACCATTTTGCTAATTACCACATCATAGCCACAATGCATTTATTATAGTGTAGCTGCACCCATTACTTCGCATTTCAGCTAGGCTTGAGATAAGTGTGTCTATACTCAAATTCTTGGGTACTGTACTTTGATTCCCATGCTCATTTTGTTCTCCAGTTTGCACAATTTACACATTCCTCATTTGTTGTACTGCAACATTCTTGGAAGGACAAGGACTTTTACGATCCAAACTGTTTATTCTTGTACTTGAAGTCAGTTGAGCTGGACTTCAGCACTGTTCACTCAATGGAAGTCAGTTGAAAGAATCCAGGACCATGTGCATATGTCACATGGCCAGCCCACACTTAGGGACGCATGCTGCCATTGCCAGCTGTGCCTGCCATTATTCTAGAATTATGCCTTATGCCAACTTATAATTATCCCCACATAATTATCTCAAACCTAATCTCAGCTCACTCCTCAACTGTAGTCTCCCACTGTACTTACCCTTGGCAGGGTGGTCACACTCAGTGATGTTTAAAATATACATGGCTACAAGAACACGGTACAATCAAGCTGGTGCTACAAAAATATTACAATAGTGTGCACATTATTTTTTCACAGAAAATACTAAGGATGAGACTGAAACAAAAAATAGTTAGCCATGGGCCAGCCCTACCCATGACAGGGAAAAACCTGTGGTGCAATGTGAGGGGAAAACCTGAGTCAGGTGAAAACCCCTCACCACAGAAAAACCCAAATACAAATTCTATATAGCTATACCTTGTAATCTGAAAACCATTAAATTACTGCACAAAGACTAATTTTAAAGTGGTCAGAATTCCATTTATTGCACAAAAATCTCAATAAGTTCAATGGGATTGTCTTCATCAAAAAGGCTCTGATCCCCACATATTCTTACTTCAATATCATCAGCTGTAGCCCCAGAAAGTCTCTGACAAAAGTATGGTGGATTGTTGAACTCACAGCAGGTGCTTCTTGACCCACAGTTCTCCCCATCCCAGAGTGGATCACCAGGATAAAAAACGCCCAAGCTCGAGCCACCAGTGAGAGCAGTTTCACAAAAGTAGTCCTCTCCCACAAAGGGAGGGATAGCAGTGGAAGGGTTTGGTGCATTGGTGCAAGGGCACACACGATTGCCGCTATGCGACTCAGTGAGTTCACCAGCAAATGTCCAAACATGATGTTTTTCTGTTCCATGCACAATGACCACTCCATCGACATAAGGGTCTTCTATTCTAGTGTAGGTTCCTGAGGTATAGGCATGAAATGCATCTGGTGTTCCAAACTGATAGCCTACAATTCTACCACAAATTTGAGAATATGAGATGTTGTAGGTACTGAAAGAGGCTGAGCTGCAACCACCACTGGCACTACCCACGGTTTCATTGGTTCTTCCACAGGTCCTCACTGGCTCAGTGATCTCCCTCCATTCTGGTGGGCACTGGTGGGTGGGGTCAGTCATGTTGAGGAAGGCCACACGTGACCACCCTCCAACACTGTTGTTGCTGCAGTTACACTGTCTGGCCATGTCACAATAAATCTGAATAGCAGTTCCATTAGAGCTTGTGATCCAGTAGAATTGTGATGGTAGTTGAGGATTGCATTGCGAAATTTGAAGGCAGGATGTTGCTGGATTATCCTGGGTTAGGCCTAGGCCTGAGCTCGTGCATCGTATGACATCTTGTCGAATCTCAGCTCTGGCCATCTCCAGCTGCTCATCAGGAGGGCAAACTTGCTCACTTCCCTCCAAAATTTTAGCAGGGTAGGCTACTGGTACACTATCCTGACTGGAAACCTGCCTGCCTAGCAGGACCACTAAAACCAGACACAAATACACCGTAGCCATCTCAATATTTTATCTGGACACTTGCAACTGCAGCTTGTTGATTTGTGTGCCTTACAAAGATAGAGATATTATACATTGTGGGCTTTTTGTGTGGTAGGTTAATTTTGTTTATATTGTAAGGAATGCAATTAGTGTGCACCGGTATGAGCTATATATAGGAAATTGGAGAAGTTATAATACATTGGTGGGATAGCAACAGGTTGGTACAAAGTTGCTGTCTAGCTACCAAAGAATGTGTAAACAAGTGGATCACTTTACACGAATACTTCAAAAGGATAGAAATGCCAATTAACAACGCATACCTTTCCCATGCAGCCTGTTGCTATCCCCACCACAGAAACACGATGTAACTGGGTTTCCCTGAGTTAAGTGATCATACTGATATGCACTTAACTGTACATTCTGTGGTGCAATGCCAACTGAGTTAACCTTATATGGGTTAAACCGACCACTCTATTTTTACAGTGTATGTACTACACATACGTCATTACATGCAACTGATGTGTAGAGTATTTACTTTAATGTACATCAATCACCACCACATCCTACAGGATTTGAGGGAAGTATAAATTGAACATACTTAGCCGACTGGTTTGCTATATATACGGCAGAACTGATTCATAATAATCTGTTATTATTAAACTCATCCACTTCCACTTCCAATCTCTCAAGGATGTCTACAGGTACCTTGGACTACATGTAGGAGGAAGGGCAGAAGTTAGTTATGCCAAACACAAATTTCTGAAAAGGAAAGTGTTACTCTGATGGTCAAATCAAAAACAGGTTATGTGAATTAATTAGTTAGCAGTGATGTTTCGATGGTAGCTATCACAAAAAGTTACGTTACTTTTACAATTAGTACATACGTACAATATGGAACAGTCATGCAATTAAACAGCACCATATCATAAGAGTACGCACATATGAGGTCAAAGGTCACAGCTTGAGACAAACTTCACTTTACCTATTGCTGTATAGTGCTCATGCAGTTAATTATTCTAAACACAAATTTCTGATGGAAAGTGCTACTCTTATAATTAAATCAAGAAAGGTTATAATGTTGATTAATTAGTAAATAGTGATGTCATTGTGACGATATCAACAAAAATATTACATTAGTTTACAATTAGTACATACGGTGCTCATTATGGAACAAGTCATGCAATTAAAAAGCACAGTACGTATATATGAGGTCAAAGGTCACAGCTTGAGCTCCCACCGTTTGTAATGACTTTACCCTGGCCTATTGCTATATAGGCTCATGCATGCAATTATTCCCAAATCACATTTGAATTCATAGGATTACAAATAATTATGCTGGCATAATTGGGCAATGCCGCCTACACAAATACTGTTATCTCACTTTGTGTCAAGAATTTAACAGGTCAGTGAATACGTACCTCCTTCCCTTCTTAAATCTGCTAATTATTTCACCATCTAACACACCAAGGTTGATCCATGAATGCCAGCCAGCCAGTGGGTACTGTATTAGTACATGCTTACACTAAACACATAATACTGTGTACATCATTGGTTATCACTAGCTATAAGTAGCTTTTATATAAGAAGTAAAGGCTCAGACTTCATATATAGACTCTACTTACCTTTTCAATTCTGATACACAAAATAATTCGAAAAACTCAGTAATTAATGAAATGCAACTAGTACTGTTGCCATAGCTACTTAATGGGCCAGATTTGGAAAGTTGACAAAATTTAATTAGCACGTGCTGATGGTATCAATGGAAAATGGTCTAGTGTCTCTGCTTTAGCCTCGCAGCTTTTTTTTTGCAACCGTGGAAAAAAAATAGTAATTGGCAGATAGAGCGTAGAACACTTAATTAAGCGTTTTTTCCTCCAAGGTTGTGCAAAAAGCTGCAAGGGGAGGCCTGGGTATGAGGCTATCTCTGCCTTAGCAACATAGCTATACCACAAAATCTGATGATATTCACAGGCACATTCCATAGGCATAATTGTCACCTCACAAACTTATGCACAATTTATATGTACTCATTTGGTCTGGAGTCCTTCAAAAGAGAGGTTCCATGGAAACCCCCTCTAGATCCACCACTGCATGTATATAGCTACGACTTGGAGTTGTACTATACTGTAAACAAAATTAGCTATGTGATTAGTTTCAAAAAATTACTTGTGTGTGTCACCATCAATCACACACCAACAAAGCATGCATGACCATTCTCATTATGAATGTCAGCTGCTGCACATGTTTTTAGAACTGGTCAAGGAACATCAATTAGTGTGTGTATAGTCATGTATATCTGGCCATTGGTAGCAAAGTGGCAACTACAATCAAAGATTTCAAACTATCAGTGTGCTTTGGTTAATTAAGAAAGCATATTTCAAGAAGTGAATATGCTGACTCTTGATGGTAATTCAGTTGCAATTGGCATGCTAGAGTAATTGTCTATCAAGTGGGCTATCCCTTGTAGCTGAACCTCAGTAGGAACAAGTACCGAAAGGATTTGCCTTAACTGCTACGCACATGCACATCGCCTATCAATTGTTTCTATAACTATATCAGAATCAGATAATGTGTATTGGTTGCTCTGGCTGTTGCTGAGTGGCTCAAATGAGTTGGTCAATAAGGGAATAATGTTCAGTAATCAATATGCTCTATTATATCAATATGATACCTAATCTCCCCCATAGTAGCCGTATATTAAGCCTTCTTATACCAGGGAATATAAAACTCCTGCTAAACTGCCTGCAGTATGACTTACATTTTGCATCAATCCTCGTTGAATGCGTGCTAAGTTGCTTAGCCTCTTTGCTAGGCTCCACTGCTGAGCATTATTGCCATAATTGCTTGAGCTGTGTGTAAAAATGTATGAGAATAATACCAGACTAATAATAGAGACTGGCATTATTCACTCAATCGAAGTCAGTTAAAAGAATCCAGGACCACGTGCACGCATCACATGGCCAGCCCACACTTAGGGACGCATGCTGCCATTGCCAGCTGTGCCTGCCACTATTCTAGAATTATGTCTTATGCAAACTTCTTGCAAAATAATTACTCCCACATAAATATCTCAAACCTAATCTCAGCTTACTCTTCATCTGCAGCTGTAGTCTCCCACTGTATTTGCACTTGGCAGTGTGGTCACACTCAACAATGTTTAAATATGCACATAGCTACAAGGACATGGTACAATCAAGCTGGTGCTACAAAAATATTACAATGGTGTATACATTATTTTTTCACAGAAAATACTAAGGATGAGACTGAAACAAAAAGTATTTAGCCATGGGCCAGCCCTACCCATGACAGGAAAAAACTGTGTGCAATGTGAGGGGAAAACCTGAGTCAGGTGAAAACCCCTCACCACAAAAAACCAACTACAAAAATTATACGTATATAGCTTTTCCTTGTAATCTGACAGTTATTGAATTCTGCACAAAGACTTCTACTACACATGCATACTAATCTAAAGTGGTAAACACACACATTTATACAAAAATCTCAATCAAATATACATACTAATCTAAAGTGGTAAACCAATGCATTTATTGCACAAAGATCTCAATAAGTTCAATGGGAGTGTCTTCATTATTAACACTCTCACATCCACATATTCTTACTTCAATATCATCAGCTGTAGCCTCAGAAAGTCTCTGACAAAAGTATGGTGGATTGTTGAACTCACAGCAGGTGCTTCTTGACCCACAGTTCTCCCCATCCCAGAGGGGATCATCAGGATACAAAATGAATTGCCAGCTACCAGTGACAGCAGTTTCACAAAAGTAGTTCTCTCCCATAAAGGGAGGGATAGCGACAGGGTTTGGTGCATTGGTGCAGGGGCATACATGGTTGCCTGTAAGTGACTCACTGACTTCACCAGCAAATGTCCAAACATGATGTTTTTCTGTTCCACGCAAAATAACCACTCCATCGACATAAGGGTCTTCTATTCTAGTGTAGGCTCCTTGGTCATAGCCACGAAATGCATCTGGTGATGCAAACTGATAGCCTACAATTCTACCACAAATGTGAGAATATGAGATACTGTAGGTACTGAAAGAGGCTGAGCTGCACCCACCACCACCACCCAAGGTTTGATTGGTTCTTCCACATGTCCTCACTGGCTCTGTAATCTCCCTCCATTCCGTTGGGCACTGCTGCGTGGGGTCAGTCATGTTGAGGTAGGCCACACGTGACCACCCTCCAGCACTGTTGCTGCTACAGGTGCATTCTCTATCCATGTCGCAATAAATCTGAATAGCAGTTCCATTAGAGCTTGTGATCCAGTAGAATTCTGATGGTAGTTGAGGGTTGCATTGCGAAATTTGAAGGCAGGATGTTGCTGGATTCCCCTGGGTTAGGCCTGGGCATTGTGTAGTATGAATTATAACATCTTGTCGAATCTCAGCTCTGGCCATCTCCAGCTGCTCATCAGGAGGGCAAACTTGCTCACTTCCCTCCAAAACTTTAGCAGGGTAGGCTACTGATGCACTATCCTGACTGGAAACCTGCCTGCCTAGCAGGAACACTACAACCAGACACAAATACACTGTAGCCATCTCAACATTTTATCTGGACACTTGCAACTGCAGCTTGTGAAAATGTACGCCTTACAAAGATATTATACATTGTGGGCTTTTTGTGTGGTAGGTTTTGTTTTATGGACTACATTGTAAGGAATGCAATTAGTGTGCACTGGAGTATGAGCTAGGAAATTGGAGAAGTTATAATACATTGGTGGGGATAGTAACAGGTTGGTACAAAGTTGCTGTCTAGCTACAAAACAATGTGTAAACAAGTGGATCACCTTACACGAATCCTTCTCCAATTTCAAAAGAATAGAAAGGCCAATTAACAACGCATACCTTTCCCATGCAGCCTGTTGCTATCCCCACCACAGAAACACGATGTAACTGGGTTTCCCTGAGTAAAGTGATCATACTGATATGCACTTAACTGTACATTCTGTGGTGCCATGCAACTGTATATGACGACCACTCTATTTTTACAGTGTATGTACTACACATACGTCATTACATGCAACTGATGTGTAGAGTATTGTATTTACTTCAATGTACATCAATCACCACCACATCCTACAGGATTTGAGGGAATTATAAATTGAACATACTTAGCCGACTGGTTTGCTCTATATATGGCAGAACTGATTCATAATAATCAATTATTATTAAACTCATCCACTTCCACTTCCAATCTCTCGAGGGCACGGATGTGGAAATTAAATTCCATTTGTCCACGCGGAAGCTGTATCATAATAATCAATTATTATTAAACTCATCCACTTCCACTTCCAATCTCTCAAGGGCGCGGATGTGGAAATTAAATTCCATTTGTCCATGCGGAAGCTGTAATTAATTATGACCAAGGTACATGAACTCGAAGTTTTCTATGGCTGCTAGCTAGTTTACTTGGTGAACGGCAACTTAGGAGGCTAGGAACTGTCAAGCTGTCGTTAAATTGTGTGCTAAGGGCGTCATTGGAATAGGAAATACACGAGAGCTTTGAGAGATTTGCACTGGAGGCGCCTCCAGACAAAATCTCTCGTATGAGCATATATAAAATGTGTATACGTTTGTGATGTCATATCTCCTCCATATAATGTCCAATTTACTAAATTTTGAAAGATGACATTTCTGTGTGATAAACATTACATACAAGGAAAAAGGACTACAGGGTAATTTCACATGAGTTCATAGTAGTTCAATTAATGCCTACTGAACCTCCTTGCACCACTCTACTACAGAGGGAAAATTTCACGAGTTCAGGGTGTTTCAATGCTTCTGAACTCCTTGAATGCCCTCTTTTGGTGCACAAAGAGTCAGCGATCTGGTCTATCACATAGTTTTCCCTCTTTTGGTGCACAAAGAGTCAGAGATCTGGTCTATCACATAGTTTTAGTTACTAAGGGAAGCTTATTAGAGCTCCTAGGTTAGTAGAGTTTGTGTAGCCTATGCATCAGATATGAGCGATGCCAATTTTAGTTTCAAGCACTACAGCCCACCTCTCCACCCTCCTTTAGCAACCATGGCTGATCTTTGAAACATCAGTCTCCCAAAGACTAGTCACTTTTCTGTACTCCAGTTAGTTCCAGATACTTGAGAACATTCAGGTAGAATCCGGAGGGTGTGGGTACCCGCGAGACAAGGCAGTGTCATGTAGGGTATGTGGGAGGGAGGGTCCGGCCTCGTCCAAAAAAAAATGCTCTAGACGTTAAGGGTTGTTTGCACAGTGGACATGCGGCAAAATTAATTTGCCACTTTTTGAAGGACTTCTTTTCTGTGTGCATGGGTGTGTTATCTTTATAGCCTCAGGCACTGTGCGATAAAAGTGGAGCCTGGGAAAAAGACTATATATAGGCCCCGTGATCAAGACTATATATAGCAGAAGCAGTCAACGGTGGAGATAATCAAAATATGCATTCTGATAGTAAACCTTTCCATTTTTTTGGGTTGGATGCGTACTGCTCCTGGCGACTGCTTCCGTTGTAGTACTAGCACAGACTTTGCAGCAATCCCCACCTCGGCATGCCTTTGAATACAGCACACAGACCCAATTCGAATTCATGGTAATACGGCGGAGGAGACTCTCATCCTGGCAGTGTATGCATGTGAGTAAGGCATGTTCTATTCTTGTCTCGGTTACCAGACTGTGGAAAGCGTGTTCCTATGTTGCAATAATTTGAGAGGCTAAGGTCTTGTTAAATATTAGGTGAGGGTGGTCAACCACATGCACACACCCTAGCTTTTGCTAGTAGCTGAATCAAAAATAGTAATGTTCGAAAGCCTCAACCAAATTACAGTAATACATATTATGTACATTTCTCGCTCAATTCCTGAGCAAGTCTGTGCTCCCCAACAGCTGGTGCCCTCAGGGCCTGTATCACCGTCTGCCAGCTGTAGGGGTCACGACTCATTCTGTTCCGCCAGACAGTGAATACGGAGGAGAAACACTGCAACATATCCCCAGGGCTTGCTGCTAGAAAGCCGTCCAGTTCACTGGGAGTTAACCGCAGTTCGATGCCAAACTGTCTCCACTTGCTGGGAATCTTGGCAGCCACTTCATTCATCAGATCAAAAAGCTCTGGTGCAGCTTGCAGTCCAGATGGATGCCTTGTTCCAAGATCTAACAATAAGAAAATGATTCTTACTAGATACCTCATCCATAGGACCGTCTACTAACTATAGCCTTTTATATACGTACCCCATGCAGTTTTTGCTTGGAGGAGTGAAGAGTTTTCTCCAGAGGAAAGGCTGATCCTAATTGAATGGAGAGTCACATGGCATAGCAGAAAGCCAATCAGCCATTCTTTCCATCTTATTTTCAGCCATAAACCTCGCAACCTAGCAGATATCCTTCAGGAAAAAACGGCATTATACATAAGTAGGTATAGTCCACTAGGCCTAGGAGTAGTACAGTGCAGCTCTGCCATCATTTAGAGACTCAGGTTAGCAAATGCCAGCCTTGGCCAACCTCCTCTGAGTTTTCTCCTGGTTTGCTCGGCTAGGTCATTTAGAGACTCAGGTTAGCAAATGCCAGCCTTGGCCAACCTCCTCTGAGTTTTCTCCCCATGGCCGTAAGATCTACATGGTGGGTACACGGTGATGACATGCAACATTGAAGTTTGACTTCAAGTCAGCTCTTGCATGGAAGTAATAATTATTAAACCTAAGTATGGATGGCTAGGCATGCGTCTATTATGCTTTTTCCCTCCACCCAATTATGCAATATGCTTTATTGCACTGTTATGCTCAAGAAGCTCCCTGTTATTATGCTCTAGTCTGATGCTTTTCTTAGCCAGCCTTGTTGACGCTTTCCGACAATGTCTTGAGGTCGTAGCCGGCTCAGTGGAGAAACGTGGAGTTAATTTCACTATAAAGTTCCTCTTGTTTACATGCTCTCAGATTGCGCTTGATTCGAGAACATAGACTGCTACCTAGTGAGCTAGCTATTACAGAGAACACTAAGTTCACTACCTGCTGAAGTCTCCACCATTTTACACTTGCCACATGCATTATTCACAAAACATTACCAGAATTATGCCTGATTTCTTAAGTACTGATTATGTATAACAGCATAATAGATGCATGCCTATGGACAGCCAATAATATATCAGCAAAAGATGGCATTTGCAGTAACATTAATCCCACATATACCTTGTTTAGCATACTCTTGATAACTATGCTTCAGCAAAGGTTGAGATGTGCCTTCTTTCACTAAGGAAAGGGAGAATGAACTAAAATGCATGTACCCCACAGTGCTCCATTTAACCATGTTGGGGGGGGGGGGGCAATATTAGGGATGATACCTATAGCAGTAAAAGTGACTAAGTTTAAAGATAGAATTTTCATTTTACTAAATTTTAACCTTTCACCTCTAATAATTTGGGTACTTGAATAATCAGATGGTCAAATAATTACAATACATAGGATTTCACATTAGCGGTTGTGCTACAACTGGCCTACCTTCCCATTCTGGGTTTATTGCAATGTAGAAGTAGTTTTTAGGAGCCTTGGCTCCAATCAGAGACACTGGGTGTCGCAAGCGGACAGGAAACTGGCCACTCTTCTCCCACTCCACAATGAGCTCACACTCCGGGATCCACTGTCCTGAGCAAAACTCATCTGCATCCTTCCTGGAAATCTAAAAGATTAATGTTGAAGAAATGCTTCTTAAACACGGAGAAAATTGTTTTTGCTAATGGACGACGACAGCAGAAAGCTAGAGTCATTATCTGAAGAGGAAAGCGTATTTCTCTCTGTATTACATGTAGTACTTTGTATTACATGTAGTACTCTGTATTACATGTAGTACTTTGTTTTTGAGATATGGATGTACTATCGAACTCAAAGAAGGCCATGTCAGCGGCTGCCTTGAATGAAGAGGGAGCTGAGCTAATAGTGTGGCAAGATGCTAGGTTGTGTGCATAGCATCAGAAGTAGTGTAGTATATCAATAAATGCTCAGTGGTATATAATAGTGTAGCTCCGGTATGACTTTATGTGACTTCCTCTGATCACTGTACATTAACACCCTTGTTTGAAAATAATCTCAATCTCTGTCTGATCCACTTTACTATACTGCTCATGTAGGGGGATATTTACAGAAATTTGAATATTAGAGAAGCAAATAGAAACTGAAATGCTTACCACGATATTATCTAGCCTTATTCTACTCTCAAAATGAAAACAAAGGAGAGGTAAGCTCCCCAAAATGAAATAGGCCATCCAAGTGCAGATATCCCAATCCTGTATGAGACAGTAGTAGGATTTTATGGCTTACAGATGGATAGGATCGGGGGAGGATCTTCCAGCCCTCGCTGATGACTTGTCCTTCCCTCGGGATGTCCAGAGAAATCTCGCTCTGTTTGAAAACAATCCTCAGAGCAACATCTCTTTTAGCAAAGCAGCTGTAGTGTGTATCAACCACCTGTATGCAGAGAAGTGTTTATATATAACAATGCTTCTGGCTTACTAGGGATGCCTCTATTAAGTAATCTTGCTAGGCTGATACAGTGCCTTTTGAATCGGCCCAAACACTAAAATGTGCCCCTTCATTTAGCAGCCACTCGATTAGGGTTTTTAAACTATGAAAAGAGAGTGCAGTACTCATTATAACTAATTGTGGCCTTTGGCCTACTAAAAAAGGCTGCTATCTTGGTAAGAATACTGGTAATCTCATTATAATTATTACGTCCCCTGCTATAGGGTGGGAGGATTCCCCTATAACGTATGCATCATATGACTATATAAGGCAAGTATGATACACACAGAGATTAAACATAAAAGAAATACCGTCAAAAACAGCTGGGTTTGGCTTGATAATTTACGCACTGTTGTTCAGTATAAGTATCGAAACTTCTATTCAATTACAGTCCTAGTATCGGTAGGGTACTTGTATATAGTCTACATGTGTGGGGTGCTATAGAACAGGTGATGCTTCTGGGAGGCTTCTCCACAGTCTAGTGGTGCTCAACTGTGCTAAGACGTTTTCAATGCACATGTTAATGATTAGTCAGTATACATATGTAGCAGTCTCTTGTAGAAATCGAATATTATTCCATTCCCTTTAAGGGTGGGGCTCATGCACGCTGTGTAAATGCATCAATATATGACACATTGACACTGTGTGTATGAGCCCCGCCCTTAAAGGAAGTTCAGAGATACAGTGCTTTGAATGCAGTGATGCAATCAATATTCAATTTCTACACGGGACTGCCACATATGCAGTGCAGAGATACAGCGCTTTTAACACAGTGATGCGATCAAAATATGCAACAGCATAATATTCGACGTAGTACTCAATTAGGCTTGGCTTCTGGACTCTGTGTTTACTTTGTGTTTTTTGTAATAGGCTGGTCTAGGCTTGTTAGGCTTCGCTTTAGGCTTCGCTTATAGACTCTAGATTAGGCTATTTAATGCTCCATGTTCTGCCTGTACTCTCTGTTAATGTTCTGCCCTGATGAAGACTGCAGCCCAGCAGTTGAAACGTCGGCATTTGATGATATGTTTGTGAGCCAATTTGTGGTTGGTAGAAAGAGAACCTGATCGATATCAACAGCATAACATTCGATTTCTATACATGTGACTGTCACATACCATCAGTGAAATAATTATTTGCTTGTACCTTGAGGACTATATCCAGATCTTTTATAATTACAAAATAGACTCTCCAATCATTCTTTCCTCTGCTAGCAACATAGGTGCGTGCACAGTAAGACTGACACTTCCTCTTCTTTGAAACAATTCCTAGTCCCGAGAAATGTTCCACAGAAATACTCCCATAGGAGCTGTAAGGAATGAAGAGTCCGCCATTCAGGAATTTAAATTTATAGGGTAGGTCAGGTTGGGTGCACTTTGCTACCACAAAACTAAGATCGGAATCATCTTTGTTTTCTACACTTGTACAGTGCTGGATGTGAACAGTCAGAAGTCTTAAAAAAAGGAGATTCTTTGGTGTGGAGATCCAATAGATAGGACTAACTAACTCAGAGTTTTCAGGAAATTCAAATTGTCCAGCCAGACTTGCTTTCACGTTGATTTGACACGGAGCAGATCCAGCAGGAAAGGCACCCTGGGGCACGTGAAGCTTGAAACCACCATCCCTCCATTCATAGGATTGCGCTTCATCAGTGAGCACAAAGTCAATTTCCCCCACGATCTTGTCAACTCCACGCAAACAGCCTGAATATGAGAATTCCAAACACACTCTCCTATGAAATGGTTCTTCTACATTTACCCACTACTCAATACATGCAGTAGGAAGTTGAATGTGTATGTAACCTAGGGGCTTCAGAATAGCTATTTACTGATTCTGGCTATTGTGGTAAAATAACACTCATGCACATGAAAAAGATCCACTCAATCTTAAATGTCGAGAATGACCTGAGAAGGAGTTCGAGGTTGTCTACTTACTCTGCCAACAGACCTGAGAATGAGGCTATGTACATGTACCTTGTTTTCCTAACATTCTGGGAATGGTTTCTCAACATACTAACAGTGACCTGGGAACAAGGTTATTTTGCTCTCCTAAATGTACTGAGTGTGGTCTGGAAATCAACTTGTGTACATATGTGGCAGTCCCAGGTAGAAAACGAACATTATTCCGTCGCGTATTTCCGATCGCATACGCGTGGTTCAAAGCGCCGTATCTCTGAACTTCCGTTAAGGGCGGGGCTCATACGCGCTACGTAGTAGCGTCAATATGTGAGGCTTCTACGCAGCACGTATGAGCCCCGCCCTTAACGGAAGTTCTGAGATATAGCGTAGTGAACGCACGGGTGCGATCGAAATACACGACGGAATAATGTTCGTTTTCTACTCGAGACTGCCACATATAAGTGCTTTCTTAACATACATGTACTAACAGCAACTTGGAATGAGCCTTCGTTACATGTGCGTTCAAATTCCCGTAACTTACCGAGAGGAGTGAGGAGGCCTTCTTCCACACGTACAGCGATGAGAGGAATCATTTCTACTGCCAGTTAACTGCCGAGTAGCTCACTTTCTTACTCTGCAGTGCCAAAAGAATTAATTAAAGGAATGTGTGATAATATTAGGCCAAGTAAAATAATTTTTTTTTTATCATCTAAATTTTTTTATAAAAATCCGGTCGGGAGGTGGCTTATTTTTTATCCATGAGTGCATGCACCCTTGTGTAATGCATTTCCTTGCACTAGTTTGACTACAGTCCAGTGTTATTGGTGGAGGATACATGGAACCTTGACGCTCTCTTCTTGGGGAGAACAAAGACTAAGCTCACCGGTGAGCTTGCAGTATGGGCTGCGCATTAGTTTAAATTTTTAAAAAACTTGCAGCAAAGCAAACAAATTGGAGCAGGCTTCAGTTTAGCTTAACCCCCAAAAGGGTTGAAACTTATTAACATAAATAATATTAACAGGAGCCCATAACTCAAAGGGAAGGAGTATTAAACTTGTGGTAGGTACGTATGCTGATTCCACCTGTTGTCAAATGGAACTTGCACAACACTCCTTATATGGTAAGTGCTACGTAAGCGCTATAATTCACTTACCACCATAGCGTAGTAAACCAGCCAGGCCCATGCATAGCTGCCTAGGCATTTCATATATGGAGTTTTCTTGAAGGTGCCATTCGACAACCGGTGAGCTTGCAGTATGGGCTGCGCATTAATTTAAAAAACTTGCGGCAGAGCAAACAAATTGGAGCAGGCCTCAGTTTAGCTTAACCCCCAAAAAGGGTTGAAACTTATCAATTACAGGTAGCTTTGCGTTGACCTTCCAATTATTGATATCAAGATACTAAGTGTGTGTGTGGGGGGACATAGGCTAAGAAGAGGATATTGCCCCCTCCTCCCCTCCCCGTATGAAACCTAGCTTGTACATGTATGTACCCATGCTTTGCACTCTCTGCCACCTTGTCAATGCTCTCTCTAACTTTAATTAATGCTAACTTTAATTAATGCTACCCATTAACCTTTCGGACCCTGGATTAAACCCTGTGTGTATGTCCACATCCACTGACCTCTGGACTTGCATCCCAGTGGTCCCTTGGGATCCTCCAGCTCTGGACACATCTTCTTGTCCGGCTCACTCAGTGAGCTCATCAGAGTCCTTTTCCTTGCCTGCAGGGTGGCTGCCGCTGACTGTTCAAGCAGGTTGACCTTGTCCCTGGAGGGAAGGGAATGATGGATGGAAGGGTGATGGGGGAGATCTGGAATGGATTGATTAACAAGGTTCCTCCCTCTCCAACTAATTAAAGAGTCTATCCCAGTTCTTCCCTCTTCAGTCTCCACTAATTAACAGGGACTACTCCAGTTACTGCCTCCTTCTTAATTAACAGGGACTACCCCAGTTCCTTCTCCTCTTCAATCTCCACTAATCAACAGGGCCTACCCCGGTTCTTTTGCCTCTTCAGTCTCCACTAATTAACAGCTTCCTTCTCTTCGGTCTTCAACTAATTAACAGGGACTACCCCAGTTCCTTCTCAGCTCTTCAGTATCCACTAATTAACAGGACTACATTTCCCAGTTCCTTCTTCTCAATAATGTCGAACATTCATTTTGTGTTATTAAAGTTTGCTAACTCAGCATATTTCGTAAGGCTTACATAAAGCAGTAACGGTCCTGGCTGTGCACATCATTAAGTCTCATGAGGTCAGGTAGGCTCCAGCTCTGTCGGTCAGTATGGTATACCTGGGAGTCTGTTCTGAATAGGCTGTAGACATCTGTGTGTGTGTGTGTGTGTGTGTGTGTGCATTCATAATTGGTGAGCGTGTGCGAGCCCTTTAGTGTAGTCACCTGCGTTCCCAATTTTTGTCGTGGACGACGGTCGGTGGACCGGGGCTGCCCCATGCCGCAAATACGCTGACTTTCCTATTTCACCTCCATGGTGCGCGCCGCGATTGAATGCATGAGGCCAAAAGTAATATTGAGAAGGCTGGAGCGTCACCGAGAACTGCAACGTACTTAGGGTTAGGGTGAGTTGGCAGAAGCTAGGGAGGGGCGGCTGGAGCGTCGGCCGAGAACTGCGACAACTATTAAGGGCCACACACCCCCGCGTGGCCTCGGTAAGAGGCTAAGGATATACGTGTGTGTGTGTGTGTGTGTGTGTGTGTGTGCATATACGTGTGTGTGTGTGTGTGTGTGTGTGTGTGTGCACATGCATGTGCGTGTGTGTGTGCACATGCATGTGCTTGTATGTATGCATTTGTGTATGCATGTACCAGTTGTGTGTATGACACGGGGAACTCACCATGGTGAAATGGGGAGAGAGGCATGGAAGACGGACTGGAGTAACTAGTGGCATGGTGCGATATAAATGGGTAGCTAGCACGCCTCTTTCCACTGGAGTAGCTTTGTGGAATGGAACTAAGCATGGGGATGAAGGGCCGGGTTCCATGGACTGTACTGGAATGGCAAAGTGTTTGGGAGTGTCCAGTCATGGCAGATGAACTGGAATAATGCCTTCGTTCACCAGGGGAATAGCCACTTTCTCGAGAGCCCTGGGAAGGGAGGTGTTCAGGCATGGCAGATGAACTGGAATAATGCCTTCGTTCACCAGGGGAATAGCCACTTTCTCGAGAGCCCTGGGAAGGGAGGTGTTCAGGCATAGCAGATGAACTGGAATAATGCCTCGGTACACCAGAGTAGCCACTTTCTCGAGAGCCCTGGGAATGGTACGTTGCTTGAGGATGTCCGGGCATGGCAGACGAACCGGTATAACCGGTCTGGGAGGGAGGAGCGTAGTGCGATACAACTGGGTAGGTGGCACGTCTCGTTTCATTGGAATAGCCTTGTGGAATGGAACCAGGCACGGGGGCAAAGGGCCGGGTTCCGTGGGGGCTCGGAGTTGTGTTGGTAACACCTGCATACTGACTGCGATGAATGGGGGAGTGGGTCAGCCCCCCGTGGGTGCGGGAATGTGAGGTGGTCGTGTACGTGGGGGAAATTGAATGGACGTCTTGGGAATGCGAGGTGGTCGTGTACGTGGGGGAAATTGAATGGACGTCTTGGGAATTGGGACTGAGACCCTGGGTGACCCGGTGGGGGTTTACAGGAGTGGTGGGGGTCCGTGTGGAAACAATCGTTGGAGAAGGAGTGCGGCGGTGCTGAGTTGATGACTGTGGAATGTTCAAATCGAGACGACTAGGCAGTTTACCCGGTACACCCCTCCCGGTGTAACCAACAGGGACCTGTAGGTACTGCCGGTAGACAACCCGACCAGGCAGAAAATGCTGCTGCGTATGTGGGTGACCGGACATGGTTGGAACCAGGTAGAAAGGAGATTGCTGTACCTGAAGTGAGAGAGATACATGGATCATTTGCCTGTGAAGCTCTTTAAGTAACAAATAATTATGATGAAAGAAACAGGGACACAATACCTCTAATTCTCTTCTGTACGTTTTGGCAAACCTTGTTTCTAGGCTCTTATGCATTTTACTTCAGTACCAGGTTACATTTCGGTATGATAAGTAGCATACTATGCTTTCACCTTAGCTGAGCACCTTAGTAGCACAAGGCAAGTAATCTTGCAGTGTGGGGATCGAATCTGAGCTAGTGTATGTCTATATATCTATGTCTGTAATGATTTGGCTCTCCACCATGGCACATGTTCAAGATGGCGTCCTGACCTGTCCAGTTATGGCACATGAAGAATCAGAGATCTGGACAAGTTGATCACAGGTAGGCTTACCACAGCTCCAATGCGATTAAAGATTGTGTAGCTAGCTCATGTTAAAATACTTTGTACTGCCTCCCATATAGTTCATCGTCCATTGGTGGACTCTACCCTCCATCCTGACCCTCTCATCACCCCCCCCCCCCTCCCTTTTTTCCCCTTTACTTCTCCCTCCCTCCCCCTACTCAACTCACACTTGCTAAAATAGCTTTGAGGTCACAGTTCTCTCTCATCAGCTCTTGGTTCACGTTCCTCAGGACTGACATTTCCACGTCCAGTTCCTCAATCTGAGCAAAGAAGAGAACGGAGTTTGCTACCATAGCAGCATAGTATGTGTGTGATATTCTAGCAGTATCATTACTAGTATCACTAGTAGTATGTATATCAATATCTTTATTAGTAGTGTGTGCTGACATACAACAGGCTGTATTTGTGTCAGTGCTGTTAGCAGTAACTATGTGATAGCAAGTTGTTTGGCAAGTAATTGTATGATGTCCACAGCATATCCAACATTCCATCACAGGAAAAGACGGGCTATCATTTCTTACTGTATCACTGTCTCGTATTCATAGAGTACCTTTCAAAAACTGTAAGCCAATGTATACCAAAAAAAGTGTTTCTTTTATGATAAAAATTACCATCTTTGGTAAAATCCTGGTAAAATTGATGTCATTACTCGCTTATCAAGGGTCGTGTACCTGGTCCATGAGACGGTTGACTGCCTGGAGCTTCTCATTCTCTGCTGTCCCCAGCTTGCTCTCGGCCATGGCCAGGCGATACTGGGTGTCTTCCAGCAGGGTTTTGAGCTGGCTGATCTCTCTGATCTATGGAGATAAAAAGCAAGAAACACACACCATGCTAATAACTGAGCAAACTATTTTAGTGCTGGGTGGTATTACAAAAGTATGCTTGTGGATGATGAAGGGTTTCAGACTGGGGGGGGGGAAGGGGGAAACCCTCCTCAAACCTAAGGCCCCCCCCCCCCCCTAAATTTCAGACAAGGCCATCATTGTTTTTGTGTTAAAACAACTGCAAATATTGTTAATACAGCAAATATTGTTTTAGGAGCATAAATGTGACTCATAAATGGCTTTAGAAATCAATCTTAGAGAATGTAAAAATCTAAACTTTTCTGGAGGGACATGCCCACAGACCCCCCTAGCAATTTATGCTTCAAAGAAGCACAGGTCACGGTTTCCCTCTACTCCCCTCCTCCCCCCAACTTAAAATCCTGTATGAAATCCTGATAGGGCACTTGCAGTACCTGTCTGAGTGATGCATCATTGCAATTATCGGTTGATGCATCACTGTAATGATGCATAGCTATAGACTGCCAATGGTACAAACACTAACTTTTTTGGAACCATGCAGGCTACGATTTACAGCACAGTACCTAGGTGATAAAACAACCACTCACCAGATTAGCGGTCCCACTGTCTTGCTCTACTCCCTAACCAGGGACAATAATAGAGATGCATTGTGAAGTTTGTGCATGGCTTGGAATCACACCTCAAATGATCACAATCATCTGGGTGTCTCCACCATGACATTTACTGTCCTTATTTGCCTCCTGCTATCATTGATTTCATTTCAGGCTTATCAAATGATACACATGCACACACAAGTGTAAGGAGAGGGTGCTTATGTTCTTATAAGATTTCATTGGAGTGTAAAAATGTTCCATGCGGATGTCCAACTGACATCTAGCTGGTTGTGTAACCAGGTAGCCGGCTGCACAACCTGGCATCCGGTAATGTAACTGAAATGGTGATAGATACGGCCTACGGGTGCCATAACTGCTGTTTAGTTTCGCTCCAAAGCTCAGAGCAGACAGCAGAGATCTGGGCAAGTTTGTTATTATATTCTTTCCCAGAGTAGCCTGCCACAATTACTGGAAGGTTTGTAGCATGGGGATAATGGCACGGATCTCCTATTACTCATTCATATAAGAGTTCATTTGACTTTGAAATGAAAGTCTGAAGGTGAGTCTCACTACTCCACTAACCTCGAGATCCACCTTTTGTTTGAGGAATGGTTCTGTGCGACTCTTCCCCACTTCATGTGTTTCGAGGAGGCCAGGTGCAGAGTTGTGACGTTCAAGCATTCCCCTCTACAGGAGGATGAGTAAATCCGCTCAGAGTTCATATCATCAATCGTTAACATTATAAATTGGGTGTACATGTGTATGTGTGTGCATGTGGGTAAGTACACGTATGTGTGTATGTGTGCTGGTATGTGCATGTGCATGACATTGTGTGCATGTGTGTGCATGTGTATGTGCATGTACATGTATGTATGTGTGTGTGTGTGTGTGCATATGTACATGTATGCACGTGTGTATATTGTGGAGGAATAACCACACTTTGCTTATGTATTATAGCATGCATGTGTACACATGGATGGCTGAGGGAAGCAACCTCTTCTTAAGCTGATGCGATGGCAAACAAGAATACATGTGTATGTGTGTGTGTATGTGTGTGTGTGATGCATGAAAATACAAACTAGCTGTCCAGATCCTGCATGCCTAACTTAAGTAATAGTCACCTGGGTCTTTGGATGACGTCCAGGGATACCTCGCCGTCGTCTGATGAACAGTTCTCTTGGTTCCCCCACTGCTCTGACCTGTTCTCTAGGTTCCTCCGCGTCTCCAAGTGTGTCGCCATATGCGGGATCCAGACATTCCTGTTTGATTGACATTCCACTACCCTGTCGGAAGGAAAGCGGTAGACCTGTTTGCTAACTCTGAAAGAGGAACACACAACAAGACTGGAGCTAACGGATGAAATTAATAGGTTTCTTACAGGATGCATTAATTGAGTGCAAAAATTTAATTTTAGTGCATACCTCTGGGGGATTATAAGCCAACGTCCCAGCTTTTTCGCTACCATGGCACTCCTCCAGTAGTTCAGCACAGCCAAAGTCGGCCACTTTCAGTCTTTGCTGATTGTAGTCCACCAGAACATTGGCAGCTGTGTGTGTGCGTGTGTGTGTGCGTGCCTGTGTGTGCGTGCGTATGTGTATGTTGTATGCATGTGTGTGTGCGAGTGTGTGTACATGTATGTGTGTGTGTATTGTGAGTGTGCATTTATGATCTTTACCAAAAGATTTATATTTCTTACATGTGCCTAAAAATCTACCAGGCATGTTGCACATAAATTATTCAACTAATAGGTTGATGTACCTTGGCCTATTGGGCCTGCAAACTCCCAGTGTTACTTGTGGCTATAGTGACGGTAAACGGGGGTAGCTCCGGACGATGTGAGCACCTTCAGACACTTGCTAGGGACAATTACTGAACAGTGCTACTGTACATATGGTTCCTTCCATGTCCGAAGGTACCCTTCTTTACCTTAATGCAATGATGTAACTTTGTACACATGATAGTAAGTGCAGATGGACATACATGGACAAATAAATAAACTGATGCAGGATATGCAAAGCAATCTGAGTGCGCGCGTGCACACACACACACACACACACACACACACACACACACACACACACACACACACACACACACCTTAAGTTGTTGGCAGATGCTCAGCATACAGCCACTGGAATCGGTGCAGGTAGTGGCATGAGAGTGGACCCAGCGAATCAGGGTCAGACAGTAAGGGCAGCTAGTACCTCCTGAATGGGGCAAAGAGGAGAGATGAGTAAGGAGGAAGGGAGGCAGGAGGAAGTGGGGGATGAAGGAGGGAGTAAGTTAACTTGAGGAGGTAGAGGGAGGGAGGGGTGAGAGGAAGTTGGTTAGGAAGGAGGGGAAGGGGAAGAGGGAGGGAGGAGGCAGAGGGAAGGAGGGAGTGGGCAGGAAGGAGGGGTTAGCTAGCTGTGAGCTAGCCTCGTTCCCAGGCTCCACTCCCCAGCGTTTTTTTCAACTAGTCTTCTTACATGTACATGAATGCCACATGAAGTAATTTTACCAGTGAAAGGTAGAGGAATGCAGTTGTCTTTCGATCTGTCCCCACCCACTCATAATTAAGGTTGAATCACGTGAGAAAAGACGCAAGACTCGCCCTTGTTTTTCAATTATTTTCAAGGGGAGAGCCTGGGGCTGAGGCTAACATGGAATGACGGCATAACCAGAAACAATACACCTCCATAGCGCCTGCGCCTGTGGAGTGTAATGGATCACAATATTCAACATCGCTACCTTCCCCCCTCACCATTTGTGTGCTTGACTGAGCAGTGGGTGTAGTGGCTGTGGAACCAGCTGAAGTAGTCACATATCTTGTCTCCACACTCGACAGACTGGTCCACTTCGGCAGTCCAGTATCGCTTGCACTTGCAAATGTGGGAGGAGATTCGGTCAACTACTTTGGTGAATTTCCCTTTCTCTCCCTTCGTGAAGGAAGGGAAGGGAAGGGAGGGAGGCAGGAAGGGAGGGAGGGAAGGAAGGAGGGAGGGAGGGAGGGAGGGAGGGAGGGAGGGAGGGGGGAGGCAGGAAGGGAGGGAGGAAGATAGATAAACCTTGGGTACAATTTTACAAACAGAGGTAAGACTATATACACATGTACTTCCCATGGTCTGAGCATGGGAATGAGGTCAGAATATACTCAGATTGTAGTTAACTAGGTAGCCACATTTGACTCCATTCAAAAAGTGAGTTAAATCATACATGGGCAAGGATGCACAGCATGGATGGTCGCCCCTGTCTGTCTTAACCTATGTACATACACACTCATACACATACACACACACACACACACACATACACATATATACACACACACACACACTCACTATGCAAATTCTCAGCTCCAGAGGCTCCCGGGGAGGCTTGTCCTGCTGTGGGTGTGGCTGTGGGTGTGGCTGAGAAAATAGGAAAGGAGGGACCGATAAATGTATATGCACATGCAAGTTCTTTGGGTCCTTTGATGACTGAATGAATTGAAAATGAAATAGAATACATACATGTATCTCACATGTACCTCACTTCAATATCAGCTTCGTTCCCAGGCTATTAAAAAAATTCAACGTGGCCTGGGAATGACACCATCTGATGTCTTATTCACGTATTTTACATGTAGTAGGACTGGAACTAAATGAGAGATGTTTTCGAAGGGCACGGAGGGCCATGCTTGAAGGAGCTAGAAAGAGGCACATGGATGTGAGCGGGAAGGCTTAGACAGCTCATACTCACACAATACACACATAGTAAGTGGTGTGTGAGCGTGAATAGCAAAGCTTCATGTGCTAATGTGCAGAGCTACCATCAATAGACCAGTAATCTACCTTCATGTTCATCAGTGTTACCACTGGGTCCGATCACTATCACAGTAAGCTTGCTTCAGCCTCTAGTCTTCCAGGCACATAATTAGCAAGTAGCCATTTTGCTTTGTGGGTGGGGTATTGTTAGTCTCGCGTCTGGCCACGCGAGACTAGGCGTGTTGGCCAGTCTGTTTTGTGTGTTGTGGGCGTATTCTTTTTCTTGGTCTGTGGGTGGGTATTATGGGTGTGCCACCTGCATGCCATGTGCCACGCCCAGCAATTCTTGCGAAGCTGCACATTGTGTATCACTTGTGGCTAGCTACATGTATCCATGGATAAACAGCTAAGATGAACACTTCACCTATATGTTGATCATCTCTAACCTCGTACCCAGGCCTCCCATGCCCGTATTTCATCCCGCAGCCATGGATGAAAAATCCAAGGGGTCTGACACAGATGAAATCTCGTACGGTTTGCTCTGAAATCACAGGTGAAATCAAGTAAATGAAATCAGAAATCGTCCAAACGCCCCGCCCAACTTCGTATATGGCCCTCTCAACTCCGTATACGCTCCGTATTATACTATGTCGGTCTCACTAGAAATCAGCTGAAATCAGCAGAGATCAATCTGATTTCGAAATCTCGTACGCTTCGTAAGCCGTGTCGGACCCCTCAGAAAAATCTTCCTCCCCGATCCTCCACAGGTGCAGTCTATTAAAGCGTGGGTACGAGGATAATAAGTATAAACTTACCAGAGCAGACTCTGCTTCGGCCCGTTCAGCATCTGCAGTGCCAGTTGGGGGTTGATCAGTGTCTGCAGTGCCAGCTGGGGTGGCCATAGCGAATGGTACGTAGTAGAGTCGATGACGGTAGGGGTAAGATCTCGCCCGGGGAATTCCCAAAGTAAGACCAGGAAGTAAGTTACGTAATTTCTAACTGATAACATTCCACCCCAAAAATTTCGCGTTTTCACCCAAAAATTTCGCGATTTATTACATTCCTGTAGCATTACTCATGGGGATATGTCACTGGAATTTTGGTCCTGGAAAAAATGGTCCGGGGGACCAAGATAGTAACAACTCGGCTAGAAAGTGACATTTGCTGCTGGCGCAGCCCGGACAATTATTTTCAGATCTAGAGAGGGACCAAAATTTCCAGAAAAAATGGTCCACCCAAATTAGGCATACCGAATTCACCAACTAGCTACTCAGCTTGTTTTGCAGAATGAATGGAAAAGTGGCCATGTAGTTAGTACAAACAGCTAGGATATTATGTACAGTAAAAACTAAAACTAGACCGTCTTAGTAACATGCATGTATACATATAAAAATGCAGCTATTCAATAACTTGGTTGTGAGTGATAAATGATGTTGCCAGTTAGCTTTCTGTGGGGGGGACATAGCCTCGTTCCCAGGCTCCACTCCCTTCGCACTGTGTAGAAAAGCGGGCAGGTGCGAGAAAAGCTGGGGAGTGGAGCCTGGGAACGAGGCTAGTTGTAATGCAGTTTGTAAAATATGCCAGCTCAAAGTGTCTGATTGAGTAAAGCGCCTTCAAAAAGGGGTTCTGTCAGACTACCGCAGACTTCACTCGAGGCAATAGGGTTGTAACTAGCTAGCACTCCCAGCAGTATGTACCTCCGGTGCTTGGTTGTTGGGGGTCTAGCTATACAGAAGTACACGGGAACTTGACAAAATAAGCTGCTATAGCCAGCACCTCGATGTGGGTAGCCCAAGTGTTTGGATGGCATAACTTTCGGATCATGATCAGACACTCTGGATAGTATGGTCATGGCTATTATCCAGGGTGTCTGATCATGATTGCAGAGTAATAGACAAACGGGCCCATCCTACATGTATCATCTCCTCATAACTCTTGCTGAACTGCCCTAGCACCAGAGAATGTATAGTTAAGTGCAGATCAATAAGATAACTCTACTTTGGTGACCGTGTGCCATGTGATACTGTACCCCATGGCCAATTGCATGGAAGTACATCACCAATAATTAAGAGGACATTCATGTTGCCTCAGAATTTCTAAGGTCACTTATTATAATTAATCATTCACGCTTCCAATTACCCAGGTGTCCTCTTCAAACATTTTTAACAATATGATACTGAGTGTGCCCTTACTGAGGACATTCAAGTTGCCTCTAAAAGCATTGTAAATCACATACATTGATTTAATTACTAAGTGGTTACTGCAGTTGCAGGGTGCTAGATGGGTCACCTCATGTATTCGTATAGCTATGTATATTGCAGGAATAAAAAGGTACTTGGAGTTTCCCTTGTTGCTAGCTACAATCAACCACTTTCTTATTCCTGCAACTATTTGGCATCAGATCAGTTGATTAGCAGATGTTCACTCACAAAAATACATCCGATTTGACTGGTTCCAGAAAGCTAACCACATACTTTAATTAAGTTAGGGAAGCCAGTCACAGGATTGGTGCACCAAGAAAGGCTATTAAAGTTCTGGCTTGCGGCCGTGAGCGATCACTTCAGTCAGGATGTTCTTCTTATAGACATACAAAAGGAGCTCATCCAGAATACGAGAGAGAACATACGTGATGAACCAGCCACGAATCTTGCTCAGCTGAGCTAAGGTCTCAGGACGCACTGACTCATTGTAGTATCCTGGAATGGTGAACTTTCCGACATCCTTGACCTCAACATCGACAAAACCAGCATCTTCCATACATTTTTTATACTTTTCACACGATTGCCAGTTCTCCAATGGTACAGCCCACAGCTTAGAGCACAGCCGTGCCATGACTTTCTGAATGAAATTTGCCGGAGGTTTGGACATTGCATAATCAGCTAGTGACACCCAACCATTTGGCTTAAGCACACGGTAAGCTTCTTTAAAGAATGCATGACGTGTGTTGAAGTGACCACCACCCTCGATGGAGATGACATGCGTAAAGGAGTTGTCACTGAAGGGTAGGTCACATGCACTGCCGTAATGAGCCGTGAGACGGTCTTGCAAACCATGCTCTTCCACGCGTTTCTTGCAGATTAGATGATGGCTGAGCGTTACTTCGATCATATCGATGTGCTTCGGCTTGTACTTGTTGTAGTAGAAGATGTCCTGTGACCCCATACCATTGGCTACATCTAACAACCTGCTTTCCTCACCGAGACGTACGGGATCGGCTACTTGTGAGAGCAGCGCTTCACTCGCCTTGATATAATCGGTGTTTCCGTCCACCCAAAATCCAAAGTTCAGGTAGCCACCGTGAAAGTCATGCTTGCCGGTCAGTCCAGTCTCGTAGAAGCGTTCGACGTAGTATTCGTGTTGCCTGGGGCTCCATTTGGTGCCCTGTCCAGCAAAATCACTGTTCTCCCTCTTCTTGAACTCTGCGCGTAGCTTCCTCTGTCGATAGTGCATAGCAATAAAAACGGCAGTAACGCCGCCTATAGCACCGCACAGAACTAGAAGAGCAAACATCTTTCTAGCCTCCTTCCCATAAATAAAGCGGGGGGCTAACGTTTTTCAGGCGATGCACGAGTCATCCGATTGGATGATGATGTCATTACGCAAATTTGCCTATATACGTTTTTACCTACACTTTGTGTAGTCTTAACTCTTTCCCAGCCAAGTTTTAATGCATCCATAAGGTTTATGTGAATTTATATGGGCTTTTTATATTAGACGTTAATATAAAGCACATAGTTTTCTCTATTTTATATAGGCACATAAATGTGCCCATGGCGTGCAAAGAGTTAAGGCTACGTTACCTAAAAAGGACTGTAGAAAAACAACAACTGGCCTTCAAAAGTAGTTCTAAGCTGTACCGTGATTGTGTATTAACATCATTATTTTCTGGGAGGCATACCTGCAGATCTTTTCCTAGCCTCGTTCCCAGACCACGTTGTAAAATTCGAAAACTCTCCCCTCCACTAGAGCCTGGGAACGAGGCTAATCTTTTCCTGACATCATCACACCAGGAAATTTGGCACCCCAGGAAATCTGGCACCCCCATGCAATTTTTCCTAGGAAAATTGGACCCCCTCAGGAAAACTAGCACCCCTCATCACAGTAGAAATTCCGCACTCCCTGCCAATAATCCTAGGATATAGCTATTGCACCCCCCATCAAAAAATACTTACTTATTGACATAAATTTTTTCCAACAACACGCACACCACAATCCCCTATATACATGCCACACAGCCATATCCACAGCCAATAAATGATTGCAGTAGCTACTTTACATGTACAGCACACATGACCTCATCATACACAGTGGCATGTGCTGTAGGTAGACTCAATATATACTGCATGCCCAATCCACATCCTTCCACCGCTTGTACAATGATATCTCGCCTATGACAGCACTTGCACTACTATATCTTCGATCAACAGCATAATGTAATCCATTTGCAGTTACGACTAGCTATAATCTTTATCATACAAGTGCGCTTTCAAAAAAACTGCCACAGGATGTACACATCAAGATCTAACATTCTGTCATTCCATGTAACAGGCATAAAGATGTAGTTAGAAAAATGTCAAAAGATATAGGGATGGGAGTCCGTAAAGGTATACTGTGGTGTCGTTCGTTCCTAACTTGTTTGGTTACTTTTTGGGGATTCCATCCCTGTATGTCTTTTCATTTTTTGAAATGCTTTTTTGCAACTTTATTATTGATGGATTGGACCTACCACTCTCTATAACATCAGTACCCTTAGTAGGAATGTTAATTACAAGAGAACACGAATCACACACCAGTTTTTTTTGAATGTCCATGAATATTCTAACTAGAAGATACACTAGCTAGGTGTATGGATTGGACCTGGTTAGCTAAGTATGAGAAGAGTACACACTAGATCGAAGTGTAGGTGTAGCTAGCTACCACAAAATTTTAAGGTTAGTTCCATCAGAAAGAAAGGGGGAAGTCTGGTGGAAACCTTTTGCAGCTTTTATGTCGGGAAATCTGATGAGTGGGGAGAGTTGGTTGGCTGATAAATAATTCTTCAACCCATGCACATACCCAGTTCTCAAGGCTGGATGTCCAGTTTTACTTTTATGTTTTCATACTTTGCTTCTTCTAACGTTCTCTGACAGTAACTGGTGGTGCCTGGGGTCGGGATCTGGGGGCTACCTGGCTCAGAGCCAAAGCTTGAAGTTTATTTTTAATGCTATCTCATCGGGGAGTCCTACCACATCCCCATTTTAACCACAATTTTTTTTTATTCAATGGGGAGTCTCTTAGACTATCAGTTACCTGTGAGACTCGGAACTGACTGTCCCCTTTTCCCCCTATGAAATGTTCATGCCATATGCATTGGACACATAGCTACATAACAATTGCTCATATAGAATATGTGTCCATAGACCTAATTTAAAGTGTGATACAGAAGGATTAGGTAGGAATTGTACGCAAACCAAAATAATTTAAAAAAATAATCTGTGTGAAAGCGGTTGCAACTACAACACGAAAACACACCACTAAGCACTTCTGTGTGGCAAAAAGAACATTGTGTTCCGGCAATGGCAGCTGACTGGAAGTTGTTGCAGGTACGTAGTTGGCAGATTTGCTAAACTTGTCCTGCGTGCGTGATAACTGCACCACACCCATAGTTCACATAGCTACTAAAAGTGTAAGTTCCAAGCTCCTCTTTTTTCTGAGTTTACTGTAGAACCTAGCTACCATTCTCTTGCTAGCTACATGGAAGTAAGGAATAAAAAGGAAGATATTAAACGTAAAGTGTAGCAGTAGTTATACAGTCATGTCATCACTTGCAATTGCACTGTATCTCCATTGCTACTTGCACCAACTGGTTAGAAAACATATCCTAGCTGCAAATTATTAAACATAATTAATAGCTTACCTGCAATATTCTCAACTTGGTGTGTGGGAGGGGCTGAGTGATCATCCACAATCCTCCGGAAATAGCTAGGAAAAAAAAAACAACGGAGCAAGTCGCCACTAAGTCTGTCTGCATACAATGTATTGATCATAACAACTTACTGACCACCAACAGTATTGTTTTTTAGAGCTGATCCAACCAACTTGTTTGTCTCCTTGGCCTGAGAGCCGGATGCACGTGATCTAGCTGGCTCGAAGAGACCTCCTAAAACAGCTCGCACAAGAGGTAATCTGGTCCATTTTATTCACGAAAACAGATCTATAAGGGTAAGGATACCCTTGAAACTCAAAAGAAGTTAAAACTATGGCCGTAGACTCGCTTCTCTGTCCCAGCGAGTTGAAGGCTCTGACTCTATCTACAAGACCACGTGAGAGGGGCCGGAGAGCTTACACCAAGAAAGGCTGGAAATCTACCTCAGAATGCTTGCAAAATCTTTGAAAACAATATCCAGGTCTCCACAGTATCTAGGTAAACCCTTGTAGGCTGAAAGCAGCTTGCATGAAACTCGTGTCTTGTAGAAAACAAGCTTTTTTCTCCAGCAGTCTGTCATGACGTCATGGCTTTTACTTCACAATAGAAATTATATGGCTGAGGTAAAATCCTTCCAAAACGTGGGAAGACGGTCCTAGCTGGACTAGTGAAAGGTAAGAGAGGCTTAAAACAACCACAAAAGCCTAACACTAGTGATTTAAAGCCTAGATGTAAGCTTTCCTGGGCAAAATCGGACTACTTTTCTTGATACCTTGTTAGCCACTATGGCCATCGGGCAGCAAAGGTGTGCTAAAGTTGGAACACGAATCGCTGAAAATCTCTGAAGCGCAGGCCTGTTGCAAACTGGGACCAGAATGGGTGGATGGCATGACATGTTCTCTATGTGCAATGCAGATTTGAGAGCTGTATCGCTTCCATGGACTGGGATAGCAGCCGATTTGTTGACTACTTCAACCGTTCGATATGTCGACTTTGGTACAAAATCTAGCAGAACTCCTCTAAAAGCTAACAGATAGGAATGAAACCTGCAATTCTAAAAGAACTATCATCTATCCGTAGTTTAGCAAAAACTTTAATAAAATATCTGCACTACTTCTGGAGATATGAGCCATCAAAAATCGCAAATAAGCACACCACCTGGCTCCTTCAATGCTTCAACGCGAGAATTACGAGAAGCGATCCTAGTCACGTGAGATTTTTACGAAGAGGTCCGGTAGTGTTTACTATAAAAGTGAATGCCCTCGCGGCATATTGCATTCGATTTCCACAAGTCCCAGCGGTCTGAAGAGGAAGAATAACTTATATTTCGCAATCAATTCATCGATCTCAAGATGTCTGCCGAGTCTACCGAGTCTGCTCCAGCAAAGAAAGACGTTGAACAGAAGCCCAAGAAGCCTGTCAAGCCAGCAGAGCACCCTACCTATGCTGACATGATTAAGGCAGCCATTACCTCGCTCAAGGACAGGAGCGGTTCCAGTCGCCAGAAGATCATCAAGTACATTGGAGCCAACTACAAGGTTGGAGAGGGCTTTGAGAGTCATGTCAAGATGGCCCTCAAGCGTGGCGTAACCAAGGGATGGCTCGAGCAAACCAAGGGTGTTGGCGCCTCTGGTAGCTTCAAGCTAGTGAAGACCGCCGAAGAGAAGCCAAAGAAAAAGCCGGCTGCCAAGAAACCCGTGGCCAAGAAGCCAGCAGCAAAGAAGCCTGCTGCAAAGAAAGCCTCGACTACCAAGCCAGCTACCAAGAAGCCAGCTACCAAGAAACCAGTTGCAAAGAAGCCGGCTGCTAAGAAGGCTTCTGCTACCGTGAAGTCTCCAAAGAAGCCACCTGTAAAGAAGGCCACCAAGCCAGCTGCACAGAAGAAACCAGCAGCAAAGAAACCGGCAACAAAGAAACCAGCAGCAAAGAAACCGGCAGCAAAGAAGCAGACGGCGAAGAAGGCTGCCAAGAGTCCAAAGAAGTAAACTGTTGCTCTGAACTGAACCTCTGTACTTTTTTTCTCCACACGGCTTTTTTAAAAGCCACCATATTTCTAAAAAGATTCACCTTACAGTGTTGCTACTGTATAATTTCATTAGGTGCAGTGCATCTTTTAACCCACCATCTTTCCTTATAGTTGTTTGTACCTTGTAAATCATTGTCCTGTAAAATTAATGTGACCAAAAGTTTTACCTTAAAAATAACAATGAATGCTTTTTGTATCCAACCACAGCGTGTACAGTAATACAATAATCATGGACAAAAATCTGCAAGAAGGAGGAAAAATCTGCAAGAAGGAGGGGGTGTAATATAGTGTGTAGGAGTTCTTGTTTTGTTTCTTGACAAAGCCTGTACATTACCTAGGCCTCTTACAATCACTTGCACTATAACCAGGTAACCACAGTGCCTAGTGTTAAAGAAAACTATAAACAGTAAAGCTGTCACTACAATGTTAATCATTTTTTGAATGGATGAGGCTGGCAATCACAGAAACCAAGGGTGCATATAATTATAATTCCCTAGTAGTACATGTAATGTCTTGCATCTTTGAAAGAACACTATTGCATTCTGACTCATCATCTTACATTCCCAGCCTTCAGTGGAAGTAATATGTATACATGTACTATCATTGTATTCTTGATCAGATGTAGCTATGCTTATATTTAATGTGTTATGCATCAATTAGTGAATGTACCAGGTAACGTACCAACGGCTTGCCGAGTAAAACTTCCATATAAATAGCTATTATGGAGATCTCAACAGTCTAGTGCTTTCTTCCTCTTTTTAGTGTTTTTGGTAGTCAGGCAGGTTTCTAGTTAGAACACTGTACCTGTACTTGGTACTGGTACACTATCCTGACTAGAAACCTGCAAAAAATTTTGGAGTTTGCACTCCCGATGAGCAGCTGGAGATGGCAAGGGCTGAGGTCGAACATGCACAATTCCCTGGCATAACCGATCGAGGGGAATCTGGAAACATCCTGCCTTGAAATCTCATGATATAGCATAATTATAGGATCACAAACTCTAATGGAAGGTCGTACATTGTCAAGAGGTAATCCAATATAGCTACGTACTTTAGAGTTGGAGTGTGTAACTGAAGCAGCAACAGTGTTCTCCAATGGTATGAAAATTAAGCTTTGTTGAATCATGCCAGCATAATTGTTCATATATTGGTGCTTTTTTTTCTTTGTTCTTTTTTTCTATAATAGTTCTTGCACAATAGTACAATGGATACACAATAGCACTGTATGCTAATCTAGTGTGTGCCCAAAAATAAGTAAAAAATAACTAATATATAATGAATATACAATAAGTTAAGAGTAAGAGGTAAGCAAGGCAAGGTGCTCTCAGCTTGCTAAAAATGGTAGGTACTGAATCCTTTTCAGCCTCTGGAACAGAGTCAAGTACTTCAGCTGGGTTCTCTACTAAGCTGACCACTTGTAATATAGCAGGCATAAAGCCCATAACAACTATTGCAGTCAAAACTTGTGCTTTGGCTCAAAGCCATTTGCAATTGAGCATAATGTGGGCATAATACAGTATATAGCTACAGAAGCATGATCATTGCATCTGACAGTTGGGTTATTATGGGTTCTCTCACCATCAAAAGTTTGGTTTAAGCATGCCATGATCACACAGTTTTGCGTAATTGTACATTTATATAATTCAACAAAAAGACAGTATGACTATAGAGCTGTCAATAAGCTACACATAGAAGTACATGATTATGCTCAAAGCCTCCTGTATTATGCTGCAGTTTCCAGCTGCTATATTATACTGCCAAGCTTTTCCCCGTAGACTGAGATGGAAGTAAATTCATTCCTACACTAGTTTAAAAATAATCAATCCTACGGGATTTGAGGGAATCAGGTATTGCCCACACTTAGCCCACCAGTTTGACCTGTCTGTATGGCAGAATTAATCTTATTAAACTCTGTAGTTACATCACAGTTTATAGCTATATCTACAGACCTCTGTCTTTGTATATAACGTGTGTGCAATAGACAGCTTTCCAGTAACACTATGCCAGGCCATGGGCTACAAGAGGGATTTTAATATGTATAGCTATTACTCCTTGTATTTCACCCCCTCAAGGTATGGAGGCATAGGTTTCATTAGAAGCAATTTGGTCACTGAACTTATCTGTAGTCACCCACCGTACTTGGCAGTATGGTCACACTCTATATTATATTGTGCCAAGCTTTTCCCCGTAGACTGAGCAGCCCCAGAAATTCATTCCTGACTAGTTTAAAAATAATCAATCCTACGGGATTTGAGGGAATCAGGTATTGCCCACACTTCAGCCCACCAGGTGACCTTCTGTATGGACCCACAATTAATCTTCCCATCCCAGAGTTGGATCATCACAGTTTATAGAGCATAGTACTACAGACCTCTGTCTTTGTATATACCACTGATAGCTATAGCAGTTTCACAAAAATAGTCCTCCCCCACAAAGGGAGGGATTATAGGGACAGGGTTTGGTGCATTGGTGCAGGGGCATACATTGTCGTTGGGAGATGCTTCATTAATTTCAACAGCTAATGTCCAAATGTGATACTTTTCTGTTCCACGCACGATGACCACTCCATTGACATAATGGTCTTCTATTCTAGTGTAGAGTGATATGGTATAACTTGCAAATGCTTCTGGATGTCCAAACTGATAGCCTACAATTCTACCACAAATGTGAGAATATGAGATGTTGTATAGGTACTGAAAGAGGCTGAGCTGCAGCCACCACCAGAGGTTTCACTGGACCATGTCATTGATCTCCCCCCATTCTGCATGGTGGGCACTGCTGCGTGGGGTCAGTCATGTTGAGGTAGGCCACACGTGACCACCCTCCAGCATTGTTGCTGCTACAGCTGCACACTCTAACTATGTTGCAGTAGACCTACAAAAACCTCAGTTTAGTGAGTGCTGTTTTTACTAAAATTTAGTTAGCTAACTGCATAAGTGTAGATATAATGATTCAGTTGTTATTATAATAGTGTATAAGCAATAAATCGCCCCCGGGGAATTTCATTTCTCATATTGAAGCAACATTGTTTAGGTTGAACTATTCATTACTGTCTTGTGCACGAAATGACTAGCTAATGAATAATTAATAATTGGCCTAAAACGTAATCATAAAAGCAGTTAATTGGCTACAACTCTTTTTCCTTAGCTACATGTAATTGGCTCTCGTTTGGCAATGGCCGACATGCTAGCACTATAGTGTTTAAAAGTTAAATTGTCATTTTATAGCAAAGTTGTTACGAGAAATGCATGCTAATAATGTCAATAGCTAGGTTGTAGTAAAGATAAGTGGAGGGGGGAGTTGAAATGAATATAGCTAATGAATAATTATTGATTATCTTTGACAGGGGTTATGGCCGACTGTAGCTGTATGAAATTGGCCATGAAAAGGCATATATACTATGTATAGCTTAGAGCATGGGCAGCTATATATAGCTATGCTCTAGACCATTCAGTATATATTTTGTACACATTTCCTATATTTCTAGAGCTTCCTATGCTCTGTGGGATTCTTACCATGCTCTATGAAAAAAAAAATTATACCATATAACAGTTACTATACATGTAGGTTGATTGAACTCCAAGTAGGCAAGGCAATGCAGAAGACTAAAATATAAAATCAAGGCAATGCAAAGCAAAAAAAGGCAATAAAAAATTTAGCAAAACTATTACTACTAACAGTAATAAGATCAAAAATAGATATAATAAAAAAAACACAAAACAAATTACTTATGTACAAAAAAACAACATAACAAATGGATGAGGCATAAAATTTAACTCTTAGCAGAAGTACCAAGTACTGCAGGACGTGGAGGGAGTGTGGTTCCCCAGTCTCAGCCTTGAGGCAGCGACCCAGCTCATGGATGGATGTGAGTGTCTCAGGCCCCATTACTCTGGATGTCTCAATCGCTATAGGGACAAAGCGATGGCTGGCAACCAGGTGGGTATACTTTTTGTCTCTTGTTCTGCTGCTCCGCCTGGTCTGCCAAAGCCCCTTGCCTCCCTTGTTGCGAGAGGCACGTATGAGGGAGTGTAGGTATCAGGACACCTGGCATCCCAAACCCGGACCTGGCCAACCTTCCATGGAACAATGGCGAATGTGATTCCATCTGACCATTAAATTTGCCATCCGAACTCAAAATTCCAGTAGGCTCAAGATGTGGCGGAATTTTAGCTGATGCCAAAGATCTCTTCACCAAGTTGTTGATAGCAGCGTGGCGTGGGTAATGCGACCCTAACTCGAGTCCGTGTGCGCCCAGCTCAGGTGATCCACTTTGGCCCTACATAAACAGCAAAGCTGGGGATGGCATATAGTGACACCAAGTCGAAGCCCCACAGCAACTCGGATGATGTCATTGTCCATATGAAGCTCCAAAGACGACATTGGAAAGGCATAGAGCCAAGCACCTGATTCTTTTTTTGGTGGCTGCCAGGAGGCGAGTGTGTACAGTTACATCCGGGGCAGCATCCAAAATGGCCTCATACGCAGCTAGCGTATGAGGCCACGGAGTATCCCATGCCTTCCGTTGGGAAGAGGCTAGGGCGAGTAGGGCCTGACTCCAGGAAACGAGCGCATTATCAACAGCACGGTTTGCAGCCGAGGAGGGAGGATCTGGTGGATGAGGTGAGAGGAGCCAGCAGCAGAGGCCAAGAAGGCAGAGAGTGCAAGCTGAACTACATTCTGGATCCCGAGACCACCAGACTACCACTGGGAGAGATGCTTGGGCCCAGGGCTAGTTCATTGTTGTCGAGGCATATGTTGGTAATGCCCCGACCTTTAAGTTAAGGTCAATCTCTGGAGGTTGTCAAAATCCTCTAGTCAAGAGGAGAGGAAACATGGTGATGAGCAGGATGTATAGCACCTTAGGGATTGAAAAAATTATTTGATTGATTGACTCATGTTTAGCAATGGCTGACATGCTAGCACTATAGTGTTTAAGAGTCAAATTGTTATTTCATAGCAAAGTTGCAGGTTTTTGAGAAGAGTCCTGGTCTTTTAATTTTGGGGGAGCATGTATAGACTCCCCGAAGTGAGATGTGCATGAATCTTTTGCTCCTTGTCCAGCTCTCCTTCTGCAGGGTGACTGCTGCTGACTGAGAAGACTGTATTGTCCCAGGAGTAAGGGAAGGAGGGAGGGAGAGAGGGAGAGAGGGAGGGAGAAGGGAACGGGAGGGAAATGGGATGGGAGGGAGGAAGGGAAGGAATGATGGAAGGAGAAAGGGAAGGGGAGGGGAAGGGGAAGGGAAAGGAGGGGAGGGGTGGGGAGGGAGGAAGGGAATGATGAAAAGGGGATTGGATTAATTACCAGGGAAATTAATTGGGGCTACTCAGTTCTTCCTCAGTAATACAATTCCAGTCCTCCTCCTTCACTAATGAACAGTGTTACACTCCACTCCACTTATTGCTACCCCGGCACTGCCTCTGCAATACAATACAATTCCGGTCCTCCTCCTTCACTAATGAACAGAGTGTTACTCCACTCCACTTATTGATAGGGTCTACCCCGGCACCGCCTCTGCTTTAATGTCAACTAAAAACAGGGGCTACCCCATTTCCTCCTCTTCTCTCTTAATTAACACAATTTCTCCTCTATTGATTCTTCCATTCCACTAATTTAGGCCACTACAATATAATTCACCACCCCACCCACCTCCTCATGGAGATACCCTGCATGTGATGGTCATGGGTGTATTTCGTAAAGTGGCCCGCGCGACCTCATTATTGCGTAACCACCACGTGAAACTGGACCTCATTTGCCTCGTGCTACGTTAACATGCATCTTACGGTACTAGCTACGGTGTTTTTTAGTGCTACAGTTGTGCATTGGAGATTGTTGAATGTTACTCAGATGCGATAACCATCTGTAATTTTTTTTCCAACAGTGCCTTGTGCCGAAGATTCTACTGCCCGATTCTGCGCAGTCAGAGCTGATGAAGTCATAATGAATATTAACCTCCCGCCCGCACGCTCTGTGGACTTCCTTAGCGATGAGAAACAACGAATCTCATTGTTGTGGCCTTATTAGGAAATACTCTGTTTTTTCCTCTTCATGACTGCAGGATTGAGCCAGCCGTTAAAATTGAATAAGTTTTGTCAAGCTCCGTACACGCTCTCAGCTTCTGCGCAAAGTGCGGAAATTCTGTTATGCTAGCATTCAGTAAGTGCATTTGAGCTCTGAAAAACAAACTGCAGCTTGTTATGTGAGCTGTTCCCAGAGTGCTGCAGCTTCTGCAGTGGAATTCACGACACGGTCACACCCAAGGCAGCAGGCCACGTTGGCCCACAGACACATTCATTATACACTAACAATATAGACGCTTGCAGTCTCGAACATGCCACACCCTTTTCGATCATATGCCGAGTTTCCCGGGTACAGAACTCGCTTGCCCGGACCTGTACCCGGATAGGCCCGGGTGTGGCTGAGCTACTGCTATGTACATGTAATGGAGCTCTATACTGCAGCCACTATATTTGGCCTGAGCATGTAATGGAAGACGGGTATACACAAAGGTCAGAATGTAACACAATAGCCATGGGGGGTAAAAGTAGACACTAAATGGAGGAAGTACAAGAGAACATGTGCTTTGATGTGGTTTCTTGTATGAAACATGAGAACATGCTTGTTTGCTTGTAACGTCTTGTGCTTCCAGCACTTTGACCCCAGTTACATCATAACAAACAAAGCTACACTGCAGTATGTCCCCAGGCTGTCGTTTAACCTCATTGTTTAGCCTCATTCTCCGCCCCTTGAACGAAATTGAATTTTTTCAAGGGGGCCGGAGAACTAGGCTAGCTCTTGTGTGCATTCCGCTTAGCTACAAAATTCACCATTCTACCCTATGCGTCACACAGTCACATGAGAATTATACGTATGTGTACATGTTTATAGTATACTTTTGCACAATCCTAGGATTGCGCGGTAGAATAGCGTGTGTGTTTTGCGCAATATACCCCGGTCACTATAGTACACAATATTTAATTGGCCACTTTAATAAATATGTTTAGATACAGTCAATAAATCCATTATTACACTCATAATTGTGCAATACGCTTCACACTCATCCTGCATAGTGACTCATGCAAAAGTACGATAAAACAAGGCCCACACCACAGCTAGTGGCCCTGGGAATGAGGCTAGTATGTAATACATTATTTGAGGTTGGTATAAATGGATGCATGGCAAATCCTAAAGTAGGTACGTACATATAGCTTAGTCTCATGACCAAACCTAGCCTCATCCCCAGGCCATGTCCCTGGGGCGTGTGGCCTGGGAATGAGGCTAGTAATTATCCTAAATTAGGTACGTACATATAATTGTATGCTTTCGCCTTGTGACCAGACCTAGCCCTCATCCCCAGACCACACCCCCGGGGTGTGTGGCATGGGGACGAGGCTAGACCAGACCATGTGGAAAATGAGTGGTCTGGAAATAGTGATTCGTGCTTGTTTGAAGCACAAATTGCTAGGGGGGTCTGGGGGCATGCCCTCTCCAGATTTTTTATTTTACATTGTCTTCAAATTTATGCTCCTGAAAAAATCTGCTGACTGAGTAAAAATACCACTTACTAATAACACTTCTAATTGGCACAGCTAATTATCAGGTCATGTGGTACATTTTCAAAGAGAAAAATAGACGCATTACATACAGAATTTTTCGGTGGGGGTGGGAAAAATGATACATGTAGAGCCACGCCCACTAGGGGGGTGTGGGGGTATGCTCCCCCAGCAAATTTATGAAATTTACATGCTCTGAAGTTGCTTCTGGGGCTCCGAAAAGGCTGGAAATTAGCTACTAAATAACTAGTGAGTATCCCAAAACTTATAAATTCTTGGGGGGAGGGGAGGGAGGGGAATCCCAATGCACCCCCCCCCCCTCTGTGTGAAACCCTGATTAATCTTTAATAGTCTTGTCTGAAATTTGGGGGGGGGGGGGAATTTCAGTAGGGGGGATTTTCCTCCTTCCCACTCCCCTCCCCCCCATGAAAACCTGTATGCAAATCATTATAGATCGAAGCCCAGCTAGGGATTGAACTCAGGACCTTCTGATTATCAGTCAGATGCTCTTACCCACTGAAGCCTGCTAGTAGCACTTGCCAGTAGGACCTAGGCAATTCCAACTGTAATTACTCTCTCAAGATGTTATTCACCACCCCTTAAACGCGATACTCCCAAACGTAGTTATCAAACTGCAGGGATAATTAAACCACCAAAATGAGAAAAATAAGCAGAGGGTGAGAAAAATGATATGTGCAGACTCACACCAACTTGGCAGAGTGCGGGAGTATGCTCCCCTAGGAAATATTTGAAATTCACATGCTCTGATCATGGAGTTGCTTCTGGTAGCTTCTGGGGCCCCCAAAGTGTGCAGTGCTATTGCAAATATTGACCACAGTACCCTAGGGTGTATATCACGTGACATCATATTTTCCCTCAAGCTTCTCGCAATTGTGTCACGTGCAGACATTTAATTGTCATGGCAACATTCAATTTAGTATCATTTCCAGGACATGTGCCCATGTTGAGTGTCTCATGCTCAGACGTTCATGCACCCATGTCTGGTGCCCAAAATGAAATTTTCTTGTTACAGATTTCATACTTGCTGATGCTCAATCTCATGTGATTGGTCACTGCACGCATAATTATATGAATATATTTATTTATAAGGTGTACGAAATAACGTCCTGGAGAGGTGCCGTTCTGCTTTGTACAAGAATACCATTGCAATGATTATAATAATAATATACTCATGTTGCTGCCGTAGCGCTTACGCCATTGACCACGCACCCACAGACGCAGGCGGAGCTTGTAAGACCTCCAGTCAGAGGACAAGAGCAAGAACAACCAGAGACCACACAATCCTGATCACCATACAATTCCTTCTTCCTAGTCTCCCATATCAATAATACAAAGCTCTTAACTAGCTTTAATAATGCTTTAAAATCATCCCTGTTCCAATTCTCAAATCCTAAAATAAAACTTGCCTTATTAAAATTATCAAGTGTACTAAACTCCCCAAACCTCCCCCCCAATAGATTTTCTAATTCTACCATGAAATTATTTCTAATGCCGTCATATGCTGGACACTCCCAGAGAACATGTACCACACTCTCACATATTACAATGATTATAATGCTTAGTAAGTGGAGGTACACAACATACATGTGCAGTAAGTGCATCGTTGCCATGCAAACATTGTTCATGTACACTACGCTGTTGACGTACGCATCTACGTACTGTATGCTTTGTACAAGGTATACAAAAAAAAGTATGCTATTCTGCCATTGCAATGATTGGTTTCAGCCTCACATAATATATTGTTTAGTAAGTGGAGGTACGCAACATACATGCCCAGTAAGTGACATCAATCGGGTAGTTGCCATGCAAACACTGATCATGTACATTACGCCTGTTCACATATGCTCGTCATGTCCACCAGGGAGGTAGGAACATGTGATCCACGACGTCACATGAAAATACTCTTTAGCGTCCAAACCCTAGGTCTTCCCAGCCCGGCTCCTATCTCACAATAACTTTTCTCCATAGTAGCGAGACAAAAGCCAGAGTAGGAAGGCACGCTACACTGTATACACAACAAGGGTAAACACTGGTAAGACAATTACTGATGACTTCCTGTCACGATAATGAATAAGATAGGGCAGCTACGGAAAGTCACCAGAAAAGCTACGTTTAACACTTTAGACGCCTACGTATAAAATATAGTATGGGGGAAAGTGGGATAGAAGCCAGGAGAAAGTGTCTCTAGGATGCTTAGGACTTACCTCAGAAAGAAGAAAAGGTGAGAATCCAACGTGCACCATGTCACCAGATCTCACTGAAACAACCAGAGAGGCTAGGGATTACAATACGTTGAAAATTTAGTTTTATAAGCCGATGATGCATGAATGTGTCGTGGTGTGCAAAGTGTTATTAATTAAGCACAAAAGTGCTGGTAGGAATATGCTTGAGATGATTAGGGCATTCATGTTATCCAGATTTTAGCAGAGATTCAACTGTGGTACCCCTTGCGCAGGCGGAGAATGTGGCAGGCAAGTAATTTCTGTCCTGCAATGCTACCTAGCTAGTTAGGGAGTCCCAGGCTACAGATCAAAGTATATAATTATACTACAACTGACACACACATGTAGTAAATATTTTAACTAAGCCAAAATGTAAGTTTCAGTAAATGAGTTTCATTTGATTTGGACATGTACATCACAGACAATGAAAGGGTAGCGATGATAACACAAAAGACTGAAACTTTATGGCTAGCTACATACACATTACCCCATGGCTGGATAGTTACGAAACATATCCTACTGTTTGTAGCTGCAAACTATCACAGAATATAGTTTACCTGCAATGTCCTACACTTGGTGTGTGGGAGGGGCTGAGGGCCAATCCACAATCCTCTGGAAACACCTGGAAAATAACGCAGCAAGTAGCTGCAAAGACAGTCTCCATTGAATGTACCGATCATAGCAACTTACTGACCATCGCTGATTCATTCAGTAAAGTAGCATCATTCTTTTTCAGAGCTGCACTTGATCCAACCAGCTTGCTCGGTCTCCTCGACAGCCGGGTGCACGTGATCTAGCTGGCTCGATGAGACCTCCGAAAACAGCTCGCATAAGAGGTAATCTGGTCCATTTTATTCACGAAAACAGATCTATAAGGGTAAGGATACCCTTGGAACTCAAAAAAAGTTAAACCTATGGCCGTAGACTCGCTTCTCTGTCCTAGCAAGTTGAAGGCTCTGGCTCAATCAACAAGAGCACGTGAGAGGGGCCTGAGAGCTTACACCAAGAAAGGCTGGAAAGCAACCTCAGAATGCTTGCAAAATCTTCAAAAACGATATCCAAGTCTCCACAGTACCTAGATACATCCTTGTAGGCTGAAAGCAGCTTGCATGGAACTCGTGTCTTGCAGAAAGCGAGCTTTTTCCCCCAGCAGTCTGTCATGACGTCATGGCTTCTACTTCATAATAGAAATTATATGGCTGAGGTAAAATCCTTCCAAAACGTGGGAAGACGGTCCTAGCTGGACTAGTAAAGGGTAAGAGAGGCTTAAAACAACCACAAAAGCCTAACACTAGTGATTTAAAGCCTAGATGTAAGCTTTCTTGAGCAATCCAGGACCACTTTTCTTGATACCTTGTTGGGCCACTATGGCCACTGGGCACCAAGGGTGTGCTAAAGTTGGAACACGAATCGCTGAAAATCTCTGAAGCGCAGGCGTGTTGCAAACTGGAACCAGAATGGGTGGTTGGCATGACTTGTTCTCTCTGTGCAATGCAGATTTGAGAGCTGTAGCGCTTCCATGGACTGGGATAGCAGCCGATTTGTTGACTACTTCATCCATTCGATATGGCGACTTTGGTACAAAATCTAGCAGAACTCCTCTAAAAGCTAACAGATACAAATCAAACCTGCAATTTGAAAAGAGCTATCACCTATCAATAGTTTAGCGAAAACCTAACTAAAATATCTGCATTACGTCTGGAGATATGAGCCATCAAAAATCACAAACAAGCACACCACCTAGCGTTCACTCAACCTTCAATGAACCCTTAGGAATCAACGCGAGAAGTGATCCTGGTCACGTGAGATTTTTACGAAGAGGTCCGGTAGTGTTTACTATAAAAGTAATCGCCCTGGCGGCATATTGCATTCGACTCTCACAAGTCTCAGCGCTCCAAAGAAGAAGAAGAAGAAGAAGAAGAAGAAGCCTACGCCTCATCGATCTCAAGATGCCTACTACGAAGGTGGAACAGAAGCCCAAGAAGCCCGTCAAGCCGGCGGAGCACCCTCCCTACGCCGACATGATCAAGGCAGCCATTACCTCGCTCAAGGAGAGGAGCGGTTCCAGTCGCCAGAAGATCATCAAGTACATTGGAGCCAACTACAAGGTTGGAGAGGGCTTTGAGACTCACGTCAAGATGGCCCTCAAGCGCGGTGTAACCAAGGGATGGCTCGTGCACACCAAGGGTGTTGGTGCCTCTGGTAGCTTCAAGCTAGTGAAGAAGACCGCCGAAGAGAAGCCAAAGAAGAAGCCGGCTGCCAAGAAACCCGTGGCCAAGAAGCCAGTAGCAAAGAAGCCTGCTGCTAAGAAGGCTACTGGTGCTGCAAAGTCTCCAAAGAAGCCAGCTGCAAAGAAGGCCACCAAGCCAGCAGCAAAGAAGCCTGCTGCTAAGAAGGCTACTGGTGCTGCAAAGTCTCCAAAGAAGCCAGCTGCAAAGAAGGCCACCAAGCCAGCTGCACAGAAGAAACCGGTGACAAAGAAACCAGCAGCGAAGAAACCGGCAGCAAAGAAGCAGACAGCAAAGAAGACTGCCAAGAGTCCAAAGAAGTAAACTGTTACTCTGAACTAAACTCTCTATTTCCTTCCTTTCTTTTTTTTCTCCACACGGCTTTTTTAAAAGCCACCATATTTCAAAAAGATTCACCTTACAGTGCTACTGTAGTTTCATTGGATGCTTTTTAATCCACCCGTCTTTCCTCAGCAGTTTCTTGTGCAAAATTTTTTTGTCTGACATGTTAGATGTCCTGTGTAGTTGTCCTTGTACCTTTGTCCTGCAAAAGTTTATTACCTCAAACTGCAATCGACTCAGCGCGAGCGCGAAAGAACAGTAGCTACGCCCACCTTATCATTATGCGTAGTAGCCCCGCCACAGTTATGTTCACGCGACAGTCAGGCGCATCTCAGCTGACCTAAGATGAAGCCGGATTGTTTTTTGTTTGCTTGAGTAGCTGAGGCATGCTGCATGCTTAAAGCAAGAGTTTCGCAGCCGTACCTACTGAGTTGGTTAGGGGAGCGCTATGGCAGGCAAAAGAGAGGAAAAGTCGATGTTTGGACGCATAGTGAGCACACTGACCAGAGGTTCAAGGGTACCTACTCCGCACTACGAGCAGAGGCCCGCAGCCGAAGACCTGGGGTTAAAGACTCTACGGCAGGTCTACCGTCACTATACACACATAGACAACTCAGCCAGCAAAGAACGACAGTTGTACAAGTTACTCCCACTTTTCTGCAAAAACTGCTCCAATCTAACCGGTCAAGAGCTGGTTACAAAGTTTCCAGAGGCGTTTGACTTTGCAGAGAACGTAGCCTTTCTGTTTGTTCGACATGTGACCCAACTGGCCCAGAGCACTAACGCAAGAGCTGGTGCCACCCTACTGCAATATTTTCAGGCAGGTAGTGGGGATGATGCGGAGGGACCTTCTGATACTGGGTTAATTGTCCTGAGAGCGATCCAAATTCTTGCCAATGGGACTGAACCGTTGATTGCAGCTATGATGTCTTCCAATCTGGCATCCATCTTGGTCCGCTGTATCCACTTATTCCTAGACCTCCCACCGCCGGCAGTGCCTGTGCCCGAGAGAGGTCAAGGGGAAGGTAAGTACTTGCTCTAATTAAGGCACACCTGGAAACGAGTGTTTGATAACCAGTCCCCATCCAGCTACTGTAGTATGAATGGGTAAAATTGTGTAGTACAGTTTGATTTAGGGCGAGAGAAACTAAATTGTGTATGGGTTTATGGAGAACTTCGTGATATGAATAGCATATTACCTGAAGATTTATTATGTGCACATGCTCTGGTAGTATCTCCCTGTATCATCTTGATTGTGTTACATAGTATTGCATTTAGGAAAATCCCCAAGGGGGGCAATAGCAGATTGGAAGACATTTTGGTGGGGCACACGCCCCTGAAGGAAAATACATTTTGCCCCCCCTCCGCTAAATGAAACCCTGACGGTGCTCCCCCTCCCCAAGTGATTAGAAAAACCAGTGTGCTGTTTCAAGGCGTACTCAGCTCTGCAATGGTGTTCTTTTCATTGTTTCCAATTACAAGGTTGGCTGTGCCTCTGCTGTTCTCCCTCACTCAGTAACTTCTCTCACCCTTGTCTGTTGTTAGCCCTTACAGTAATGCGCTCAGGCTCCCCCACTTTTCCGCTATGATCTAATTGGAGGAAAAGTAGGCACTAAATGGAGAAATACATGGAAACATGCATGTTTTGTGCTTTAACTTTTATATGCACAAAAATGTGCACATTTTCATGTATTTGTTCTATTTAGTGCCTACTTGAAAACGATCCATTGACTTTTTCCTGTAATGGGAGGTAAAAGTGCTGTCCAGGAACACAAAAAAGATTCCAAACAAACAGGTGTACTTTGTTTTCCACTCGAAAACTGCATCAAACGTGTGTGTATTTTTCCATTTATTGCTCACTTTTACGCTAATATATGGATGCACATGGTCAAAATAGCAACCAAAAAAATGGTCTCGATAACATTCTACCGATATCGTTTGTCATTTTATGGAACCTCTACCAGGAAAGGTCTAGTGTGGTTGTGTTGTGTTGTGTTGGTGTGTGTGTATGTGTACGTATGTATACCTGTGACACAGCCTTGTTTCTGGTTCCATTGCCTCGCCTGGGCAATTAACAACAGAAAGAGGTTAAGCTGATGTAGAGTGGTTAAGAGGTTGGTTAAGAGGTTGGTGTGGAGGTGATTTTGGCTGATGTTTTGGCTGTAACTAACTAGTGCCTACATGGTAGTCCATGCAGAGGGCCTCGCGGACCCGGGAATCGAGTTGCATTACGCTGCTCAGCTGACCATTCAGCCAGTCCGAGAGTTTGAGAATGGCGGTCATCACTTTCCTGCTGCCGAATCAGCCTTTACCCGCTGTCAGTGAACCTCCTGCCGATGTTCCCTCCTCTCCTCACTACCACTACATGTACACATGTTCTTCTGTGTTAATGCACACATAGCCGCTGCCTAGCCTCTCTGCAGGCAACTCCATCGTGTATACGGTCTTTGGCTCTACTGTACATGAATGGAAGCAAGTATGTTTGAATAATTTTATTTCTGTAGCATTACTTAGCTATATACATACATGCACGGGGTCGCCATGCAACACGATTAGTTGCCTTGCTTCCCACGGCAATAAATGGTCAGGAATTAAATGTATGTTTATACTACAGGATTGTTATTTTAGTGTGGGAAATGAAGGCATGTGAGTTGGAAAATTAGAATTTCTGCCCCCCCGCCCTCCTTCCCTCCCTCCCTCTCCATTTCATGAACCTTATAGAAGGAAATACAGGAGTAGACGTGAGTGAGGGGAGGGGAATTTCCCTGTACTATCTTCATTGGATAGTACTTTCACTTTATCATAATGCCAGAAGCAAAGTAGTGAGAAAAGGGGCCTGTTTTTGGCTTACTGTTACAGTAAGTACAAGTGGTGCAACAATGGCAACCTCATAGAATGCAGCAACCCATACATGTATACCCCCAACTTCCCAGGAGTTCCTGTGAAGCTAAATCTTGTGTGATAGGAGAAGCCTATCTCTGTTTAAACATCTGTATTTAAATTGGCAATGCTTCCTTTTCCCCCAGGCCATGTTTGGCTAGCACTAATATCTTTAGTTGGGGTTGACAAATGAAGTCTGATTTGTACACTCATCGCCGAGTGGGAAACCAAAATCTTCTGTAAATTTGTAGATATCTAATTAAGGCTATACACGTAGTTGTTGTTTCCAGTGATAACGTTTTATTTATTTTCCCTCCCCTCCCCTCCCCTCCCCTCCCCTCCCCTCCCCTCCCCTCCCCTCCCCTCCCCAGCATTACTCTCTCCCACGGAGGATGAGGAGGTTGGAGAGGAGGAAGAAGACGGGCATGGCTCCGAGATGAGCCGCAGGATCGCTCTCCAAAAACTTATGAGTTTGGTTCTCAATAGGTATGTGGACATGTGCTGAGTAGCCTGAGCTGTTACATGTACATGTATGTATGTACATGTATGTATGTATATACACATGGAATATAATTTTGCACTCCAAAAACAGTTCTCAGTAGGTAGTATGTGGGCGTGTGCTGATCGAACATCCTTACATGTATGTATGTATGTATGTATGTATGTATGTATGTATGTATATACATGTGGAAAATAAATTTGCACTGAGCATGCATGACAGTGTGCACCCGGCTGGTCTTAAGATTGCTTAAGCAAACCTCTGCACTATCACTCCACTATGTGTACTAAAACTTGTGTTAAACACAATGCAGTGCTTATTTAAATACAGCAACTGTCATCATGCCATTTTTATAGCTATGTATACATGTTGAATTGTACAACAGACGTATGAGTAATGATCATATGTAGCATTCCTGTGTCGAAATCGAATATTATTCCATCACGTATTTCAATCACGTCACTGTGTTCAAAGTGCAGTGCCTCTGAACTTCCATTAAGGGTGGGGCTCATACGGCGCAGCAGCAGCGTAGACCGTAGCGCGTATGAGCCCTGCCCTCAACGAATTTAAAGTTCAGTGATACAGTGCTTTGAACGCAGTGACACGATTGAAATACACAAGGGAATAATGTCCGATTTCTACACGAGACTACGTCCAAGCCAGTAGTCTACAGCCAATAAAGATAAAATTTCTACTAGCCCTCAGCAATCAATACATAAAACTTGTGATGGCTATACAATGTATTTCCTTTTCGTTATTGCATAGTCTCTCTTTATGTGCATGTGTGAGTAATTGCATTCCATTGATATGTGTGAATGAAGAATACAGTTATAATCACGTATTTCAATCACGTCACTGTGTTCAAAGTGCAGTGCCTCTGAACTTCCATTAAGGGTGGGGCTCATACGGCGCAGCAGCAGTGCCAGGTTCAGAATGCCTTCTTTCAACCTGGCATGCAGGAGCAGCCTGAGTCTGTTTTTGATCGAGATTTTTGTTTGGCTTTGAGTCACCACCACGTTAGTGTGAAGAGCCCCTGAGGTAAGTTAGTGCTATAGCTGGTGTACCGGTGATGGCTTGTGTACCATGGCAACGGTAATGTTGTGACTGGGCAGGCTGCAAAATAATAAGCACAAACTATTGACTGTGATTCACAATGATTTGCACTCTTATGCTATAGCTCATGACGTGTGCTATGTCAGGTTTCTCTTATCCGCATTTGTTTGTTGTGTATGTTTTTTCTTGCCCTAGGCTCCTTCGTAACGCCTCTGCAGTGGATAATCTTTTGCGGTTCGGCAGTGGCGACCTGTCTCTTCTCTTCGGGGCCATCTCTTCGCCCTGCCCCCAGTACAACAAGATCTGGAGGAAGACGGCTGGTGACTGTCTCGTTACTATTTGCAGGTGTGTGTGTGTGTGTGTGCACGTGTCTCCATGTGTGTAAGAGTGTGCATGTGTGTGTGTTTGTGTGTATGTGTGTGTGCAGGTCTCTGCATATGTGCACTCTGTGTGTGTGTGTGTGTGTTTGTGCATGTGTCTCCAAGTGTGTCGGTGTGTACGTATGTGTGTAGGTCTCTGCATTTGTCTCTGTGTATGCGCATCTTTGTGTGTGTGTGTGCATGCATGTGTGTGTATGTCTATGTGTTAAAATGTGACTGTCGGTAAAAGCACTAGGTGAGATCTGGAGCCCATAGAACGCTTTTATTGTCCTCGCCTCACTTGGAAATTACTTATACTGATTAGCTCTGAAGGTTATGAAGTGCTGGCTTCTGGTAGCTACTCCCCTGGGGCCTCTCTGTGCCAGAAGCTGCATGCATACATCGAAGTGATGTCTATGGTGAAAAGCAAAAGAGTACAAACATCCGTTGTGTGACAAAGCAAAATTGGAAAGCAATTGACAAACTGTATTTTCATCCACTGTAGCAAAAATTGTACACACGGGCTTGGGGGAGAAGAGTACGTAGGTGATTTTTTTTACCAGCCAGGGTGTATGCGAAGCATATGCTCAGCTGGTGCTAAGATTGCTTTATCTTCCCTCATCTTTATCTGCACTTATGATGTGTGCCAGGTTATGTCATTACGTTACTATGCCACTATTAGCCACGAGCACAGTGGAAGCTACTGAGCCCAAAATAGGCCAAGGGTATGTCAAGCTAGCTCAGTTTGGTGTTGCCTAGATGGAGAACAAAGTGGTATATAGGCACGTAGCGATGATTCTTTAGTTTTGATGGAAGTGTAACGAGTCAGTGCTTTCGCTGGAAGCTGTGCAAGATGAGACAAGCTGATCCATTTCACATCTGCTTTTGGCAATGATTGACCTGCTGATGAGGGCAACATTCAGTTGGATGATTTATGTAAAATAGCCGGCCGGTTTTGCATTTGAAATATTGTAATTTTCTATTTCTCCCGACCTCTTCTGCCCTCCAGGCGCAGCCTGAGCGGCGATGTCATCAACTTCATCCACAGCAAGGGCTGCATCAAGTTCTGCATCCACAACATCACGGTGGCCTGGGACCAGCCGCCGCTGGAACTGGTGGAGATCCTCGCGACCATTTTCTGCTGTCTCAAGGACTCTTCCGACTTCTCACAGGTGAGTGCCGAGCGGGAAGCGACTCGCTTGTGATCTCCTTTCAACTGTACTGCACGTGCAAGCAATGCTGCACCCACAGAAAATGTTTGCAATAATAATTAATCATATACATACAAACACAGATTCTCCATGCAACACAATTAATCGCCTCACTATTCTGTGTTTGTATGTATATTAATGCTACAGGAATGCAATTATTGTAAACATTTTCTGTGGGTGCGACATTGCTTGCACGTGCAGTACAGTTGAAAGGAGATCACATGCAATCTGTGAAAATGCGGATGTGTTCCTCTCGACTTAGGGAGCGCTCTTTACTGCGTTGTTAGCTTCCTCTTGTCGGCCACAGTGCTAGATCATGGCCCTCTGGCGTCTGGAAGAGTGTTCACCATGCAGACTATAATCTTCTTCGAGATTCTCCGCTGATAATCGTGTATTCAATATTTTGAGATTCTCCGCTGATGATTGCGCATTCAATAAATTTGAGATTCTCCGCTGATGATCGCGTATTCAATAATTTTGAGATTCTCCGCTGATGAACGCGTATTCAATATTTCGCAAGTTCTTATTTTTGTGCCAGCAATCAGGCCTGCGAAATTTTGTACCATACAAAAATTTTCCACTATACGGTACTAGGTATTCCACACGTGCCAACCCTACCTCCCTTCATGCAGGTCCTCCTGGATGACTTCTCCACTTGTGGTGGTTACAAGTTTCTCTTTCAGTATCTCCTTCACCTCGAGCGGATGGGGACCGATGACGCCAGGGACGCGGAGAGAAACGTGGTGCTCCTCACGTCCACTCTGGTCTTGTCGGGCTTCCTCAGTCTTGAGCCCACACTCAACGACGGAGGCCCATTCCAGGACTCTGGGTTTTCCATTCCAGTGCCAATTGGAGACGGTTAGTGGCTTGGTGTTGTTGTGGATGGACTGTATGTTGGGAACAAAAATTGAAACATTATGTAATGGGGTTAAATTATACAAGCAAACAAGCATGTTCTTGTGTTTTCATACATGAAAGCACGTGTTCTCTTGTTTTATTGCTCTTACCCCATAGCTAGCTATACCTTGGCTCCTATGTGGATTAATAATTAGAATGAAACTGCTTGATATCAGGGACAAAGCGCATGAAAACTAAAAGACATCTTAATCGTTATGCAATCTTTAAGCTCTAAATCCCACCCATCCTAATTATTTAAAAAACCCTTAACCCTTAATATGTACATGTACTGCCACATACCCTAAATACTAATGTTCACTAATCTAATTAGGCACATAGCAACATAATAAATGAAGTAGAAAAGAGCTCTGACTGCAACAAAGAGAACCCAGGACCAGGAAAGAACCAGAAAGCCACCCAGTCCGTGACCGCACAAAATTAAAACATTGAAAGTTAATTATTAATAAAAAAGGGAGGGGACCAAATAGGTCTTTCCTCTGTTAAAAGCTTCCAGGAGGAAAGTTCCTCGGTTCTGGTTTGATCATGAGATCTCACCAAAGCCAGCAGGGCCTCCATCAAAATTTTAAAAAGTTAAAAAGCTTATAAACCCTTAAAACATAAAAGCAGTCCCAAACCAAGTAGCCCCCAGTTCCCCCCCCCCCCCGGCCCCCAGCTCCCCCCGGCCCCAGGCCCTCCAGTCACATTCCAGATTTTTTTAAAAAGAGAGAGAAGTTTGTTTAGAAAATGGAAAGATAAAAGAACTGTTACAAAACATACACCATCTGGAAATATAAAAAGCACTGAATGCCTAGCCTTGAGAACAAGGACTGGTGGGTTAAAGAGACTTTGAAGGCTAGCCAACTCTCCCCACTCATTCAGTGCAAGCTCTTATAGCCTAGTATTGGGGACCTAGTTCATGTAGTGGTATACAAGGTATAGTTACTTAGCTTTTAAGCTCCAGTGAACTGTGGTAGGTTGTTAGAATTCACTTCACCATCTCCCAAACTTGCATTTCAAACTGTCTCTAAAATTTTAAAAGAACACTAACAGCTGTAATATAAGGCAGCCTATGACATCATTTCCTGTTCCTATCTAGAGCACCCCATTTAACTTTATTACCTAACTGTAACCAACCTGTCAAGCCTATTTACGGTATTCAGTGCCAATGGTATACTATCTTTAATATGTTGTTTTAGTGCTATCTTAAATTTAGCAATTATTTACCACTAAACCTCTTAAAGTAGGAACATAATTGATCATATTTGTAGCCTTGTTTAAGCAATCTGGTGGTTAGTATACGGTGTCTCTCCCTAAAATCTTCATACTGAACACATATTCTACCTATCCTAACCAGCTGGGAGATGTATACACCATAAGCAGGTTTGGTGGGCATGACTCCGATTAAAACGGCTTGTCCTTGAATAAAAAGGACAAAATAATATGATGCCTTATAAGGACATAACTGTGCTCGATATCTTTGAATACGGCAAAGTCAGCTCATGTATGTACATGTTAATGTGGTTGTATATGAGCTAGACTCTCTACACTGGAAATGTGAGAGCAGATGCCTTGCTGACCAATCAGATTTAGTAGCTCATTTTAGCTACTAGCAAACGTACATCTGCACATTTTGGCTTTACTTTACTCTATGTGCTGTATTTGCTTTATCCCCATGTGGTGTGATAGTAGATATTATGTTACTGTGAACTATTTATCCTATCACTTTTTTGGGGGAGGGGGGGGGGCTTTATCTCGATACATTATATGTGAACGTACTATGTTCAGTAAGCTTTCTGTTGTTTGGTGTATTACTATGGCCGACAAACACAGTGGAAGCTACTGGAAGTTTGCAGGCCCAATAGGCCAAGGTACGTCAAGCTGGCTTAGCTTTGTAGTGCTTAGATGGTGGAAAAGTGCTAGGTAGCAAGGAAACTTTTGTTTTTGTAAGTTCTTGCAGCGAACTGGAAGTGCACTGCGAAATTGCTGAGTCGTTTGTGTGAAAATACCAGGCTGGTTTTTAGATATCATATTACAGTTTCACCAAAATGTCTTCACGTGACCCGAGAGTCTTGGGGAAAAATGTGATCCTCACACGACTACGTTAGCAACTGCTAATTAATAATTACATACCGACACCACCCCTAGCTAATTAAACGATGCTTATTCGTGTAGCTACTGTAGTAGCATCCTTAGGCATCCTTCTTCCCGATCTAGGCCTTGAATGTCATTGCTTTTGAGTATCGAATTCGATGGCAGGCTGCGTACAGCGAAACTGATGAAGTTAAGTAGCTATTAATAATTGTATTTTTCTAAAATTTCTTGTTGCTATGCGTACCTCATGTTCGGATATTTTGGTGAAACTGTATTGACTTTGTTATCATTCATTGAGTGACTACAGAAGTTTTATAGGAGCACACGACTAATGAAATGTTGTTCCTAGTGATCAATTATCACTGTGTCACTGTTGCTCAACCTCAGGATCAAGTGTGAAGAACGTCGATGCCTTTCGTGTCCTCCAAGATGCCTTCCTGAGCTCCAACTCCAGCCACTTGGGGAAGACTATCATTGACAGCATCCTGAACGTGTTTCGCTCTGACCCCGCCAACTACTTCATTCTAGAGCCGCAGCACACCCTGCCCAACTTTCTGGAGGTGTTGCTCACCAAGAATGACGATGTACAGGTGCGTACATGTATATTGTGGTGTGAATACGGTAGAGACCGGTTAATAGGCGCATACAGTTATTAAGCGCATAATTTTTTATAAGCGCATACTGTCTTCCTGTTATTTTGTATTAATTAATTGGCGCATCTGCTAGTTACACGTCAAGATTGTGTATGCCGTGTTTGCGAGTTAGTGAGACAACGAGATGGCACGCGCTGAAGCACCTCGCACTCTCCAAGCTACTGTGGATAGCCAGCCACCCGACAAACAGAAGAGAAAGAGCGAGACTAAGCTGAAGGTGATCGAAATCGGCACACAGCAAAACGGTTGTGATCGTTTCTCTCCTCGCGCGTAAGTTGCAGAACCTCGCCAACAGTAGGCGACCGTAATCTCTTGTAGATATGGTGACCTCGAACAACACTCTCGTGCAGATACGCAGCAGCATCTTCATCGGTTAGACTTGCCATGATCTAATTTTTTTCAATAATCGCATACCGTCCAATACCGTCCTATAATCGCATACCGTTAATAAGCGCATATTTATAATAAGCGCATGGTTTCTTGCCGCTGAACACGATAAGTGCATGCGCCTATTAACCGGTCTCTACGGTAGACCCTTTTCTGCTATGATGTAATGTGGGAAAAAGTAGGCGCTAAATGGAAAAAAATACACGAAACATGCATGTTTTTGTGCTTTCGTGTATAAACATTACATGCTATTAGGCGGATATGTCTTTAGCCATGGTACAAAATAGTCCTTTGCTAAAGGGTTAAATTTATTCACGTGAGAGCGTGGCATTGTTAATCGTTGCTGGGGCGAGAAATCACCTGACTTCTGGCCATGCCTATTTGCCAAACTGCATGAAAGCACAGAAAACATGCATGTACATGTATCTTCTCCATTTAGTGCCTACTTTCCCTACAATTACATAATAGCGGGAAAGGTATCATTGTGAAGTAGTATGTGAAGTAGTGGTGAATAGACCATTAACATATACTGTCATTATCATCACTGCTCACTAATTTGTTGGATTGGCTGGATTTTTCCCGAACCTAATCTCTGCTAAACTTGAATCATAACTCAAATTAAATTTAAATGCGGTAACGTATTCAATCTCTGAGATATACATCACTGAAATTTTCCGTGGAGAATGTACCGCTGGGGGTAACTTCTGTCCCCTCCCTATGGAAAATTAGCATCCATGTACATGTATTTCACTGATGCATATGATCAAGCTATAAAGTTGAAGTATCATTTTTGCAGCATCTTTATAACATTTTTGTTGCATGTTGGCCATATTCAGAAAATTTGACAAATTCGCATGGTGCTGATGACACAGGCAAAAAATTGTTTATTGCTGTGTCGGTGATATAGCATACACACACATGTATGGCATGGCATGCAGAGGAGTATTACAATTGTCTAATTGTTCTATTCACCACCACTTACTATGTACTAATTCATGGCCCTAGTCTTTATATATACACCACTTGTATGCACTATTGAGCAGAGTTCTCGCATGGTTGCTACTGGGAGATCTGCTGGATTACACCCATTTTCTACCCAATGCAGCAAACAGATAGACAAATACAAGACAGTCTTTTATATCACATAATGCGCATAGGCAAGGCAACTGTACACAAGAAAAAGGGAAATGAACATACAAATTAAATTATGAGTAATGTCCCTTGCAGGCTCACGTATTCCTACTGCTGGAGTTTGTGATGGTGGAGCTGAACTACGTGCCGACTGCTGAGCTCACTAGCCTGGGGCTACTGCTGCAGGAGAAACAGTAAGTGCATGGACAGTAGGAGATGTGCACATTGTACATGTAGTATTTTGTATGTCAATAATGTATTTCATATGCGTGACTGGATTTGTGAAAATGGACCAAATCCCGCATTTCTAATTTTTACCAATTTTCACGCAAAATCAAACATTACTCCATCATGTATTTTGATTGCGTATGTGTGTTCAAAGCACTATATCTCTGAACTTCCGATGAGGGCGGGGCTCATACGTGCTGCGTAGAAGCCTCATATTGACGCTACTACTCCATAAAGAGCCTGGGAACGAGGCTAGCTCTATCTAGCAGACCATCTCTCCTGAACTCTGACCTTCCTACTTCCCCTCCTCCTCAGGCACCCAAAGACCGTCTCCCTCGTCCTGAACTTTCTCCTCCGTCTCATCAGCCACACGGCGGAGTACAAGAAGATCTTCCGCGAGGTCGGCATTTTCACCATGCTCATCAACTTCCTCAAGAGCTATGCTGAGGACATCGGAGAAGTCAAGAGGGACTTGAAGGAAAAATTAAGTAAGTGTGCGTTAGTGTGTGTATAGGAGTATATGTATATAGTGAGTATTGTGATCGAAGCAGTATTGGGATCTTGGATGGTATTTAACCAAAAATTTATTTGCTGTATTTTCTTTTGCTCTTGTTCTCTGCCTGGAAGTCTTACAAGCTCTGCCTGCGTCTGTGAGTGTGTGGTCAGTGGTGAAAGTGCTATGTACCTATTATTCAAGGAATTTAAGGATCGAGTATCCTTAAACAGGGCCTTGCCTGGGCATCCATTGGACTATGCTATAAATTCATCACCTGGGTTCCCAATTTTATCATTCCACCAGACAATATCAGGTCTCATACCTTCTTCCCCTCCCCTCCCTCCCTCCCTCCCTCAGCCATCCCAGCCAACGCTCGGCCCTCCAGTGGCATGTCTTCCCCCAGCCTCCCTTTGGAGGACCTCCACGGAGCGGAGGAGGAGTGCATCTTCCTACTCATGGAGTGCCTCAGAGCCACCATTGAGGGTGAGCACTTAAAACTTCATGTATTAGTGTAGGTAGCTACTTAGAAAAAGATAACTTGTAGTTTACACTAAGGGCACCTGGATTGTAATAAGCAACAGTTTGAAAACGGTAGGCTTAGGCCATGGTAAGTAAATTCATTTTTTCTCAGGCACAACTTCCTCTAGTTTGGAGGCTGCACTGTTTTTTTATTTATTTAATTAATTAGTGGGGAAATTCTCAGGAAAGCCACAAGACACAACCACCTGATGGCTCCAGATACAATAGCAGCCTCATTCCCGGGCTCCACTCCCCAACTTTCTCGCACACGTTACGAAAAAAGCTGGGGAGTGGAGCCTGGGAACAAGGCTAATACAATAGATGGACGTGAGTTGACACAGTAGAAGCAGTATCTGCCCATTTGTGCATGCGTAATTGGTAACCTTTGAACTTAATTAGAAAAACAGAAAGTAGTGGTTTCTACTATATCTGAGGCGGGCGGGCCTGTGAAACAATGAATTTACTTACCATGGCCTTACATCTAATTTAGTGTACATGTATATTATTTACTGGATACCCTATTCTTGTTAATCTCTACATTTGGATGTCTCCTCCCCTCCCCTCCCCTCCCCTCCCCTCCCCTCCCAGGCAAGCGGGAGAACGGTCAGATGTTTCGTGAGTTAGGGGGAACCAAGTGTACCCTGGCTCTGGTGAACTACAAGATTTGGTCTCGATTCTGCGCTCGCACAGCAATGAGCGGTCTCCGTGGACGTCCGACTGGCCCTGACGGCTCTCACTTGGTCTTGATGCCGCCTCCGTCGCTCGGCGGAGGTGGTAGCGGTGGTGGGAGCCGGGGAGGGCCGGTTGGTAGCTTCGCTCGGACGTCTTTGAGCCATTCTTCGCTGCAGCGTCATGCTCCTCGTCGCGTCATGCGCCTGTCCCCAAAAGCATGCAGTTGGTCCATTCCATACTCTCGAGCTCAATTAGAATTTAGAAAAACAGACTATCAGCGCCTGTCATCGACAATTTTACACACTACAGATCACTGCCAGTCATTGCTGGAAAGTTCTCGAACACTATTTACCACCCCGACGAGTTTTTACGTTCGCGGGTCACAGGTCAAAGTACATCCGGGAGCGCTTCCGTCTTCGGTTTCGTCACACACGGTCAAAGTTTTCGGTTTCGTCACTGGATACCCTATTCTTGTTAATCTCTACATTTGGATGTCTCCTCCCCTCCCCTCCCCTCCCCTCCCCTCCCCTCCCCTCCCCTCCCAGGCAAGCGGGAGAACGGTCAGATGTTTCGTGAGTTAGGGGGAACCAAGTGTACCCTGGCTCTGGTGAACTACAAGAAGCCTAGGAGAATGGCTCTCAGACTCCTCACTCAACTCATCCTGCTACCTGGTAGGCCAAGCCAAGGTTTCCAAGCCGTGATGCATGTGTCGCTTTGCTGCTGGAGAGCCTGGTACTTTCTGTCGCCTGATTTAATTATGCATGCATATGGGTGGAGACCAGTCGCAAAATGGCTGCACTTCTGTGTCTTTCGCTGGAGAGATTGTTTCAGTACTCAGTCTGTGATACAAATGGGCTCCGAAGAGTAGTTACATGTACAGGAAGTGTAGATTTCACTGGCATCCTTTGTTGTCTGACAACTGCATCACCCATGCAAAAAAAAATTCTTCTACCCTACCCATCACACACCAGAGACATTATAGTGACATGCTAGCTTTATCTCTAGGCCCACGTGTGTGTTTGTGGGGAGTATAATCTCCGGCATGTACTAGGCATGTATATTTATACCCCCTCCCACACACACATATACACACACACACATACGCACACACATACACATACACACACCCACCCACACATACACACACCCACACACACACACATACACACCCACACCCACACATACACACCCACACATACCCTCCCTTCCCCCCCCCCCCCCCCCCAGATGGCTCAGTGGACTTCAATGCCCTTCTAGACCAGCTGAACACCTCTGCCCAGACAGCAGTGGTGGTGAAGATCGAGATACTGCAGACAGTGCTAGGTGTCTTCCAGCTGGACTCGGGGAAGAAGGCCGTGTTTCGAGAGGTGTGTGGCTTCCATTACCTCATCTCTGTGCTGGCTAGTCTCATAGGAAGCCTGGCACCACGAAGGAGTACACCCTGGATTGGAGGTGAGTGGGTGTGGCCATGTGAGTGGGTGTGGCCACGTGAGTGTCACATGGGGAACATGTGAGCATCACATAAGTGTGATCTATGAAAGTCAATAGTGGTTGTCATGTGATAAGTGCAGACATGCAAACAGACAATCAAACAGATGTAGAAAACCACCAATAAGCTTTGTGTGGGCTAAAAATTTTCATCATGCCCATAGCTATAATAGCTATAGTGAAGCATGCACATGGGCTAATGAACACCCACTTTTGAACTTATTTATGTGTTCGTGTCATAAATTTTAGTCTCACATTAATGTCATGTGATTGTCATATGAGTATCATGTGAATGATCTATTAGAAGTGTGATCTCTCGTGCCTCCTCAGTCCCTCGGACGGACATCCTCCATCTGGTGCAGCTGGTGTTCACTATCATGACGACAGCCATGCAGGATGATCCGGCCAACAGGATGTTTTTTGAGACCAATGTGAGTGTGTGTGTGTGTGTGTGTGTGTGTGTGTGTGTGTGTGTGTGTGTGTGTGTGTGTGAGTGTATATGTATGTGTGTGTGTGTATGCATTGTGTCTGAAATGTGTGCATGTGGATGGTGTGGACATGTACATGTACATGCACATTCATGCCTGCATGTGTGTGTATGTGTGCTTGAGTGTATGCACATGAGCAGTTCAGTATAATTTGTGTTCATTTGAAACACCATCTGTCATGAAAGCACCAGTACATAGCCTGACAGAAGAATTTCAAGCACCATTATGTTCAGATATGTGTGCAATGCCTACAGATACATGTAGGTACAATTTAATGGTTGGTCAATCTCACATTTAAGACTTGGAGTCTACCAGGATGCGTTCCCCAGAGGACAGAACCAAGATGCTCAGTAGCTTTCACTGTGCCCATGGCTGTGGTGGCATGGTAACTCAATGACATGGTGTTAGTGCATGCGATAAGTGCAGACATGCAAACAGACAGTAAACAGATATGGAAAACTATCAGTACGCTTTGTGTGGGCCCTGCTTGTACAAATTGTCTTGAGACTACAGAGGTATTTACATGTATGTACTCATTTGTGTGAATCTTATCTGCCTCTTCCTTTGCAGATCCGTTTCGACAGCTTCACAGCTCCACTGCAGCTGCTGGGCTGCTTCGTAAAGGAGTTGGACTCCTTCAACTCCAGCACCGACCTCAACTTAAACACTTCAGGTATGCCGGTCCCCGCCCTCCACCCCTCCCCTTCCAGTTTGTTTTGCCTTTGAGTGGTTATTAGAAGTGTGGGTAATTTAGGAATAAGTGCATGAGCAATATAGGCAGGGTAATTGCAAGTGCAACGAGTGTAATTATTGCCAAACTGCACAAGAATCAATGTGAATTCATATCGTCATAGAGATATGCTGTTAGTGTTGGCCGAAATGGATAGAAGTTAATTTTGATTGGCCATTAATTTATGGGGCAATTGGGTTCATTGGATCCTTTTCTTATGATGTAAGTGGGGTGGTAGGCACTAAATGGAGTCATGTATTTTCTCCATTTAGTGCCTACTTCTCCCCCATTAGATCATTTGTGGACTGCATTGAACAGAAAATGGACAGCTATTATATGTGTACTCCGCATATATTGTCAGCCTTGTCCTTAATTCCCTGTTTTACCCGTGGCCATCAACTTCTCTAGGGAGCTACACCTCATTCAATGCTGAGTTTAAGACCTGGCAACCACCTAGTGACCAGATCGACGACAAGTTCTTCGTCCACTCGGCAGCAGAGATATTCCGCTACCTTCGAGACATGGCCCTGAACGTCCCACATGTGCAGTCGAAGTCTCTTCTCCTGATTGAACCGAAAGAGAAGATCATGACCATCTCTGCCATGATGTCAGCCTCCCGGTACCAGCCGGTGGCACACCTGGTTCATCCTGGTACGTAGGAATTGATGCATGCAGCCTTAATAGTCATTCGATAAAAATTTGATCCATTAGGGATTTCAGTAGCTATGATAATGATACTCCTTTTATTTCATGCATAACCAGTGTTTCATTTAGGATAATCCCCAAAGGGGGGGGCCTCTTCCCCCCCTCCCAAATAAAACCTTGAGAACAGGCATGCATGATTCCTTTCAAGTTTGAAGTAAATTGGATGTTTAATGGAGTAAATATGACCTTACAAACCTATATGGGCTCATAAAAAAGGGAAGTGTCTCCAGTGCAAATCTCTTTTAACGTAAGGACATACGTGTGTATATAAAGTTTATGAGGTCATACATTCCATTTAACGTTATGACTATAGAGTGGGCACACACACACACACACACACACACACACACAGGTGCCGTCCTTTGCATGGTAGATCTTCTTCCGGGGGTGAACTTGGAGCCCTCCTACCTCAGCCTGCTGCATGGGGACGACGGAGGACCCCTGTTGGAACAAGGAATGAAGAACAAGTCACAGGAGTCTCTGGATCAAGAGCTGATGAAGAGAACCCTTGAAGAGGAGGACATCTTTCCAGAAAAGGCTGCAGGCGAAGAAAAAGGGGACTCCAATAAGAATGCTTCAAGCGAGGACTTGCTCAGTGAGCCTAAAGCTGATGCACTGAACGCTAGTTTATTGGAAGATTTCCCCAGTGAAGATGTTGATGTTCCCATTCCGTGCGATTCTGATGGGAATGAGATTGAAGATTTTGAATCGGGAGAGAGGGAGAATGGAGATTCGGAATCGGACTGTACTCCTTCGAGGAAGAAGATTGAGTGGGAGGATGATTACGTCAGAATGCCTGCATCAGATGCCAAGAAGGTTGGGTAATGATAATGCTCTAGGCTGTGTATGCATGGTAGCTAGTATATTTACTTACTTATATAGCTAGTCTAATTGAAGTCATGCGTTTTGTCATAGCCAGTTAAAATTATCATGGATAACACATTTTTTACATGGGAACTTATGTTTCGAAATGTTGCAACCTGAAAAAAGGCATACACACATTTGAACACGTAACTGTATACCAGCTACTGTATTTTTAATGAAATGTAGACTATAGTATACTAGTTGTAGATTATAGTGTACTACTGTAGTATACTAGCATTTTGGGTTAGGGTAGTACCAAGGGCGCATCGAGCCGTCGATGCGCCCTTGGTAGTACTAATATGCCTACAGATTTGGGTATGCTTACATGTGCATGCATGGGAACGTTTCCTGCTAACTTCACCATTGTACCATGCTCTCGCACCCCTCCGTGTGCAGTGGTGCATGTTCTTGCAGGAGAGGGTGGTTGCTGAGATCTACACTCTTGCCATGACGGAGAGGAACCAGCAGGCTTTGTGCCAGGTGTGTGAGTGTGTGTGTGTTTTTGTGTGTGTATGTGTGTGTGTGATTGAGAAACCTGATTATGGACAAATCACATGGATATCGAGTGTGGTTTGGAGAAAAATTGTATGAGCAATATCTAATTGTTACTGTGTACTAACGAAGCAAGTGTACATGTAATTTTTCCTCTTGCAAGTGCAATTATTCCCAAAATTAATTGTGTATGATTCCATTTTATGTAGCTATAGCCTTTATTAATGTGGGCAATTATGAAAATAATTACACTCTTGGCTATAGGTATTATTACTGAATGAGTGTGTTATTCCTCCCTCCCTCCCTCCCTCCCTCCCTCCCACCCTCCCTCCTTTCCTGCTCTTTGTCCTCCCTTCCCTCTCCTCTTTCCCGTTCCCCATGTGCAGGTTGGTCTTCCCCAGCGCATGCTCCAGTGCTGTAGTGCAGTGCTAGCTGACGACGCCCACCCCCTGCACCAAGCCCTGGAGAGGACCTTTGAAAGGCTCTCCTACCAAGCCCTCACACCTTCAGACTTTAGGCAAGTTACATTTTATGCATAAGCCCACCTTCAGTATATCACTGATCCATAGAGCTCTAACTTTTGTCCATACCATACACAGTCATACAAATTAGGTACCCTAAATCACATTTTGTGTCGTGATACTGTGACTGTTATCAAGGTGATCGTCTCAGGGTTTTAAAAATGGGCCTAAGTGAATCCGGACTTTGGTATTGTAGTGTAATACCGCAGAGTTCCCACTGTGCGTTCTATTCCCATATTCTATACCAGTCCACAGAGTTCAAACTGTGCATTCTATTCCCATATTCTGTACCAGTCCACAGAGTTCAAACTGTGTGTTCTATTCCCATATTCTATACCAGTCCACAGAGTTCAAGCTGTGCATTCTATTCCCATATTCTGTACCAGTCCACAGATTTCACACTCCTGGTGTGAGTCAATATCTGGTAATATACGTATCACCCTACATATACAGGAACTTCCTTCGTTTGGGGAATCCCCTCTCCTGCCTTCTCAACAACATCACTCTGGAGGAACTTACAGAGGAGGGAGAGCGGAAAGCAGCAGGTAATGTATAATTTATAGATGTGTATACATTTTGGGGATGGGATTTAGAACTCAAAACTTCGTCTGTAAGTATGCATTTTTTTTATCTTACAGAAAGCCTTCACTGCACTTAAATAAAGTGCTTTGAAGAATCTGCATGTTGTGAGCTCCCTTTGCTCCGGCCCGAGGAAAGACTAGGCAGATTTTATGAATTTCTCAGGTTCTTGCCTGTGCAATTGGCCATTGAATTTTTTTGTGGGAGGAGAGTTCTTTTCTCTCTTCATCTTGATGATATGCGCTCCTATTTGTCAGTGCTCTCTACATGTAGTTAACCTCGTTCCCAGGCCGGGGCTACTCCCTTCTGTGTAGCCTGGGAATGAGGCTGTGCTACACTCACTGGTGTCTCTGGTATGAGATTTGATTGATTCTGGTATTCATAGCTTTTCTCAACACTTTGAGGGGAAGAGCCTGGGAACTAATGCATTATGTCACGCTTATTGTTGCATTGTATTATGTGACATCAATGCATACCAAATGATTTAGTTGAAAACATTTTGTCGTGTATTCCTAGCTTCTCTCAACACTTTGAGTGAGAGAACCAGGGAGCTAATACATTATGTCACGCTTATTGTTGCATCATGTGATATAACATCAAGCACACCAAAAGATTCGTACCTGTAATTGAAAAACATTTTACCTTACGACCTTACCCGAGGATGCTCGTGAATGGATGAAAGGGTAGTCTAAGCATGCAAACCGTGAAGATATTGTCCCATGTCTTACTTGTTTGTTCCCTTGTTTTATTTGTGTATCTCATGGTTAATTATTTTATGGAAATGGTTTGTTGCTATGTTCACTAGTTACTATTCTGTGCAGTACGTTCATGTCATGGAAGAAGTATTCTGTATTCAGAAGACTGTGAAAGTAAATCAAACAATACTAGGAAAAAAAAATTGCTTAACAGTCTGACCAATTTCTATTTTATAAAAAAATCAGCATTTCAAAGTGAGAGTTACGTTTTGGGCTACTTACGTATCCACAAGAGCTACTGTATGTTAATGTACATGTACATGTATTAGCTTGTAGTATATGCACAAATCTTGGTTCCTTCTGGCCAGTGATTGCTAATCGCACTCTTCAGTAGCTGGTGTACAGGTTTTGGGACGCACTTTCATCTCCACATTGGATAGTTGGACCCAGGTTGAACCAGTCCACCACCGGAGATTGGATCCGTGTGGACTATTGGGCTGGGCAAGGGCACAGTTGTAATACCACCACCCCCCCTTATAGATGTGGGCACAATTACCACCGCTACCATCATTATCACGATCATATGTAGTGAAAGGTCGATTATCGCTGTGTGTGTTGTCGACAGCATCATATGTATATGGTCCTAGTGTTTTCTCCCCCTGATCGATGTGGAGACGATAGTTGTTTTCCGGGCCGTCCACTCGGAACACTTGGTACGTCCAGCTAATATTAACACCAGTAGTGGACTGTAGGTCGATACGAAGCTCTACTTCTTCCCTGGTAGTCAGGCAGTGGATGTTTCCGAGACCATACCAGAACTCTCCCTCCAAATTTCCGAAACCTTTCTCATATGCCACCCAGTTCTGGATAAAATTGGTTGTGCCACCACTGATCCTTCGCTGGATAACTATCCAGCCACCGCCATTGGTGTCCATCTCACATCTCGCATTCATTTTTTCCGGAGCAGCTTGTAGAAAAGCCCGGTCCTCGTGGCTGCAGACATCTCTGATCTCATAAATACCAGTGGAGGTTGTGGGCAGGAGAGACTTTGGCTGCAGAAAGTACATACATGGTTATACATGATGCTTAGACCATATACAACACAGGCCAACTGCTATAGCAACGTTTTTATGGGACATGATTGTTAGATTATAAAAACCACAATTGAATACTCTCTTCCATGAATATTCTTTTACCTATATGTAAGTATGTAACTTGCTAAATCAATTTGCTATAAAAGGCATGTTTGCTCCTACCAGAAACGAGAATCTATGGCAAGCAAACTTCTCAATTGGTATAATATTATGGCTATGACCGAGCAGCTACAAATGTTTGCAACGTTGCCAGGTACATGTAATAATGTAGCAGAAATAACAGGCTGAGCTATAGGACTACAGTTTAGGTTGCTATCAAAAGCTTTTGTATTTTTTTCTGTAAGTTTCAATTACTATTGAGCTTGCATAACTCTGAAGTATGTAGGGATCTCTGATAGTTTGCCCTAGACTATCCTTTTTAATTTTCATAGGAGCTGGGTTGTACCTTAACTGCAAGCAATTATAGATAACCTTGTCGTCCTAATAGGCCTCTTTAAATTGTCATGGTCCATAACTGTAGTAGCACTATGCTGTACATTAACTTGAACAATAGCATATACCACTCACCTGGCAGCAATCAGAGAATGCAGGCAGTTCACATTTCTTTTGGGTTGCAATTGCCTTGTTCAGGGTCTCATAGTAGCGTTGACACTCCAGTTGAGAGATTTCTGCCCCCAGAGATGGGTAGGCAGCAACAACCACCAGCACCGGCACAATAGCTACCAGCTTCATTGCTTACTCTTTGTTTGTTTAAATGCAGAAAGCAGAGGATTCTATTATATTTATTTTGCTAATTGTATGTTCGCCCCCTTTTTGCTATCAAAGTTTGTTTCGCCCCTTTTCTCTGTCAGTTGATAATCTAAAGATAATCTATAAGGCATGAGATGTTGTAGCTGCTGAGGTTCTGAGTAAACACACTGCATGCCATATTTACTGCTTCTAGACAACTAGAAGTACACGTACAGAAATGCCTTGCGCAGTACAAATATTGTAGCATGAGTACAACTGTATAACTGGTTGGAATACTGTAACACTCTGATAACACATCTGTACAGCTGAATTTTATAATACAGTGGGTGTGGCTGTTGGTAACAAGACTCTTAGTGTTGCTGGAGAGCACAGCTGAAGCACCACATGCATTTTTTTTGTCTTGCAAAAAACCTTTACTGCACTTAAATAAAGTACTTTGAAAAATCTGCATGTTGTGAGCTTTCTTTGCTCTGGGGTACCCGAGGAAAGGCTAGAGAGATTTTATGAATGGTGTCTAGCCTGGCACCATTCACACTTTCTTGTCAGGTGCCTGTGCAATTGGCCAGTTTGCCATATTGCAGTGCATAGTATAGTTTCACCTTGTTATCCCCTATACCTGTCGGGAAGTACATGAAAAGGAGACGTATCCTGAAGACTGTTGTCTTTTTTCCTGTAAAGACGACACAGTAGTAGTAGACCTGAATACTAATCTGATGCTCTTACCCACTAGTGGGTTAAGTAGCTGTATGCATAGCCTGGTCTACTGAGGGACTCCAGTAACTATGATTACTGTTTCAAAATGCTATTTATACCCTTAAACTTGTGCACTCAAACTTAGTCTTTCATCAAGTCATAAACCAGAGCTAGGTGGGCCGAATTTTTTTGGGGAGAAGAGTTCTTTTCTCTCTTCATCTTAATGAGATGCAGTCTTACTTCCCAGGCTGTCAGTATATAGCCTGGGAATGAGGCTGTGCTACACTCACTGGTGTCTCTGGTATGAGATTATTGAGACTGGTATGTATGTATTCCTAGCTTCTCTCAACACTTTGAGTGAGAGAACCAGGGAGCTAATACATTATGTCACGCTTATTGTTGCATCATGTGATATAATAATAATACTATACTCCTTTTTCTGCCGTAGCGCTTACGCCATTGACCACGCACCCCCAGACGCAGGCGGAGCTTGTAAGACCTCCAGTCAGAGGACAAGAGCAAGAACAACCAGAGACCACACAATCCTGATCATCATACAATTCCTTCTTCCTAGTCTCCCATATCAATAATACAAAGCTCTTAACTAGCTTTAATAATGCTTTAAAATCATCCCTGTTCCAATTCTCAAATCCTAAAATAAAACTTGCCTTATTAAAATTATCAAATGTACTAAACTCCCCAAACCTCTCCCCCAATAGATTTTCTAATTCTACCATGAAATTATTTCTAATGCTGTCATATGCTGGACACTCCCAGAGAACATGTACCACACTCTCACATTCACCCCTGCATAATTTACACTGCCTATCATCATTTTTACCCCTATGTCTTCCTAACTCTTCATTCAGACCGTTCGTACCTGACCGAAACTTAAACAATAATCTTGTACCCGGATCACCTACCCCCTGCAAATAATTCTTGAATTCTATTTCCTTACAGAAAGACTTGTACAGATTCAACTTAACTTTAGTATTCCAGCTGTCATTACAGTCCTTGTATTCTCTATCCCTCAACGCTTCGTCTACCGTATCTAAAAACAAATTAATATTATCTGCAGCTAATACCTCTTGGCTATCTAAATCTAACTGCAGCAGCAATTCATTAATTACTTTCATCCAAGTTTTCCTTTGCCTACCTCTACATGGTTTCACTTCCCACTCAGCATCTAATAGTACTCTAGGATACCGCTCAATATCCAACTTATTGATTTTATACCACCACTTAAGCATCATGTTATATAACATTAAGCGCCAAAAGATTCATACCTTGAGTTGAAAAAGTTTTATTTACCCAGAGATGCTTGTGAAATAGATGAAAAAAGGGTAGTCTAAGCATGCAAACCGTAAGGATATTGCCCTGTGTCCTACTTATTTGTACATTTGTTTTATTTGTGTATCTCAAGGTTAATTATTTTGTGGAAATAGTATTTGTTGCATAATGTTCTTATAAGCTACTATTCTGTACAGTCAGTTTACATCATGGAAGAAATAGTCTATATTCAAAAGACTGTGTATAGGTGTGAAGGTACAAAAATTAGACTCTATGAAAGTAAGTCAAACAATAGTAGAAAAAAATTAATTACTTCAGTCTGACCATATTTGTTCATTTTCTATAGCAAAAAAAAACAATGTGAGTTATTTTTGGCTACTTGTCCACAAGAGCTACTATGTGTCACAAGAGCTACTAGGTGTTTTAGTGTACATGTACATGTATTAGGTCTTAGTTTTTTCTGGCCAGTGATTGCTAATCACACTGTTCAGTAGTTGGTGTACATGTTTTGGGACGTACTTTCATCTCCACATTGGATAGTTGGACCCAGGTTGAACCAGTCCACCACCGGAGATTGGATCCGTGTGGACTATTGGGCTGGGCAAGGGCACAGTTGTAATACCACCACCCCCCCTTATAGATGTGGGCACAATTACCACCGCTACCATCATTATCACGATCATATGTAGTGAAAGGTCGATTATCGCTGTGTGTGTTGTCGACAGCATCATATGTATATGGTCCTAGTGTTTTCTCCCCCTGATCGATGTGGAGACGATAGTTGTCCTCTGGGCCATCTACTTGGAACTCTTGGTACGTCCAGCTAATATTAACACCAGCAGTAGTCTGCATGTCGACACGAAGCTCCACCTCTTCCCTGGTAGTCAGGCAGTGAATGTTCCTGAGACCAAACCAGAACTCACCCTCCAAATCCCCAAACCCTTTCTCATATGTTGTCCAGTTTTGGTTGAAATTGGTTGTGCCACCACTGATCCTTCGCTGGATAACTATCCAGCCACCGCCATTGGTGTCCATCTCACATCTCACATTCATTTTTTCTGGAGCAGCTTGTAGAAAAGCCCGGTCCTCGTGGCTGCAGACATCCCTGATCTCATAGACACCAGTGCAGGTTGTGGGGAGGAGAGACTTTGGCTGCAGAAAGTACATACAAGTTTATACATGATGCTTAGACCATATACAACACAGGCCAACTGCTATAGCAACGTTTTTATGGGACATGATTGTTAGATTATAAAAACCACAATTGAATACTCTCTTCCATGAATATTCTTTTACCTATATGTAAGTATGTAACTTGCTAAATCAATTTGCTATAAAAGGCATGTTTGCTCCTACCAGAAACGAGAATCTATGGCAAGCAAACTTCTCAATTGGTATAATATTATGGCTATGACCGAGCAGCTACAAATGTTTGCAACGTTGCCAGGTACATGTAATAATGTAGCAGAAATAACAGGCTGAGCTATAGGACTACAGTTTAGGTTGCTATCAAAAGCTTTTGTATTTTTTTCTGTAAGTTTCAATTACTATTGAGCTTGCATAACTCTGAAGTATGTAGGGATCTCTGATAGTTTGCCCTAGACTATCCTTTTTAATTTTCATAGGAGCTGGGTTGTACCTTAACTGCAAGCAATTATAGATAACCTTGTCGTCCTAATAGGCCTCTTTAAATTGTCATGGTCCATAACTGTAGTAGCACTATGCTGTACATTAACTTGAACAATAGCATATACCGCTCACCTGACAGCAGTCAGAGAATGCAGGCAGTTCACATTCTTTTTGGGTTGCAATTGCCTTGTTCAGAGTCTCATAGTAGCGTTGACACTCCAGCTGAGAGATTTCTGCCCCCAGAGATGGGTAGGCAGCAACCACCACCAACACTGCCACAGTAGCAATAGCGATCTGCATTGCTTTTGCTCTAGATATTGTCTAAATTGATCTAGTGAGTCTCCTTTCTTAATCAGCAACTACTTGTTTACAGGGAACTTACCTGTTATATAAATGGCCAGGTGGGTATGTAGTGAGTCATCTCAGTGCTAGACTTTCACTGAACTTTGATATCAAAAAGATTGATAGAATTGTCAGTAGTTGGTAGTGAATACTGTGTAGCTGGTAGTGTATATATATGTAGGTTGGACTGATCTACGTCTTTCTTGATAAACAACTACATGTTTACACTGAGCTTGCCTGTAGATGAATGGAGTCAGTGCTAGACTTTCACTGAACTTTGATAGTTGTTTCTATTAAAGTTGATTAGGAAAGGGAATAGCAGTGGTGAATACCTTATTTATACACAGGTTGTTTAGGGCTTAGTATAATAATGAATAATTGATGAATGTGAATATACTTGTACTTCTACACATACCTCTGTGTCTCAAAATGAATAATGAATACCATACGATGAAGAGCAGTAGTTGAACCTCAAGAGGGTATAGTCTAGCTTATTAAGACGCGAATAAATAGCTACAGAACACAAACAAGAGTACACCGATGTTTGGCTAAGCATGACAATGGTGTTCCCAGAGTTTAGCAAGATTTTCCGTGCAATGGCATAGAAGCAGTGATGCAGTAAGTAACAGACGGAAGATTGTCAGTGAGTAAAGTTGATTCTGCTGATTTAGCTCATTGAAGAAAATTAGCAATGAGCAGCAAGTGCTGAAGAGGTTCAAACACGTACTGAGATATGAAAAGCCACTACTTGTGTCTCTGCTTTACACACACAGCATGCATAAGTGTCCCACAATAACACTAAAACTCGCAGTGCATTTGTGAACATTAGACAGTCATCTATTTTGCTTCCTGTGAGGGTCCCTGTGTGCCACACATGTACATGCACTAGTTAGTGAAGTAGTTTTGATTTAGTGGCTCTGTAGAGCTTTAGCCAGGTACTGGTCTTGGAATGAGGCTACCATGCTGCATGCCCTGAGGGGGGAGCATGGGAACAAAGTGGAAGCAATGTCCCATGCTAATTTTCACACATCTAAAGGTAGTTCAAGGTAGTGGCCTAGACATTTTTTGGTACTAATGAATAAGAACTATTATGCAATCTTAGGTGTCCCTAGCTGGCAGTTGCTAAGTGCATTGTTTAGCAACAGGTGACTCTGTGCGTGTACAGGTCTTGGGACGCACTTTCATTTCCACGTTAACCGGGTACAGCCAACCACCATAACATTCCTGTGTGATAGTACACTTTAAGAAGAGATCCATGGGGACTATTGAGGAGGGTGCGGCTACATTGACCATACCACCATCCCCCCCTTTGGGATTTTCCACAGTTCCATTCATTGTCACGATCGTAAGTACTGAAGGCACGATTGTTATTGTCAACTGTGTAAATCGATCCTAGTATTCCCACTCCCTGACCGATGTGGAGACGGTAGTTGTCCTCTGGACCGTCCACTCGGAACTCTTGGTACGTCCAGGTGACATTAGTACCAGTGATATTCTGCAGGTCGATGCGAAGCTCCACCTCTTCCCTGGTGGTCAGGCAGTGGACGTTCCTGAGACCGTACCAGAACTCGCCCTCCAAATCCCCAAACCCTAGTTTGTATGCTTCCCAATTTCGTGTAAAGTTTATTCTCCCGCCATTGATCCTTCTCTGGATGACTATCCAGCCACCACCATGAGTGTCCATGTCACATCTTGCATTCATTTTCTCTGAGAGGATTTGGACTTGCAGGAAAGGGCTCTGAGGCTTACGGGGACAGACATCACTGATCTCGTACAGGCTCGTACGGGTTGAAGGTATGAGGGTATTGAGCTGCAAAAAGTTTAGATACACTTCATTTGGGGGGGGGGGGGGATTTGCCCCCCCCTGGAAATTTTGTGCCCCCCTTGGGGATTTCAACCCTTCAAATTGAATACTGCTCACTATACGTATGTCCCCCAAAAGCTACTTCATCTCATTCCCAAGCTCTTTCTTATGAAAGGACTGCTTTTCAGATTGCATCAACCAAAAAAGTTTGAAGGCATTGCACTGAGGCAGAGAAAAAGGTTTAGAGCCACCAATTTACTATGGTCTACAAACTGCTATCTATGGATCAGCTATAAATGGGTATATGTAGTTATACTCTGGCCATGAATAAAACCATTAACAGGTGTTTTCATACATGAACCCAACCTTGAGAGTGGGTTGGAGAGCTTTTCTTTCCCGTGCTGACTTTTAATAGGGTTATCAGGGGCTTAGCAAGATGAATGATGAAGGCATTAAAAAATGAAGAGGGGGGCTTCTCAGTTGGCTCTTGTATAACAAAGAAAGGCTCTCTGAATAACAACTTTAGTTTAGAAAGACACTTTGCCGACGTTTCGACCAGATCCTCTAGTCTTAGCTATAAAACCACCAATCTATAAACAGATCTTTATGCTTTAGTTGCAAAAAGGGAAATGATGGCAGGGCTATATAGCTAACTGCAAGAAAGGTGCACTGCTCTTAATGTTGCATGGCTCTTTCTGGCAGCAGTCAATGAATGAAGGCAGTCTGCATCTCTTGATCATTTCAGTTGCTTTCTGCAGTGTGTGCTGACACTCTATCTGGGAGATCTCTACCCCCAGGATTGGGTAGCAAGCAGCAGCCACCAACACTGCCACAATAGCAAGGAACTCCATTTCTCAGTTAATAATTCCACTAGAACGCTAGCTAAAATGGCCCTCTGCATTATCTAGGTATACATCTCATAATATTATGCAGTGTAAACTGCAGTGTTGTGTACCATCTGGCTGGAACAGTATCACTAGCTGATAATCTGTGAAGGCTAGACACTAAAACTACTAGACTGGATTGTGTGTATGCACTTAGTCTCCTGCCCAGACCACGCCCAACTCTGTCCAACTGTCTGGCGTTGTTCAGCACAATCCTTGGGCTTCATTAAATATTCATAGTTTAGCGGATACATAATTGGGAACCGCTAATCTTATTTACGCATAGTGAGAAGTTATGCTAGCTCAGCAGATGCATGGCTATGATAGTGAGCAGCATGAAATTTTGTGAAATAGCTGTGAAAGAGTGAGCTACCGGCATGCACTAGGGAGAATGGATCGTTATCTCGTTTGTGGGAAAGTAGTACCGTCATTGTCTAGACGAACTATTCACCGACCGTGGTCGGGTAGCTAGCCATGGAATTTTAGTTATTTGTTCGAGTCGTGAGACCCAGGGCCTTGTGATGGACAGTCGCTCATTGTTTGTAAAAAGACATCCTTCCCAAGCATAAACGCTTGCATTGCCTTCTTCTGGTCATCCGTAGCTTTGTTGTAACCCACTTTCTGGACAACGCTCAGAAGAATAACTCCTAGCTCAGTACTCGAAATTGATACGTCTCTTATCGGACAGTACAAGTAGCCATTTCACTCTTCCGTACTTGCTTGATGACTAACACGTGTTATAACAAAAAATTGCAATTTCATTGGTTCGTTTAAAATTCCTGACGAAAAGCAATTAGCTGGTACTTTTTAATGAAGACCGAGCATCCTGCGCAACGTCGCCAGACGCTTTTCCGGGAGGCGGGCGTCTGGGCACAAGACTAGTATGCACTAGACCGGACTCTCTGGTGAACTGGATGGCACTGTATTCAATGAGATTACAATATTTTAATAGGCGTCACTGCTCAGCTAGTGTATCAACCAGTGGGCCCCTATCTTTCATGACTGGAGGGAAAAGAACATCCTGTAAACTTGGGGTATATGCAAAGTATATGTGCAAGGCTATTTTACAAAAGCAAATCAGCTGTATATTTTTATCGAAATTTCAGCAATCATAGGTGCTATAACAATTTGAAAGTTGAAAGTAGTTTAAGATAATGGCTTGAACATCTTCAGGTAGCAACAAGTAAGTGTAACTAGGCAAGCAAAAGAAGAGCCATATCAAGTCAAAAATATGTGATCACAATAAAATTTAGTTACTATACACAATTAGTAATTGGACTACAGGTACATGTGCATTGTATATCATTGTTGCCAGTGGACAGCCCTTAGTGCATAGCCCTTAGTGATTGCTCTAAACGCACTGCTCGGTAGCTGCAATACAGGTCTTGGAGCGCACTTTCATTTCCACTTTGGATAGGAGCAATGAATATGTCCATCGTAGAGATGTATGAGGGTTATTGAGGTAAAAGTTTCCACAAGTTATATACCATCCTCCTCCCTTGTAGATGTTTGCACAATTCAAACTAGTGTGAGGATCATTATCACGGTCATATGTACTGAAAGGGTAATTGTTTTCATGTGCTAGTTCATCACGTGTTCCTGTTGTTCCCTCTCCCTGACTGATGTGGAGACGGTAGTTGTCCTCTGGGCCATCCACTCGGAAGTCTTGGTACGTCCAGGTGATATTGGTACCATTAGTGGTCTGCATGTCAACGCGAAGCTCCACCTCTGTCATGGTTGTCAAGCAGTGGATGCTACTGAGACCGAACCAGAACTCACCATCCAAATTTCCAAATCCTTGTTCATAAGCCTCCCAGTTTCGATGGAAGTTTGTTGTGCCGCCATTGACCCTTCGCTGGATAACTGTCCAACCACCACAGTCAGTGTCCATGTCACACCTCGCTTTCATCTGAGTCCTTGGAAAGCTTTGCAAGAAAGCCCGGTTGCCAAGGTTGCAGACATCACCAATCTCATAAATACCAGTGGGAAGAAGAGACCTCGGCTACAGAAGCAGACATTTTTACCATGATATAAATTTTGCCCCACTGTGGCTACTCCTCCATACCAAATGTAGCATTATCACCCTTAATGTTTTAGCTTGGCAGTAGCTATATTGATTATGCCATTCAAAATTAGTAGCTAATATTAGTCAGAGTACAGATGACTATAGTTTGTTTAAAGACAGCAGCTAACAAGTACACCTACAAGACATGTACAGGTTGTATCTTTGCTAAGCAGCAGGATAAAAGAGCCTATTTTTTGAATATTGTAAGCTGAATAGTCAGAATGGTGTATATAATTCCCAACCTAAAGAAATGAAATGACTGTTTTTTGTGTAGTGAACATTATCACGTCTAATATTTAGCTACGGCTCCTATTGAATTGCCTTAATGCCGAAGATTTCCTTCACGTTAGTACTGAGATGTTCATAGGTACGTATACTGCTCACCTGGCAACAGTCAGAGAATGCAGGCAACCCACATCTCTCTTTAATCATGATTGCTTTCTGCAGTGTTTCCTGGTAGCTCTGACACTCCACCTGGGAGATCTCTGCCCCCAGGGATGGGTAGCTAGCACCAGCTACCAGCACTATCACAATAGCAAGGAACTTCATGTCTCAGTCACAAGTTAACAATGGCAGTTTACATTATCTAGTATAGCTCTAGTTTCAATATTTATACTGGGATGTGCAGTGTAAACAGGCCATCTGGCTGGAACAGTATCACTAGCTGATAATCTGTTAGGAATATGTATAGCTATGTATACTGAGTCAGACTTTCACTGAACTTTGATATTAGAAAGCTTGATAAAGTTGAGAAGTACATAGTACATAGCTGATAGTAGTAGTTGATAGTAAACACTGTGTAGCGGGTGTAGCCTCGTTCTACCCACTGATTAGGATAAATATGTGTACCTAGGCCCGTTACGCCTCCGCAGCGTTTCAGAAACGTTCCCGGAAACAATCCCGTGCCATCCCCTAAACATACCCTAAACCTATCCCATCTATTCAGTGCCGCGAAATTGTACGTTCCCAGGCCTCCCTGCTCCGTGTATTACATAATGTGAGCAAGCGAAGCAAGTGAGAGGAAGGGTGGGGAAGACCTGGTACATTTTAACACGTGCCGGGACATAGGGTAGGCATAGGTTAGAGTCTGTAAGTATTAGATAAGCCTTGGCAACAAGGTGGCGCTACAAATCAAAGTAATATATTACATGATCAGTAACGGTGTAAACATAGATTTTTTTTCAGAAACTGTGTGCAATGTGAGGGGAAAACCTGAGTCAGGTGAAAAACCCTCACCACAGAAAAACCCAACTACAAAATTATACAGCCATAAATCTGACAATCACTGAATCACTACACAAAGACTTCGGCTATACATACTAATCTAAAATAGTATTTATTGCACAAAGATCTCAATAAGTTCAATGGGTGTGGCTTCATCACCAAGATGATAACTTGCACATATTCTTACTTCAATATCATCAGCTGTAGTCCCGGAAACCCTCTGACAAAAGTATGGTGGATTGTTGAACTCACAGCAGGTGCTTTGTGACCCACAGTTCTCCCCATCCCAGAGTGGATCATCAGGATAGAATACACCACTAGGAGCACCAGTGATAGCAGTTTCACAAAAGTAGTCCTCTCCCACGAATGGAGGGATAGCAGGAGCGGGGTTTGGTGCATTGGTGCAGGGGCATACGAAAGTGTCAGCACGTGCCTCACTAACTTCACCAGCAAATGTCCAGACGTGATGCTTTTCTCTTCCACGCACAATGACCACTCCATCGACATAAGGGTCTTCTATTCTAGTGTACTCTGAATTGGTATAGGCATGAAAAGCATTTGGTGATCCAAACTGATAGCCTACAATTCTACCACAAATGTGAGAATATGAGATGTTGTAGGTACTGAAAGAGGCTGAGCTGCAACCAGCACCGCCACCCAAGGTTTGATTGGTTCTTCCACATGTCCTCACTGGCGCTGTGATCTCCCTCCATTCCGGTGGGCACTGGTGGGTGGGGTCGGTCATATTGAGGTAGGCCACACGTGACCACCCTCCAGCACTGTTGTTGCTACAGGTGCACTCTCTAGCCATGTCGCAGTAAATCTGAATAGCAGTTCCTTTAGGGTTTGTGATCCAGTAGAGTTGTGATGGCAGTTGAGGATTGCATTGTGTGATTTCAAAGCAGGATGTTGCTGGATTCTCCTGGGTTAGGCCTGGGCATTGCACACGTGTATGAATTATAACTTCTTGCCGAATCTCAGCTCTGGCCATCTCCAGCTGCTCATCAGTAGGGCAAACTTGCTCACTTCCCTCCAACACTTTAGCAGGGTAGGCTACTGCTGCACTATCCTGACTGGAAACCTGCCTGCCTAGCAGGAACACTACAACCAGACACAAATGCACTGTAGCCATCTCAATATTTATCTGGAGGCTTGCACTCTGTAAAGAGTGGCTTTGAAGTTGTAGGGTACTAGATGGCAATCCTCAAGTGACTCTTGTTGGTAGCTAGCTACAAAGGAAACTTAACTTTGTTTATTCTATTTGGTTGTCTGATTAGTTGATTAGTTGATTAGCTACCAGATGTTCACTCACCAAAATACCTCCTTGCAGGTAATTCGACTAGGCCAGAAACTAACCAGTAGCCACAACATAGTTGCAGTTAGGGGAAGCCAGAAACTGCAATATGATACTCATTAATGCATCCATGTAACTCCCAGAGACACTGTTTTGAGAACATGACTCTGCTTGCTGACAACAAGGGATTCGCTGATTTATTGGCCTTGCTGAGCACAGCAAGGCCAATAAATGCAACATAGAGGCTCACAATCTCAGCTAGCGTTTATTTCTATATGGTGAGGTAAATCAGGAGCCCATAACCCAAAGGGAAGGAGCGTTAAACTTGTGTATGGTATGCTGATTCCACCTGTTGTCAAATATGGCACTTGCCCAAAACTCCTTATATGGTAAGTGCTACGTAAGCGCCATAATTTACTTAGCTCTAGTCTAGTAGTAAACCAGCCATGCATAACTGCTAGGCATTCCATATATGGAGTTTTCTCTGTGCCATTCGACAACAGGTGGAATCACTAGTTCCACACTTCTTCCCTTTGGGTTATGGGCTCCTGGGGAAATATATTGGTAACCCGGGGGGCAAGTCGTGTTCTCAAAACGGCGTCTCTGGCAGTGACATGGATGTTGTCTTTGAACTTGTGGTGCATGCAGAGCCAAGCGCTTGAGACAGAAGGCACGAGCAAGTGATGCGAACATAAATTTTAGGTGTCCACAACCATAAAAGAATTTTATACAGAAACACATAGCAAGGGTGAAAATCCTTACACTAATCACCCATGGGTAGTTACTACTAGGTCAGTTTCACCAAAATATCCGAGCATGAAGTACGCATAGCAACGAGAAAAATAATGGTTATTTTAAGTACATCAGTTTCACTGTACGCAGAAATTCAATACTCGAAGGTGATGAGTCCATATGAACGTTAAACAGAGTTAACAGACAAGACAGGTGCCTCACTTCATATTACTGTTGACCCTTAACCCTAAAACCCTAACCCTAATCCAACCCGCTGTTAGTTACCTCATAATAAATCTTTTTTCTGCTAGATGGTGGAGACCTGGAGGCCAAAGAGGGTGAAGCCGTGCAAGAGACAAGTCACATGACCACTGATGACCAATCACAGAGCAAGAATGAGCCCACCAATCATCCGGAGCCTTACGGAAGCCCCCTCTCCCTGGCCCGCATCCAGAGTCTAGTTTCCATGACAACACCAAGAGACGGCTACCAGATAGGCAACATCGGAAACCCCGCCTTCGTGGAGTTTGACCTCTCTATCGATGGCTTTGCCTCCCTCTTCATTCCTAGTGTGTTCCCACAGAGCTTCCTACAGGTGAGGGCCTTGGCCAGGGTGTCATGTGGGGGGAGGGGGGAGGTGTGCCACGGGTGAGGGCAGTGGCCAGGGTGTCATGTGCAGGGGGGAGGGGGGAGGTGTGCCACGGGTGAGGACCCTGGCCAGGGTGTCATGTGCAGGGGGGAGGGGGAGGGGGAGGTGTGCCACGGGTGAGAGCACTAGCCAGGGTGTCATGTGCAGGGGGGAGGGGGGCAGGTGTGCCACGGGTGAAGGAGCAATGGCCAGGGTGTCATGTGTAGGGGGAGGGGGAGGTGTGCCACGGGTGAGAGCACTAGCCAGGGTGTCATGTGCTGGGGGGAGGGGGGAGGTGTGCCACGAGTGAGAGCACTAGCCAGGGTGTCATGTGTAGGGGGAGGGGGGAGGTGTGCCACGGGTGAGAGCAGTAGCCAGGGTGTCATGCACTAGCCAGGGTGTCATGTGCAGGGGGGAGGGGGAGGTGTGCCACGGGTGAGAGCACTAGCCAGGGTGTCATGTGTAGGGGAGGGAGGTGTGCCACGGGTGAGAGCACAGTAGTCAGGGTGTCATGTGCAGGGGGGAGGGGGGAGGGGGTGTACCACGGGTGAAGGCAATGGCCAGGGTGTCATGTGCAGGGGGGAGGGGGAGGGGGAGGTGTGCCATGGGTGAGAGCACTAGCCAGGGTGTCATGTGCTGGGGGGAGGGGGAGGTGTGTGCCACGAGTGAGAGCACTAGCCAGGGTGTCAGCAGTGGTAGGGGGGAGGGGGAGGTGTGCCACGGGTGAAGGCAATGGCCAGGGTGTCATGTGCAGGGGGGAGGGGGAGGTGTGCCATGGGTAGCCAGGGTGTCATGTGCTGGGGGGAGGAGGGAGGTGTGCCACGGGTGAGAGCTCGAGCAGTAGTCAGGGTGTCATGTGGGGGGAGGGGGGAGGTGTGTCACGGGTGAAGGCAATGGCCAGGGTGTCATGTGCAGGGGGGAGGGGGGAGGTGTGCCATGGGTGAGAGCACTAGTCCAGGGTGTCATGTGCTGGGGGGAGGAGGGAGGTGTGCCACGGGTGAGAGCTCGAGCAGTAGTCAGGGTGTCATGTGGGGGGAGGGGGGAGGTGTGTCACGGGTGAAGGCAATGGCCAGGGTGTCATGTGCAGGGGGGAGGGGGGAGGTGTGCCACGGGTGAGAGCAGTAGCCAGGGTGTCATGTGCAGGGGGGAGGGGGGAGGTGTGCCACGGGTGAGAGCTCGAGCAGTAGCCAGGGTGTCATGTGGGGGAAAGGGGGGAGGTGTGCCACGGGTGAAGGCAATGGCCAGGGTGTCATGTGCAGGGGGGAGGGGGGAGATGTGCCAAGGGTGAGAGCTCGAGCAGTAGTCAGGGTGTCATGTGCAGGGGGGAGGGGGGAGGTGTGTCATGGGTGAGAGCACTAGCCAGGGTGTCATGTGCTGGGGGGAGGGGGGAGGTGTGCCACGGGTGAGAGCTCGAGCAGTAGTCCAGGGTGTCATGTGGGGGGAAGGGGGAGGTGTGTCACGGGTGAAGGCAGTGGCCAGGGTGTCATGTGCAGTGGAGGGGGAAGGTGTGCCACGGGTGAGGGCAGTGGCCAGGGTGTCATGTGCAGGGGGGAGGGGGGAGGTGTGCCACGGGTGAGGACCCTGGCCAGGGTGTCATGTGCAGGGGTGAGGGGGGAGGTGTGCCACGGGTGAGAGCAGTGGCCAGGGTGTCATGTACAGGGGGAAGGGGGGAGGTGTGCCACGAGTGAGGGCACTGGCCAGGGTGTCATGTGCAGGGGGGAGGTGTGTGCATGTCATACCAATGAGATAGTACATTCTTTCGATTTCACGTATTGTTCACATACAGCTTAGTATCAGTGTTGCATGGTGTGGGAGTAGGGACATTTCCTGCCCCTTGGGAATCTTAACCATCCAATATTGCACTGCCAGTATTCTTGCTAGGCCCTTTTTTGGTCTGGTACACACCACTTAGTGACAGTCTTGCATGGTAGGTATGCACCACTTGCTAGCGAGGATTCTGGGGCACACACCCTCCAAACTTTCCCACGTTGGCTGGGGTGCAAGACTGCTATGTTGATATATACTTTAATGAAACACTGCTCCCCCTCCCCCCGGCAGCCCTCCCATGACCAGGGCACGGTGGCCTCCATCACCACTGGCATCGGAGGGGGAGGCGAGAGGGCCTTCCCTCCTGCCAATGGCCTCACCTTCTCAACGTGGATCTTCATCAGCAAGTGAGAGACAAGAAACGATATGTGTGACCGTATTTTGAATAGGCTATCGTTATGGATATTCTGTCTCTGAGAGTGGGTGGATTCTACTCATCTCATAGTGTGTTTTACGTATCTTAAGAATGGGCAGTACTTTCAGGTTTTTGTTTGTAGTCACACCGAATTTTTATGCATATGTATGTGGCAGTCCCAGGTAGGAAATGAATGTTTTTTCGGGTATTTTGATTGGGTCACTGTGTTTATAAAGCATTGTATTTCTGAATGTCCGTTAAGTGGCAGGGCTCATACACGCAGCCCACCCTTAACGGAAGTTCAGAGATACAGCACTTTGAATGCTGTGACATGATCGAAATAAGTAATGGAATAATGTTCATTTTCTACCTGAGACTGCCACATATACATGTATATAATTATACACGCACATTATGCATACATGTACGTACATGCAAATACATACATACATACATACATACATATATACATACATACATACATACATACACACACACACACACACACATACACACTCACTCACACAGGTACAATGCAGGCGACGCCCATCCCCTGGGGCTACTCACCCTCTCCCAGAGCTTTCTTACCTCGGAAAAGAAGCCATATGCCCACCCCTGCTTGCGAATTTTTATTCTCCCATCAGAACAAGTGAGCAGTTTAAAAGACTTTGCATACTGAGTATATAGCAGAGAAGGAGAGAATAGTCTCAGACCCAAACTGGAAGCAGTATGGGTATAAGACTCGTGGGGGTGGGGGTGCTCAGTGCGCACTTACTTATATCATGGAATGACTACCTCTGGCAAAGCAATACCTCTATACCTCTATACCTCAAACACAGAACAGCAAAACAATGAAACCAGCTAGTGGTTACTTAATAGAGATATTCTTTACTTGCGGTAATAGCCTCATGCCCAGACCGACCTCTACCCGCCCGTAAAAGGGTGGTCTGGTGACTTCAACACACACTGCCTGACCACAGCCACTGGGATATCCTTGTTGGTCTGCTGTGTGAGGTTCTGTTAATCTGTTGATGGTAGCAGTTGGCACAAGCAAATAATCATGATGTTAGCCATGTTCATGTACCGGTACTACTACACTGCACATGTAGCTTTTCTGTTGATGGTATAGCTCTTGGAAATGCCGATAAATTAAGATGGGCCTTTCTGTTTTGGTGCACAATGAAGGCTTTCAGTTTAACCCCCCGAAAAGCTGGTTTCATACTTTAGTGAGAAAAGGGTCTATTGCTCTCTCTAGTGATACATATGACCTTTGTCCTCTTCCCACATCAGACCTTGGTCGTGACAACTCAGCTACCCCGAGACCGTAGGGACACCATCATCGAAGACATTGCCCTCAAGACGGAGAAGGAGAGAGGGGAGGAAGCCAGGTTAGCTACTGTACATGTACCTCAAAATTTATAATCTTCCTGGAGGGGGGAGCCTACACACACACCACATGACGTGTATTTTGCACACTTGTCATTGTAGCCCTAACTACAATGACTGTATTTTTCTGTAGCTGTCTGTCTGTCTGTCTGTCTGTCTGTCTGTCTGGCTCTATTCTTGAATTTGTCTGTTTCTGTTTCTGCAGGTTCTCGTGTCCCCAATTCTTTCAGCTGCAGACTTGGCACCATGTTGCCGTGGTAATAAATAAGACCCTGAGGGGAAAGGCTAAAGTGACTGTGTTTATCGACAGCCAGGTGCTGGGAACACAGAAGGTTAGTATGGATTTAGCTAATTTTATGATTACTTTTTTGGAATTAAAACGTATGTACATTTCATTTTGCTCTATCACAACATACACAATGCATGCACATACATGAATATGCACACGCACACACGCACACACACACACACACACACACACACGCATACTCACACACATGCACATACACACACACATGCACACACATACCCACACATATACACACACACACACACACACACACACACACACACACACACACACACACACACACATACACACACACACACACACACACACACACACACACAGATGAGCTACATTCACCTGGTCCACCTCCTTGCCGACAACTCCTCCTTCCTTCCCTACCCAAGTGAAACGATGCCCTTTCTAATTAATGCCCACATAGGCACTCACGTCACCCAGAGACATGTCTCCCAACTTACATACAGGTAAGTAAGCTACTTTAGACCATGCAGGAGTGTTATGGTAATGTGAGAAGTGGAAGCAGTGTCATGGTTGAGCAAACAGCAATTTTTTTAATGAACTTGAAACGTATTTGTGCCTGAAATAGTAATGGAATTCCAATTAATACCATGAGAAATTTTTCACAAATTGATTCCTCCTTTTATGTCAGTATGCCTCCTGTTAGACCATTTCGTCCCTCTGTCCCCCTTAACCTCTGTCCCTCTGTCCCTCTGTCCCTCTGTCCCTCTGGTCCTCTGTCCCTCTGTCTCTCTGTTTCTCTGGCCCTCATCTCCCTCAGTCCTTCTTTTCCTCTGTCCTTCTGGTCCTCTCTCCCTCTCTCCCTCTCTCCCTCTCTCCCTCTCTCCCTCTGTCCCTCTGTCCCTCTAGACCTCTGTTCGTCTGCCCCACATACCCTCTGTTGCTGTTGCAGCATCATCTCTTAGAGCTTCTTTGTGTGGAACGTGAACTGTATCAATGCCTGTCATTTGTCAGTCCAAGTAATTCACAAAGTGCTCTCCCTTCAGGAGAGAACTTTGTGGATAACTTTGTAATGACTGTTGTTTTATACCTTTTATACATGCACACACTCACATACCCACACCCACACCCACACCCCCCCCCCACACACACACACACACAGACTTGGTCCAACCTTCCTATTGGAGGACCCTCTGGCCTCACAGACCATCCACTACGTCTTCAAGCTCGGTCCTTCTTACCTCGGCTCCTTTCAGGCCCCCATTCTGGAGGACGCAGTGAGCTCCCATTACTGCAGTAGAACCCTCTAATCAGGACTGTCTAAAATTCACAAATGAGGACATTAGTTTGGATCTCAACTACATGTGTGGTAGTCCCGGGTAGAAAATGAACATTATTCCGTTGCATTTTTTATCGTGTTACTGTGTTGAAAGCACCGTATCTCTGAACATCCGTTAAAGGCTGGGCTCATACGCACTGCGTAGACATGTCAATATGTGAGGCTTGTGCCCAGCACATATGAGCCCCGCCCTTAACAGAAGTTCAGAGATACAGCGCTTTGAATGCAGTGCTGCACTCGAAATGGATGATGGAATAATGATTGTTTTCTACACGGGACTGCCACATGTACATATTAACGTTCCTAGGCTCTTCTGGTATCGTTTCTCATGTGACATTCAGGATAGAAAGGACTTAATTGTGTGTACGTGAGCACAGTTAGCAGTTCTTGGACCCCTCTCCTCCCCTCCCCTCCCCTCCTCCTCCAGATGTCCACCAGTCTGGCTCCTGGCGTGAGGGGAGAGCCCCTCAATGCTCTGATGGCAGAAGAGAAGGTGGTCTTTGGTATCATTGCCTATCATCCTCTCACCAAGACTGTGGCCGAGCTCGGCAAGACATACTCCACCGTAGATGTCGCTACTATTGCTAGAGAGGTGTGTGTGTGTGTGTGTGTGTGTGTGTGCGTGTGTGTGTATGTACATATGTGTATGTGTATGTAATTATATGTACGTACATGTGCTCACGAGCAATTTGTCAATACATGCATGTGCACCCGCTAATGTCTTGATAGCGACTTGCGAGTGATACGTTTATTACTTGCGTGTGCGAGTGGTACACTTATGTCTGCAATGTGAGTCAATACATTACTGTGTGCGTGCGTGAGTGCACGGCATGTGTGTGTGAATACTGTATGGATATTATGCATTCACGTGTTTGTGTACACGTGTGTGTTTACTACTCGTGTATGCATGTTGGAGTACTTGCGTGGAACATTACTAAACTTGACCCTAGGAATTGAATAAAGGCTTGGCGTGTCATTTTGTCTCTCACACAGTTACATTCTTACACTTTCACAGATGTTTAACTAGTGCATACATGGTATTCCATGTACTGTTAGCGAGTACATTATAGTCAGTGCTAGATAACGTACATGATGATAGATTTATAGTACAGTCAGTGATATAGGTATGGTTAGTGAGAGAGTTTCTTTTCTTTAATTAGTTTGTGGAGGATCTGTCTCTTGTGTTTCCTCTCTTCTGTTTTGCATGGCCTTGGCCTCGCTTTCCACGGAAGCTCCCGCGACTGCCTCAGTATGTCGTTTCCCCTCTGGAGGGATCTTTCTGAAGTCTTTGTATTTGCTCCCTTAGCTGTAGATACTGCTCCTTCATCTGTTGTACTCCTGGTGGAGCTCCCCAGAGTTTTTTGGCGTGCTTACGCCTGATGAAGTGGATGATGTCGTTGCATTCCTCTTTCGTTTCCTCGACGATTTGTCGGATTTTGGTTTTGGGGGCCCGTTGGCCTTCTTCCGCTGTAGGGCCTTTTCCTCTGAGAGTTTTTTCGCTTCTGCCTCAGCAGACTTTGTCTCGTCTGCCCATTGCCTCATTATGTATTCCCTATCATGGGAAGAGAGATTCGCCGGAGCGATCATCTCCGGTATGCTGGCTTGTAGCCGAGCTTGCTTTGTCATCTCATCCTCCACAGTTTTTAGCGTGGTGGGTTGCTAGGATCTTTGTCAGTCTATTACTAATACTGACGGTGGGCATCTTCTCACTCTGCCAGCACAAGTTCGGTTTCTTTGCAAATGTGCGGCTTGATGTTTGCCTGGAGACCCTTTGGAATGGTACCTTTGTTTAAGACGATCTGCATCACCGCACGGTGGTAGTCATGTCCATCAAGGATTGACAGATCGAATTAGTAGTGCCTGGACTGGAAATTGATATAAACATGCACCAACTCTATGAATTGGATCTGGAAACGGGAACCGATTCAGCATAATTATAATGATAAATGTAGCATTTCAGTTTCATTCACACCACTACTGGTTTGAGACCTGTCTTTGTCTGACCTTGAGACCTCTCCTTATTTGTCCTCTCCTACCACCAGATATTGTCTGCTCTTTGCTTGAAAACGTTTTGATCATCTGGCCTTCTTGACATCTTATATGATAGTTTATGAACTTTAGGGTTGTGTATTAACAGACATTGTCGCTGGCTTTGCTCTGGATTTTGGTACTCAGAAAAAAAGAGGACTTCTCGACATGGAACTGGTCTGCATGGACTAGGGGGACCAATTTGCTAGCTGCCTCCAAATTAATCAGTCTACATATGAGGGCTGAGTCATGCGCTATTACTGTCAATGTTAACCCAGTTTTAACTTTCTTTTTCACATAGCCAAAAAAAGCAGGGACAAGGCTACATACTCATAATATAATATGAACCCAATAAAGTATTGTGATATGTAATATTTTAGGAAGCAATGATTGTAGGTACTTGAGAGTGATAATGGGACCTATGTATATTGACATTGTGGGACACAACTTCAGCATAGCCACTGGTAACCAACTCCATAAAATGTGTCTTTTTGCCTTTGGTGTACGTCACTGTTAAAGGTAGTCATGCAGCTTGCAGTTTCTGTAATCAACCCAGCACTCTTGTTGCCTTGCTTCCAGTACTGCCGCCATACCCATGCCAGCTTCGTAGCCACTTTTCCAGGCCTCTACACGGCTTTGCTTGCAGTTTCTTAAAACAAGGCTACACTATGCCCCATATGTATGTATTGGAATGTACGGGCATAATAATCAGTCATCACAGTAGAATTACGTATTTAAAACACATTCCTCTTCTGCGCACAAAATTATGGATACCTCGGCCAACAGCTGAGAGGTAAAGTTGCTGCCCTGATCCGTGAGGATTTCTTCTGGCACACCGACTCGTGCGAAGACTTGCAACAATTCTTCCGCTATATGTTCGGCATCGACAGTATGGAGGGGGATGGCCTCAGAGTATCTGGTCGCATAGTCGCACAGGACTAATATGTAGTCACAAGTGTTGAAGATACAGCAATTGCTAGCAAAATACTATTACTGTTTAATGCTGTTTGGCATACACGTAAAATCACACGTGTTTAACCTAATAGGTGTGTATGGCAATAAGCTATATATGCATGAATCTTTGTAAATCGTACAGCAACAGTTAGCAATTTGATGACATTGAGGCAGATAAGAGCGATAAATTGTATGCAGTCAACTGTGGTGGTTATACATGTACATACTTATACATATAAGAGTGATTACATGCAGTCAACTACGGTGGTTAATAGATTTAGTGCTTCTTCATGGATGCAGTCTGTCATTTATTTCATGCGCAAACACATAATATATTCTATAAGTGGATCGTCATCTCACTCTGTTGGTAGATATTGCAGAAACACACTCTATACACAGTCTGTCCTCAGACTTCCTCATCTGCACTCGCACTCTGCTACTCTTCTGAACATCAATAACCTGTGCTTTGTTACAAGTTATCACAGTGATGGAACACAGACATTACATAATGAAAGTTATATTTGTTAGATGGTTGTTTGCAACAGTAGAATTTAGCGCTGTTCCAGATAAGAGGGAAAGTACTCACAGTTCCATTCCTCAGTGATTCAGCTGGTCTCCCAAGATCATCACTGACTTCTCCGAGGCTGGAAAAACCCACTAGCTCTCTAGTATACTTTCTAAAGACAAGCCCACTTCGAATCTCCATTTCGTCCATGCTCAGGGTAAAGTGCTTTTCTGGTTCATTCATTTCATCTAAGCTAATTGTCTTCTTGATGTGCTAAAGAACTTCCACTTGTGGCCCATCCTTATTTGGCGCCCAGTGCGTGTAGTCTCTGAGAGTTCTCTTAGAAGGAAGGGATAATAGTCCCCTCTCTCGTATGGCATGTTAAGGAATAACAGTCGCCTATTCTCATACAGTAAAGAAACTATCACATTCTCATAGGTTTGATGGCCGGAGCTTTCAAGTATTATAATATGTATTCAGATTCTTTACCAGCTATAAAAGAAAACTTTATTGCCTACGTTTCAACCACATTATCATGGCCTTCTTCTGGGCATACAATGAGCAAACATACAGAGAAAGGCCTGTTAATGCTACAACATCAATTAGCTAACACAAGAGTCACCAGACGGCTTCTACAAACAGTAAACTTTCAAATATTGTCAGGGTTTCGATAGGATTTTCTGTGATGCGGAGACTCTCTTCATTAATTTTTGTATGAGATAGTGAGTGAAATTTTATTAGTATCGTCTGAAAGGGTTTTTATGCCCTTATTATATTGTATTCAAGTGCAGTCAACTATGTAATGCACAACGGAAGTTTGAGAACAATACAACAGAAGTTTGAGAACAATATATCAGTAGCAAACATTTTCTTTTGTCTCTAGTCCTTAGTTTGGAGTCCTGCTGGGAGTGTGGCCGCAGAGAATACACTGTAAAAGACTTGCCATGCTCTTGTTACATTCAATTCAATATTTGATGCTATCGGAATCGGTAACACTCATCTCAACAGAGCTTTGTCTTTGCAGTGACAAACAGGGAGTCGTGATGAGGCAAAAGGATATATAGCATTAGTGCAACTTGAAACTGAAGTCAGCAAGTGTCCTCTCGGTACTGCATCGCCACTTCTCCTTTGCTTCCCTAGCTAGCTGTCCCTGCAGTGGAGTCTAAACAGCTGTCTCACAGTGTTCCTCCACAACCTATGCCAGTGGCAGATTGTGCATCAGTGAGGCTTCCATTTTGATCTTCAAGAATTGCATTAAATTCAAGTTCACAATGTTCTTTGTCTCACTGCAATGATTGACTTGACTGCTGGCTGCTGGCTGCTGGCAACGTCATGGAAGAACTGTTCCACTGTTCTGCCCCAATCTGCAAAATCTTCCATGGCAATAAAAGAATATGTTGTGAACGACAGAACATGCTCACCATCACAAGAGTTTGCGACATCGCAAGGGCGGCACAAAAGGACATCACTGTGTTGGAAAACCGAAAAATATCACCACAATGTACCTTGAACCACAAAAATGACACTATTTACTTCTTTCTTCTACGTATAAACGTATCGAAGTAAGTAGATCAAGGCTGGTAATGCAAGATACAACTCTTACCTGCAACAAAGTCACCATGTAGCTTGGATTCAACGTGCACTATTTCTGCACATGCGCATAACACCGCGATGCCCATAAATTGGAACGGTCTAGAACGGTGCGGGCGGAGTACCAGAAACAGACGTACATCTTGGAGTGGCCTAATAAGAGGTCATTACAGTAGGACTTCTGTAATTAGAACTACCTCGGTATAACTAAAACACTATTCTCAACACCACAAAATTGGAAAGGCAATGCACGAATCAGTCACTACTGTCAAAGAAGCATACAACTCATCAATTGACAGCAAAATACCATTACTGTATAGTACAACATGGCGTACACAAGTATCATGCATGTCTTCTCAGACTTGCACTGCGCAACCAATACCATTGCCAATGGCAGGTTGTGCATCTCAGTGGGTGACCAAGGCAATAAGACCATCTTGATACCCTCACATCTTTTTCAAGTATCAAATCAGCTCTGTTGAGAACATATTTGTTGAAATTCCATTTCCTGAACCACTTACATTCATTTTCAAAGGTATCTGGAATGAAGAAGTATATCTAATGAGCCCCATTTTGATCTCGAGGAATCGCACCAAGTTCAAGCTATACAATGTTCCCTGTGTTACTGCACTGATAGATTTAATTATTGTTGTATTACATTTGGCGTATTGTGCCTCTTCGTAAAAGCCATGGGCTCACGACCTCTGCGATTGTCCAGTAGGGAACGATTTGAATCCTCAATTGAATGTGCCATATATAGGCAAATAAAAGTGAAAAGTGTACATGGTACTTCATCTGATGTGTACCAATTGGCATGCAAAGTTTCAATAGCTGGAGATTAGAATTCTCCATTGCATATGTTATATTGTATAGGCAAATAAAATCCCAAAAAGTGAAAACTGTACATGGTACTTCATCTGATGTGTAGCAATTGGCCTGCAGACTTCCAATAGCTGGCTATTTCCATTCTCCATTGGATATGCTATATTGTATAGGCAAATAAAATCCCGAAAAGTGTACATGGTACTTCATCTGATGTGAAGCAATTGGCCTGCAGACTTCCAATAGCTGGCGATTTGAATTCTCCATTGGATATGCTATATTGTATAGGCAAATAAAATCCCAAAAAGTGAAAAGTGTACATGGTACTTCATCTGATGTGTAGCAATTGGCATGCAAACTTCCAATAGCTGGCAATTTGAATTCTCCATCGGATATGCTATATTGTATAGGCAAATAAAAGTGAAAAGTGTACATGGTACTTCATCTGATGTGTAGCAATTGGCATGCAAAGTTTCAATAGCTGGCGATTTGAATTCTCCATTGGATATGCTATATTGTATAGGCAAATAAAATCCCAAAAAGTGAAAACTGTACATGGTACTTCATCTGATGTGTAGCAATTGGCCTGCAGACTTCCAATAGCTGGCTATTTCAATTCTCCATTGGATATGCCATGTTATATAGGCAAATAAAATCCCAAGGAGTGGAACCTGTACATGCCATTTCATCTGATGTGTGGCAATTAGCCTGCAAACTTCCAGTATCGGGCTATTTGAATTCTCCATTGGTTATGCTATATTGTAAAGTCAAAGAAACTCCCAAAGAGTAAAACTGTACATACCACTTCATATGATGTGTAGCAATTAGCCTGCAAATTTCCAATAGCTGGCGATTTGAATTCTCCATTGGATGTGCCATATTATGTAGGCAAATAAAATCGCAAGGAGTGAAAACTGTACATGCCACTTCATCTGATTGTGCAATTAGCCTGCAAATTTCCAGTATTGAGCTATTTGCATTCATCATTGGATATGCTATAGTGTAAAGGCAAATAGAATCCCAAGGAGTGAAAGCCGTATATGCCACTTTATCTGATGTGTGGCACCTTAGTCTGCAAACTTCCAATAGCTGGCGATTTGAATTCTCCATTGGATATGCCATGTTATATAGCCCAAGAAAATCCAAAGGAGTCAAATCTACGTAGTTACAGATATCAGGAAAGAAGCTTCAGCAAGCTGGTGATACAATACATGTAGGATGACTAGCCGGCCTATTGCCAAAATCTGTTGCATCATAGTTGTCTGTAGAGGGGTTGCCATAGCAATAGCTCCTATGTCCAGAATTGAGGAGCAGTTTCTTTCCCTGGAGTACACGTCACTTCGTCAGATGTGCAACAATTAAAGTTTGACCCTTAAACTTCAACTTCTTGCTCTGTGTTACCCTAGCTTAGATGTGCACTCTCCACACTGCTACTGATCAGATCATGGTTTGTTTCTTCTTCTTCTTCGTTTTCTGTAGCTTTTGATGTTCTTTCAACTCTTCTTGAACTGGCCAATCTGTGTTCTTTTCTAGCTATCCAAGTTGCGATATGTACTTTCCTCAAAACCTGGGCAGTTTCTTTTGACTTATGACGCAAAGAAATACTTGTATCACATTTTTTACTTCAATGGGTAATAGTGGATTTCTGCTCTCCTTTACAATAATCTAAAAATCAGTGAATGTAGGATGACCTTCAAATGTTGGTTGGTATTGAATTCTCAAATTTTTAGTTGATGGTGGCAGATCCTGATGGTGGATACTGATTAGGCTCTTGGGCACGGATGTATGAATATGGCTGTCCATCCATCTTAGGATGGCTGTAGTAGATGGTCTTCCAAGCACAGAATGGGCGGCATCACGTGTGACGTATACCATAGATTGGGAAATTTTCGTCGGTAATAAATTTTCGTTGGTACCTTATAATGACGAAAATTAAAAGCACAAAAAATTTTCATCAATGAATAATACGTAAGATTGTCGAAGAAATTATTACACTTCCACGTGCGAGTTTATTCGAGTGTTGAAGTATGGCTCTGCTGCATTACATGAAACCTGTTGGTGGAAAGAGTTAAACTTTTTTGTGAACGCAATTTTTCACGTTTAATTTTCGTCGGTGTGGCTCAACCGACGAAAATTAAATAACGCGAAAAAATACCCTGTCTACCGTATTATGATGGTAATGTGCCATCAGTCTAGCCGAAGTGTTGACTACTACTCAGACGATTCTAGGCAGAGCTCTGCACCTGGCCATTGGTGTGTGTATATTTTATTGTGTGTGTGTGTACATATATGTGCAGCATGCATGCATGTGTGTGTGCATGTGTTTTTATGGAAGAATGTTTTTAAGTGTGTATGTATCAACTTCCCTTCCTCTCCCTCTCTTTTCTTAGCTCTCTCTCCGGGAGGATGATGATGTCACCCCGGTGACCCTCCTCCTCAACTCCACCTACCACCTCTTTGGCCCGTCACGTGGACTGGGAGCAATCATCTGTGGCTATTCTGGAATCAGGACCTTTGAACCACAGGTGAGAGTGAATGGAATGGAAACTTCTTAACATTATTGGGTATATCCAAGGGTGCATCGAGCCGCCGAAGGCGGGCATGCAACTTCCTATAGTGCACGTATAGACAGCATAATGCTAAATGTTACTAAAAATAGTGCTTCCGGGTAACACGTGGTAGTGAGTATACGGTACGTTTGCAGGCATGCACGGTACGTTTGCAGTGATGTACGGTACGTTTCCAGAGGTCAGCTAAGTAATCCAGAAAAGCAGTATCTGTTTTGCCTTCTACTAGCCCAGTTGCTTCTCCCACTGGCTTATCGGGCCAGATTCGGTGAAAGAGCATTGCTAGACACAGCATGTAGCGCTGCCAAGGTGTGGGCTACAGTGAGTCAACTGTCAGAGCTGCATCAGTACAACTCCGCAAGCCCCCAGCCCAGATCCAGTTGGCGGTTCTATGCGCTCTTTGATATAGCCTTGTTTGAAGCTAAAGAAGTAAGTTGTATATACCGCTAGCTAAAGATGAAGCCAAGCATTCTTAAGCTTACTGACTGTCTGACTGCTTAAGCTTACTGCCCGAGATAGCATTGACACTAATGCCCCGCTTTGTTAAACACTTACCAATGGCTTCGATTCACTCTCCTGACCAGAACAAACCTTCAACTGCCTGTCTATCACGTTTTTGCTATAGTAGTGCTGTATACGGCAAGATCAGAGCATTCCCCAAAACCATGGTGATAATTCAAATTCTATGTTTAGTAACATTCAGCATTTCGCTGTCTATACGCCTTGCATGCCCTCTCGCCGCCTTCGGCGGCTCGATGCGCCCTTGGTATATCCTAAATTACTTCTAGGTGATATACATATGAGCACTTAATAAGGAGGCCAAATTGTGTATCTGTACAACTCCAGTTAGCAGTCACTGCCTTTTTTAGTGCTTGGAAATTTATATTGAGAAATTCAATGGGTGTTATGTTGTGTGCGGGCGTGTCATGTGCTGAACCTCAATAGGGTGGTCTATTTGTAAATGCTGAACAATAATAGGGTGGCCATGCCTGCTACACTTTAGTATGCCTGAACTTCAGTAGGGTGGTCTATGTCTAACATAACCTTTTGAGCACTAGCTGGTGGCATAAGGGTATGTTTATTAATTTCCTCCATGTAGCGCAAATGGTATATACATATGCCTACTGCTATTTGCCGCATGAACTAATGTGGAGTAGACCGTACCAATTTAGTAGCAATCATAACAGTAAGGGGGAGGATCGTACAGACTTTGTAATCAATTGTAGAGTGTAAACTATAAACCATAGTACTCACATGTTCATTCGTTCTTCCTCACATGCATGCACACACGTGTATCACACACACACCCTCACAGCCCCTTCGCAGTCTCCTCTCCTCAGTGGGAGGGACCTCGGTGGTACTGGGGCTGGTTGCCATGGCGACCACAGTGGACAGCCTGTATGCCTCCATGAAGGCCCTGGTGTGTATCGTGGGTAACAACCCCTTTGCCCTCAAGGAGATGGAGAGGACAGGAGGGTTCCAGGTAAGATGCTCTGTGACGGTATGTTAAATTTCTGACAGTTAGTTGATTATCATTAATTTGGGCTAAGCAGTTGGCTAGTTTCCAGCCCACCCCTTCCTGGAATTCCACTCCAAATGGGACTTCAGTTTGCAGTCCACCCCTTCCTCCAAGCATCGTTAACCTTGAGGTTGCAGGGGGTGGGGGATCAGAAGATAGCCTATTTTCTGAATACTACTTGTGTAAGTTCCAGGAATTCAATACTACTTGTGTAAGTTCCAGGAATTGACCCCCCACCCCCTGCAACCTCACTGTTAACGAATATTGAAAACTATGACCCCTAGGCAATGAAATTACTGTCAAGCAGCCTAGCTGCTGGCCATGATAGATGCTTCAGTTTGGGAGTTAATTTTTATGGTATTGTATTTCCGTTTTCCTTTACCCCCTAGGTCCTAGGTATGCTGTTGTATTCGAAGTCTCACCTGATCAACGGCAACATTCTCCATCTCACTTACACTCTGGTGGGCACGGTCAACAGCGAGCACGAGTCAGCATGTATCCCCAACCCCATCGCCTTCCGAGACCTCTTAGCAGGTGTGTGTGCATGTATGTGTGTATGTTTCTGGGTATATTGTGTGTGTGTATGTGTATGTATGTGTGCTGCATATACATGTGTATGTATATATATGTGTGTGTGTGTGTGTGTGTATGAGGTGTGTGTGTGTGTATGAGGTGTGTGTGTGTGAGGTGTGTGTGTATGAGGTGTGTGTATGAGGTGTGTGTATGAGGTGGGTGTGTATGAGGTGTGTGTGTGTGTGTGTGTGTGTGATCATTTTATCCCCCTCGCTCCAGACCTCACCATCTGGAGTGGGACAAGCCAGGACATTCAGAGGTCCCTCTACAACCACTTCTACGAGCTCCTCACTCACACCACGTCAGTTCTGCCTCCTTGGAACAATTCTTGCTTTGATGTCCTTACTTATTCTCCTACTCTCTTACTTACAAATGTGTACCTTGCGTTGTTTCCATAGCGATCGTCAGAGAAATGCAGAGCACATGTTGGGGATGAAGCTGGTCTCCACGCTGCTCTACCGGCTCCATGACTCCAACCTCCTGAGGGTCACCATCAAGGCCATCTGCAACGTCCTCAGTGTGTTGCTAGGCAGCAAGCCCGGGCAAGAGGACATCAGGAGGTACGTAGGTGGAATCCAGCGAAAGAAGGAATCAAGTTAAACCCCAGCGGCCTAGAGCTGCATGTAAGCTAGTCTAGATCATAGTAATATACCTCAGAAATGTTTGTACTCCTGCCCCCCCTCCTGGACGAACTTCTCCCTTTTTCTGTAATTTAGCTGGTGCTGAGAATGCTGTGTATTTCTGTGTCTGTCTGTGTGTCCACATGCATCACATACGTGAAAATTGTGTCATGGTTACCACACTGCTATGGACTACATACTAATGCAACAGAAGTAATTTGTGGGTCATGCTACATAGCATGTTAGCATAATTTTGTGCTTCCTAGACAGCGAAAAAATAGTAAGAATGATCTGTTATTGCAAGCTACCACTGCTAACTGGAGACACGCTACAAAATTCCTGAGTCATCACTTTAGCTTTTTAGTTTGTGCAAATCAGAAACATTTGTTGCAGTTTAGATTTATCTGACCTAACTTGGCACACATGTATCAATCTTTCCTGTCTGCAGAGTCGGTCAACTCCTGGCAACGACGCTGCCAGCCGGCAGACAGACCAACGAGAATTCCATATCACTGTACGACAGGCGATCCGACAGTGCAGAGGAGGAACCTACTGAGCATGCTCAGAGTGAGGATCACCACGACGGCCAGGAGTCGGAGCTCACTGAAGACTCTGCCCCTTTAGAGCACCATGACGACCACTGGGGGAAGCAACGCAGAGCCATCATCCTGAGGAATATGCTACTGGACGTGTTTGAGAGCCTTCTAAATGATCAGCTGGAGCTGAATACTCAGTGAGTTATTAATAGTTTACTGTTGAAGGCCATTTTCCGTATACTGCAGTATACTAGCGGTATGCAATGTTTTTGTAAGGCGGTATAGAATACGTGACCGAATTTTCTCTTCCTCGCAGTCCGGCTGAAAGGCTGTATTTTTGGGTCATTGCTCCAACATTTGCATTTAGATAACATTCTGGAGATATGTGTTTTTGGAGTACGTATGTTCAAAAATGCAGGAAGCACTGGGTTTTCGCAAATTCGATCACATGTACTAACTAAATTTTGCCCCCCCCCCAAAGGGCTAGTATAGAGCGGCCAATAAAAAGTTTACATTTCGTATTTCTTGAGCGATTGCTCTACGACGATAGCACGTCCATTTCATTGCTGTTCTTCCATAGGAAGTTAGGTTTGGAAGCCTAAAAGGTTTATGTTTTTTCCTCCCCTCTCCTCAGCTTTGCCCACCAGCTCTATCGTTCCCTTGGGCTGGACTGGATACTGCTCTTCCTGCAGCCGGAGATCCACATGGAGACCGTTACCAAGGCGGTGAGAATCCTGCTCAACCTGCTCTGTGACCCCACCCTCCGGCTCAAGTTCCACGAGGGGGAGATATTCGGTGGATGGGTGCACGGGTTCGACTCCATATCCATGGAGATGACCCAGATGCTGGAGCATTCAACCTCCTTCAGCCCTCTAAAGGCCAGCCTGCAGTCCCCCTTGCCAGGTAACTAGTCTGGCTTCATTACTAGCTGCAGGGGAGGGTGGGGGGGAGGAGGGTGGGAGGGAGGACATGGTCTAGTATTCAGGCCTAACATGTAACAGTGAAGGACCAATTGTTTTCTTCCTTTTCTTTTCACTTTCCTTGCCCTCACCTTTTCCGACTCCCTGTCTCTGCTCATTCTTATGACCCTGTCCCTCCCTCTCTCCTGCCCTACCCATCCCTTCCCTTTCCCTTCTCCTCCCATCTGCTCCCCTCTCCTCTTCTCTCCCCTCCCCTCCCCTCCCCTCCCCCTTGCCAGGAGCAATAATCCTCTCACAGCTGCTACCCTACCATCTCAACACTTCCCAGTCTTCCCAAATCTTCCTCCTAATGGTTGCCCTTTTGCTCGGAACTCCGGCCTCCGAGATTCCTTTCTCTGCGAAGTTTGATCCTGAAACACTCGACTCCATGTTCCAAATCTCCAGTTTTCAAGTTGAGAGCAACATCAAGCTATGTGCAGATGCAGCCCATGTCCTACTGGCTATGGCCAGGGTTCTTCTGCATAAGGTATTGTATTTGTCCTTATTATTCAAGGAATGTAATTTAAAGCCATCACGTTCCAAGTCAAGGAACCAAACCCTTCGATTTTGTGCCGACCATTATTCGTGTGTGGTAGAATTTACTTCCTACTCTTACATGCTATGCTTATACTCTCAGCCTGTTTTCCACTCCACCTCTCTGATCTTTCTACACGCACACACACACACACACATGCACACACACACACACACACACACACACGTACACATAAACACGCACACATGCAAACTCTCCTCCTCACAGGAGCACCCCAACCACTCCTCTCAAAGTCCCACGGTTGTCCTCATCAAATTCTTTGAACGTCTCTACTCTATGCTCCCACAGTTTGTTGCCTTGGCAACCACACAGGTAAGACCCTCGTCACGAGTGTACGAATGACCATACACAGTGAGAAAAGGGGTTGACAATGTTTCGAGTAATGTGTACTACTTTAGTATTCAAAGCGGTTATTATTGCAGCTGGAATGAAGTATTCTCTGTAGCATATGGGTCAGTGGATCGAAGTGGCCAAGTGCAATTCTACTTTTTTTGGTACGCCAAAAATTGCAGATTTTTCCATGTCAGGAAATTTGCAAATGTGCATTTGTGTACTGCAAGCTGAAAAGCAGATTTACGGATTCAACTGCCTTGTAAGCAAATTTACAAAATCGCAATTCTGCATTTCTGTATTCACATGCATAGTGCCACTTTGAACCATTCATGGATCCTTGCTAGAGTATGAAAGATTTGTTTCTTGTAGCTACCAGGGGTTCATTTAGGAAAATCCTCAAGGGGTGGGGGGGAGGGGGGCGAAAGCACATCAGAAGACATTGGGGGGGGGGGGGGGGGGGGGACGGATGTGCATATAGTGAGTCATATTCAATTTGGAAGGGTTGAAATCCCCGGGGATGGGTGAATTCCCCCCCTCCCCCCCACCCCCTGAATGGGCCTTGGCTACCCAGAACAGTGAATTTGCAAATTTACTGGTGTGCTATAGTCGGCAAATTTGCAATTTTGGTGTACCAAATCAGCAGAATTGCATGTGGCCACTTCGCCCTGCGTGTGCACTGTCTCTAACTTTCCTTTGTTACATGTCGTGTCTCCTCTTGCTTGTGCAGGAATTCATCGAAGCGCTGGCGGCCACCCTGTTCCCTCCACCTGCTCCCCTCGTGAGCCGAGGGGTTTGGGACGGGGACGGGGAGGTGTGGAAGGGGGAGGATGTGATAGATGATGAGGTAAGTGTCTCAGTGTGTATGTGTATGTGTGTGTCTGTGTGTGTGTATATCTGTGTATGTGTGCTTGTGTGTGTGTGCTTGTGTGTGAGTGACGTGTGTGTGTGTGTGTGTATGTGTGCTTGTGTGTGTTTGTGTGCTTGTGGTGATGGCATATGGTTGGTACTTGAGGTTATTAACATTCTATGAATATAGTTACTACTCATTAGTATGCTCATATATTATGAATATTGTTATTTTGTGCAAACCCACAAGTGTTTGGAGCAATCCTGGGTATATAAAGGAGTACCAACAGCCTTAATTTACGCTTAACGCTCAAATTTTTGGATGGCTTGGGGCCAGTGCCCAGGAGTTGCTCTCCTGTCTCAGGTAGGAGAGAGTTGCCTGGGCACCCCAGGCTTAACACCACAGTAATAGTGATGGGCGATACCAGCAGCGTTAGAATTGATATGCTACTGATACTTTGACTACAAGTATCGGTAGTATCGATATAATGCGATATGATACCGGATGTGGGTGGAATAGCCAAACAAGGGTGCATTTTGGGTTCGTCAATGGCTCTCTGCTGTCAAAGTACGTCCAGACAGCGCTCTTTTTCTGCATACTCATACTGTACTCTGCCTAGATTGACTAGTCCAAGCTGCTAGAAGCTGCATGTGGTGAGCTATGCCTAGTCACATTCATGGCACGTGATGTATGGTATCGTATCGCTATACCGCGGTATAGTATTAAAATATCGTTACCGATGAAAACGGCACCGGTATCGGAGTTATCGATAAGTTGGTATCGGTATCGCCCACCACTACACAGTAACGGACATGAAATGCTGATGGCATACATTGTGTATCGACACGGGGGGGGGGGGGGGGGGGGGGGGTGAATGTTGCATGTGGAGTCATGCCCCCCAGGAAATTCATGAGGTGGCCCTTGGGGCCCCAAAAGGCAGGAAATTAGCTACTAATAAGCTACTGAGTATCATATGTAGGGGGAGGGGGGTGGGGGGCTTATATCTGACATCTTTCTTGTCAGGAATACTTCTCAGAGAGGCCATAACTAGTCCTAGTGTCGAATGATCGCATGGTAATGATTGTGGCATGTGCCAGGGCTTCTTTATGAAAGGGGCGGAGCAACTGGTGACGTCGCTGCCATAGAATGGAGCACCTGGCACGCGAAGCTAGTGACAACCAGTGTTGCTTTTCCAGCTGGCCGTTTACTGCTTCACAACTAGCCTAATAGTTTCATGATGTCTAGTATAACTACATGTACAGTCTGTGAACCTGGTCTGGAAGCCTAGCTTGTATTGATCCCACCAGTCGAAAGCATAAAGCCACCAGCTTGTTACTATACTTACCACTCTGACTGCATGCTAGGTACAGGATGCTTGCACAAGGGCTGCATGCTAAATATAGCATGCTCGTTACATCAGAGGTCTCACTCTGCGCAGCATAGACCGCTTGTGCTGGTATTATAACTGTAGGTGAACCTGGTCTGGAAGCCTAGCTTGTATTGATCGTGTCGGTTGTGGATGTGTCTGTATTGTGTATTATAATACACAGCACACACACACACACACACACCACGTATGATGAAACCCTGTTAATCATTTTGTTACTTTGCTAGTAAGCCTGGGGTGCCCAGGCAACTCTCTCCTACCAGAGACAGGAGAGCAACTCCTGGGGACTGGGCCCAGGCTATCCAAAAATTTAAAAGAAAGCTCATACCTACCATGTTGTACTAATTGTTGCTGGTTTTCCTTTATATACCCAGGATTGCTCCAAACACTTGTGGGTTTGCACAAAATAACAATATTCATAGTTTTTATTGCACTAATGAAGTAGTAACTATATGCATAGGACAGTAATCCCCTCTAAATACTGATATGCACATACAAATCACACAACCATATTTATGCACACATGTACATACACATACACACTCACACACACACGCACGCACACTTGTACACACACACATACACACACCTGCACACATACACACTTGCACACACACACACACACAAACACACACACCTGCACACATACACACTTGCACACACACACACACACACACACACACACACATACACACACACACACACACACACACACACACACACACACACACTCCACAGTTTGTAGTTCTATCATCTGACTCAGCCTCCATTGGTTCACAACAAGAACAGCAGCCGCAGCATTCAGAAGTAAAACCAGCCCTCTTCCGACAAGACAGTCTCGCCGTCTGTAGCATCCTCAAACTCATTCGCAAGATCGCAGTCGACGGGTTCTCCAGCACCCAGATGTCACCAAAAGACATCGCAGTTTGCCCGGTCCTGGAGACGGTATTCGCAGCATCCCCTGCTAGCATTTCACAGGAGCTCCAGAGAGAATACCAGAGTGCCATCCTCCACAGCGTAATGGAGTATCTGCAGAGTGGGAACGAGGACATCCTGGTGTTGTTCAGGGCGACGGACGCCAGTGCCTTCCCTCGAGCCATCAGCGGCCTCTCGGTCTTCTGCGCCCGACTCGTCGACAAGCTGTGGCAGGGCGTCTACCTGAAACCCGGCGCCAAAGTTTACTCATTTCTGCTGCTTCTGGTGGAGCAGGCAAGAAAACTGCCGACCCAACTCCCGTTGGGAGACTTCCAGAGGAGTCTGAATCGGCTCATTCTCTATCAACTTTCGTCGATTCCGTCTACCGAAGCGGAACAGAAAGCCCTAATGGATACCCTCTGTCTCTTCTCGAGTCAAGCCAGCATAATTTTTGGCGACACGAACTTCGATTCTGAGTTTCTCGAGTGCCTCTGCTATCGACTCATACAGATTGTGGGCTCCGACACCAAACAGGCGTCTTACAACACGCCGGGATACGTCCCCCTCGTCTCACACTCGATGATGAAGAGCGGTGCTAACCGCCTGTGGAGCAAGATGCTCGAGTACAAACGTGAGCAACTGGAGCAGATTCTCTCCACCGAGTTTCCTCCGCCCCTCAGCACCGCCTCAGTCGTCAGGGACACCAATAAAGACAACATGGGACTCGGCATCTCTCTCTCAAATCCGTCTTACATGAAGCTGCAGAATTGTGAAGATCTCAACACGGATCAGCTTCGCAAGGCCTGGGACGTCTATCTCAGTGGGGAAAAAGTCGTCTCCACTCCGGATTTGAGTCAACGGTCGAGCTCAGGGAGATCCAAGTCGATCTTCCGGAAGGCTGCGGCTGGGGTGTGGAGGAGAGATCGGGACAGGGGGAGGAGCGTCAACATCGAGAACCTGGTGCAGGTATGTGGCTAGTGCTTTGTATAGTCATGTGACTAAAGCTTTGTAATCATGTGACTAGTGCTTTTATAGTCATGTGACTAAAGCTTTGTAATCATGTGATTAGTAATTGGTAGTCTTACTGCGGAATATTTTATTTCGTAAATGTCTTCAAATGTAAACACATTCCAGTTAGCAGTTTTCTAAAGTAAAATAATACGTAGCTGTAAAACCACTACCATACCTTCAATAGCTTACTTTTCAAGCTCACTGAGAATCCATAGTATTTAAGCTGAATCTTTCCGCACCACAGTTTCACACTCGCAAGCCAAGGTTTTTGAGGGGGTGTACCCAACCATACCCTCGAAGGGTGTGGAGATATAAAGCATTCTTTGGGCCAGATACCGTATAACTTTGCATAACTTCCGCGAAATACTATTAACTCTGTGACGTCTTGATAGACACGTGATACCTTCCAACCTCCTCGGGGCTTGTACTGAGGGATTAGCTTATGTATTAATACACCCTCTTGCCTGCAGGAGTACGTGGATATTGTGTGCCCGCTGCTGGTGCTGGCCTCTCAGAAGTATGAGGAGATTTTGCTGAAGAAATACCAGAGGGTGAGGACTGCCTTGAACTGTTACGCAGCACACGTGGACTGTGGCTAGCCTCGTGCCCAGCCGTCTCAGCTTTTTTTTCGCTGGGTACAAGGCTAGACTGTGGCCTCTCTTTGCATAAGGATGTTTCATGAGGTCTAGCATGTATGATTAAAGCGCCGCTGTAATTATTCTGGGATTGCACACATACACATGTACACATGCACACACACATGCACATGCACATATAATGCACGCACACACATATACACACACACAAACACACACACACACACACATACACACACACAAACACACACACACACACACACACACACACACCAGAACATGGACTACCGTCTTCGGTTCACAGCGTCAGAGTGGAAACGTATTGAATGTGAGCTGACACGCGAGAGGGGACTGTGGGGTCCTGAAAAGAGTTCAAAGCTTGACAAATGGATGCTAGATTCAGTCGAAGGTATGTGTGTACAGAATTACAAGCAGTAAGTTAAAGAGTAGCTGGCAGTCCATGTGTACGTGTGTTGAAGCCAATAACTGGAACTGTATTATGCATATTAAAAAATGTACATTGTTGATGAACTCGTGCATTCCACATAATTCCAGTGGATTATTTACTATCATACATATGGGATAGATCACTGGATCGCAGGGAGTATGACTCATTATCTACTGCGGGAAAAGGTGTCTCCTGCAGAAGCCAAGGAAGTGCGGAGGGTGAAGCCCTTCTGAGGCTTTCTAGGGAGAAAACTTTCCCGAAGGTAGAGGTCATACACCAGTGCTCTATCTATGCAAAACAGCTAGTAGCCGTGATAGCTACCCGTCTAACCTGAACCTAGCCTCATTTTATCACAAATAATAAGCTGACGTGGCCACGTGTACATGTACAGACACAACCAAATTATTGAGACCAAAGTTTGAAGGTCGATTTCTTTGAGCATCCAAGAATTTCTTCTCTTGTCCATTGGCATACATGGAATACTTAGTCTATAAGGTGACCTGCGGCGTGTCCTGCTTAGGCCATTCTCTGGACTTTGCATGGACTCTTGCCTTCACCTTTCGCTTCTTAGACATCATGCCAAAGTCGGAGTAAGACCATTTTCCTGTCCTTGAGTTTACCGGTACAGTGGAACCCCTCTATTACGGACACTCCTGGGACCAGCTCCAGTGTCCTGATTACTGGGAGTGTCCTCATTTCAGGGGTCAAATAGTACACATTCATATGAGTTGGGACCAAAAAGTGATGTCCTTATTAGTGAGGTGTCCTTATTTCAGGGGTCCTGATTAGAGGGGTTCCACTGTATTTCACATGTTATCTACTTCCTTTATCCGACAAGAGTGTAAGCAATATATGTATTCCTCTTTTCTGAATCCCCCCCTCCTTCTTCCCAGGTCCCTTTCGTATGCGTAAGCGGTTGTGTCGGAACAGCCTGTTCTACCAGCACTACCCATACACACCCAATGAAGCTGCAGAGGTGAGTGTAACTGGAGCTGCTCAGCAGATGTACCACGACAGGACCTTACTCGTGCTGCCTCATAAGAAAGGCAACTCACTTTTCTGCAGAGCATACGTGTGCTCTTTTTTGTATACGTATAAATATGGAGGAAGTATGGCTCAGTACAGAAGTCATATTAATTCATCACTAATACTCATCACACACTTACACTCATTCACACACACACTCTTAACTTACTCACTGACTCACTCACTCACACACACACACACACACACACACACACAGGTAAAGGCCTCCAAGTACCATCACCCAGTGAGCCTGGACAGCAAGCTCTTCTACAGGAGGGCCAACCTCTTCCAGTGTTCCTCTCTACTCTCCTCTCCCACCCCACTGCCTCGCAGTTCCCATGGCAACCTACCCCACATATATGGCCACGATGTCCTCATGAATGTATCCATTGATTATTCTCATGGAGGGGCACCCAACACAGGTATGCGATCAGTAACTTGCTGTTTACGTACTGCTGTGAATATTTTTACCAGCTGGTCCCAAAATTGCTTTGCTGTTTATCTGCGTGCCTACATTTATCACATGCGTAATTATTATGTCATGCTTTAGTGTGCCACTGTAGTATGCTGACATAACTAGCAGTTTGTTAGCTATGTAAGCTACATCAAGCTTTGTGTTGCCTAGCCTGGCAGAAGAGTCATATTTTTTGAAAGGTACGGCTGGTAATCAGAGGTGCATTTGTAAAGTTCACCTCACTGTAACTTAAGCCGCACTTGCGCTGCAACTGCTTTTAGGTTGACCTGGCCTACTGCTGTGCACAGCCTTGGATAACTCATTATGACAGCTGATTTCTGACAATCGTTTTATGCCTGGACCTTAAGCCGCTATTTGAAACCTAGCAAGAAAGAGCAATAATAAATTGGAGGGAGGGTGAAAAAGTCACACCTCTTAAAAGATACCAGTTGACCCGAGTACCAAACTTGGTAATTTAGTCTACTTGTATAGTAACGTGTAAGCATCCCTCTAAGGAACACCCTTTTTGCCAGTTGCCGTGGCAACAAGTTTTCCCAGAAGGGGAGAGAGCAGCTGTGCAGGGACTTTCCAGCCGCTGCTGTTGTCGTTTGTAGCAGCAGTGGGTCGTGCCTCCCTGGGACATCGACCATTGTTTAGTAATCCTGCACTGCATAATAATTGTCTAAAGCAGGAAGTTGTTTTGGAAATTCATTTAGTATTGCAATCCTTATTCTTACACTACTGACACCAGCTGAGACTATAAGCACTTCATATCACTTCCCAATAGGTTTAGCTACTACAATCGTATACAGCTCATGGAGAAGGCCTGTTATATAACTATAGTACGTACTCTCCTCCCGCAAATGCCCACATACACACTCACACATGCGTCCACAGATGTTGCCTCTCCCAGCCACCTGGTGACCCGAGTGACGCCCCTCAATCAGCCGGACACTGACGACCCAGTGGCGCAGGCTCTCTACAAGATGATCGAGCCAGACGATAAAGTACATATACTGTTGTGTAACTCAAAGTCTCACCTGCGTGTGTGTGTGTGTTCTATCTGCATAGCTTGGGCACGTTCTATCTCCAGTACATGTAAATTTATAATCAGTTTGGTTATATTGGTCAAGCATAATACTGAGCATAATAGGAGGGCTTTACCAGCAATGTTGGCATAGCATAATACAGAGTTTGAGCATAATAATTCGCAAATGCCTAATTGGATACCAATCCTGATCACATTCCATTCCCTATGCACAGATCACAGCCCAGTTCCAGTGTGCCCGCCTGACGGGGCTGGACAGTCGTGATGGAATACTGCTGCTGGGGACCACCCACTTTTACGTGGTGGAGGGAGTCACCATCATGAATAACCAGGAGATCATCGACATTGAGTCAGCACCTGAAGAGTGAGCTTCTTCTAATAACTAGTTAATAAATGGTAACTCCACCCATCATGCGCTTTCGTGAAGAACCAGGAGATCATTGACATTGAGTCAGCACCTGAAGAGTGAGCTTCTTCTAATAACTAGTTAATAAATAGTAACTCCACCCATCATGCGCTACCGTGAAGAATCGAGAGATCATTGATATTGATCAAATCGGTACCTAAGAGTGAGGTATTTCTAATAACCAGTTAATAATTAGGGGCTGCCCCCATCCCGTGTGGTATTAGCAGTACTGTATGGTTATGATATGTTATGGAGTCAGCGTCGTTTATATTAGCCTCATCCCCAGGGGCTTTCCCCTTCAAAAACGTGTGAAACGGGAAAGAACTCAGTATCTTTTCTCCTGTGATTTATTATGCATGTCTGGGAACGATAAAAAAATGGCTGCATTTCTCGGTGTATGAGAACAATAACTGTGCTCACCTACGCACAATTAAGCCCTTTCTACCCCCTAGCTTTCTACCCTGAATGTCACTTATGCGAGAAAAGATACCAGCCTCTCCCGTAGTTTAGTACAGCCTGGGGACAAGGCTAATTCATCTCTTACCAACCCGTTGGTTTTGACTCCAGGCTGCTTTTACATAAGCAAACGTTTTCTCCCCCCCCCTTTTTTCTTTGGACACACACACACACACACACACACACACACACACACACACACACACACACACACACACACACACACACAGCTCCTACGACCCAGTAGTCCCCAGCTACCTCCACTACTCCACCATCAGAAAGGGAGGCATGCCGGTACCCATCGGGTAAGTCCTGCTCTTCTCCATCTGACTTTCAAGTCAGAGAAACCGCTTTCCTCATTTTTTTTACGTGCGTACATATCTACATGCAGCTGTGTCAAGTGGCCGTATGATACGATCCGGGAGATCCACAAACGTCGCTACCTACTGCGACACTGCGGCCTGGAGGTGTTCTCGTCAGACGGGAGAAACCAGTTCCTCATCTTCCACATGAATGAAAGGGAGAAGATATCTCAGAAGTGAGAAAACTGACACTGAATGCTTTTGAGTATTGAATCTGCTTTGGTATAGATATACATCTGGAAGGTGTCCAGTAATGGGGGTCCACTGTATTAATTGTGACAATCTTATTTCACTCTAAGTGTGTTGACATTCCTTAAGAGACCCTCCCTTAATTAGTTCTATCCTTCCTCCTCCCACCGCCACCCCCCTCCCCCTTCCTCCCACCACCACCTCCCTCCCCCCTCCTCCCACCACCACCTCCCTCCCCCCTCCTCCCACCACCCCCCCTCCCCCCACCACCCCCCTCCCCCTTCCTCCCACCACCTCCCCCCTCCTCCCACCACCACCTCCCTCCCCGCCTCCTCCCACCGCCACCCCCAGGCTCCACTCCCTGGCCAAGTCTTCCCTTACTGAGAGCAGCAGTCAGTTTGTGGCGGGGACCCATCCCGAGACCGATCCGGAACAGGCCCCGGGAATCATCTCGGCCCTACTGACTGGGGAGAAGTCGCTACCCGAGAGATGGGCAGTGAGTAACATTTAAATCTTTCGGGAGATGCACGTCCACTGTCTGTGTATAGTACCGTACATGCAGATATATTCATGGTGGAAAAATATTCAATTTTATGGGTGAAGTGAAATCGCGAATATTTTAATGAGCAAACATTCGGGAATTTTTGCGGTGATGTAGCCTAGTAGAAATCTCCCCCGAAATATTTTGCGATCACCTTTTGTGGCTAGACTGCAAAAGTTTTACCATGCAAAATAATCTACATCTACGTACGGTAAGCCCCTTTTGGAGCTTTTGGCATGGATTAACATGTGCTTTGTTAGTTGCTTTCATGTACTGTAGCATGCTCTATACGTAGCCGGCTACCTTCAGCAGAGCCTCGTATCTGTTTCCCTGTCCCCCTCTCACACACACACACGCACACATACACACACACACACACACACACACACACATACACACACACACACACACGCACACACACACAGAACGGTGAGATCTCTAACTTCCAGTACCTGATGCAACTCAACACTCTGGCCGGTCGGACCTACACCGATCTCATGCAGTACCCTGTCTTCCCATGGGTACTGGCCGATTACACCAGTGAGGTAAGGATTATATTGAGTAATGAATCCAAGAGAAGAAGAAAGCTTGTTGCATGCAGAAATAACCAAATTGGGAACGTAAGCACTCCAATAATTCTGCAATACTCGCAAAAGCAGACTGCGAGCATTCAAAATGTGGATGAAGGGGGGGGGGGGGGGGGTCAGGTGGCTCGCAATCTGTGATTACACTATGCCACTGATCTTGGGACAACTGGAGTACTTCTGGTGTAAGGGTTCGCATACTGCTTACACTCCCAGCAGCTAGTATGGCTACGATAGCTACCTACCTAACCTGCGCCTAGCATAGGTATATACTACAAGGCTAAGTACGTATTCCCCTAGGTCTGTCATGCAACACAGACACACTCGCATACTCTCTCTCTCTCACACATGCTCACACACGTACAGACACTGGACCTGACCAATCCCGCTACCTTTCGAGACTTCTCCAAGCCCATGGGAGCCCAGACCCCTGCCCGTCTGGAGCGCTTTGTCGAGAGGCACAAGTACTTCGAGGATCCTACTGGTAAGATTCTGCTAAGCGCTTCTCTCTAAGCATGAGGCCACCCACCGAGTGTATGGCTGAACTTGCAACTTTGGTCTGCAGGCCAAGTTTACACCATTAGTGGACTAGCCTTTTGGGAGACGAGTATGTTTACAGCCAGCAGTGACATAAGGTGCATGTCATACCAGAAGCTGATATGTGTACCCAGGGATGGGATTATGCTCAAAATATTTATAGGTATGGGCTCATACCCGTGGCAAAAACTTAAACCTCACGCTGAGTCAGCCATACACTCCTTGTGGTCAGCCATACGTACACAGTGTTGCTGTGGTACAAACTGGTGTTATACTACTACTACTCAGAAGTTTAGGACTCGGGCTTTGCCCTTGTAGTGTACATGCGCTAAACCTCTTCATTGTCGTGATATAAACTATGGCTTTGGACCACCATGTTTCAATTTCCCCACAGGAGAGGAGACTCCTGCCTACTACTATGGCACCCACTACTCCTCTGCCATGATCGTGGCCTCCTACCTCATCAGGATGGAGCCCTTCACACAGCACTTCCTCAAGCTACAGGTGGGGGAGAGAGGGAGGGAGGATCAATGACGGGTATTTGATGGCACCACATCGATATCACTGGAGTAACCTTAGGAGCAATGACCCATAATTATTACAAATTCTATATTAGGTCATTTTGGAACATGATTTTTGCACTAACGTACTGTGAAGCTCATATAGAGCTAATTGAAGTTTGGGTCTGAAAACTTCTCTGTGTGAGTTATAGCCTCCATGTTCTCCTCACAGGGTGGCCACTTTGACCTGCCAGACCGATTATTCCACAGCATCCCCGACGCCTGGCGTTCCACCAGCGAGACCAACATGGCCGACATCAGAGAGCTCATCCCCGAGTTCTTCTACCTTCCTGACTTCCTCGTGAACCACAACAACTTTGATCTCGGTGAGGACAGTACCGTTCTGTGGGTGTAAGCAATTCATGAGCTTATGTTTGTAACTTGTGCTCTGAGTTTTGCACAGGAAATACTGAAAGGCTTGAACAGGCTAACTACAGCATTGATCTTAGATGAAATGTTACCAATTGAAGCAGTCTGACTTGAATACCTGTGCATGAGTCCATAAATATATGATTGGCATATTAGCATAGCATGCACACACACACACACACACACACACATACATGATTGTATACTCACACACAGACATGTACTTTATGTGTACACACACACGCGCACACATGCACACACACCACACACACACATAGGTGCTAAGCAGAGTGGAGAGAGGCTGAGTGACATCATCCTCCCGCCATGGGCCAAAGGTGACCCTCACGAGTTCATCAGACTACACAGAGAGGTGAGAATATCAGATCCAGTAAGGCTAGGCATTACACTGTATCATGGCTCCTACACAAATACGATAGCTGTGTAGAATAGACGTCCAGCCTTATTTCTCTGCTTGTGATCAAATGATCATATTGCATTATGTGTCCGTGAAAGCTCATACTTTACAGTGTTTATATCTATCTCATACGAACGCAAATGTACCACTATTCACCCCTCAATCCCCTCCCCTCCCCTCCCCTCCCCTCCCCTCTAAGGCCCTGGAGTGTGACTATGTCTCCGCCCACCTCCATGAGTGGATCGACCTGATCTTTGGCTACCAACAGAAGGGAGAAGAAGCCCTCAAGGCACACAACGTTTTCCACCATCTCTTCTACGAAGGGAGTGTTGGTATCCTTGGAGACTAATCAACCATGATCAGTGAACTTACACTGGACTAGTCATGTGACCGTCACTTGAGTGGGTGTTTGAGGAGTGTAGATCCAAACAAAGTACACCACATGCTTTCAAAATACATGTATGTCAGTGTCTATAGGTATTTCATATCACATGGAAAGGCCAAGATGTAAGCAGTACTGTTAATTTCTGCATCAGTAGGGGCCATGGTAGATACACCAATGAAAACTCCATGGAACTTTATAACCTATTGCCGTGGCCGTGGGGGGTTGTTTGGAGTTTTCATAGTTTCTGAAGTGATGATCAGTACAGTAGGTAATTCATCCGTGTTGTTGGATTGAGTTTCATCCTTAACCCGGTGAAGACATTGATAAGATTGAGGAGCCAGTCAAGAGAAATGCTGCGATCTCGTTCATACACAACTTCGGCCAAATGCCAAAGCAGGTGTGTGGATTTGCACATGTACAAAGTACACAATGAAGTCTAGTGGGCATCATTTGTGATATGGTGTGACATCAAACTAAAATGTAAATATGAACACACACAGATTTTCCGGAGACCTCATCGCCAGCGTAAGGTGTTTACTTCTCTTGGAACCCCCGGTATTGACTCCACCCTAGCCCCGCCCACCAACCTCCCGGACTTGAGGAGGATCTTCTACAAGAACATGGTTCATCTTTTGCCGTCAAAGGAACCTGTGAAAGGTGTGTATGTGTGTGTGTGAGTGCGTGTGTGTGTGCGTGTGTGGCAAGAAAATATTTTGTTTTCTCAAAAGAGAGCACATTGTGCGTATGTGAGTTATTAATTTCCTTTCCTCAGAGATTCGTGGTGAGGTGAGCCAGACGGTGTACATGTCAGAGAGGCACCTGGTTGCCGTGGAGAGGAACAAGGTTCTCCTGCCCCCGGGCTATTCTCGTTACTTCATGTGGGGCTTCCCTGACCGCAGTGCCAGGATTGCCCTGGTGGAGGGGAACAAGGTATGTGTGTGTGTGTGTGTATGTGTGTGTGTGTGTGTGTGTGTGTGTGTGTGTGCTGTGTGCTGTGTGTGGGCCTGCACAAGCCTCATAGGCCTACAACTTATATATAACAAGGGCAATCACACTGCCAAGTGTAAGGTACAACAAATGAGCAGAAACGCATCGATCATGACTGGGTGTTGCTAAAATTGTCTGTGTAACATTCTAATAGACAGGGGAATATATTTAACCCTTTGTGGCAGTTTTCAGATACAGAGAACAGATATCAACCTTCTTTTCGCCCGTTTATCCCAAACTCTCTCCCAGGTGGTATCAGTATTTGAGGGGCTGCATCCCGGCAGGATCCTCTGTGCGACAGTTAGAGGAGAGGACATGCTACTCACCGCAGGGGACAGTACTGTGAGTGGTCAGCAGGCCCTGCCTGATTTCTGGTGCCTGGTCAATGTTTTTACTAGACATGCACTTCCTACCTGGCTGGCTTTTTTTTTTACATGTGCTTTATGCACCCTTTTATCATGTGCACTAAGATATGTCATTGACCAGCTACTCCTGCTACTGGGGACTTGTAGGTAAACTGCATTATAAGTACATAAGTATGTAATGATTATGAACTAGATCGAGGCACACGATTGCTGCATGGGTCAGTTAGTTGTGCAGGATGAGACAGCCTAACCAAGCTGATGTGTTCAATAGCTGCTGGCCTGACCTATTGTTAAACATAGCCTTGGATAATCGACGTGAAATGTACCTGATTTTAGTATTTCATGTCTCATAGTCCCATATGTAATTTGAGTGTGCCTCGTTCCTCCTCCCATGTAATGTGGGCGGTCGTTCCTCCACCCATGTGATATGGGTGGGGCCTCGTTCTTTGTCGTTCCTCCTCCCATGTGATGTGGGTGGGGCCTCGTTCCTCCTCCCGTGTGATGTAGGTGGGGCCTCGTTCCTCCTCCCAGGTGGTGTACGTGTGGGAAATGAAGAACGTCAGCAGCATAAAGGAGAGGTCTCGGACGCAGCTACATTTAAAGCACACCCTCCATGGCCACACTGCCCCGGTGACCTGCCTAGCAACCTCTTGTGGTTACAATCTCATCATCTCAGGGTCAAAGGTGGGTTCATGGTCCAAGGAATCTGTAGTACACTAATAATAATAATATACTCATGTTGCTGCCGTAGCGCTTACGCCATTGACCACACACCCACAGACGCAGGCGGAGCTTGTAAGACCTCCAGTCAGAGGACAAGAGCAAGAACAACCAGAGACCACACAATCCTGATCACCATACAATTCCTTCTTCCTAGTCTCCCATATCAATAATACAAAGCTCTTAACTAGCTTTAATAATGCTTTAAAATCATCCCTGTTCCAATTCTCAAATCCTAAAATAAAACTTGCCTTATTAAAATTATCAAGTGTACTAAACTCCCCAAACCTCCCCCCAATAGATTTTCTAATTCTACCATGAAATTATTTCTAATGCTGTCATATGCTGGACACTCCCAGAGAACATGTACCACACTCTCACATTCACCCCTGCATAATTTACACTGCCTATCATCATTTTTACCCCTATGTCTTCCTAACTCTTCATTCAGACCGTTCGTACCTGACCGAAACTTAAACAATAATCTTGTACCCGGATCACCTACCCCCTGCAAATAATTCTTGAATTCTATTTCCTTACAGAAAGACTTGTACAGATTCAACTTAACTTTAGTATTCAAGCTGTCATTAAAGTCCTTGTATTCTCTATCCCTCAACGCTTCGTCTACCGTATCTAAAAACAAATTAATATTATCTGCAGCTAATACCTCTTGGCTATCTAAATCTAACTGCAGCAGCAATTCATTAATTACTTTCATCCAAGTTTTCCTTTGCCTACCTCTACATGGTTTCACTTCCCACTCAGCATCTAATAGTACTCTAGGATACCGCTCAATATCCAACTTATTGACTTTATACCACCACTTAAGTTTGCTTCTATCCCTCCTCCCTTTCAAGGACTCTAACCCCATATCTCCCCTTACCGCTTCATTACACGTTTTGGAAGAGCAGCCAAGTATCTTCTTAGCTGCTCCTAGCTGAATGGATTCTAAGGAAGCTGTCTGCCGTTTACTACAAGCCCACACTTCACTACCGTATTCTAAAGTAGGACGAAGTACTGAGACTAACAATAATCTCCTTGCAACGGTACTGATATTTCTATTACTGACAAACCGGTGCAAACGATTAAGCTTTTTCTTCCCATTATCAATTACCTTCTGTACATGACTATCCCATGACCCATTCTCAGCAAATTCAATCCCCAAGTAACAGTAACTTACAACCCTTGGAATTACGTTATCTCCCCACTTCCACGCACACATATCTGTAATAGCCACCTTAGAAAATACCACAACAGCACTCTTTTTTATGTTAGATTTCAACCTCCATTTGTTACAAAACCCTTGTACTACATTAATCAACTTTTGTAAATCCTCCGCATTAGTAGTTAAACCAACAAAATCATCTGCAAACATTAGTCCCCCAACCTTAACATCATTCTTAATGATTATACCAAGCCCAGCTTTCTCAACCTCATCTAGTAACTGATTAATAAAAATGGAAAATAGGATAGGCGATAGACTACAACCCTGTGCTACCCCCTGGCTTATATCAAATGGTTTGGATTTTTCCCCCTCCAGTAAAACAGCACTCTCTGTAATGTCATACATCTTCTTAATAACTCTCCACATCCTACCCCTAACACCCAATTCCCACAACTTAAACCATAAACCATCGTGCCAAACCGTATCAAAAGCCTTCTGGATGTCTAAGAAAAAAGCATAAGTGTATTTACCTTCTCTTATTCTGCCTTGTATGATCTCGTTCAAAGTATAGACATTATCAACACAACTTCTTTTCGCTCTAAAACCTGCCTGCCCCTCATGAAGAGCCTTTTCCGATTCTAATCTTATTACCAAGCGATTATTTAAAATCTTACAAAACAGTTTACCAACAACGTTCAATAGAGTAATGCCTCTGTAATTACCTGGATCCTCAACATCACCTTTCTTATACAAACTAACAATTAATCCTTGCCTCCATTGTTTAGGAATACCCTCTTCTGTCCAGACTACTTCATATAAAGCTTTCAACAGATTCGCCATTCCAGAGCCACCATACTTAAAAAGCTCCCCAACTAAGCCATCATTACCTCCAGTTTTGTTATTCTTTAGACTTTTCAAACACTTTTTAATTTCGGCATAACTTATATCCCTGTCTAAAACCTTATCCTTCCGTGCACTAGACATCTCGCTGTACTCTGTCACCTTATTCTCTACATGCTCTCTCCAGCTATCATCAAACTGATCATCTACTGATGCTGTACCCAGCTTACCGTAATGCTCATGTAGAACTTCAAGCTTCCCCTTTGTACTGGTTACGCATGAACCTGAACTACTCCTTAATGAAGCAATGCTCTTACGACTACCCTTTGAAGTCCTGCCAACAAATGCCCAAAATTCCTTCTTGTTTTCATCAAAATCTTTATTAGCCTTTTCTATCACCTCATTCCAACTATCTAACTTCTTCTTACGTACCAATTCCTTGATTTCTGAACGTAACTTGTAATACTGTCCCCATTTATCTTCCCTACCACTCTGAATCTCTTTGTAAACCTGTCTTCTTAACCTAATCTTATCTTTAATCTCTTCATCCCACCACCTCGCTGCTTTGCCACACACTATCACCTTTTCCCCAATTTCTTTTGATGCTACCCTCTTCACTGTGTCTTCCCAATCCTGAACCACTGCCTTCACTAATTCCGACCCCCTTAACCCCTGGTGCTTCCTTGTCTGTATCCTTTCTTGAAATACTTCTACTTCTACGCTCAAAGCTTCTTGATACTGCTGCCTCACTTCCTCCTCTTGAAATTTTTCAATGCGCCATTTCTTAATTACCCGCTTTTGCTGCTTAGCAGTTTTTACAGTCCGACCCAGTTCCATCCATACTAAAAAGTGATCCACTAATGAATTCATGGTATATTTACGTAATTAGCACACCCAATTTTTATGCAAGTATCACAGTTATTCAGAGGATTATCCCCTTAATTATTTTCTCTCTTACTCTGTACCCTCCTCACCCCACAGGACAAGACCTGCATCTTGTGGGACATTAACAAATTCGTCTGTATCCGACAGCTTTGTGGCCACAATGGGCCCGTCACTATGGTTACCATCAACCAGCTAAATGTAAGCATTTATACTCCAAGTACTATACATTTGCTAGCAGTGAAGCATCAACCACTCTCAAGTGAATAGCCCACTTTTCTCTCTGAAAACAAAGTAGCTGGGATAGGTTTTATCGCTGAAACTGAGACTGGCTGTTAGCCATGTGTGCATTTGATAGCTATAAAATGCCAGCTACTTCCAAGTAACTGAGTTAAACTATCTTCTCTCTATTTGCAAGTAGCATATAACCACAGGCTTATACTCGAGACTCTACATATGCATACATACATGCATCTCTGAGATTAACCAGGGGTTTAATGATTTCTTGGTGATCCATTTCCAGGGTGACATTGTTTCTTGTACCAAGAACCACATCTGTCTGTGGACTGTGAATGGGACGTTGTTGAGTGAGGCTAACCTCATGCTCACTGGGAACTTCAGGATACTTTGCTGTGCTATGTCAGAGGTGTGTGTGTGTGTGTGTGTGTGAGTGTGGGTGTGTGTGCATGTGTGGGTGTGGGTGTGGGTATGGGTGTGTGTAAAATTAATGTGTCATGTGTATATGTGTATATGTATGTGTGTGTGTGTGTGCATATGTATTGCATGTTAGTACTTTAACAATATTACTTGATGCATTTTGTAATGCCTAATGTATGCAATAGTATTTTGTCACATGTGCCCAGCTGATATTAACATTGTTTCCATTTTCTGTATTTGTATATATATATATGCCAATATGTGCACATCCATAACTATCACATGCACAAAAATTGCATCATGACATTACCATGTATACCGGTCTAACAGAAAGTTTCCAGGCCAAGTTACATTCTAATTACTTAGACGATGAACGAGCTGCAGCTAGGCTGTTTTTCGATGCTATTACTACGAATGCTATGTCAGCACTATTGCTAGAGACTGTTATAGATTAAAGCACTCAATCCTCGACTTCCCTATAGTGACTACTGTGCACGGGAGCCTGGAAATGCGGCTAATACTTGTGGACACATCCTTAGGAATAAACCTTGCTAACCTATGTACTCCACAGCAGCTGCTGTAATGACAAGCAAGGCCTTAGCTGTTGCTGAGCATTTAGATATGAAATGCCAATCTTGTTATGAAGCTGCATACTTTTCATGGTTACCTTTTGCAGCTGTTTGAATGGGACAAGGACAATGTGATCATTACTGGGTCAACAGATGGGATAGTCCGGGTAAGCTCACTGCACGTAGATAAGATACTCTAGGTGTGTAGGTGATAGATAAGATATTGTATGTGCATAGGTGATAGATAAACTCTAGGTGCATATTTTATAGGTAAGATACTTCAGGTGCATGGATATTAATTGTATCTGTCCTGCAATTGCAGATGTGGGCTCTTGAGTATGTTCCAGAAGCTGAACAACCACAGAAACTCCTGAAACCCCGTATCTATAAAGAAGGTATGTTAATCACACTGCATATGTGAACATGCATTCTGTGAAATACAACAAAATATGACAATACAGTTAATACCCAAATAAGCACAAATTGAAGTCTCCGATTTGGTGACTTTTACATCGCGGACTTGTCACAACCAGCTAGAATTGGCACGGGTAGCATTAAAGGCAATAGCTAATACGGTAACACTGAAGAGACTAGCTTAATTGGTTTAGGATGTGTTATTCCAGTAACTGTCTGCCGGTCAATGTCTATGTTGCAGTATTTTGTATCTTGACAGCAGTTATCAATTCTCGGGATCCTTCCCTCCAGAGTCCAGCCTGGACCATCCCAACAGGGCAAGGGCTGCCACCCTGGTGAGAAAGCTGAGGCACACCCTCAAGAAGGGTTCACCTAGGAAAGTACAGCAGGGTGAGGATGGGGATGGAGGTGAGGAATTGCTTCAGTACAACTGCTATATATACGTGTGGTACTTTGATGATAGCTTTGGATAAATCTTTGTGTGTGAATCGTTCAATACTGGCAACATAGTTTTCTGAAAATTAGGCTATGTAATCTATGGTTTAAGCATCACCTACATGTGACTGTCATGTGTAGAAACCACTGAACAAACAGATGGAGCTTGACCTTTAAGAAGGATTTAAAACCATGAAGTGGATGACATATTAAATGCATGTGATAAATATTTTGTAATGCATCTACCCACAGCTGCAGACAATGAAGGGAACAGTGAAGAGGAGTATTTTGACACATCTGATCAAATGAAACTGGTTCAGCCTGGTCAGGAATCAGATGGCGGTGACACAGAATCCAATACAGGCATAGGTACGGAGAGAGAAGCAGCAACAATTGCAGCTGACCCAGTGGGTGGGGCCACTACAGAAGACACAGCAGAACAATCTGGACAAAATGAGAGCGATGGAGTAGCTTTGGACACTGCAGAGACGTTAGAAGCGACTGTCCTAGAACCACGTTACAATCAGAGTGATATGCAGAGAACCATGGAATCTGGTGCCCATGTTCCAGAGCCTGATACTGGTAGCACTAGTGAAGTAAACGATGCTACTTTACTTGATTCTGTAATTGATGATTCCAGAACTCCATTCTCTGATTCCAAAAGTGAGGACCAATCCATAGATCCAGAAAGGCAAGCCACCAGTGAGACAACCTCGGAATCAGGCAACGGAGAGAACATGGCATCAGGTCCTGAGCAATCAGGGTCCAGTCCCGAGGCAGCAATCACAGGTGGTGACAAGGATAAGGCAGCTGGAATCAATTCCTACGTCCAGTTTCTGGCAGAGGCCAAGAGAAAAGCTGAGGAACTGAAGGAGAAAGGTTTGTACTCTTGTTTGTTTTTGCTAGGCTATATATGACCAGATTTGCAAAAGTTCCGGCCCTTCCGTTCAAGGAGTACATACCTTAGTAGCATCGGCATTTTCGAGAAATTGTTGTGTGATCTAGAATGCTGTGAGCTCTGCCCCATATTTTCCTAATGGTGTGGCTAAAAGACTTCATTTTTAGGCTATTGATATAGTAACACTTCCTTACAAACCACCCCCGTTTGATTTAGATCATGCCTGGCAGTGTGAGTATAAGCACCTTTGAAGTATGTGCACTCAATAGTACAAAAAGTGCCAAATGTTTGCAAATCTGGTCATATATTGTTGATGGATGCCGCACTCACACTTGAGGATCCTGTTACACCCTCCCTTCTCTCCTTTTCCCTCTGAACATGTCTCCTCCCAGCTGGCAGGTGGAAGCGGCAGCTCACTTTGGTGCACACCCTGACCATGCACACCTCCTACCACAGGAAGGACAACGACACACCTGCAGCTGTCACGAGCATCTGTATCTCAAAGTGGGTGGGAGGTAGTGCTAGTGGGAGGGTCACAGTTCTAGAGACACCAGTAGTTAAAGGGCTTCTTGAGTAGTCATTCGGTAATTGATTGTGGCAGTTTCGAGTAGAAAACCATCACATATTTCGATCGTGTCACTACATTCAAAATGTTGTATCTCTGAATTTCCGTTAAGGTTGGGCTCATCACACTTTGTAGAAGCTTTGAGGCTTGTACACAGCGTATATGAGCAGTTCGGGCTGTATTGTCGTAGCCACTATTAATGGACAGAGCTTTAACCTGTAGCTATGTATCTCTGAAAGTCTGTCCCCAGGCTTGTCATCAATTCACAGTCAATAAGTATGTGCACCAGATTATAGCTTTATGGATGCATACATGTATAATTACATATGTGTGACTTTTATTCTGTAGAGACCACCGTCGGCTATTTATTGGTGACTCCAGAGGTCGAGTCTTCAGCTGGGTTGTGGCTGAGAACTTAGGTATAAGTGCTATAGCTTTGAATAATTATGTGACAGTAGTTGCAAACTCTTAGACAGTATATGATTGTTATTGTGTAGTTCGCAAGGAGAGGTGTGTTTAATCTTCTGATCTCGCCACTACAGGTGGTATTATGGAGCACTGGTTGAAAGATGAAGCAGTGGAGAAGTGCATGAGATGTACTTCGGAATTCACCTTTACAGAACGCAAACATCACTGTCGGGACTGTGGGGGGATCTTCTGTGCCAAGTGAGTGTTGCTACATCCCTCCCCCGCCCCCGCTTGTCTCCTTCCTGCTATCCAACCCTCCATTCCTTATTCGATTGCTCTGTCCGTAAAGGCTTATTGCTACCTTATTTAATGCAGGTGCAGTGCCTATGAGTGTGAAGTTGAGAGACTGAAAATTACCAAGAAAGTTCGTGTTTGTGTTGACTGCTTTGACAAATTAACTGGCACACGTAAACAGTTGCAACAGAATGCTATTGGAACTTAGGAAGCTCATTCCTGAAAGTTAGGATATTATGTGATACTGAGATGTCTTGTAATTGCATATAAGCTGTGCCTATTTTTGGCATTAAATTTTTTTATAATATCAGAAACTGTGATTAAAGTTTGAGGGCACTACTGCAATATTAGAGGTATGTAAATGCTAGAGTGGGAAGATCTATGTACAATTTTATAAAGGTTAGATTGCAACATAGACACTAGATACTAGCTTTATTAATGTTGAAAGTGGTTACTATGAGAGGACAATGTACTGAGGTACATAACATAAGCACACATTCATCCAAGCCAAATGCTCTAGAAGGTAGCTTTGTCCACAGGCTCTCCCCTTAACAAACGGAAAAATGATGGAGAGCCTGATGTATTTTCTCTATAGTGATACTTACAATCATAATATTATGTGTAGGCACGGGGACCAATAAAAAGATAGCTGTGTGATTTACCGATTTATGCAATGGTCAAGGACACATAATTATTATGATGATTTTGTATGAGAGTAGATCTAGATATTCAATAATTTTACAAGAACTCTTTTAGACCCCAGGACACTTTTGCTCCCCCCCTTTCCCACGCCCATGGTTACTTAATGTGTTCGCTACAGTACGTAAGGGCATTCTTTCCTAGCAGATGCATTAGTAAACTGTATATTAAGGCAAGGGAGGGTTCTGAGAGTTGGGTAGTACTGTAGAAAATGATAACAATTATACACCAACATACTTAATAAGAAAATATAGCAATTAGAAGTCATTATTGGGCCTAGCCTGAACTGCTAACTAAATTTTATAATTATAGTCACCAGCAAAATTTAATACTTATCTCTACTAATATCCGTTATTGGATATACAGTTCGATAATTTCAATTGGAGTATCTTCATTGTAGCCACCTCCAGCAAACCACTCACACAGCCTCACTTCTATGTCATCAGTGGTTGCCTGTGAAAGAACTTTACAGAAGTAGGGAGGAGTGTTGAACTGGCAGCAGGAGCTGGTTGGTCCACAGCCTTTCCCATCCCACAGTGGATCTTCATAGTAGAGTCTGTTCTGTGCTGTAGTGCGACTGCCTGTGTCACAAAAATAATCATTCCCAACAAATGGTGGTATGGTTCCTGTGAACGTAGAGCCTGTCTTTGTGCAGGGACACCTAGCAGCATCTGTTTGTGTTTCGTCTTTTGCACCTACAAAAGTCCAAATATGCCTGCGGTTTGGATTACCATGGGTAATACTAACACCATCAACATATGGCTCATTAATGGTAGAAACACGTCTATTATGATATTGTACAAAACCATCTGGTTTGTCATGTTGGTATCCAATGACCTTCCCACAAACCCGACTATACAACACACCATGTGAACTAAAGTGGATGGAAGTACAGCCACTGTTACTGGCATCTCGTGTGCATAGCCTCTTCGGACCTGGGAACAGTCTAAAGCCCTCGGGACAGTAGTGGTTAGGATCGGTCATATCGAGGTAAGCCACCCTCATCCACCCCCCTGTGGTACCACAAGAGCTCCTCTTCATATCGCAGTAGCCCTCAACAGCAACTCTGGAACCATTCAAGACCCAGTAGTGGCCGGATGGGGCAGTGGGGTACCAGTAAGCTAGCTGCTTGCAGGACGGGGCAGGATTTTGCGCAGAAGTGAGACTGTAGTCACAGTAGGCCTGAGTCCTGCCTTTGTGCTGGGTGGTAAGCCAGTAGTATCCTGAGCGACTTTTGGAATTAAGATCCAGTATTTCTTTACAGGATGTAGGAAGGTACCACGGAGACTGACCCTGAGCAGTATGGTTGTCTATATCACAAGTTTGTGACATATTTGTTGGTTTTAAGCCTTGAATATCCTCTTGAACCTCATCCAGTTTGTTACGGAGGAGCTCTAATTCTTCCTCTAGACCATCCAACAGTAGAGCTAAAATACAGTAGTAAAAAAACAGCCCTGATGAATGCACAGAAATACTGCATTAATAATTAGATGCACATTCAGTAGCTATACTAGCTAGTTATCAAATCAATCATGCATGGGAGAACTACCTAAGGGCCGTATCAAATAATGTATGGTATTAAACCTATGCAGTTTCAACTGTTAGTAAATCATTGTTCAATAGTTAAATATAGTGCTAAATTATACCTCTTTTTAGGATCCGGACATCTTGGTCTCTCTTCTCCAACTCTGCCTTAACACCTGCAAATTCTTCTCTCAGGCTCTCAAACTCCTGTCTGCTGGCACACTCCTCTTCATCCTCACCTGCCAAAAGTTTGTCAAGAAACATAACATATTAATGATATGTGCCCTCCTTTAGTAAGAGCCATGTGGCTTTGCTATAGCTAGCTAGAAAACTGAATGTATGTAGATACTTATTGAAGAGCATTCACTTATGAAAATTTCTATGACTAAATAAGGTGCCCTTACCGGATGGCTGAGCAGAAACTGCTTGGGTGAGGAAGCCCCAGGTAACCAGGAACACGGCAAATTTTAGTAGCATTTTGCTTGTGATTCTACGATAGTCTCAGGTCAACTGAAGTTCTGGCTGACTTACTGAAGTATATCAAAGCTGAACTGATACCAAGTCCAGTATTGGTATCAGAACTGATCTGAGGTACTGTCCATATATTACAACGTATTGATATCAGATTGGCTGAAACAGGCTTGGTATGGGGATTGAAGTTTTGGATGGTCAGCTTAAATTATAATTATTTCTTCTGCAACATTATTCACTAGCTATTCACCAAAAGTGGTAGCTATTTTTATGGTAGCAAGGGTTAATATTAAGTGCTGAAAGCAAAGGTTAATGCATTGAAGGCAAACCTGTTTACTGCCAGTATATTCAGTAAGTGATGTTATTACTGATAAACTTGTAGTGGACAGATTGAAGCAGGCAAGGTCATGTGAGATTAGAGTACTCACAACTTGGGTAAACATGTTTTTTAAGAAAATTATTTCATTTTCAGGATTTCTCTGGACTGGACTCTTGATTCTATACTATAGGATTGGACCATGGACATAACATTTGCAGTCAGCACTGGATCAAAATTACCACAATACTACAATTACACAGGTGGATTTTTTCATTAATGTTATTTAAAACCACCTAGCCTCATTCTCAAACCTTCACCCCAGCTCTTGTCACTTGCAGTATAAAAGTAGGGAGAGCCTGGGAATGAGGCTAAAAGTCACCTTTGCGATATCTATATTACCTGCACAATAGTTGGTGATACCATCAAACAATGGCAAAATCAGGTGTACAGCAGAAACGTCATGTACGGCCAGATTCCATGTGCTTGTACGTCTGACTCAGCTAATGCATGAAGGAGCATTGAAGAGCCATGATCTAGTGGCCTCTACATACAGCAGCAGAAATACACATGGAGCTATTGTCATATGAGTGAGTAGCTAGCTATATACACAAGAGTCAAGATCCCCCATCCCCCACCCCCCACCCCACCCATGCTACCACTCTTTATTAATTTTCATAATGAGCCTCAACAGAATACCCAGAACCATTCAGGACCCAGTAGCGCTCAGATGGAGTGGTGGGGTGCTGATATGCTAGCTGCTTGCAGGAGAGAGTGGGACTATAGCTAGTCACAATAGACCTGGGCCTCCCCTCTGTGCTGGGTAGCAATACCAAGTAAGAGCTAGCTAGCTGTCTTTTGGGATCAAGTGTAATTACAAGAATTAAATAAATGCACAGCAGAAACAGATGTATTTTATTGCTTGTGCAAAAGTTTCCAGGGGGCTAAATTTTGGAAGGTGGTCCTACATTTCTCCACCCCCTCCCTCCTGCATGTCTCCTTTCTGCTATCCAACCCTCCATTTCTCCAGGAACTTGGACACTACCTTAATCTCTTATAATCTTGGAAGCAATTTTTTAACTAGCTATTGGTGAGGACAAGTAGCTACAATGTACTTAAAGCACATAGTTACTAGTGGATGCAGTGACACAAAGCACTTGTTTATTCCAGCCAAAAGCTCCAGAATTAAGATAACCTTGTTTGGGTTTGCCCCCCAGGCTTTCCCCTTGACAGATTGAAAAACAGCCGAGAGCCCGGTAGTTATCTTTTCTCAAGTGATTCAACCTACATAATGATGTGTGGGCAGGGACCAGTCAAAAGACAGCTGCATTTCTCTGGTGACACGTACAGTGCTTCAGTGTTCAGTCTGTGGCACCAATGATTAGCCACAAGAAGTAGCCTTTCCTCAGTGTCTGAGAACTATAACTGTGCTTGCCTATACACACAATCAATCCTTTCAATCCCCTTGCTAGCTATCACTTGCCATAGCTACTCCTTTTAGGGTAAGCCTAAAAAATTAGTTACAATTGGCCATCAGAATAGTACCAGTAATCACATGCCCCCTATTATAGGGTTAGGGGTGGGGCTAGGCTCCGTATATATATAATGTGAATGTATGCACTTTCTACCTGCTCTATAGCTACAGCCTAAACTTTAAACTGCTAAAAGTGACATAAAATACTCCATTACAGGCTTATTGCACTGTTGTCACGTTGGGTTATAACAGACTAGCTAGCATACCTTGGATCTAGGATCTGTCATTGATGTGGATTATGCTAATGTTATTATAGAAACCACTTTTGCACATTAAAGTACAGAAATGATTCACAATAACTAACATTACATGATAGTTGCACTATCCTTCCTTTCACTCATACAATCCACACTTGCCATATATGTTCAGTGGTGATAAACAATTATGGCTGTGTGTTTACAACACAGGTATATAGCTAGCTTAAGTTTGTCTTTCTCACAAACTATACTAGAATTACCACATAAGAAATAAACACCTGACTCCTTCCCTACAGACTTCAACTTTATAATAGTGCATGTGCATGCAAATTAGTATCTTTACATCAGTCATATTATAGCTACTTCAGTCAGCAGTGAATTTTTGTTACAGGACCTTTATAATTAACTACTGTACAAAGAGTTCGATTACTTCAATTGGAGTATCTTCATTGTAACTACCTACAGCAAACCACTCACACAGCCTCACTTCTATGTCATCAGTGGTTGCCTGTGACAGAACTTTACAGAAGTAGGGAGGAGTGTTAAACTGGCAGCAGGAGCTGGTTCGTCCACAGCCTTTACCGTCCCACAGTGGATCTTCATAGTAGAGTCTGTTCTGTGTTATATTGCGACGGCCTGTGTCACAAAAATAATCGTTTCCAACAAATGGTGGTATGGTTCCTGTGAAAGTAGAGCCTGTGTTTGTGCAGGGGCACCTAGCAGGATTCGTTAGTATTTCATCTCTTGCACATACAAAAGTCCAAATATGCCTGCGGTTTGGATTACCATGGGTAATACTAACACCATCAGCATATGGCTCATTAATGGTAGGAAAGTCCCCACGATGATAGTGTGCAAAACCATCTGGGCCGTAATATTGGTATCCGATGACCCTCCCACAAACTCGACTGTACAACACTCCATGTGTACTAAAGTGGATGGAAGTACAGCCAGTGTCACTGGCATCTCGTGTACACAGCCGCTTGAGTCCTGGGAACAGTCTAAAGCCCTCGGGACAGTAGTGGTTAGGATCGGTCATATCGAGGTGAGCCACCCTCATCCACCCCCCTGTGCTACTACAGCAACGCCGCTTCATTTCACAGTATCCCTCAACAGCAGCTCCAGAGCCATTCAGGACCCAGTAGTGGCCGGATGGGGCAGTGGGGTGCCGATATGCTAGCTGCTTGCAGGAGTGAGCGGGAGTCTGTGCAGAAGTGAGATCGTAATCACAGTAGATCTGAGCCCTGCCTCTGAGCTCGGTAGTTAGCCAGTAGTACCCTGATCGACTTCTGGGATCTAGTTCAGCTATTTCTCTGCAGGATGTAGGGAAGTACTGCAGAGACAGAGTTGGCTCAGTGCTGTTGCTTGTGCCGCATGTTTGTGTGGTGTTCACTGGTTGGAAGGTTCGGATGTCTGCTTGGACCTCATCCAGTTTATAGTGGAGGAGCTCCAGCTTATCGTCAAGGCCATCCAGCAGTAGAGCTGCAGTGCATTATGTGAATTATAATAGCCACAATATAGTATGTCAGGAAGGACAAACTGTGTATAAGCAAAAGAGCAAAGCTGAAAAATAATTCATCCGTCTGTTTTTCTTGCAGCATATTTTTAATACATCACAGTGTACTCTATACCAACTTACCTCTTTTCAGGCTCTGGATATCTTTGTTTTTCTTCTCCAACTCTGTCTTGATACCTGCAAATTCTTCTTTCAGATTCTCAAACTCCTGCTTACTGACCCACTCCTCACCTTCATCTGCATAGCAGAGTAGCTATATATTATGTTTAGCATCTTTGTATCCAGGATTGCATGGTTTAACTAAGATATTTCCCTCTGCAGTATACATTTGTCATATAGAGAGGATTATAAGCTATCTTGTAGTGATAAACATACGGCCAGTTGAGTGTGTCATAACTTGCTTCTTGTTACTGTATGGTACTTGCAAAGCAGGAACCTGATTTCATTCCATGCTGAGAAAGCTTAGCGTGTGATGAGTCTGTAGTACTGATGGAAGCTCCCACCCATTTCCGGTAATTTATGTATTCAGTACTCTACTTTGATGATAGCTACCTCACATTTGTGAGGTGTCTGAAAGTTTCAGTTATTCAGAATATAGCAAATGATGCCTTTTGAGCTTCTACACAGCAAGTTGTATATTTTGTGAAACTAATACTCATAGAAAGGTCCCCCCTCTAGGGATTTTAAGTGTGTGAGTTAAAAGATTGAATGACTAAAAGTTTTAGTTAAGCAACTACTCTTACCATGTTGCTGGGCACAAACTGCCACAATGATGAGGCCACAGGTAACCAGACGTAGTGCACACTTCGACAGCATCTTTCTTCAGTCTTCTGCTTCGACCTGCGGGTACCTTTGTTTTGCTTGTGAAGGAATCACAATGGATTTGCCTACTCAGATAGTCATGTGTTTCCATAAGAGATAGTATATGCATTGTCAATATTCTTATTGTCAGCACTTGGATTGTTAGTTAATGTGCTGTACCTTTGTACCCATCCTTATCTTACTACTATACTAGTTTCAAATTCACGTCACTGCACTGTGTTGCACTGTAATCAGCAGTAGATGTCTAAACTGATTTTTACCAGCTGGGTGAGCATGAAGCATGTGCTCGGCTGGTACCAAGATTTGCTTTACATTTCCTGCATCTGTTTGTCTGTTTATTTTTGGTTTGTCAGCCTGCACTCATCATGTACACCAAGTTACATCAATATGTTACTATGCCACTTGCCATAAGCAGTCCTAGCCACTTGTAGACTGTTGAGCACATACATTAGTGTACCTTAAGGCTGGTATTTATTGCTGGTATTTAATTTAGCGAATTTAGTGAGTGGATATCCTTTTGCTAAACTTTGTATCCGCTACTCGTATGCATAAACGCCTTTTGTATGTGTACGATCGCAAAGAAAATACGTCTTGTATGCACAATAGTGCATAGCTGCTGCTGCATACTAGGTGCACACAAAGTACACCGTTTAAGTGCATACAGTGTGTATATTTCTACATGTATTACGCTATTTATGCACAGTATCACAAAGCACTGTTCCAAATCCATGAACCCTTCAAACCACTAAAATTAGTACCCGCCAATAAGACCAGCCTTAAGGTGTGCTAAACTACCTTTTCTTCTAGTAATTAGACCACTCTTTCCTTCCCTAATATATATCAACTCATCATCTAATTCCTCTGGTCTGCTGTGCTGGACAAGAGAGAACTTTCTAACTACTTCTTTTGTTGGAGAGGGCAAACTGCACTTTGTAGAATTTCATGATTTTTTTTCCACTAAAAATTATATATGCAGTACAAAGAAAATACTCCTCCTTTTCTAAAACTGCAGACTTTGTCAGCCTTTGTGACACACATTTATAGCCACCTTAACCTCACATGACCTGTGCCCCTATTACATAGTGTACACACTGTATAATGCAATAACTAATTTTGTGACAATACTTAGATGGCCAACTGCAGCTGGTAATATATGTATCCACAACTTATGAATATAAAGTCTGTAAGATCATGTTTTAGGTGTTTTTGAATTTATATAAAATGCATTGCCTCTAACTCTAAGGTTTTATATAATAATAATAGCTACCTGGTATTAGTTAATGAAAATAGCAGAATTTAGGGAAGTGCATATACACTTCCCAGCTGTTCACAGGTAAAAATTTCATGAAAGTACACACTGTATAGAGGCTCCATCAATCAGACTGAAAGACTAACAGCAATTTATAGTAGTAACAAATCAAAAACGAAAGGCGCTGATTATAGTACTACACAAAACAGAAACATTATAATCTGACTGAAAGGCTAACAGCAGTTTAGCTACATGAAATAGCTAGACAAAATAAACAAGATATAGCAAATCAGATTGAAAGGCTAGTCGTAGTAGACAAAATAAGCAAGATTTAATTAATTATCACTCTACAAGGTACTCTGTCTCTAATTAGTGCAAGTACACACACAAAAAAGGACTTATCTTACAAATTTAAATAAGTATTACTGCTACCTATATTATGCTCTAAACTTAGAGGCTCCACTTCGCTGCCATCATTCAGTGCTTCGTACTCCTCTGGGTTCAGCAGTCTGTCTGGAGTATCAACATCAAAATTCCCTCTGTGTGATTGTTGAAAAAAAGGAACCGAAAAGTTTATAGCCTATGAACTTCTGAGTGCAATTGGTTTTTCTGTTGAGCATCCAGCACACAATGAACACAACTAAGTAAAGTAGTGGAAGCGTGTACAATACATCAGTTAGTACAAGTGCAGATGCATGCCCAGTGAACGCAATATGGGTTATATCAAATGAAATAAGGAGATAAATAGTTCCCATCAGGCCAAACGTGATGGCGTCTATTATGTTGTAGATATACTCTTTATAAGGCTGAACAAGTGCAAATAAAAGGGCTGTACACCAGTATAGAAGAGAAGAGGCAATAACAAAAACTGATACATCGGCAATAGTAAGTAGGCCACTAATAATACGAAGAACGAAATAGAGTCCTGCAAAGTATTGGCAGTCTCGTGTGCCATTTGTACCATCCTTGTAGCAGCCTTGAAAAGTTTCAACAAATGTGCGAAGAGCTTGACAATTTAATTTGCATCGCGATAGGCACTTTTGGAAGGATGAAGTTGAGTACAGAATGAGCACAATGGGAGGTAGAGCAATAAATATAAGCGCTATAAAAATAGATAGGAGAGCAAAAGGGAGATGTTCCTTGTGGAAATATTGAATGTCGGTACTCTCATACAAAACTATCGTATTGTGTTTGTGTCCCTGACCGTTGTATAGATATGTAGGTAGTAGAAAGAGCCCAGTAACATACAGTAATTTTACATAGGACAAGAGAATGAAAGTTGCAAATGCATCAATGATTGAAGTCTTCGGATCAACACTTCTTCTGATGCGCAGAAAGCATTTTAGAAAGGGCTTCCAGCAGTAAACAATGGGGCTGAAATTTCGAGCATGAAGTTGTATACAAATGTAAAGAAACAAAATGAGAATTAATGGATAAAATGCTACAATATATTCTAATGCATATGCTTGCAGCCTAGTGAAGTGATTTGTCGAACAAAATGGAGGAACAATATAACGGAAAATGTTTAGGCTCAGTACATCGTATATTGCTGCTATTGTTATTGTTGATGTTCTGTATGAAAAAGTGAAAGTGTCTTGTGCTCCCAGCACACTTGCAATTGAGCCTATATTATAGAAGTTTGATGCTGTGACTTGGCCAAAAAAAATGAATGAATTAATGGGCCCAGAAACAAAGCTGATTGCAAATGTTATTATAACAATGAAAATTACAGTGATTGGTAGATATGTAACAGCAAGAGCTCTTATCCACCCATGAGAGGCACCTGTACAGTTGATGCAGGTAAGAAACAGAGGAGGTGAAACAGTAAAACCATCCCGGCACTCTCCACAGAGTAAACCCTTGCTATTAAATGGGCCACATACTTGATCATTGAGATCTGATAGGTCACTAGGAAGAGGATAGTAAAAATTGTAGGAATCATTTCTGAAGAAGCTTTTTAGACAAGCCCCGGCTCTCACTTCACCAGTCTCATTGCTGTATGTCATGCAGTGCCCGACTTGCATTAAGGCATTCTTTGAGTCTCCATCACAGAAGATAATTCCATTGGGCCAGTTTCCACAAACGCAGCTGTTCCCTTGAGGTACAAACCCGGGAGAACAGGAGAAAGCAGCTGTCACATTGTTAGGTCGCAGTTCAGACTTAGCAGAATTTTGTAGGATTGATACGGCTATGACTGTGACTACAAATACTCTAACAATGCACTCTGACGTTGACATTGCACTAATTCATTCTTACTGAGAAGACTTAGTTAGCAACACCAATATATAAGCAGACTGAAACAGTTCATAGTAGTAAACACGATTTTATAATCAGCCTGCAGTTTATAATAGTAGATAGAAATAATCATACTGAAAGGCTATAACATCAGTGTATAGTGTAGTAGACAGACTGAAAGCCTGACAATTGTTACGCTATATAGTAGCTAGAAGTAAACAAGATTTAGCTATAATCAGACTGAAAGACTAATGGCAGTTTATCGAAGCTCTGTACAGTACCACCATGCATGCTGAAACTATTGACATTCCTGGGATTTTACTACTGTTGGTAGCCTAAGCCTAGCAAGCCAGCATCCTGATTGCTGGAATGGCAGGCTCTCAGTGATGTGTTTGGCTTAAGTACTTAGTTCTCTGATGTATATGCACAGAAATCAATATTGCTTTTGAGGTTCCTGTATGGCATCAGTTTGTTCATGTAGCAGTTCCTTTTATCCACCCATGCAAATCAGCAACAAGATGGTACTGCATTAGCAAGTGACTGTACTTGATAATTATATTTAAAGAAGTGCATGCAGTAGCTATGAGTAAGCAAAGTTCTTAGTAATCTTGTTAATTTAGTGTTAAGTCTTCATACAATATACTTCATGCAGCTAGGTACATGATGCAGAATACTGTATGTACGGCCTACAGGAGTTGCTCTATAGTCCTGTCTATACTGTCATTGGCTGACACACCTTATAGGCTAGCCTACTACATACTAAAATTTAAGATGACTACTCCAATAATGAATCCAGTTATAAACAATAAAAATGAATCCAGTGAACTGATTCATAGATACATCAAAACTTCAATCATACAATGGTAGAGGAGCAAATATACAATTTTCTACATGATGTTCAAATTTCTCATTCTCGCCTGACCTAAACGGTCTGTTACATTTGCGACACACAAGGTTTGGATCATATGGGCCACTGGTGTTTGCTATAGTTTGCTGCTGTCTTATACGCATGGGTGCTGGATCAGATCTTGTCCTGGGTCGTGGACTTGGAAGAAACTGCACAGGGGGGGAAAAAATCAAACCTTCCTGAGAAACATTAAAGGTACCTAAGATCCTTGTACTTTAGATGTTTGATACTGAGTGCACATAAAGAGGCACATGGTTAACCATTTTATTAGTCTGAACACTTCTGAATCAATGGTAATTCATAGCTACATACAGTGATGCAAATAAACATAAACCTAGCCACTACTGGTTAATGACCTTTTAAATCCTTGCCTTAGCAATTAATCTGGCAACTATACACATAACTATTAAAAATAATGGCTTTACATCTGATGTTGGCTTTGGAGGAATGGGAGGTGGAGAATCCTGGCATTGTATGGTACTCTCTCTCAGTTGTTTTACTGGCTGACCACTGCCTTGAGTAGTTTGCTGCAGTTATTGATGTATAAGATGATGGTTATAATGTTTCAACACTACATGCAGATGAAGGCACTTTACAAACAAGTCAAATCTAAAAGCCAGCCGGGCATTTTGCACGTGCTTCAAATCTAATATTATTCTCAGCAATAGGTCAGGCCAAACTAAATGCAACTGTAGAACGGGTCAGGCTGTATCATATCTTGCAGCGAAAGTACTGATGCAGCAGTTTCATACTGCACTTCCAACTTGCCAAATCGATTATCATCGCCACCTACCTGTTTTCTGCTGCATAGGCAACACAAAACCAAGTTAGCTTGATGAACGTTTGCTGCAAAATTAACTTCCAGTAGTGCCTGCTGTGCTCGTGGCTATATAGTGCATAGTAACGTAATGACATAATCTTAGCATACATCATAATGTGGATGGATAAACAGACGCGGAAGCATAAAGTAACAGCTGTGCGCGCACTTCGTGCATGCCTGGCTGGTAAAAAGGCCTTGGTATCTTCAACAAAATGTAATAGCTAATAATGTCATACTGAGTAGACCTTTGGATATGATAAAACAACGTCCTTTGTTGTACCCGAGCACATGTATATACAAGTTCTGCATGTACCAATAAGCAAAGTCATTTTCATGGGTACTTATCACTTCACTCCACTACCAGTATAACTATGGTGGCATTCCACCTTCCAGTTTATTATTACATGTACGTCCAAAATAGTTAATGAACTTCTTGTAAAAATTGTGATATAACTATATACCGTATATGAACTCACTCTGTCACGTCTGAGTTGATCATTTTCATTTCTCAGCTCTTCATTATAGTTTTCCAGTTTAGCAATTCTTCTCTCCAAACCATCTATAGGTGACACGGAATAATGACTTGTGGCAGAGATAGTAAACCTTCTGTCAGGATGTGATTTCTTCCGCTTTCCCACTTCCCTTTGTGATTCTTTCTCCAGCCTTTTCGTTTCCTGGTTGGACTTCTCCAGCTCCATTACCTGTCAAAGTAGGATCAACACACATTTAATGTATACCTGCTTATACTCTACGTGCAGCTGGTTGAGGTACAGCGATCATGTGAATGGAAGTGATGTTTTCCTCACAGAAAGAGCTAGGCCTAAAACAACTGCAAGGCTCTGGTGCGGCTACACATCTAGAATTTTAATTAACCCATTCTCTTTATGTGTTCATGTTGTATGAAAGTGCTTATTGCTACAACTAAAGCTGCCCTTAGGCTATACACAATATTCCAGTGGCCTAGTGGCAGAGACCTTAGACTGGTCGGCTGAGAGCCTGACTGATCCCCACTATATGCACTTTTTTGTTTTGTTTTTTATCCTAGCTCTATTTGGGTTTTGTTCTTTCGTATTTCTGACTAGTTGTGTACTTGCCTTTCTTTACTAAAGCAATATCACTTTTTCACAATCTTGGACCACTTTAGCCACGTTTAACCTGTGCTATCTCCACAGCCAATTGCATGACAGGAATGTTTCTTGGTACTCTGTAAATACTTGCCTTGAGCTAAAGTGTAGCTATGATGAAAAGTCACAGTGATATCGGTAATGGGGATAACGACCATTGTATGATTACCATTTTAACAAGCAGCTGCAAAGCCTAAAACTCAAATAGAAGGGACGGACTTTGCACGTCCCAGCGATTGCGACGTGTCTTCATCTGGCCTGCCCAGAAAATTTGTGAACTGTGACACGTATCTGAAGCTTGCCCTGTGTAGGAATAGTACAGCTGGATTCAACAAGCTTAGCTATTGATTCTTGTAAAGGAAGGACTGCTACAGGTCCAATGATTTGTCGCATGTGTGTAGCGCGTGTGCAAACTGATGTGTGGATGGTGCAAAAGATGGGCGGCAGAGTCGGGCAGTTTTGATCAGCTCACCTTGTCTCTTTGCTCACCCATGCCATGGGGAGGTACAGGTCATGCACATGCAGGTACATGAGAACGTATATCTACGTGTCGTGCATGTGCATAATTTCCAGCAATTACAATTTTAGCCATACCTACGTCATGATTTCTGCTTGCCTGCCATGTTTTACACTTGGTAGTGTAGTTTGCCCTTGATCATAGGGTACAAATTTCAAGACCATAAGTGGTGTGGTTGGTACAGTAGTGTATTAAAATCACTCATTTATTATGAATTAAGACCTTAAGGTATTTAAATTTGAATTGTACCTTCAGTTTTGACAATTAATCATAAGTGTAAAATGCATTTTCACCCTTTTCCAAACCTTTACAACCACTCACAATGGCTACAAATACAGACTTTATTTTGCATTTAATAATGCATTATAATGTAGTTAATAGAAATCCAAGAAAGTCCAAGTGGATTCGTAGGGTAAATTCTTAGCAGTTTTTGATGTAATTGCTTGAATAACATACCTCTAACTTCAGTGAGTCCACTTGCTTCTTGTACTGCTTGACCTGAGCTGTCTTGGCCTGTACCTCCTGCCGAGCTGTCAGAGCTTCCTCAAGCGCACACTTTAGCTCTCTTTCTCTTGTTTGTATAATGACTTGCTTTTCAGCTAGCTTCCCTTCCAGAGTCACAACCCTGCGCTGACTGTTAGCTTCACGCAGAGCAGTTTCAAAGCGAGAAAGGGTCTGTATCAAAAGGAAGCATGTAAAATGTTCTGCTCGAACCATTGTGTGTGCATTTTTGTTTTTCCCAATTGTACATGGTTTGACATATACTATTCAATGGGATCAGTACTGTATAATATATATGGGCCATCCTGGCCTTACTGGTCACAAAAATTAACGGAGTCAGCAACACAAATCTACTTTCAGATGACATGAGGAAGTTGTGACAGTAAAGATTGTTAATGAACATTAAAAGGGAGTGCCTAACAGGGAATAATGTACAGCAAATATTTCTAAGTACTATAATATATATATCACATAAAAAATGAATCATAAATTTAACATGAAAATGGTTACTTTCTTTGCGTAAAAGAAGTGTTATTTCCAAATGGTACTTGTACAGTCCTACGTATTACGTACCTGAAATCACACCGGTCTTACTTCCATTGATTAAATACCACTGGGACTAAGACTGGTGTATGATTTCAAAACACCATGGAACAGTACTGGTATGGAATGCATGTACAAAATGTATCTGTCCGCATATTTAAAAGTAAACATTTATGAGTGGATCATTTGTTATTTTTCAGTTGAAGGCATCGATTGTGGTGGCTTGGTGCACCACTGGTGTGTGTCTACGATATGAAGAATTCAAAACAAAACTGTTTATTGTGGTCTGGGTGCACCACAGGTGTGGTTTATAGACACTTTTTGTTTGTTTTGCCTAAGACTCAGCAATAACTCCACCACGAAGGGCTGCTGTCGACTGCGAGAAGATACCCTACCCCGACCAAACCCCCATTACAGGGGCTGGCCCATATCCGGTGGACATGCGTGTTTGAGAGATTGCTGGGGGATATGAGACAAAACCAGAAACATTTAGTTTTCACCTAAATTATTAATAATGATCCATTGCATACAGGTACAGAATCTGGTCATCAGGACAATAGCACAGACATATCATCGAGCAGCCACAGGTTAGCCCCTCTAAACTCTCAACCTGTGACTGTCTACAGAAAGGGTGGGGCCAATTTCACAGGGTCAGTAGAGTCTGGCACGTATGATACCTTTGAGATTCCAGTTTATACACTTTATTGATGTGTTTGTTTACTTCTTACACATTATCCTTTGTCATCAACTACCTGTACCTTTAGTAGTTAAATTATGCATGTGGACATAGGCTAATTTAAAAGCAAGGATATGAAGTTCATTTTATCCTGCCATCCTGTGGTCTGGTTCTTGTTATTGTTTCTGCTTGTGGCTAGATAGATAAATAAGACTGTGTATAACAATGATTTATTTCATTTTTATGCCAACTTACAGATGTAGTTGGAATTAGTCCTCACCTTTCTTTCCTCCTTGCTTTAAAAATAGAGAACATTGACACTTGTATCATCGCTAATCTTTCGTGGTTAGTACATGCAATTAGTAAGAATTCAGCTTTGTATTCTGGCTGTATAGTAATACTCCTCAGTAACTACAGGAATCCGAGCTCCGAATCCGAAAAAGCAGTGTGTGTACTTGTGTGTGTGTGTGTGTGTGTGAGAGGGTGTGTATGTACATGCGCCTATGCTCTGTATTTTGAATGAGGTTATTGATTATTGGCATATTCACAGTGTGAGAGTATTATTTCATACAGAGCTAAAGACGAACATTACACTCATTCCGGAATCAATGAGCCAGTGTGACCTGATACACGAGTTGTAGCCATCAAACAAAGCCCATGCATCATGTGTTAAAATGGTTACACAAGTGTACATACATTTGGTTCAACCCTCCCCACCCAGTACCACTTGCACACTATAGCCCTGAACAAAATGTATTACTCTAGCTAAAGTAAAACACACATGTGGGCCTGGGAGCTTTAAACTACAACTATGCTTACCTCATACATTTCCAGCACATCCTCAAACTGTTTCGTATGCTGCTTGCAGAGGCTTTCTAGAAAACTGCAGATCTGGCTTGTAGTGAGCCTCATTTCAGGGTCATCTTGAAGGCAGCTGATGACTAGCGGGTATAGACAGTGGTTTTCTCCCATTTTGTCAAGAGCTATCCTTCTCTTTGTGATGTGCTGTTTTCCTTTTTCAAACTCATCTGCTTCAAACGGCAACGGGAATTCGTGGTTAACAACATGCAGAACCAGTGTTCCGAATGAGAAGTCATCGAGCTTGGTAGTGTACGAAGGCTTCTCGACTAGAGCCTCTGGAGGCATGACTCCTGGTGTACCAGGACACACAGTACGAATGACTTCGCTCAGTGGGTGGGCATCAAGAATCTTGGAGACACCGAGATCAGCGAGTTTCGCTCTCATGTCATTGGTCAGGAGAACATTGCTGGCTTTGACATCGCGGTGGATGATTGGTGGGTTCTCGGAGTGAAGATATAGTAGACCATATGCTACATCCAACAAAATGGATAGTTGAATGGGCAGTGGAATATTTTGGTGGGCATTCAGACATTTCTCCAGGTCGGTGTAGAGTCTTTCCATTAATAGAGTCAGGTCGTCTGTTGCCATTTTCTGATAGTGTACTCCTATAAACTGCACAATGTTCGGATGTCGTAGTTTACTAAGTAAGATACATTCTTTGCGAAACCTCTGCCGAATGGACTGCCTTTCGCCTTCACTGACATTTTGCGAAACTAGAATATCGTGCAACCGTTTAGCGATACAAGGAAAACCGTTCACTGTCACTTGATACACGGAGCCAAACGACCCCGAGCCGTTGGCGTTAGTCTTATCGATCGTCTGAAAGTTTTCCACCAAGTGGGGAGCCAACTCGTCATCACAACCAGCCATCGCTTTTCCACTGACTGCGGCTAGCGGTCGTACAGTGCTCCGCACGTGCGCATTATGTAATCAAGCGCTCAGTTACGTACTCGTGCGTGTGGAGTCTAGCGCGCCTGCCACTCATTCATTGCTCGTGTAATTACCAGTTGACACAGCCCGATTCTCCATTCTGCCGTAGCAGCCATGGCTGATCCTGAGACGTGCTGTCATCGAACACGGCTTTCTATAGACAACTCGGGTGCAGCCCCCCCAGGCCACACACCCCTGAAAAATGGGTGTGTGTGGCCTGGGTACGTAATGCTGTGTGACGTGCGCATGACGTCACTGCTCATAAAAAAAACAAAAACCACCAAATTAAAATCCGCCAACAACGAATCCGCCAAATTAAATTCTTGCCACGGGAACCTCGTATACACTGCAGTGACTCGCGGTCGGCCTGCGGGAAGCGGAGTCTCAGGGATGTCAGGTCCGAACGAAGCTAACGAAGTAAGTAGGGATCTCATTGTGCCGGACCAGCGTCAGAAGGAGAGTGATCAAAAGGAGACTGATCGCTCGAACTCCTCAACAGTAGAAGATCGTGATCCATCTGAAGGGTTCAGGAAAGCTTTTGGGCGTCGCTTTGAGTCCATTGTGTATGTGCAAAATTTGCAATTTATACGTGAATTAGGTAACGGACTCTATGGAGAAATATATGAAGTGAATGTAGATGGAACACACTATGCTGGCAAGAAGTTCCACACCAAAGTGGACAGAGAAAATTTAATCAAGGAATGCCAGATACATAGTCAACTTCATCATGAAAATATTCTGAAGTTTGTTGGTATCCATTTCAGGGTCAATCATTCAGTCTTACTTATTACAGAATTAATGTCCATGGACCTGTATAAGTACCGTACACAATATCCGAGTTTACCTTTATCGTTTAACCTGTCTATTCTCTGTGATGTGGCTGAAGGTATGAACTACTTGCATTCTCGTAAACCTACAGTAGTCCATGGTGATCTGTCTCCTCGGCACATTCTGCTCACTGACAACCTACATGCTAAAATATCGGGATTTGGATTTGCAAACTGTATAAATGAACCAATGTCCATAGGTCCTGTTGGACATATAAGTTACATGGCTCCTGAAATTATGACACAACATTGCACTGCTTTTGATGAGAAAGCCGATATTTGGTCATTTGGTATTGTGTCTTTATTTCTAACTGTACCTGTCCAGGATTCCAAGACGTCGATGGTCCAAAACTGTTTTTATGATGAACTTGAGTTCGATAATGATATAATCAATGATTTAATGGCAGTATCTTCAATGCAGCTTTATGAATTAGTGAAAAATTGCCTTCAGCACACATCCTCTAAGAGACCCAGAGCTGAAGAACTTTCCAGGAAATTGAGGAACCTGTGCCTTCGATTTCCAAGCAAGCTTGAAGACCTTTTAAAGAACAAAGCTGAGAATGCTTCAGTGAGTATGTATGCAATTAATTGGGTTAGGTTCTGTACTGGCACTGACAAGGGAATATTGGAAAACAGGATGTGGTGAGGGAAATAGCTTTTAGAAGTATCACTGTACAAGCAGTGCACAATAAAGGATAGATGATGGCATTTCGTGGTTTACAGGTAACCCACTGAGGCTTCAGCCCACTCACTGCCATCATCTAACTATAACTTAATTGAGCTTGAGTTTCCTGTGTAGGTGTAACCTCTGTTACATTATCGTTCTCTCGGAATATTTACCGAAAAATTTAAATAGTGTGCAACGCAAAGTAGCTACTCACCTGGAGCACTTGAGAATCACTGCCGAACAACTCAATTTTCTTGAGAATGCTATGTGTGTGTGCAATACCCCACCAAAATAATTTAATAATTTGTAATGTTGGGCATTGATTGACATACACCAATATCATATTATGTTTATCATGCTTGCAGGTCTCTGCTATCGTAGCACAGTATTTAAAAGGTTAGTTATAATTAGTGGCATGGATTAAATTGAATCTCTTAACTTAATAAAGTGATGGGAAAGGAATGTGGGGGCAGTTGCAGCTGTACCAAAACTCTTTTAAGCTGAGATTCTGAGCCTTATGTCACGATTATAGGCCTCACTGCACTTGGCAATTATAGCCACTATGCACTTTCTGCAATTGTAAATTGTCTTTCATTCTGTTTAGATTACTTTTTACTATTGTCCAATCCAGTAGTCCAGTCCAGTCTACTAGGAATGTGAGTTAGACCATGCCTTTGAGGGTAATACAGGAAGCATTATTCAAAATATCCCCAGGGCAAAGCCCCGATAATTGAATAATGTGGGGTGTATTACTGATAAAGCATGAGATAAAGGCATGGTCTTAGACTGACTAACTTATACCACCCACACAAGCCACACACAAGCCGTACAAAAAACATTAGGTGAGTTTGACATCATACGTTTAATCACTAAGCAACAGCTTATATTCAGATTAGGGCCCATGGTTGTGGCCACGGTTAGTGGTGATTGGTAGTGCATAATTAGGACCATTTAGGGGTAGTGGTAGCCAGATTTTGTTGGGGCCCATGATTAGGGGGCAGTTGTTAGGGGGTAGTGGTACAGTAGCCCGTGGTTAGGGGTGGTGGTACCTCTTGGTTAGGGGCGGTGCCATGCATGGTTAGGGGCTGTGGTGCCCTGGTTATTGATAATTAGAAATACCGTATATACCGCTAGTACAGTGAATATTGAAACTTGCCAGCCTCGAACTTACAGAGATGACAGCTGTCGCGGTGCAGAGTTTTTAGACATGCAGGTATAAGAGATTTACTAGCTCTGGGACTTTCAAAAGGAAATGTATGCCTAATCCAAGCTTCGGAGCGAATTAGTCAGCACATGGGCGTTTTTGCCAATGTAGCAAAACCATGTAACAAATTAACCGGTGAACAACGGCAACTGCGATAACCAGAAGTTCTAAGGCCGTTCACTCGCTACACATTCATGTGAAGTTATTCCGTATTCTAACTGCACGATAATAGGACACGCGTGCTAATCGGTCACGTACGCTAGCTGCTTGAGACACGGAATTTCTAAAACTGTTAGCTAATTATTTCTATTGGATGATTAAACGACACTAGCATGCACTACATGCAACAGGCAAGAAGCTATTACTGGAAGTCGGGTAATCAAACTTCCTTCTTGAACTGTAGTCTGGCCAATTTCGGGGGTGCTTGAGGATGCTAAAGTGTAGCTACGTTTAAAATGGCACAGTTATTGAGTGATTTTGTTGACATTTTGGCTGACATTCTCTACGTTGCTTAGATCCTTGAGTAATCATGCTCTTAGCAGCAGGAAGTATTTCGATTATTCAACCAAGACGTGTAAGTATTAATTGAATTATTGAAACCACAGCATATGGTGTTATTAAGACTGGTCAAAACCAGTTGTAATACTGCATTAATAACACTGGTCAGTTTAAATGAACCCTGGTCAGTTCTAATACTGCATTAACGCTTGAAGGACTACTGTCACAGATCTATAACATACAACTGCCCAGACTTTGACCAGTTGGACTAACTGGCCTGTCCCTAAGGTTTAAATCTGCATCTTAGTTCCGAGTGAATTCAAATGAATATCACAAGCTGTCAGGGCCGGATGACTGTGTTAGCATTGTTCTTCTTAGTCATTACAGATAAGGACAAAAGTTTATGGTTTGGGCGGGTTTATGTTTAAGATAGCAACTGCAGAATTTATCATCTGAGTGAATCCAAAAAAATTCAGAGCTTGTTCAAGAGAGTAACCTATCTTTGACCTAAATTTGAGATTTCACTTTTTACCAATTCTGAGATATTACCAATTTTTGTTAATTTTCCCCATGATAATCTGCATGGTACTTGTATGGTTTCTGTATTGGTGGAAATGTTTTTGAGAAAACCTGTCTATATAATTTGTCTGATGATTTTTTACATATTTGAAGATAGTAGAGGGGTTTAACTTCTAAATTCAAAAGTTTTAAAAGTTTACTTGGTTTGGAGCACTGTAAATAGCCATACTTACGCAACAACTATGGAGCTGTGTTACGTTTCACAATTTTTTTGGTGTATATTGTATCTTACCAGATGAAGAAAAACATCTTGACGCTGTGGAAGAAATAATGAAAAAGAAAGGAGAACTAGATCAAACAATCGTACAGTGTGTTTTTGTTGGCCCTCCTCGTAATGGAAAGAGCTCGCTGATGAGACGGCTTGTAGGACAGAAACCAATAGACTTGCAGACCTTGCCTAGTACAGGTGTAGCAGAGAGGGTTCTGCAGGTAAAAATTGAACAAATCTCATCTTCAACAGTTGAAATAGGAAAAGGTTCATTATCAAATCCATCCAGCTTGGTTTGGAGTGAACTCTCCTTTGACGATGAGGTATTGAGGCTGCTAATAGACATATCTGGAAATCCTAATAGCCAGCAATTATCTGAAGATTCTTTTATAGATATACAGACCGAATCTGTTCTTAAAGATACAGATAAAAAAGTGTCCAGCCTCAAACTACCTACAAATGTAGAGAATTACACTGCAGCTGAACATACCATTACTTCACAAAAGCAAACAACTAGCGATCGGCATTGCACCCCTACAGATGCTGTACTGACCCCTGTACAAGGTTCACTATTCTCAAGTAACTTCAAATCCACCCTGGAAATCTTCAAGGAAGCACTCCGAAACAAAAATTGGTTGGGAGCCAAAAAATACTTGGAAGGGGCCTGCATTGCATACCTCACAGACACTGGTGGCCAAATAGAATTTCAAGAATTGCTTTCTGCTTTGGTATCAGGCCCATCAATATTCTTTTTGGTGTTTAGACTAGACCAGGACTTGAATGAGAGGCTTACCATTGAATATGTGCATTCCACTGGCAGCACTTCTAAGCCATACCAGTCTAGTTTTACAGCAAAGGAAGCTCTGCTCCAATCACTTGCTAGCATCGCATCTATGGGGACATGTATTTACAAAAAAGGTCTTTCCAGTGAGCTGCAGCCACTTCGACCGAAGGTTTTCTTTATTGGAACACACAGAGATCTGGTTTCACAGGAAAGGATACAGGAAATTGACTCTGAGTTGCAAAAGGTGGTTCGAGTCACTGAACACTATAAAGAAGGTCTCATACAATTTGCTTCTGAATCTCCATGTCGTATGCTTCTAGCAGTGAATAACCTCTCTCCAAGCGATTGTGAATTTGACTGTGTACGTATGGCTGTGCAGCGAGTTATTAGCCGTGGTGACTTTAACATTAGAGCACCTCCTCAGTGGTTGATTTTTAGTTTGGTCATTAGGCAGATGCACAATCAGCGAGTATTGACCTATGATGAATGCTTTAAAATTGCAAGGCAGTGTGGTATCAATAGCAAAGAAGAAGTAAATGAAGCACTGTGGTTTCTCAGTACAAAAGTTGGACTGATACGTCACTTCCAAGGAAAGGATTTAGAGGACCTTCATGAAATTGTCATCCGGGATCCTCAAATCCTGTTTGACAGGATTACTGACTTGGTAGTTGAGACTTTCACATTTGAGAAAACCGACCCAGTTGTTCATGAGGATTTCCAGAAGAAAGGGATTTTTCCCATTAGTGTTCTCGAGACAGTTAGTGGCAAAGGCAAGGACAGTCTTTTAACCACTTCAAAACTTGTACAGATACTCCAACATCTTCATATTATTGCACAAATCAGCAAAGAAGGAGAAGCAGTTAAATTTTTTATGCCGTGCATTCTGAGCCATGCTGATTCGGTCAAAGTTCAAGCAGATGAGAAACACCAAGTTCCACCACTGTTGGTTGCTTTTCGCTGTGGCTACTGTCCCAAAGGTCTGTTTGCTGCTCTGATAGCATACCTTTTGAACAAGATGAATTCAAAGTATGAATGGGAACTCGATCAAGAGGAAATGTTTATGAATCTAATTTCATTTAGGGTAGGTCCATATGCTGACACAGTCTCTCTAAGATTCAATTTGACATTTATTGAAATTAATTTTGTACCAAGTACTTTCAAGTCAACTCGTAAGTTTGGTTTTGAAGTCTGCTGCAAGGAAGTCCGTGAATGTTTTGAGAAAAGTCTTCAAACTGTTACATTAGATTTACAGTACACGCAGGATGCGAAATATTTTCTTGGCTTCTATTGTTCAGAATTTCACCCTGCTAAAATACGATTTCTTGAGGAAGAGCCATGCAGTCTCACCTGTGAGCATTGCAACTGTATTATTGATTTGCCATGTGGCCATGATGTTTGGTTTAGTCAGGTGAGTACCAAAGTTTTTTTGTACAATGCTAGCTATACCATAGTTGCATGCCAAAAATAGAATCTAGACTCCCCCACAAACGTCCTACTTTGGCTTTGCTAACTTTACTGCTAAAGTGAGACTAACACATTTATACATTAGGTATTGCATTAGCTACGTAGCTACCTCCTTATGTTGCCTCATTCTCTTTCTCAAAATAGCCCTTGCAGCAGCCACACCCACAACAGCCACACCCACAACAGCCATGCCCACAACAGCTAGCCCTACAACGCCCTCACCCACAACAGTCACAGCCACAACAGCTAGTCCTACAACACCCTCACCCACAGCAGCCACACCCACAGCAGCCACACCCACAACAGCCATACCCACAACAGCCATGCCCACAACAGCCACACCCACAACAGCCATACCCACAACAGCCACACCCACAACAGCCATACCCACAACAGCCACCCCTACAACAGTCACACCCACAGCAACTACATCCACAACAGCTGTTCTCACTACATCAACAACAACTGCAACAGAAGCAGGATGAAGTACCACTAACACCACATTGTAAGCTAGTAACCATGCACTGCATGTAGCGTAGTGAATGACATACTAGAGTGATTCGATGTTCCTGTGTTAAGAAGTAGAAGCTGAGGGAGTCTCGGGCCACGAATGATGCAATAGTGACCTTGGCTTCACCTCCGTCACTATTGCATCATTTGCACAACTCCCCCTCAGTTTCAAAAACCTTGAAGAGACTTGCATTATGTCACTAACCTTGGTGTAGTTGTATTATTAGGTAAATAAATCAACCGTATTAGCTAGCACTTAGCAGACACCATTTTAAACATGAACCTTTACCCCCCAGTGCCAGGGGGTGAGACACACATACCAAACATATACGTAGTACATACAGACACGCGGGCACAGTCAAGTCACTAGCTTGAGGCTTGCTCAGGCTCACCCCAATTATTGTACATATGCATGCAATTATTAACTTTGTTCTGCAATGCTGCTAATGTAGTAATGTTATCTTCCTGTAGCATTCCCCAGTATGGAGAATTGGCAACATCAGATCATGTCCAAGAAATCTTCAGCTATCATAAGAGCTCTAGCTGCAAACTGTCTTGCTAATCCACTAGCTGATGAGTTAAAATCTCGGAGAATGATTGGTGCCACTGTGTATCAGCAAGCTACCAACTATGGACCAAACATCACCGAGTATACAAGGGTGCAACACCTCATTATTTCAATGCTCAGTAAAATTGAGTACAATCCACAGCGCTATCACGATTTCATTGAAGTTCTTCAACTGGATGGTATTTGTGAAGATGCTGAAGCGGCTCTTTCACTTCTTCCAAAAAGTACTTTGACATGATGATTTCAAGCATTGTCTTGTAATTGTGTAATGTAACTGCCTCTCTTCTATATCCATAGATCCACCGCAGTGAACATTGACACAATATGCTGTTGCACTACTAGCACTTCAACAATTTGAAAGTAAGTGTGATTGGAAATATACTCAGGCCATTTTACAAACTATGCATTTGATCTTTGGTTGACTCAATGTGCATGCAACAGGAATTAATGCAAACCACAGTCATTAATGTCTTTACACTAAGTAGTAGCCTACTTGTATCATAACCACACCAAGTTTAGTTGCATATTTAGAATGCTATGAAGACCAGAGAATTCACTGTCCTACCTGAATAGTTAATGTTGTCCAAAAATGCAGTTGCACCAGCATTTTAGACTTGTGCAGAGAGTTCTTTAAAGCCTGTGAAGTGTGTGAGTGTGTGTGTGTGTGTGTTAGCAAGCTTTGGGAGGATAAAGTAAAAATAGGCCTAGGGAACCTGTCAGTTGCTGTACAATTCTGTTTTTGGTCTAGATAATTGTTGGTATTATACAGATGACACATACATACGTATGTATGTACATATCTTCATACATAGCTACACACATGCATGCATACATATATGCCATTTATTCATACATACATACATACATGCATGCATTCATTCATACATACATACATACATACATACATACATACATACATATATACATACATACATACATACATACATACATACAATACTTACAAACTTTTGGGCATTTGACGATCAGATTGTGGCGCTCTCCAGATCACTGGATTCAAGTCCTTCAACATGTGACTGTCCATAGAAAGCTTGGGGCCTCTACTCACCGGGAAACATGTGGTACCTGGGAGATTTTCAGTTTATATTGAGTTAATTAACTAATATGATACTTTTCATTTCTAACAGTATATATACTTTTATATAGTATTAATGCATGCAGGTAGTAAGGATACCATGGTCTTTGTACTCTGTCTTGTTATGTGGTCTTGTTATTGTATTCTTTATAACAAAATTTAATGATAGAGTTGATCATACTCTATTTTCTTCCTCCTTGATGTTCATTGAAAATCATGTGTACTCGAATGAGCTAGTCTTGATTAGGGAGCTAGCCACAAGGACAAAAAATTAAACATGCACAATTTCAGAAACCATAAAATTGTCATAAAATTTTTGAAGCTAAGCTAGGTGCTTAAAGCAAATAGAGCCCCTAACAGTGCCAGAGCATAGGGCAACCGGTTCAAAGCTTGTGTTTTTTCAACAAGCAGTTTAGGCACAGTAATGTTACTCAAAATCATTTTGCATATTTGTAGTCTTGTTCCCAGTCTCCACCCCCAGTTTTCCCCCCCGCATATATAGTAAAATATGTTTTTTACTACTATACATGCAAAAAAAAGCTGGAAGCAGAGACTGGAAACAGGGCTACATATTTTTATAAGAGTACTAGTAAATTTGCAGTGGTTCTCAACTTCTTATTGCAAATGAGTCAGATTCCCTACACTTTGGCACCAGCTCGTAGTGGATGACTGCTGTGCAGCTGATTATATTTCAGAGGATGAACAGGGTCACTAAGATTGATTTTATATGCATGGTGGTGGTGTATATGTCTTACCAAATCGAGGAACCATATTCTACTTCTGCAGCAGACATATGTGACATTAATCTCATGCAGTGTTGTTGTTTTTTACTTTTAAAACTAAATTGATATTTCATTTCTAAAAACCAGCTGCATGGGCACTTCTTTCACATGAAAGTTCTAAGTCAACATGTTCCGGGCCAGTGACTATCAGTAAGTGGTTTTACTCAAACACAAAATTAATGATTCGTGCTTAGCTGGACAGTTAGAATTAATGCAGTAGCTAGTTTAATTTTGCTTTGGACTGTTATGAGTAAGCAAAGCCCCTGTAATCTTGGCATTTTAGTGGTAGGCATTATGCTTCATGCAGGTAGCTATAGGTGATGCAGAATACTGGCCCACAGGAGCTGCTCCATACATCATCAATGATTGGAAGTGGCTGCCACTTACTCTTACAGCTACTGCCAGTATCATCACTGGGCACCCATACTGAATCAAGTGAGCTGTAGTATGAAGTTATACTTTAAAAACAAATTACATCACTGATACAATGGTAGACGAGCAAATATACAATTTTCTACATGATGTCTAAACATCTCCTTTTCATCTGACCCAAACGGTTTGTTACATTTACGACACACGAGGTTTGGATCATGTGGGCTACAGGTACTTGCTGTAGTTTGCTGCTGATGATGACTTTGTCCATTACACAGGGCTGATGATTCAGACACTGTCCTGTGTCTTGAATTTGGACGAGACTGCATTGGGAATAAATCAAAACACTTCTGAGAAGCAGTAAAGGTAGCTAAGATCTAGATGATTTCAAATGCATATTCTGAGAGAGTGGGAAGATGCATAATACCAACCATTTTATCAACCTAAACACTAGTCGTGCATAGCAATACAAACAGCTCTCAATGCACAAAGAAAACAAAAATGTAATGGCTTTACATCTGATGTTGGCTTTGGTGGAACAAGAAATAGAGAATCCTGGCACTGCACGGTACTCGCTCTCAGTGGCCGACCACCGCCTTCAGTAGCCTGCTGCAGTTATTGATATATAATGCACTGTCAATTATTGTTAATAGTACAACACTACATGCAGATGCAGACACTTAAAAAGGCCTTGGTATCTCAGATTCAACAAACAGCAACAGCTAACAATGATCTACGGACTATAGGCTATGGTACCGGTGAAACAACCTTTGTCACACAGTAGCCGAGATTCATTATACACGAGTTAGGCTATTCCAAATTATTTACTTGTACAATTTCCAGACCACTGGGGCAAGTCAGTAGGGTGGTATTACTTTATATTTTAATTCCACATTATTACTTCGCGTTTTCTTTGAAAATTCCTCCTTTCCGGGGAGTATGTCTTTATGGGTCCCTATCCATTTCTGAGCGCTCATATCTCTCCTCATACAGAGGCTACACAAACTCTACTAACCCTGGGAGCTGTAGTAAGCCTGTCTTGGAAAATGTATGTTGTAGACCTGTCCATACAGATCTTTGACTCTTTGTGCACCACAAGTTCAAAGATGGAATCGCCCATCTTCAAAATGTACTTCTACTAATATTGTGTTACAGTAAATGCATGTGCAAAGTGAGGTGGTAGAAAAGAATTTTACTCTCATTGAAAAGAATAATGGAACCTACTGTAATGCACGAACGTAGATTGTAGGCCATTTCCAATGGATTATCCGACTACTCTTTTTGACATAAACATGTTCACAATGAACAAAGATGATCATTTTCATGGCTTATCACTTCACTCCACTACCAGTATATAAGTTGGAGACATTCCACCTTGCAGTTTACTACTACAGGTACATCCATAATAATGTACTTATCATAAAAGCTGTGACGTATGTGAACTCACCGTGTCACGTCTGAGGTGATCATTTTCATTCCTCAGCTCTTCATTAAGCTTTTCCAATGAAGCAATTTTTCTCTCCAAACCATCCATAGGTGACACAGAATATTGACTAGGGGCAGAGGCAGTAAACCTTCTGTCAGGATGTGCTTTCTTCCGCTTTTCCACTTCCCTTTGTAATTCTTTTTCTAGCCTCTTCATTTCCTGACTCTGATTCTTGTTGGATTTCTCCAGCTCTATTACCTGTCAAAGTAGAATTTATTAACACACAATAATATTACATCACTTCCTTTGAAGAAGTCCAATAGTGGCATTGCCTACTTCAGTAGTCCTTTTAATACCTACAGCAAGCTAAATACTGTTATACATTTGAAGGGTTGAGAAGCAGTGCTCTAACCAAAAACATTGATCTTACCCCATATAATTTTTACAAAAATGCATTTAAGAGCTACGTAGCTACTAAAATTGCATAGGATAGGCATTAAACTTAATTTTGTGCAATTCATATTCATACAATTTCCTGTATTTTGGGCTGGTTCACTATGGTTCAGAACTCTATTTTGTCATAGGAAATACAAAAATCTAATTGGACTCACAAGACAAATTATTGAATAACGCACCTGGACCTTCAGTGAGTCCACTTGCTTCTTGTACTGCTTGACCTGAGCTGTTTTGGCCTGCACCTCCTGCCGAGCTGCCAGCGCTTCCTCTAGCGCATACTTTAGCTCTCTTTCTCTTGTTTGTATAATGACTTGTTTTTCGGCTAGCCTCTCTTCTTCAGTCTCCACCCTGCGCTGACTGTTAGCTTCATGCAGAGCAGTTTCAAAGCGAGAAAGGGTCTGTATCAGAAGAAAGCATGTCAAATATACTACTTGAATCATTGTCTGTGCACCATGTCAAAACAATCATACATGGTATGGCATATACCATCCAATTAGCCTCGTTTCCATGCAGGCCCATGTACGTGTTTCACATTAGTGCAGCTGTGGGCCTGGTATATTTTATTACGTGCGTGAAGGGTGGCAGAAGGGTTCATTTTTGTGTGAGCAGGGACAGCTGCTATTCTCAGACCATAAGTTCTTGTAGCTACTCTTCGGAGCCCGTTTATACCACAGACCAAGCTCTGAAACAATGCCATCAGTAGAAGGTAGAGAAGCGCAACCGTCTTTCGAGCGGCCCCTGCCCACGTGCAATTAAGTATGTTAAATCATGCGAGAAAATGTACCAGGCTCTCCAGCAACGCGCACGAGAGCCCGGGGACGAGGCTACCTTCTGATAGGATCACTATTTATTGTACGATAGGCCACCCTGGTCTTATCGGTCATAACCTGACCTGAGGCTTCTCCACTTTCAGTCTCTGTGAGGAGATATGACTGAAGCAAACGGGACCAGTAAATGCTAGATTTTCTAAAGCTTAACTGCTAAAAAGCCACTGTGCTCTCGGTTCTGGGAATAGCAAGCCTGTGATATTCACTATTTTAACAAGTAGCTGCACTGAGATAGCTCCCAAACAGAAGGGGCAGACCTCTCCCAGCCCAGTAATCGTGACATGGCATCGCCCCGCCCACATAATATGTGAACCGTGACAAGTGTGTGGAGCTTGTTCTTTACAGGAATAGCAGTATGTGTGGCAGGATTCAACAGGCCACCTATATATTTTTTGCATAGGCGGCCTGCTAGAGGTCCGATGACTGTAGTGTCTGACAAGTGGATGGCACGAGATGGGTGGAATTATTTGATCTTGTATCCTCACCAGTGGCGTAGCCAGGTATTTAGAAAAGGGGGTGCAAACTGAGTAGCGCTGCCGAAGGCAGCGTAGCGGTGAAGCCGCACCCACTAGGGGGATCACTCGCTGATACCACGATAGATTTCAGGTAAGTACGAAAATAAACCTACCTAGACATCAATCTTTAAATTTAACATTAAATCCCCTTTCACGTTGTTGCCACTATGGTTTCATGAATGCGCATAATTTCAGGCAATTAGCTAGATCAGCCGCACCCAGCTTGCAATTTGATTACATGAAGAGTCCATAACATAAAACAAAGGGGGACAGTACCTCACTACCAAATAGGTCATGGCAGCTGTCAAGGGTGACACTTGTATGGCTAGCCTTGCAAAAGCTATATATAGGCCTCTACTATAGTACTAGCATGGCTTACTAAGCCTTGAAGTCTTCACATGTACATGAGCCATACAAGTGTAACCCTGGTACTATTACTTTGTAAACTGTCTACTGAGGAGGTGTATGTGTGTGTGTGTGTGTGTATGTATGCATGTATGCATGTCTGCAATACATTATGAATGCTGACCACAGTGTGGGAGTATTATTCCGTGCATTCCTAAGAGCTAAGGGTACACATTACACTCATTCCACAATCAATGAGCCAGTGTAATTAGACACAGAAGTTGTACATAGTTATATGTAGCAAAGGCACGTAGTGTAACTGATCACTTAACATGCAGTACCAATTACCCTGTACGCCAATTTTTTTGTTTGCTACATGCAAAGTGGCTACTCACCACTTTTGCATGCAAAGTGCTTTGCATATGAGTATATTTCTCACTTGAATTGTTCGCTACCCTTCCTGAATGTCATAACAAAACAAGAGTGTCTCCTCACCCCCTTATAAAAGCTTAGTAAATGCACAGCCCAACTCTCCCTTCTCAGTCCCCCCCCTGACCAATATTTGCCGGCTTTCACCACCACTACATGTACTGCAAAACAAGAGTTGCTATTAAAGAATATGCCCATCAATTAAATCACATCCTCGCCCTCAATTGGTCTCCAGTTAATTAAGCTAGGTCACATACAAATTTGGCTAGGAGAGGAATAGCTACTGTTGGCAGATACCTGCAATGTTTTGATAGCAACTCCCTACCAATGGCCCCCAAAAATCTCCCCATATTGCTCCCTATTATGGTAACTTACAGACAACTAGTACTGGCACTATGAGGTCAAGCTAAAATCCACTGGACATCTGTTGTGGTAGATACATTATGGGCAGACATCCCCAATGCTTTTTATGGTGCTTCCTACTTTGTATTAGATTTCTCTGATTACCAACTACAAAGGGCTATCAACACTACAGCCACTAGCTTATTGGAGAGCGAGGGCGCATCAACCTCTATAGATGATAAACAAATTATACTGCACATCAGCTGTTTCGGCCTTACGGCCTCATCAGGTACAGATTGTGTATTCACTAAAAATTGTTACAGAAAGTAAAATGATATTTATGATCCTAGCTGTGCAGGATGACGTCGGGGGCGAACACGCCAAGTGGTCCCACAACGGACTGAAACGCTGCGCGTACGGTGCAGATACGGTTAGTTTCAGCAACGAACAGTGTCCGTCCTATCCTGTATACATAGGCCCATTTCCCTGTGCTGAAGCAGCTGTTGTGCAGTTAATTTCTTTGTCACTCGGCCCCATGGAAAAAATACTTAGTCCATGCAACTATATCAACCACACAAGGGTTAAAGTCATTTTAGACTGCACTGGCAGTATACATTTGCAACTCAGGTATTTTTGTAGGACAAAGCAAGTTTTTTCATTCACCACTTGCACAGATTTCTGAAGAAGCCTCAGAAAACACAGGCTGTAAAAATACATGTAGAGCTTTCTGGTGCACAAAAAAAGACTGTGTTCTTCTACATTGTTTTGCAATCCACCCACTTAATTTCAAACCATTTTCAGGATGACAAACAGGAAATTAAATACAGGAAATTAAACTGCTTTGGCCTAATTAACTTCCCTTCCCTCCTAATTTACGAAACATAGTAGCTGGATGAACATGGGTTACTTAAATTGGATAACATGCATCAAAACAGTTTTAGAAACAGTACACTGATGTAACAATAAACTATAGATATAAACTTTATTTACTTACAAAATTTACCCTTCTACTTCCCTTCTACGAAAAAAGAGGAGGTATAAACTACAATTATATGCTCACCTCATACATATCCAGCACATCCTTAAACTGTTTGGTATACTGCTTGCAGAAGTTTTCCAGAAAACTGCAGATCTGGCTTGTAATGAGCCTCATTTCAGGGTCGTCTTGAAGGCAGCTGATGACTAGCGGGTATAGACAGTGGTTTTCTCCCATTTTGTCGAGTGCAATCCTTCTCTTCGTGATGTGCTGTTTTCCTCTTTCGAACTCATCTGTTTCAAATGGCAATGGGAATTCGTGGTTAACAACATGCAGAACCAGTGTTCCGAATGAGAAGTCATCCAGCTTGGTAGTGTACGAAGGCTTCTCGACTAGAGCCTCTGGAGGCATGACTCCTGGTGTACCAGGACACACGGTACGAATGACTTCGCTCAGTGGGTGGGCATCAAGAATCTTGGAGACACCGAGATCAGCGAGTTTCGCTCTCATGTCATTGGTCAGGAGAACATTGCCGGCTTTGACATCGCGGTGGATGATTGGTGGGTTCTCGGAGTGAAGATATAGTAGACCATATGCTACATCCAACAAAATGGATAGTTGGATGGGCAGTGGAATATTTCGGTGGGCATTCATACATTTCTCCAGGTCGGTGTAGAGTCTTTCCATTATGAGAGTCAGGTCGTCTGTTGCCATTTTCTGATAGTGTACTCCTATAAACTGCACAATGTTAGGATGTCGTAGTTTACTAAGTAAGATACATTCTTTGCGAAACCTCTGCCGAATGGACTGCCTTTCGCCTTCACTGACATTTTGCGAAACTAGAATATCGTGCAACCGCTTAGCGATACAAGGAAAACCGTTCACTGTCACTCGATACACGGAGCCAAACGACCCTGAGCCACTGACGTTAGTCCTGTCGATTGTCTGAAAGTTCTCCACCAAATGAGGAGCCAACTCGTCATCACAACCAGCCATCGCTTTACTACAGCCGGCTAGGGTTAGTCTCGCGAGCCAGCACCGATCGATCGCTGAAGCGATGGGCTGGCTCGCGAGACTAGGGTAGCCCTGCCTCTTCCGTGCCGTGCACGTGTGGGTTACGTAATCGAATGTGTGCGCATCCGCCGCTCACGAATTGTGACAACGATAACATGAACACTGTATGAAGTCATCCATTAATCACCATAAAGTGTATATATAGCAGCAAGAAAGCGTACCTATCTTTGGCATACCATTAGCTACAAAAACTGCGCTAGGCTGCATTTCCAGCCTACCCACCAGTAGTGCAGGGCTACATAGCTATCTCATACATGTAGCAGGTGGACAGTGAGTCTTGAGAAATCAACTTCACCAGTGTGACAGACACCTGTTATAAGCCTCATTCAGCCTTGTCAGTATAATGTAGCAAACACCAGACCAGCAAGTAACAGTGGAATTGACAGTCACCATATATAGGCAGCTTATGATGGACCTGGTGCTTACTTTTTTTAACGCAGGTTTCACATTATGAAATAATCAATCAATAACGGTCTCATCTAAGCCTAATCAAGCCATAATGTTCAAAGCAGAAGTGCCAACACGACCGTGTACGATGTTGCTAGGCAGGCAATCATGACTACATTAATAATAGCTACTCTAGCTATAGCTACATTAATAATGTAATGCAGTTGATTATTAATATACCATTGCTAACTCCTCAAAACACATGGTGTAGTTAGAAAAATATTAATGCAGTATATATGATTAAAAATGAAGCAGTTTACTGGTCATCATCATGCTGCTTGTATAAAGGTAAAGTTGCAAAAGTGCAGCTATCAACATGATCTTGAAACACTTGGTTCTCATCAGATTTAAACTTCTTGTTGCAAATGCGACACTCAAGCTTTGAGTCAGTTGCTCTGCGTTGTGGTACTGGTGGTGCATATGACGAGGCTGATATTGCAGGGGTCGACCTGGGTCGCTGAATGGCAATGAATGAAGTATATAAGTATGCATGTATTCTTTAGTTATGATGCAGTGTTTTTACTGCAGCATTAGCTATAAGGAACCGTACAGGAATGTCCATAAGCCTTGCAGTGGAAAACCATAACTGATTTGATTCAAGGAGTAAGTACTGTGCTAACAAACGGGACAAGAAAAACTCCAATTGCAATGTTCCTTATGGTTTTAGATTTTTTGCTCATGCATACATAATTGCAAAATTATGAAACGTGCTGTAAGCAAAACAAAACAGTACAATCCCAGACCATATTAGGTACTTGCTATAATATTATGATTAGAACCTTACCTGCAGCTGCTTCCATGTTCTTGGTGGAAGAGGAGGGGGAGAGTCCTGGTGTTCCGGGGTTATTTTATTCTGTGTCTGGCTTTTGCAATTAGCAGTCTGCTGCTGCAATGTACAATATACAGTGCATGTATTTAAGAGCCCAATTTCAGATTACATAGCTACCCATGATTCAAGTTTAGTTATCATAACTGAGTGCACAGGGATGCATTTTCACAGGTTCTGAATCAGTAGTCTGGAATTACTCTTACTGAACTCTTAAACCCTATGGAAGAGAATGTGCCTCAGTATATCACAGTAAGTGATTCTGAGCATGGTATATAGTAACTTTGAGCGCGGTCAGAATGCTGATAAAGCAGTAGAGGTATTGTATTGTGTAAATCATTAGGGTATTGAGTTTGGTAAGAATAGTCTCAATATCTACTTGATTTGATCTTGCATGCACCCACAGGTCATATGTAGATGTAACTTTTCTACTTTTAGGCTTATGACTCCAACAAACGAATGTTTTCATATCCCTATACCAATTTCTGAATTGATGTTAATCCACTAACCTTATTACATTATGTCTGCTGCTATACCGTGAATATAAAAATCTCTCAAACTCACTATGTGACTTCTCATTTGGTAAAGCGGTGGCTGAGAATACAGTTCAAGATCTACTGGAGCTGAGGTAGATTCATTACCGGAATTCTTTCTGTGAAAGTGTGTCTTCTTCTGCTTTTCGTTTTGGTGATTCTCCTTTTTCTTCTCTATCTCCAAAGCTGAACGGACTTTATCCATTTCTTGACTCAGATCCTTGTTACGGATTTCTAGCTCCAGTGCCTATCCAAGGAACATCAATTGAATGATATGATATGTTATGCAGTTACCGAAGGCAGAGCCGCAGAAAATATTGCAGCTGAGCCATAATATTATACATGGCTGCATAATTATCTCCCAATGTTGCATGTACATGCACCTTCTTATTCTTATTAATTTTGCATACTGTACCATCAGAAAACTAACATTTTAGCTATGGCTATATATAATGCAGCTAATCAGAATTTATAGTGAGATCCATGTAACTGTGTTCTTTGTGTACTTTCACATGCATACCTGAGCTCTGTACTCCTTAATCTGAGCCGCCTTGGCCTGTACCTCTTGTCGTGCCGCCAGAGCCTCTTCCAGAGCACATATCAATTCTCTTTCTCTTGTTTTAATCACCTCTTGCATTTCTGGTACTCTGTTCTTTGTGTTTGCCTCATGCAGTGCAGTTTCTGAGGCAGCAAGAGCCTGATACAAGAACAGAAAACATTCATTAGACTAATATTGTAAGCCGTATAGCAGTGCCATACACGCTCCATAATAGGAGGTGGAATTATAATGTTTATGCTGCTCAAGTTTCAGTGAGTCTCATTTCCAAAGGAAGCGATGAAGGATATGTACACTCAATAAGCATAAAGGTATACTTATAGCTCAGTCTCAGAATGACCCATGTACATTGTACATATGCAGGGATTATCGTATTTATACACAATTTTTATGCTATCGGCTCCGTGCAAATGTTGGCATGCAGATATACATTCACGCCTGAGACATTCTGTGTTACAGTATATGAGTGTATAAATAAAGGGAACAGTAGTGCTGCGTCGAGCTCCACTCACCAACAATGATGTCATCAGGGAAACGACACGGAAGCTAGACCGAAGCGAAGCCGAAGTCGAAGCTGAAGTAAAGCAGCTCTATTGCTGTTTTTAATTAGCTTCACTGATTTAGTATTTAGGTGACTGTATTCCTAGTTCTGTATTGATGTGCCCTAAAGACGGCGACAGCAGTGTAGTCAAAACGTCAGCAATTTGATGATATTTTTGATGTGAAATTTGGGTTGGAATTGAAGAAACTTCATAAGCATAAATTCTACTAGCCAACCGAGAGAATCCCTGAAGAATTAAGTAATCTGTATTGCATTTTCTGAGCACAGATACAAAGATCTTGCTTCATGACAGGTATGCCCTGACTGTAACATGACATGAGTAGCTAATTTCTTCAAACCTGCAAGCAATGCAATTTTAATTGGATAAACTGTATCCAATATCACATTTTTGTCTCATGGGATGCTGGTCAAGTGACTATTAGCCAGATCTGTAATGTTGTCTGTAGCAGTGATCTCTTACTAAAATACAACAAGACCGTATATTAAATGCAAGAAGGTAGACTGAGACTACACAGGATACCTTGCTCTAGTGGACGGATAATACAAGACACATGCACTCTGGTTGAACAGCCTGCTCACTATATGCACGGAGACACCCAAATACATAATGTCCTCGCGTGGGGGGGGAGAGGCTTAATTAATTAATTGATCAAAACATAGCACATATAAATAACTTTTAGTGATACGTTTTTGGTCACTGGAGGTATTCCAAAATATCCTGATAATGAAAGCAACCCCATGAGCGTGTAGTGTAGGAGTCATGAGGCCATTTAAGAGCCCTAATGGCAGAAGTATGTCGCTCTTGGCACATGAGATGTTTTGCATGAGTAACAGAATTACCGTAATTTATTCAGCCACCGCAGGACGTACCCCTTTCATCGGTAATTTCCCCCTTCCATAATTAAGGCTCAGCATATAAATTTTTATGGCACTTTTATACTAGGAGCTAATAAAATCTAGTATACACTTTTTCTATTTTTGTATATGGCTCCAAAGTGGTAGAAAGATAATGAGACTGCATGGAATGTAGGACATTGAACTGGAATACCCCCGGCATACGGCTAAAATTAATTATTAGTGCATAGGTATGTATAGTTTAGCAACATTAGTAAATTCACTGTGTAATAACCAACAAATTTTGTTGCGGCTAATTGCCAAGATGGTATGAGTAGCTATAGTCAAGAATGCGGAAAACACATAAGAACAGTGGCACAATCACTCCCAGCCAGCCATCAGCGCGCTATAGTTACACATTTGCATCAGAGCTGGAACTAATGACCACTGCTAGGCTACCCTTTTAATGCATGAGTAAGCTAAATAAACCAATGTTCTAGCTATATTAATGTGTGTTGATCATTCTTGACTAACTCCCTCCAGATACTTCTACCATCTTGGCAATTGTCTGTGTCCATGCGTGTAATGTGTTCACTCTTTTACAACTCAAAAAACCAATGACTGGCAATTACTTTTTTACTGACTACTGGTGACGGTGTTGGTGGGAAAGCTTTCGGTACTCTAAGGATTTGGTCTGGGGATACGTTTCACTCTAAGCATCTTGAGGTCTACAGGCCAAATTCTGCAAGAATACATATAAAATATATCTCTTGTTTCAGCAGCAATTTGCTGACATGGTCAGAAGCCAGAGTAAGGTTTTTAGTCCCACATTCCAGCTTGAAAGTCTATCCAGTAGAGAATCCATTCAAGTATTTAGAGATACCGTACATCATCACAACTATTATACTTACCTCATACAAGTCCAGGACATCCTTGAATTTCTTGTCATGTTGCTTACTGAGGCTTTCAAGAGCACTACAGATTTCACTTGTAGTGGGTCGCTTTTGGGGATTATCTTGAAGACATTGCATGGCCAAAGGATGCAGACAGTGGCCTTGTCCCATCTTGTCCAGTGCATACCTTCTCTTTGTAATATGCATTTCTCCTTTTGGGAATACATCTGTTTCAAACGGTACTGGGAATTCATGGTTGACAGCATGCAGGACTAGTGTTCCAAAGGAGAAGTCATCGAGCTTGGTCGTGTACAGTGGGTTTTGCACTAGAGCCTCTGGTGGCATGACTCCCGGTGTGCCAGGACACACAGTGCGAGCAACTTCACTCAGCGGGTGAACGTCGAGAATTTTGGAGACACCGAGATCAGCTAGTTTCGCTCTCATATCAGTGGTCAGGAGAACATTGCTGGCTTTGACATCACGGTGGATGATAGCTGGGGTCTGGGAGTGAAGATAGAGCAGACCATAGGCTACATCCAGTAACATGGATAACTGAAGGGGAAGGGGGACATTTCCATGAGTGTTCAAACATTTCTCCAGATCGGTATAGAGCCTTTCCATTACGAGTGTCAATTCTTCGCCATAGTAGACCCCTATGAACTGTACTATGTTTGGATGCCGCAGTCTACTAAGTAGGATGCACTCATCTCGGAATCTTTTGCGAATAAATTGCTTTTCTTTTTCGCCGACATTTCGTCCCACCAAGATATCGTGCAATCGTTTAGCGATACAAGGAAAACCGTTCACCGTCACTTGATAAACGGCACCGAAAGACCCAGAACCGGCCTTGTCAATCTCCTGAAAGTTCTCCACCAAAAAAGGAGTTAGCTCATCGCTGGGAAAACCTGCCATCGCCGTTACCATATATTCCATAGCGAGTTTTACATCAGCATTTCGTGTGTCACAGCCGTATATATACAGTGCATGCTCGAAGGGAGGAACCCATCGTCACTGGGGTCGCAGGAAATTCGGTCGCTAGGAAATTCTGTCGTGGCGACAGAACTTCCTAGGAAATAATGTCGCGTACTGGAACCCCGCGACAAAATTTCCTAGTCGCGCTTAGGAAATTCTGTCGCGACCCCGGATACACGTACATAGGCAAGGTGCTGAGATGTTTTACAGCAGCGATCATGGATTAGCTAAGTTAAACGCACTGGACAGCTACCTGAAGAGCTTGGGAAGAACCAGAAGGATGCCTTGAAAAGTAAGAGCATTCAGAGACCAGCTCAGAAGCACACTGACCTGCAGGTTGGTGTGTGCCTTCCTAACACAAGTTCAAGAACAAACAACTCACATACTCTGTAGGTGGTCTCTGAGAGCCAAAAGAGGCAAGCACGAGGGTGGTTACATCATGTAGAGTCACATGCACAATGCACATCCTATAGCTGCTGGCTGTACAAGGACGCAGTCTTCAAGCTTGTGGCGCACTAGACTTAAATTGTGCGTATATTTTGAAATTATATCGATATCCTTGTTACACTGTAACAGTGCTGCAGGTGGGAGAGTATATGGTCTCGAAAGCGGTCAAGCCAAAAGCTCTCTTCCATTGATGGGCTACGGTACTTGAAGAAGCTCAGTATACCAAGAATTTTTTTTGCAGACTTCAGGAGTGGCTTCGACGCAATAGCGAGCACTTGACTAAATAATTTTGGAAGACAGCAGCTCCAAAGCCTGTCCGATCGCATTGATCTCAGCGTGTTGTGTTAAATGGTCATTTATCTACTTGGCTGCCTGTCAAATCTGGTGCACCTCAATTGAGGCTACATATTATTCTTGGCCCACTTTTGTTTCTTGTATATACTTAGATGGCCTATCTGGGATATCCCTTATTAATAATATTGTCTGTCATGTTATTAATTTTTGTGGTTGCATAGGAAACAATTACTTTTTCCACTTGCTAGACATTGCCCTTGTATCCATCCCTGCACAGCTGAAGGAGAGTTCCATTATACCCCCTATTGTTAACTCTGACCATTATAATGGTCTCTCTCTTAGGAGACTTTCACCTAACTGTACTACGCCAACTGTACCACCAGTTTGGAGGTATTCTCAAGCTACACGATTTTGACAAAGTAAACAGACTACTGGCTGATGTTGATTGGGAACACTTGCTGGATACCCATGATGTAAATCAAGCTCTACAAAGCTGGGGAAATGTTTTCAAGACTACCATGGAAACCTGTATCCCAAAGGAATCTCCCTTAGCTACTTAAAACGTGCAATGCAAAAATGGAAACACTTTATTCCAAAGGGCAAAGTCATCAGGGTCAACTGAGCTCTGGAGAAAATATAAAGGCATGCTTAATAAAGAGACATCAATTTTGAAAAACTCAAAACAGTCTTTAACACTGGAAACAAAAAACTGTTTTTGGAAAACAATGAAGCGGAATCCAGCCACAACACTATAATCAGTATGATGGTACATGTGCAGACAATGAGCTGGACAAAGCTAACATGTTAAACAATTACTTCTCTAAACGCTTCACTACCTCATTGCCTCCCCTATATGGCTCCTTTGAGTCTGCTGAACACCTGGAGTTGTCATTATAGTGCTATATTGTGTGTTGCTTAATTTCAATAGAAATTTTTTTCTCCTTTTTTTAAACAGCTGTAAATTGTATTATTTTGTGTACTTAAACTTTTCTTTGTTTCTGTTTTTATTTGTTTTGCTCTCTAAATTGTTTTGTGGTTCCTTAACACTAGCAACGATGTGTATTGGGACCCTGCTGTACATGTTTTGCCTGTTCCAGCTTTAACATTAAAAAAACAAACATCGAACCCACAACAAGCTAGCCTAAGGGCTTATTATAGCTACTGCTAGTGTGCTTTTCCTAATGATTTGTTATTCCAACTATTTTGCTACTATTCAGTGGTTGCAGCTAATGAATAACGGACTTGAAAAAATTTCCCCCCAGGTTTAGTGATAGATAGACGGCAACATAACTTAATCGAAGAGGGAGAAAAAAGAACCCTATGTAATAGCTCCTGGATGGGCAAACAATTCTTCCCTGACTTACTACTGATAGCTAGATGACTAGCTATTTGTGGTATTTCTGAAACAACTTAAGTTGGAAAAAGAATAAGCCTGGCTCCCTCCCTCCTGGACGGTCAAACTTCTAAACAATTTTTCCCAGGCTTAGTAGATTACTATCAAACAACTTAACTTGGAGGGGTGAAAAGATGCTTGTAGCTAGCTCCTGGACGGTCAAATAATTCTTCCCAGGCTTAGTACTGATAGAGAGATGACTATTCGTGGTATTTCTATAAAGAGAAACAACTTAAGTTGAAGAAAAAAAAACTAGCATCCCTCCCTCCTGGATAGTCAAACTTATAAACATTCTTCCCAGGCCTAAGTTGAAAAGAACAACAACTATATAGCCTCTGGATAGCCAAACTTATAAATAATTCTTCCCAGGCCTAGTTGGAGAGAAAAAAAACGCCTAGTGAGCTTCCCATCCCTCCTGCAGGGTCAGATATACTTGTAGAGGTATGGCTGCCCCAGAAGCGTTGGATAGGCGAGACTGGGAATCACGGTGGGCACCGCAACGTGCCCAGTCGTCCATTCAGCTTCGGGATCCGAAGAAAGAACCGGCGTTCTTGCTACTAGGTCGTAGAAAGCCGAAGATCAATATGTGTACAGGGGCCCCGATCCCCGACTTGATCACCTTGGGGAGATAACGCTCCGAACCCCAGTCTGCAAACGAGCGCACCATTTCGACAATCCGTCAAACGTGTGTCAAATTCAGTATTATAAACCCCAACCGTCTGAGAGTTGAACCTCAATAGGTTATACCTGTAACGCGTTGAACCTCAAGAGTTGAACCTCAATAGGTTCACACATCCCTATCAGACTTACTTTCTTTTGTTGGTACATCGAGAGTCAGGAGTCAAAATAATATAATACATGCAGCATACAAACTTACAGTACTGCCTCAATCACATTACCATTAATAATAATTACAAGCACCAATTATTAGTGGGCTATTACAATACCATAGCCTTGTTCCCAGGCTCCACTCTACAGCTTTGTTTTCATGCTACTCTTCCTCTCGAAGTTCATCCTTCAGTCCTATATAGCTAGCTATATATGCACCTGCTACCATTCAGTACTAATAAATTGGAGGCTAGTACAATGTACCTCATAATAATGAAACTTGACTGCATTTTTTATTTTTGCCTATATTTTTGCCTACACGTTCTGTGTAGCTATTGCATTGCTGTATACGGAAGCCGAGAAGGACACGCCGCCAGCAAGAGAAAGTTCGCGCCTTCCTTTTTACGGTATACGGTTGCAAGAAGTAGGAAAACAGCCATAACTTGAAGCTAGTGCATCCCGACACAGTATGATGGCGAATCAGGTTCGGTACATTAAGAAAAGTGTTTGTGCTCTCAACGAGTTAAAACCAGGTAGGTAGCTATTATATATACTGTATGATTCAGTGCGATATACAACTTTTAATATTCAGTCTGAGTCAGATGTCCGAGAAACTGAATTTATAATAGCTCAGTACCTGAATGCTGTTTTTACTGACGTAGCTAATTCGATGTGTGTGTGTGTGTGTGGGGGGGGGGGGTTGAGGTCCAAGAGATAGTGACTTGGGGCGTACCATATATTGCCAGGTGACAATAATTATAATAGTCATTTTTGCCAGCTCTCCATCAATCTTCCTAGTTACTTTGCCAGTAGAAAGCTTACTCCATAACACATATTTGATATATATACTCTGTTGACTGCTTTCGACTATGGGGAGTAATAAATTTACTCCAATGTGGAGAGTTTCATTACTAGGGGAATTATGAAAACTCCTCTATGAGTAATGGAGGGTTCTTCATTGGAGTATCCTGCAAGTACTGGTTTGTTAGCTTTGGATACCTCAGTTGCTAGAATGCATCCCTAATTAACGGAAGATGAATAACTGATTTAAAATGAGATTTAGAGTGCCCTTTAAAAGAACGTGAATATATCATCTGGAGATACGCCCCTTTTTCTGGAAAAATGAATATTGCCATTGGCTAAAACATTTAAACTGCACACATGTATGTGCATATATCAGCTATTAAACTGATAGTTATTAGCCCATTCTTGGTACATTTCTAGTTGGTTTCATGTCCATCCATTTCTGAATGTGAGGTAGCTATATAAACTCCTCCTTTCTGTAGTTGTATGTGGCCAATGCCAGTTCTAATCAATGCTCAGTTGCTTTATCTTCATCTTGTTTCATAAATACATGACGGCCACTTGAATCCAATTTAATTGCTCATGTCCATTCATTGTGTATGTGTGTGGGGGGGGGGGGGGGGGGTGGAGAATGCCCCCCCCCCCCCCCCCCCGGCCGGCTTCTGCTGCTTATGGGGAAAAAAAGGTAGGATCAGAAACTAAACATTAATTTGGAGTGGCCTTAGGCATTGACCATGCATTAACTCTATGATCTCACCAATGCACACACACATGACGGTATATATTGACAATTCAGGGGATCATATTCGTGTGGTGAATTATGCTACAGATGCCAACCCAAATGGTTTGTATGACCACCACATGCTTGTTATTGATGTTCTTGATGGAATAAGTCTGAAAGTGATCCACCACACTGGGGTTGTTGTCAAAGAAGAAGTGATCAAACTTAATGCAGGAGAGTACAAAATAGAACTGTTGGAGTATCCAGAGCAAACCGAACAGTTTCCATCTGATAAAGCCATAGAACGTGCTCGAGGACGCTTAGGTGAAGAGAAGTATAACATCTTTAACAATAATTGTGAGTGTTTTGTGAACTGGGCCATTACCGATAAGGCAATTAGCATCCAGTCTGAAGTTGGAAGTGTTGCAGCCATTTCCGGAGCTGTTTTTGGAGCAGTAGGTGGTTTCTGGAGGGAAGGCACCCTCAATGGAGTATTAAAGGGAGGAGTAGATGGAATTCAACAATCTTTTCAGAAATTCCGAGATGATAGACCATAGCACATTGTGAACTTACCTGGTTGCGGGAAAAAAAGCCACTGTTAATGAGATTTTGCTCTTGTAATTATGTTAATTATTGTTACTACAGTAGTACACCTATGTTGTTAGCATTAGCTAGTGTTAAGATATTCCGTTGTGTCATAGTATTTTACAGTATGCTGTGTTAGCTAATAGCTAGGTGTAAAGTAGAAGTTATTTTCTGTCTTTGTGTACTTCATCTTTTTGTCTCTGTATTGTCACATCACCACCTAGCTATACATCCTTATAACTAGTATATATATATGTATCAGTTATTCATGTTCTTGTAGTGTTGTGAGTTAGAATAAATCTATTTGGGAGATTGTTCAATGAGTAGGCGCTCCGCCACAATACTACAAGTATGAATAATAGTTTATCCTCTTTTATACTGATACACAATTACTCATCCGTAATCAGACCATTGGGTTGGCCGGAGTATATATATACTTAGGATCTTGATGTAAGGCATCCCATATGTAACAATACAACATTTGCACACAGTAACCTAAGGTACTAATAGTCTATGGACATCCTTGCATTGGTAGTCCCATGATGGTGTGTGACAACCCAATAGTACAGCATAATACTATCTATGATATCTCTGATGTTGGAGTATTCCAAAATGCATGGGACATTCCTTGGTCCATGATAACCTTTGCATTAATTTCAGGATCAAATACATCCCTGGCTAGTGTAAATCCTATGTTACAGAGTAATCTTAATAATACCCTACATTCCTGATAGTGCCATGGTCTCTGACTATTTCATATCCTAGACTTTGGACATCGCCAGTAGTCCTGTCATGACAAGCTTGGACCCCCCAGTCCAAATTTTTGTGAACCAGGTCCTATATATTTTGCTGAAATGAATGATTATGTACTTTAGCAATCTAGCTAGTAAATTTAATACTTTGCAATTATGCATATATGGAGCAATACCTTCCATATAAAAACAGTGTAGCATACCACAAGATAGTCTTGTGCCCCGCCGGGACACAGACTAACCACAAGAGGTCTGGGATCAATCCCATGCTCACCTTCATCTCTAACCTGTGTATAGCTAGCCTCTCACTCGACACCAGCTGAGAGACTAGCTATGTGAGGCTATTCACTCTTTCATTGTAAACAGATGGTTTACGGATCATGACATGGGCAATCGAGTGCATGTATGGAGATAAAATATTACACTGCTAGAGTTGACTAAAATCAGCATTAAAACTCTGATAAACATTATCACAACCAGTACATATAGATTTCGTACTACATGTAACGTATATAAAAGGCATTGAAAATAGCATAATGGGTATAAGTCATGAAAAAAGGAGAATAGAATAATAAAGCTATATTCTGTTGGGCCTATTGATGTCCATCATCTTAAGCTCGCAGCTGCAGTGGGTTTATCCGAAGCTACACGGCCATCAGTGGCCAGCTGGTCTTGCTTCCTGCAAATATACAATTTGATGTAAACAATATAATATAACAGTATAGCAAACAATTCGATGGTATGTACCTATTGTTAAATCTCTCTTGAATTAAAGAAAGCGATAATTAGGCCAGGGGTGCATGGATACAAAACTGATATCAGAAAGTTAAGACTAGGTGCTGGACTGGTATTTTTCTTTTGACCAGCATGCACACTATCAGAAGCCTCCTCACCCGTGAAAGATCCTCTCCTGGCTGAAAGGAAACCGGGAGTCATGTACACACGGTACCTTGCATGCATTTGTGGCTCAGTGCACATCAGAGAGACCAAGAAATAATTGGAGGTTCGTTTGAAGGGACACAGATTAGCTGCTGAGCGCAGTGAAATCGAGAAGTCAGCCCTTGCCGAGCACGCTTGGGAGGCAGGTCATATCATCGAATGGGGAGAGTCCCGCACAGTTGACGAAGCAAACAAAGTCATTGAACGAAAGATTAAAAAAGCCATCCGCATTCGGCTATTCCCACCCAGATGTATTGTAGCATGGATATCAATAGAGAAACGGGCTTGCAGGTATCAGAGAGATGGCTGGTTGTTCTGAGAAAATCCAGACAGCGACTCCTAGCTTGGCTTTGTTATTTATTTATTTATGATTGCAACTCAGCTTATAGAAGCTGTCCAGTAGCTATAGCTATAGTCTCTGAATAGCTGGCATGTTAGATTTCCTATTGTGTTATTTGTATCCTGCTCATTGTATGCCCTGAGAAAGATCACGACATGGTTGTCAAAACGTAGGCAAATGAAGTTTGTTATCATCAAGTTGGAAATTTTACTATTATGCACACTACTAGAGGCTTAGTTGGGTGAGTAACCTACAAAAAACACATTGATGATACACTTACCAACTTTCGGGAAAGTGAAGGAGAACATTTTGGACTTGTTGGACTTGTTGCCTTATCCAGATATTGCTTGTAGTTATCACATATTTCACGCAGGGCCTGAGGAGTTATTAATTAAAGAGTGCTCCTTACATATCTGATTAATAGTCAGGAATACCAATACGTTAGCAGTTAATCAGACTGTGGAAGGTATACATACTACTTTATGGCTGATGTTTTCAGTAAAAAAAATTCAATTTTGGATTTGAAGCTGGTTTTACTTTAGCTAGATTCAATTATTAACTACAGGGAATGACTCAGTATATTTATTCTTTGGTTAATGTATTCAGGAATAAAGCACTGATTGAATGAATTTTAGCTTCATAAATCTTTACGTATAGCTGTTTAGAGAGGTGCACTTTCTATGCATTTGGAACACAACTCTTAGTGTATTATGATATATACCAAATTAATCAGTAAAGCATACCATCAAGCTTTTTATCCTTGAACACAAAATACATGACTCTCACAATAATAATGACATTATAACAAGTGCACGAAAGCTCCAAAACTAACTTTAACTTCATCTTGAAGGTTTGATATCTCATCCAAGGCTGGTTAGAGAGAAGACAATGATCACTGCCATATAGCTATAAACATTATTGGATGGGTAGGCTAGCCATCTAATATCTTTGGATGAATCAGTGTAGGCAATTGGTCAGTAGAATATATAGGGTAACTTCTAAAGTGTATTTAGTGCCATCATGACATATATTTACCTCTACTTCTTGCAGTGTTGTGGCTTCTTTTGAAAAACTGGAATCGTTGATGCCAGCGAGCAACAGAACTCTGTGGGCAGGTATTTTGTAGTTCTTCTTTTGCCTCACCCACCTGGTTGGCAATTTGATGCACCTACAAAAGGATATACAAGATGTGTGCATAAGAAGTAAGTCATGCACTACATACTGTAGCTACAACCAGAGTACACGTACCGTATTCTACGTATTATCCGCCCATCCCCTTCTTTGAACAGAAGTTATGTTGTAGGGTATTTACATATATAGTATCCGCCCACCCCTTATACTGTCCATACAAGCTAAATCTATAACTAAAAACTGAAAACTCCAAGGCAGTGAGTAGAATTGAGCGGCAAAATTCGATCTTTGGTGTGCTTTAATTGGAATACCGACGGTAAGTCAGCTAGCCATTTAGCTTTTTAGCTGATAATAGCTATCTGTATGCTTCTATAATAGCTTTTCAAATACATTTTACATCCATACTTGGCTAAAATATGCTAGAAAAGGCTATACTTACCTCGTAGCCGCGCTTTGCATATTGCGCATTTGCTACGCGTTCGAATGGGCGGATACTACATCGCGATTATGCAAACTACATATTATCTGCCCACCCCCCTCTTTCACCTAGCACTTAAGTGGCCCGCCCATGGGCGGATAATACGTAGAATACGGTACACAAGAACCTGCTCATTTTGTGGTTGACATGCAACCGGCTCTTGTTCAAGAGGATTCATCAGCACTGCTTCTGCCTGTACAATTAAAAAATACAACTTAGACAGATTGAGGTTCATGCACACTTTTTTTAATATGTATATACCTCAAGCTGCTCGTTTTTCTTCTTCAGTACTGTCGTGCTGTCTTCTAAATCTGCAATTTTCTTCTGCAGTGCTTTTAAATTGTCTTCTAATCCCTCAGTTTTCGTCTTTAATGCTGTCATACTCTGTTCTAAGTATCCTTTGTCTTTGCACATACCCTGGTATTCCATCTGCAGCCGTGTATACTTGTCCTATAAATTAAAGTTACAATGTGCGTATGGATCAAAGGAACCACTAGCTATGTAAGAAGTTATATATACCGAAAGTGATGTAGCCCAGCACAGGAAGTGATGATTCTTAGCTGTGACTGATTGTTACCCACTTGAAAATTTATCAAATTTTAATTTAAAGAGAACTTACTTTCATGCATGGTTACTCCACAGAGGTTTGCAAGTTGGTTGTCCAGTGCAATAGACAATGGGAGTGGCGGCAGTTGTGACTGTGTAAACTGTTAGCCTTTGTTCTAGACAACCTAACCTAATTAAGCACTTGAGAGCCACTGCCCATTTGCTCTTTCCTGTGGACGACCATGCAACTTGCAAACCTCTGTAGCCTGCTGTCTAGGTGACTATACCAGCTGCCCTGGCTGCTCACTCATAAATGCAGCAAAATTAGTTGCTACCTAAGTAAACAGAGAACGAATAAGTAAACAGAGAACGACGGATGTTGCCTTGGATGTTAGCACTTGGGCTACACACTCGTGCTGACATCATATAATTCCCTCATGCAACATATTAACTGCTTTTTTTCAGTTCACTAAGGTAATAATTAACTATAACACAAAATTCAACTCTACAGTCTAACTTTAATTTACCTGTAGTGCATCAATTGTCTGCTCATACTCCGTATCTCCAATCTTCATATGCTGTTGTAAAAGATGAAGTATTGAAGCAGTAGTAAGTATATTCTAAACTCAAGTATAATATACACAGTAAAAGAAAAGAATTTGCCAAAGCAACTATAATAGTTGTTTGTTTTTGGAATTACACATGATAAGTTAAATGCATTAATGCATGGACACAGCTTATGGCTAAAATGTGGGAGTTGATTAAGCATGTGGTAGAGCAATGATAACTATGCTTACTCATCTGCATCAGAACCAGGGTTGAATAATAAACACGTAAGATATGATCTCCAACTCATACCGCCTTACCAAATAGCATAAGTGGCCAATCCTCGCACAGTTTTTGTACCCGGGTCCACTGCTTCAAAACAGGAAGGCATATGAACTTCGAACTTTCGCTGCTGCAATGAGTCTATAATTATACCTATTCATGTTAAGCAAACATGGACTGAAACACATCTCCAAACTGACGTGGTCAAACACATGGCGCCTCATATGCGAATTATTAATATGCATTAATGATCAAATATACATGTTCACAAGCGGTATGGCATGAAATTACGCACGCTCACCCAATTGAAATGCATAATGTCATAAATAATATGTTTGTGTAGCTGCTGTCATATGAGCACCTCAAACATGTTTATGACATTATGCACATGGCGCCTCATATTCCAATTGTCACACACGAATATCTACCGTACTTTCTGCTAATACCAAATGTCGTGCAGTTCCTGACCAAACAGATTTTATTCCAGGTCTACAGCTTCTAAACGGAGTATAAGCTTTCACAGTTACATCATCACCACGTGATGTAAGTGAGTTTTTGTGCAAATAGTATGTATACTCCAGCCTTACCTGACATTCGAGCTACTGCATGACAATAGGTAACTACTGTGCAACATATGGCCACTTACGCTACCTGTGTCCAGGCATGCTATCATTGCCTTCACAGTATGTCAGGCCATCTCAACTCAGAAAAAGTTAGTATAGCTGTCAATGAGAGTATACGTGCATGAGCAATGGAACACATAGCTGGCTAGCTAGACTACACTGAAGAAAATAGGGGTTTATTAAAACTTCAGTTTGGTTCTCTGAATTGTAAAACTGGCTTAACAAGGTTTATCATTCACAGAGAAATTGTAAACAGCAAACATGTTCCATCCCTCTGTATGCGTCTGGTGATAATTATGATAGGAGGATAATGCTTTTAGTGGACAGGTGATGCTCATGGGATTGTAATGAGTGCATTGCTTGGCTTATATGAATGTCATTGCACCGTAAAAATTGAATAAGTTGTTTTATCTTCTGAGTGGTTACTGTAGTTGCAAGGCACTAGATGATCACCTCATGATATTACGTTGTTGCAGGAATAATTAAACCGAAGTGGTTAGGTTTTCCTTCGTTGCTAAGAAAACTCAGAAAGAACCCCAACTAGCTACTTTGTTAATTCATTATTTGCAACTGCATAATTTTTATGTGAACATCAGATTTGCAAATAATTTGATCTTGTGGTAGCTAGAGCCAAAAAGCCTGCCAGTAGCCACATAGGTCCAGTTAGGGACGTCAGTCACAGGAAACATAATCTGATAGCTAGTCACTAACATGTAGTTTCCCTAGCAGTAATAACAGAACGACCACTTTTCATTCTTGCAACTTTACATGATATGAGATGGCATTAAAATTTTTAAGAGTATTCTGAATTTGTTCTACTTTAAAATTTTGCGGGTTAGACTACTCTGCTTCTCAGCCCTTCATATTCACGTGCATGCATATTCACATGCAAGAATGTTATTATCCGATACAGCTCAGTTTTGATTTACACAAAACATGAATATATTATAGTGACCCTGGATCAACGCATGTAAAATCTTTATCTAGTTTGCAACTTGCAGTAAAAGGAAACCCCTCAGTTGCTTCACTCTAAGAATCACAGAAATCAATGAGCAGGTAATTCGCCATGCATGTCATGCACTAAGCTGACAGACAACTATTATAGCCAACAGCCAACTGTAATAGTCAACTTAGGAAGAATACCATGCACTGTGATATTTTGTCCTAATTCACCTCTGCTCCATACATTTGTGAGATATCCTTCTGGCTTTTCGGGTGCTTTTCAGTTAGCTAGCTGTTTCAGTTTCCTATTGAATTCAGCAGTGGTTGGTCGTCTTTCAGGCAGGTCTTGTAAACAGCCAACGATGATGGGATACAAGCAGTGGTACTCACCCATTTTATCAATTGCTCTTCTCCGTTTTAGAAGCTGCACGGTGCCCTTCTGGATTGTTTGCGTGGTGATAGGCACTTCAAAAACAAACGGAATTTCCTGGTTGACAGTGTAGCTACAGTGAAAGATGGCCGAATGAGAATACGTCCAGTCTAGTCTGTCATCGTAGACTGGGTTCTCTACCAAAGCTTCAGGTGGCATGTAGTAGCTATAGTGTTCCGGGAACAATCCTAGATCTGCTATTTTTGCTCGCAAGTCTTTCATCAGCAGAACGTTGCTAACAGTCAGGTCACGGTGGATTATGATTGGCCAGTGATTGTGCAGGTAGAGCAGACCATAAGAAACATCGAGAAGGATAGCTAGCTAACTTGATGGGAAGTTGGATCTGTACGGAAGATCTACTAGTAAGGAAGTTCTCCAGATTGCTTTCTAGGCACTCCATAATCAAGGTTAGGTCATCCGGATTTTGGCCATAGTGGATTCCCACGAAGCGCACTGCGTTTGGATGTTTCAATCTGCTGAGTAAGATACATTCTCGACGAAATTTCTCTCGAATTGAGTCTCTTTCTTGCTGTCTATGGAGCATGAATAATTGAGCTTTCGACTTCAAACTTTCTTTTCTTGTTATTACTGCTATGGAGAATAGATGGCATGAAAATTAGAGCCCAAGGCCTCAAAATAAAATTTCACTAACGATATTCATAGCTAACGCATATCGCGCATCCCTTGCGTCAAGCTTCCAAAATTATTAACAAGATAAGGCAATTTCCAATTCCGCTTCACAGTCTCCCGTGCCAGCCACTTTCCGCGGCGGAAGGGGGCCGGGGCTGGCACGCGAGACCAGCTAGCTTCACTATTGTGTTCACGGGGTTGTAGCTTGCATTTGTGAATTGAGAGAATGGAGGGTGCTGCAGATTTAGAAAGGTAAGATTGATTTTACTGTATTCCTTCGTATATTCAGCCAGCGCCGTTAACGCACAGCTGGCGGCAAAATTACTGTGTGCCGAGCGCAACTGCATGGGTGAACGAAGTGGGTGTTATATCGCGCAGTCAAAATGTAGAGTAAGCAACCAAATAGGTTTGTTGCAAATTACTTTCGTTCCACCGCAATTGCGAGCGATACGCAAAAAAAATGAATTGCTGTCACGTTAAACCTTGAGGACTTACCAAGCTATAGCTTGTATCAATACGTGCATCAAATAACGCTTAACACAACTTGCTACAAATTATCTCGCGAACATTTTGGCCAAGCAAAAGCTAAATCATCACCTATAAGTCGCCAATTCGATTCATCCTGTTATGCTTTTAATTTGTTCACTTGCTTTCAGGCAACTTGGTAATGCGGGACAGTATCTGCTAGTTCAGAATGATGACAACGGCAGTCAAGAGGAGGAAAGAGAGGTACATACTGTAAACACAGTGTGCATGCTAGAACTTATGTATGAATTGTAGTATCATTAAAAATGTTCATGCATGCATGGTGAATCTACTTTCTTCTTATTGGATTAGCCAATTGCAAGTTACGGAATAGCTACAGCATGTACCAAGCTTGCAAGTTGTGTGAAGGGTGCATGAATACAAGTACAAGGTTGCATACATGCAGATTAAAACTGTGCTAGCGCTGCACTATATCGCCCGTCTAGCTGACCTTTATTAATGAAATTAAGTGGTCACTATTCATTACTTTTGTACTTGCAGAGGATCTTCAACCAACCTGCAAATCTCTCTAATAAAAGAGCAGCTTAAGGCCATTCAAAGTAAATTCATGATTTCTCAGACATGCATAACTGTTGTAAAAGTGCAAGCTGGCACCTATTATTGCGTGACATCGTAAATTAACCTTGAGGTCACAGTGTAATGAAACCATGTCATACATAAAAATTGAATATTTTGATGCCGTGACAAAAGTGTCAGCAAGAGCTTGTCGGTGAATGCTTTGGTGTGGGCTTTGCAGCAACCACTCCAGGTAAGAAAAATAATGTCCCTAGGTTCCTCACCACTCACAGGATCCTTATACCTTATAGTTGCTACATGAGTACAAAGCACTTCGTCTGAACAGTTTTAGGTTCTTGCGTACACATACCTCGTCCAGGATGTGCAGGTCTTCGTCAGAATTACTATTCTTTTCTATGCGCAATCATGTCCAACACAGACCACTTCTCAGAAGGATGGCTTCACTAGCAATTGAGCATTTCGAGAACCTGTCAAACAGCTCACACAGATTGCCAAAACCTGCGCAGATATAGATGTAGGCGAGCCTGAGAAATCATAAATTTACTTTGCCTGGTGCTATATTAATATTAATGTTAAGGGATAGATCTGCAATTATATTATCAATAGTGGTATTTATGTTACTTCCTTGAGCTACCTAGATATAATGAATCATTACTATATCAGCATGCCTTATTGCTTTTTTTTAAACATACAGCAATCTTCTAAAACAAGGTGTAGTTTGGTCAAACACTGGAAACCTTTGTTCTGGATAGGAGTTGTTCTTCTGGAGGTCTTGGGAATTTTGAGGACTTCCATGCTCATCATGAGAAAAACTAACTACGGCCTTGACTGGAGCACTTGTGAGAGGCAAACAAACCTAACTGATCAGGAAGACCCAGCAGAAACAGACAACGATGAAATTTATTTCCGTGCAGCAGATATTATGTATGTTCTTCACTCTCTCCTTCACTGGCCAGAATATGCATTCTTAGCATATGGCACTTACAAATTCATAAAGGATGTACAGACGTGGGATGCACGTTTCATAACAAATGTTTTAAGGATTATGAGAAGGCTGTTCTTTGGTACAATGAAAACGGAAAAACATACGTCAAAAGAGAGCAAGCTTCGAACTCAAATTGCAGTATTGTTTGTCCTTGTTTTCATAGTTGCTTCTTTGGTAATTCCAATATTAAGCATCGTGGAAGCCCATACTGTGAAAAATCTATATCCAAACTGTGAGAAACAGAACAATCAACTCAGGATCCATTATGTCTACCAGTTTCTGTCAATCCTTGCTCACATTGTCAACCCAGCAATTCGGATATACATGGCAGTTATGGTGCTAGCGATTCAAGCAATTTGGTTCCATGTACCTTGTTATGAACACAACAGCGAGTTTAAGATTGCACAATCCTCAGATGATGCAGAAACCTTAGAGGACTTTCGAGCTGCTAGTTCCAAGCACTGTGATTGTGTGATTGAGTATGAACTACGCCAAGACAAAATTATCGCAATTCTTCATGTCTTTCGAGCCTGGTTTGTGATACAGTGGTTCATCTACTACTTCCAATTCCTCGTAGACTTGTCACGTATCCTCAGGCCTTGGCTGAAAGGTGCAGGACTAGTCCTCGACCTTGCATATGCCCACAGAGTCATCTATGCAATATACGATCTATTCGCATTTATCCTTCCACACGTGTGTGGATTGAAAATGAACCAGCACCATGCAAATTACCTTGCATATCTAAGACAGCAGCAGCTGAAAGTTGCACGAGATCCAACAAACAAGGGCACCAAGCTTTGCCATGCTATTGCGTACCTACTTCCCATTGATAAACGCAGTGACTGTGACTTCATACCATTGATACCAGGGACTGGCATCCGTATACCACTGGGCAGTCCGGGATATGTTCTGGGGATTGTTCTGGCGATTTTTACATTTGCCGGAAGACTTGTTACATAATAATTTTATTCTGCACAATTATTAATGCTAACAGTATCAGCACAGAGGGAATGTTTGCGATTATACTCATACTAACTACTGGCTCAAGAAGACAAATTACTAGTTTTTCGGAGACTGCTAGCCATAATTTTATACCCCAGGTAGCCTTTTGACATATGGACTCCTTCGTATCAACATTTCTGAGTTTGCTATGCACAATGGAATGGTAGTATAACTATACAACACACTATAGTGTAGCAGTGTGTTGCGTCACCATTATAGCCTAGGTTTTTCAGTAAGGCGGCATACTTTATTAACATGTACTACTGTTTACACTACTATAAAACATTTAGTTTTGAAAATATACTGGTCTTAGTTTCTATTTGACAATAATCCATTGAGATTCAGGTATGATTTCAAAACACCAGTAATTGTTCAAGGACTGACTGCAAACATGTAGATATTCCCAAATGTATATTGTCGACCGCTTCTTTTTTTGCCCCAAAAGTACTTTCAGCATCCTAACCATAGCCCAAACACCATTATGCTAGTACATTAAAAGACACTATTATGCAGAAATACCTGTAGTTGTATTGACACTGATTGCGACATGTTATAATATATGACATTGTAGTAAAAGTGTGTCACATCATGCGTGGTTAATTCTATCTAGGATTTTCGAGTTTGAGGGGGAAGCCTTTCATTGAAGCCCCTTAGCAGATCTGGGGTGGTGGGGGGGCTGTATAAAATTTAACAACTTACATTATAAAATCGTAATAGAGCAAACAAAGTTTGAAAGAGTATGGAGTGTGTGGTGGGTACCAGGCTCTAGAGAGGTCTGGCTTCAAGAAAAGTTTGTGATTGTAGGTGTTCAGAGGGTGCATTATAAACATGGAGCCCTCTGAGGCTGTTTAGGCTATCTCTTTGTGTACACACGCATGTAGAACAGTGCAATATTCTGGTAGCTACAGAAACAATTTTTCAAACACTATAAAATTGTGACAATTTTTGTTTAAACCAGCAAGATTCCAGACATACCACATTAAAGTCAAGATTTGATACAAAAAACACACTAAGAAAGTCTATATGTTGCACAAAGCGTTCAACTACAATCTACAGCAAAATAGCTAACACATCTCAATTTACACATGGGGGGAAAGCTGATAGGAATGATATACCCAGGATTTGCACTAGGCTAATACTAGTTTTAGTGTCAATACAGAGCGATGACAGAAACATGAACCTAACTCTCTATTTGAGTAATGGCAGGAGCCCATGACCCAAAGGGAAGGAGCGTTAAACTTATGTACGTATGCTGATTTCACCTGTTGTCAAATAGCGCTGGCCCAAAACTCCTTATATGGTAAGTGTTATGTAAGCGCTATAATTTACTTAGCACTAGTCAAGTAGTAAACAGGAAATCAAAAGGGATAGTTTGAGGTTTTGGAAGGGAAAGTTCTTGGGGTTGCAGAACAGCTGTTTGTTGATACTATTCATAACAATGTGGCATATTTGGCAACCTACATGCAATGCATTTATGTAATTGTGACCGTAAGTTCCATTGGAATATACATGTTCAAAATGAGCAATGACAATTATTTTCATGTGATTTTATCACTTCACTCCTGAGTATACATGACGACGACACTCCACCTTGTGCAACTGGAATCGGTAACTCAGTATTATAATGTTAGTGACATAATTATACAAACTCACTACAAATCGTATCAGGCACTCATTTTCATTCCTCTGCTCTTCATAAAGTGTTTCCATTACAGCAAGTTTTTTTCTCTAAGCCAGCTACAAGTGACACAGAATCCTGAGCTGCGTCTGAGATACTACCGGCGCTCTTTCTGTCATGAGTTTTTTCTCTAGCTTCTTCATTTCTTGACTTAGTTGAATGATCAGTTTTCAAATTGTTTTGCATGCAACTGATGTGCAGAGAACATGTACACGTAAAGCTGCAACTGAGATAACCTGCGTTAAACTAACACCTCTATTTGCGTTAAAGTAACACCTCTATTTGTGCAGTGATATAGCAGGTATACAAGAGCCATGCAGTATCTAGTACGTCCTTCAGGTACCTGCATGCTGTGGATTTATGACATTGTGACTTAATTATACTACTGAGTCCTTGCATGTAGCTTACACAGATTTTGTCACTAAAACATAAGATTTTTTATCCGCCTCGATTGCCGCCCTAGAAAATGTTTATATAGATTTGGATGTTGGTAAAAGGCATTTGATGACTCCTTCATAAGATGTTATGTAATTCTCTGCATGTGTACTGGCAGCATTAGCAGAATCAGTCCAGTTCCATTTTGCGTCATGCAGAGGGAGGGAATGTTTGTGACTACTAGCGCAAATAATTCACACTAACTGCTTGCTCAAGGGAACACATTACTAGTTTCATGGCATTTTTTATAACGCAACTTTATTTTCTGGTTATAATACATGTAATTAGGGCTCAGGAGGAGGTTAATATGCTTTGTATGCGTTGCAGTCAATTAGCACAGACTGAAATACTGTTCTAATGATAGCCCTGCACCTAGCTCACGCCTGGTATTACGCTCAAACACAGTGTACGTACAGTGTACACGCTAACACAGGGTACCTCTGTAGTGTACATGGTCACTACGTATTAATAGTTGTGGTTGTAATACAGAGAGTCTGTGCATAATAGGTACTCAATTATATTACGGGCGATCTTCAGAGAGAGCTTGAGGTAGCTCATTGCATTGTATCGATCAATTACAAGGCTGGGAATTAAATTATCAGTGCTGCATATATATGAAAAGTGCATCCCATAATTTCAATTTTATTATTATACTCACTTCATGCACACTTAAGAGAAAAGGCCCATGATAACAAAACTTGATAACTCACACTAATAACCAATATATACAGCCAAAAAAGTATAGGAATGAGGTTTTGAACTATTTCATAGCTAAACTACTTATAAATGATGTACTTAGTGTCCAGGAATGGATTGGGGGGTCACATTCTGTGGAGAGATGACCTCTTCCTTGCAAAGCAGATGACTCAGAGGTTAAAGTGCATCGCTGATTAGTGTGAAATAGATGATATTAATTAACAGCTGTCATCTGTTTGACAAACAACACATAACTACTCCATACTGCCGAGTGCATACATGCATTGTATTATTTGAACCAGGAGCCCATAACCCAAAGGGAAGGAGCGTTAAACTTGTGCATGTATGCTGATTCCACCTGTTGTCAAATAACACTTGCCCAACACTCCTTATATGGTAAGTGCTATGTAAGCACTGTAATTTACTTAGCACTAGTCTAGTAGTAAACCAGCCATGCATAGCTGCTAGGTATTCCATATATGGAGTTTTCCTGTAGGTGCCATTTGACAACAGGTGGAATCACTAGTTCAACGCTCCTTCCCTTTGGGTTATGGGCTCCTGTTTGAACTAATGCCTTAAATCTAGCCTCGTACCCCGGCCTCCCCACGCAGCTTTTTTTCGCAACCGTGGAAAAAAACTCTGTGTTTTTTTCGCAGAGTTTTTTTTCACGGTTGTGAAAAAAGCTGCAAGGGGAGGCCTAGGTACCTTCAATCATAATGGCATTTTATACGGCTGGGTAGACCCTACACTTTATGGCCATTATATTGTGCTCTTATTAAGCGCCATGAAAGTTTCTCTGTTAGCTAACTTTTTAAATTGCACTGTTCTTCAGCAGTAATGGCTGTTGGGAATGTCTATTTATCATTATGGTCAATAGTTTTGCAAAAATAATACTAAGCTATAAGGTTACTCATAAGGAAATGATGAAGTACTTACTGTTTTTCCTTCGATTTTCGCTTTGGAGGAAGAGGAGGCGGAGATACTTCAACAGCATGCTGTAGTGTGCAAGTAGAAATGACATACTTATATCACGGTGTGGGGGTGGGTGAAAGGTATATACTACCACAGCATCTATCTAATACTGGCACAGGTTGCTGGGCAACTACGGTTTCAGCGGTAGTGCTTATCAAAACAGTACTAGTCAACTACACAAAGGGTATAATCCCACAGAAGGCCAAATGATCTCTGGATAACGGTTTTCTTCTCTAGTTCATGTTTCAAAGTATAAGGGCTGATGAGGTTTGTCTGCAACGAAAAAGAGTTGTTAGCTTTGCTTGAAAATACTTATACACAGTGACATTGTGATATACTTAGCATGTATCCATATATGCATGGTAAATCAATTTAAAAAGAATTTTTAAAATGTCATGTGGCCATAGCCACACCGGCCACACTGCTTCCAATGGCCTTGCATAAGATGGAGTGTCACCATCTATTATACTGGTAGCTAGTGAAGGAGTGATGTGATGAGCACACATGAAAATAATTATTGCCTTTGCTCATTGCAAGCATGTACATGCCAATGGAACTTACAGTAAGAAATACATACTGAACTCACTACTAATTGCATTGCAAGTTTGCCGAAATATGCTACATAGTTATGAGTAGCATCACCAAACAGCTGTTGTGTACCACCAAGAACTTTCCCTGGACTCACCATATATTGTCTGAGGCGGTCATTTTCATTCCGCTGTTCTTCATAAAGCTTTTCCATTACAGCAAGTCTTTTCTCTAAGCCAGCTACAGGTGACACAAACTGAGTTGCGTCAAAGGAACTACCCCCACTCCTTCTGTCGGGATATGTTTTCTGGAGTTTTTTCTCTAACCTCTTCATTTCTTGACTCAGAATCTCGTGGGATTTCTCTAGGTCTGTTACCTGTCAAAGTAGAATCAATTCACAATAAATGTAGCTGGGCTGTAGTGTCTTGGCTGTATAGTGTGACTACACTTCAACAAAATCTACAGCTTTGTAAAAATCCTCTATTTTTATATTGCTATGCCGTATGAAGTGATTGCTAAACCTGACACTCTAGCATGCATAAGGCAGAATGTAAGAATCCGTATGAAGCAGCCCGGATAACTGCCAGTTAAGCAGGTACATTTTCACACTATAAGGTGTGCAAGAGCTAGGGTAGAGCTAGACAAGAAGAACTGCATGGAGTTGTAAATGCTACATGCACGGCTGCTAAATTCGAGATGTACGTTGTTACAGTGGTCATCTAGCATACCACTGGAGGCCAACTCCTGCTTACTTTCCTGAATAATGTACCTGGACCTTAAATGAGTCCACTTGCTTCTTGTACTGCTTGACTTGAGCTGTCTTAGCCTGTACCTCCTGTTGAGCGACCTGCATTTTGCCACGAGCCACCCGAGTCTCCTCCAGAGCATGACTCAGCTCTTCTCCTTTTCTCTGAGTTATCTCTTCCATTTCCTTCAGCCTCTCCTTGTAGTGGGTTCTCTCGTCCACAGTGACTTCTCTGCGCTCTTTGTTTGCTTCATGTATTGCAATTTCCAAATCAGTAAATGTCTATACCGGAAATAAAAAGCTCAAAGTTGTATTTGTGTCACTAATGAAACCATGCATGCATGTGATAATCCCTCTAAGAGTGTCTGGGCAAACCTTATATGAGCCTTTAATATACTGCAGTGGTAAAAAAATCCACACACAAAAATATCACGTACATATAGACTTGAAATTAAAGTGAGTCTTGAATGAATATTACTTGTTGTACTACAGTGCGTAGGCGTATCAAAGGTGCCGACCGCCGTTTATACCCACAAGCGGCGTGTACGGTAGTTAGACTGCGCCGTCTAACTACCATACACCTTAGTCAGCAAAATTTAGCCTGTTACTATATAGTAACTATGTAAACAGTGCAGACCTGAAGCCAAATAAACGAGCACAGCATACTGACCTATTCAATACAGTGAAATGTGCATGACCAGGAGCAGGCACTGAATTTTGTGTACTGGCCAGTTGCTTTAGCTGTGTCATACTTAGATCTACTAGGCATGGCTGTGTGTAACTATGATACTTGTGGAGTCATCAGAGCTGGCACGCAGCATACGAGCGTGCATGACCTTTTGTAGGCGAGTTTTGTATACAGGCTACCTATGCAGCCTGCAATGGTCTGTTTTAGTAAGCGCGTAGTGTGAGCGTTAATAGGAATCCACTGCAGTACAAACTAGTTGTACTACCAGCTGCTGTGGTTTATCAGGAAACACTTGGCAGTTATTCAATTAGTCGCCTCAGCCTCTAATTGAATAACTGCCTCGTGTATTCCTGATAAACCACAGCAGCTGGTAGTATAACTATAACTTGTGCACAATGACTTAAAAAGCAGAAGAAAGAGTAGGACTATGCAATGACCACACAAAAGAAGAAACATTTCCACAGTAGTTCTGTTATTATTTTGGGCATGCATGTACCACAGTCGGAGTAGCTTAAAGTTGGCTTGAAACAGAAGGTCACAGCTGTCTATGTATCTATGTGTATGTCTATGCTGTATGCCCTACAGCAATCAACAACCCCGAAAAGTCCGTTTGTGACTCATGACTGCCAACTGTTTGCTACCAGAGGTGTCGTGTCTAAGACAATGGTGCATGACTAACACCATTGAAAGCTAAAACGGAAAGTTGAAACTGAAAACTGAAATGGAAGCTACAACAGTACAATAAAATAGATTAAAATTTTTTGCTGTTTACTATTATAGCTCGCACTGCAGACCCGTTTTTAGCTTCACCTTCGCTTGCTCGGTGAGGAGGCCTTGGGAGGGGGCTGAATGCTAAGTCACTCACCGAGACATACAGGAGAGAGAAGGCAGTTTCAAGCAACTACCACTACGCAGATGGCTGACAGGGAACTATGTGCGATACCGTCGACAAACTTCGCGACCATTAAGAGGTGGAGTTTCAGAATGCATGCATGCCACTTGCATTACCACATTGGTTGATTCTCTATCCGATGATTTCTTGGGCTTTTTAGACATGAATAGAGTGGTATTTCCCTTCCTTTTCCAAGCAGCAATACGCGCAACTGCCACTCATCCGAGAAAACTATGGCCAGAGCTAAACAGGTAAATGATCTACTACTGCCAATGTATGGCTCGAGGTGGGATCGTTTAACTATATATACGCAGTGCATACGCGCATAGTCAGTCTGTGTCTACACGGGAGAGGGGCTAGTTTGCAAACAGTTTCCTCTTGCCTGTGTGACCCAGTTTGTTTACCTTGCTATCTGAAACTGAAGCTGCATTTGTGACATTCACTTTTATGGCCATCATATTCTCTTTCAGTTTCATGGAAAAGGAAAACACACATTAGCTACATTCGGACAGTCACACTCATTCCTTGTTTGCTGTACACATACAAGTCCCATGTTATATATCAAATTACATGCATACAGAGTATCAAATTACCACTGTACCATGTAAAACTGTCGGAATAGGCCCGGCAGGTCCAGCAGCTGTTGGACCAAAGTTTGGTGGACCAAAAAAAATACGACTGTAGCAGATAATCTAGCCGGGTGTTAATCATCCAACTGAAGGTTGTGCTCACAGGTCAGTCTAAGCTAAATGCAGCCATGGAATGGATCAGCTTGGCTAGACAGTCTCATCATGTACAGCTTCCAGTGAAAGTGCTGACACAGCAATTTCGTAGTGCGCTATCAGTTAGCAATTAGAACTCGCCAAAACAGAATTATCATCATTACCTACCACTCTTTCGCCATCTAGGTAACGCAAAACTAATCTAGCTTGACGTACCTTGGCCTATTGAGCCTGCAAACTTCCAGTAGCTTCCACTGCGCTCATGGCTATAGTGGCATAGTAATGGAATGGCGTAACTTAGCGCACATGATAATTACAGACGAACACACACACACACATATACAGACGCGGGAATGTAAAGCAATCTTAGTACCAGCCAGGTGTGCGCTTCATGTATGCCTAGCTGGTAAAAACTGCCGAACGCTACACTGATCTTTGCAAAACTAGCATATACATAATATTATGCAGCTGATACTATAATTATAATAATAAAGCATTTTAGTGTTCCATTTCAGCTTTCCTCTTTAGATATTCAGTTTCAGCTTTCTGTTTCAGCTTTCAGTTTCCTCCATTTCCAGTTGCCCATGTGACCTAGTTTGTTTACCTTGCTATCTGAAAGTTAGAAACTGAAACTGCATTTGTGACATTCACTTTTATGGCCATTATATTCTCTTTCAGTTTCATGGAAAAGGAAAACACACATTAGCTATATTGGGACAGCCACACTCATTCCTTGTTTACTGTACACATACAAGTCCCATGTTATCAAACACACACACACACACATACACAGCGGGAACGTAAAGCAATCTCAGTACCAGCCGGGCGCGCGCTTCATGTGTGCCTGGCTGGTAAAAACTGCCGAACGCTACTTTAACACTGATATTTTTAGTACGCTATTTCTTTATGCGTGGTAGCATCACACGCATGACATAATTATGGTGTGGGCTATGCTGCTGAAACTTTATTTTCACAAAATCACAATTAGTATTACTCAGCCTAGCCTTTAAATCTAATGCGTTAGAGGCTTCAAGCACAATGGTAGCAGGTTGTCTAACACTTGCTATTTCACCCCAAGATTGCACAAGAAATGATTTCAGAAGGTCTAAACTCAAAAATTGTCTGGAGCCTTCACTATAGTAGACATGCTTTGTGTCACTAAATTGTGTGCTTTATTATGCAGCGCCTACATCGATCAAGTCCTGTCCCACTGCCCGCCAGATCAACCGAAAATTACTTCCTACGGGCCTCATGTTTATATAGTGGCATCATGTTTTTGTTTGACTATCAAAGTGCGCGGGTGGGTATGCAATATGAACAACACTGCTATAGCTACTTATAATTGCTTTCCTACAATTATATTTCAGTAACTTCTGAGTGGTTAATGGGTCATTTCATATGTTGCAGCATGTATGTGGTAGGTACATACTGGTCATTACCCCATTAACATAGCTGCATGCATGCAGATAGTGAATCTGGTACCATACATGTGGTCAGATGCACCCTGTTGCAGCCAATCAGTGTGGTAACTGGCAGACTGCAGGAATAACAAAGTGGCTAGGGTTTCCCATGTTTGGTACTGCTACAAAGGAAACTCAACCACATTGTTATTCTTGCAGCTGCATGTGGGCATCAGGATCAGATCTGTTGATTACCAGGAATAACAAGTGGTGAGTCTTTCAAGTGGTAGCTTTCCTGTGACTGGCTGGCTACCCCATACCTCTCTGGCTCTAGCTAGCTTCATTCCCAGTTTCTCCCCTCCATGCAGTTTTCACACTTTTTACGTGGGTAGCTAGAGTCACAAAATCAACGTAAAATGCAAAACGCAAGTAATACCTGTAATTTGTGAAATTCTGCCATTCTCTGCTTCTCACTTGCTTCACTCGCTTGTGTGGGGAAGGCTTGGGAATGAGGCTATAAGATTGTATTAACTGTAAGGAATACTTTGTTGAGTGAACATCCGCTATATATGTGCATATGAAGTGACCCTTGAAGTGCACTGAACTAATGTGACCAAACTGGTTTAAATTGCCCTCATGTCTTTGCAGCGTGCCATTCCCCAATACTATTATAATAATGTACTATATATTGCATACATACCTCATACATTTGCAGCACATCTTTAAAATGTTTCTTATGATGTTTGCTGAGGCTTTCCAATGTACAGCAGATTTTACTTGTACCAATCCTTGTTTTAGGGTCATCTTGAAGACACTGAATCACTAGATGGTAAAGGCAATGGGTTTCGCCCATTCTTTCGAGCCAATGTCTCCTCTTAATTAAAGACATTTTTCCTCTCTGCAAGTCGAAAGTTTCGTACGGCATTGGAAACTCGTGGTTAACAATATGCAGGATTAGGGTTCCAAAAGAGAAGACATCTAGTTTGGTGGTGTACAAAGGATTTCTCATTAGAGCCTCTGGTGGCATGACTCCTGGCGTACCAGGACACATGGTACGAGCAACTTCACTCAGTGGGTGTACATCTAGAATCTTGGAGACACCAAGATCAGCAAGTTTCGCTCTCATATCAGTGGTCAGGAGAACATTGCTGGCTTTGACATCACGGTGGATGATAGCTGGAGTCTGGGAGTGAAGATAGAGTAGACCGTAGGCTACATCAAGCAAAATGGATAACAGGATGGGCAGGGGAACGATACGGTAGTCGTTCAAGCATTTCTCCAGGTCGGTATACAGTTTTTCCATTACAAGACTCAGCTCGTCTTTTAATGTTTTGCCATAGCACACCCCGATGAACTGGACAATGTTCGGATGCCGCAACCTACTATGTAGGATACATTCTTCTTGAAATCTGCGTCGAATAACCTGCCTATCATATTCACTGACATTTTGTCCGATTAGGATGTCGTGCAGCCGCTTGATAATGCAAGGAAATCCATTACACCTCACTTCGTACACGGAACCAAAAGATCCAGCACCAATGCGGTAAGCTCCGTCAATTTCTTGGTTCTTCAACAAGTAGGGGGTTAGCTCGTCACTTATACGACCAGCCATCTCGTCGTCTGCGAATTGCTTATTAATAAGTAATTCGTGATTTCGTAGTAATGCGTATGCTTACGTAAAAACACTTCCGCGCAGAGAGCCTGGGGACGAGATACTACACCATATACAGCTAACACCTGCTCGGATTAGTCTCGTTCCCAGCCGACTTTTCGCCCTCCGTCGGAATACGTGACGCAAGGAAATACCGTGCGCAATAGGGGGTTACCAGACGCGGTACTTTTCCCGACGGAGGGCGAAAAGTCGGCTGGGAACGAGACTATGCTCGGATATGGAAACATTTTCATGGTAGTTAAAACTGACAATAGCTACATGCATGCATGATTAGCTAATAAAAAAAACTGTGCCACACCTATTGTACTGGTGCCGATATTCTCCCGTGATATAATCCCACTACAATATAAATAAGTATTGATAAATCATTCCCTAATGATTAGCTACCTAACTATTGGGAGTTTCTATTCGGTGGACTGGACTACTGGAATGGACTGCTGGAACACTGGAATGGACTACTGGAACACGCCTGTCACAACTTTGTAGTAACGACTGTAGTGCATAGCTGATGTGTGAGTGGTATACAAATTTCCTTTGCAAAACTCTGCATGCTCATCTGCCACTGCTTTGCAGCTTTGCCATGGCACAGCCCTACAACTGGACTATGTTCAGATACTGCAACCTTCGACATTTTGGCGTTGTGGAGCTGTGTTAATACAAGGGATAGCTATGAAATTTGCTTCCCCTTGTTAATGTAGTTCCTCCCTAAGGGGACGAAGCAAACAATGCGTGCCCACAAAAGTCAAAAATTCGTTACTGTAACCGAGAGTTCGATTGACCTTTTTTCGTCGTCGTCGTCGTAACCTGTTCCAGCCAGTTCTCCTGGTATAGCCTATCAAACACACAGCGAACACTTACCTTCGGTATAAAACTCCTAACCGGGAGACTTGGAAGCGATCACTATCACAGTAAGCTTGCTTCGGCAAGTTCGGCCTCTGCACATAATAGCAAGTAGCCATTTTGTTTTGTGGGTGTGTTTTGACCTTTTTCATTTGTGGGCTGGGTGCTATGGGCGTGCCAACTGCCTGCCATGTGCCACGCCCAGCAATTCTCGCGAAGCGAGGACATCCCTGCACATTGTAGTTAACATTTCTGCAGCTCCTCCCCTCGGGATAGCGCAACCGTCCTTGAAGGGCTTCTGAAAGGTAAGATGGCGGCTGATCGTGACGAGCTCGCCCCATACCTCGTGAAAAACCTGCCGAAGTTTGACAAATCACAGTCAAAAGGCAGCGGTTCTTACGGCTCTGTGTACTTAGTGACGGTTAATGGCTATCCCTGCATCGCCAAACGGCTCCACGATATTCTAGTTGGACAATCCGTTAGCGACAAAGAACGGTCTTCAATTACGCGAAGATTCCGCGAAGAGTGTATCTTATTGAGTCGGTTGAGGCATCCAAACATTGTGCAGTTTATAGGAGTCCACTATGGCGAAACTCCAGGCGAGCTGACTCTCTTAATGGAGGGGCTGTTCACAGACTTGGAGAAATGTCTGGCCACTTATTCAAATATCCCCCTTCCTATTCAGCTATCTATTTTGCTGGACGTGGCCTATGGTTTGCTGTATCTTCACTCCCGGACGCCACCGATCATCCATCGCGATGTCAAAGCAAGTAATGTTCTCTTGACCAGAGATATGAAAGCGAAGCTAGCTGATCTTGGTGTCTCAAAGATTCTCGACTTTCACCTATTGAGTGAAATTGCTCGCACCACATGTCCCGGCACACCAGGTGTCATGCCTCCAGAGGCTTTGGTTGAAAAGCCTTTGTACTCCACCAAACTCGATAACTTCTCATTTGGAACGCTAGTCCTGCATGTCGTCAATCATGAGTTCCCATTGCCATTCGAAACAGACGAGTTCCAAAAAGGGAAACAGCATATCGCAAGAAGGAGTAGCGCAATTGGTAAAATGGGAGAAGGTCACTGTCTGCATCCGCTAGTTACCAGTTGCCTTCGAGATGACCCCAAAAAGAGACCTACTGCAACTGAAACATGTAATGTACTGGAAAAACTCAGCAAGGAGTACCCATGGAAACTTGGCAATGTGCTAGACATGTACAAGGTAAGAATTCCTAAACCGTTTAATCATAGTTAAAAGTAACCCACCTACGTTATTACAGCCTTTTTTTTGTTATTGAGATTAGCTAATTGTTGAGTGAAGAAAGGCGGTTATCTTCAGAATGATTGTCTGATTCTGAGCTAGATATATACGAGATTTAGTCACACCTGTAGTTAAATTTTGGCTGCATTCAGGGAGGATGCTGTGTTGAAGACACTGCACAATATTATGCATCCATATGAATAAGCCTGGAGTACTACTGACAATCCAAGTACCGGCTGAATACTCTATGCAGTTATAGTGATGACACAAACTGATAGCCAGCACTTTTTAGCAGGTTACAAACTGTAACTTCAATTATTACCAGCTGAGCATGCATGCAAGCTTGTGAGTTACAGGGAGTCTCAATTATTTTTAAGAAATGTCATGTTTTCCCATAAAACTGGTTGGACTAGTCATCTGCCAGACTTACTAGTATTATGTTTGTAACTTGCACGAGGTAGCTACACAAAAATATTCATTGACTCTACCCACATGGTGGTCATTCTTTGCAAGGCATCTGCCTGAAAGGGTACACCCGGTAGTTTGCTTAACTGCATGTAATCTATTCCTATAAAACTGTAAATTTCCTACAGATATTTCCTAGACCTATAGTTCTTTCCTTTACAGAAAATTTGTCACATGGAAACTGAGAAAGAATCTCTCAGTATGCAATTGAGCACAGAAGAAGAAAAGCGTAGCATAATCGAGCTCTCGCTATTGGCTAACGAACGTGACTGGGGAAAATTCATGGCTGAGCAGATGACAGAGACAGAGAGGGTAACGAAGGAGTTGAACGCACGGACGTATGAGGTACATAATGAGACCCATATAGCATCGAGAAAGCTGGACTATTTTTGACATTTATATCATACCTGTGTGGTACAATGTACACAAGTGAATTTTAATGCTTGATTAGAGTAGGATGTAATGCATGCCTAGCCTCATACCCTTCTCTGAGTACCGGTATGAGACCAAGTATGCCTTTTACTACTGGGTGACTGAATACTGCATTGACTGTGTGGATTCTCCACTGGAATATGCATGGGACTAGATTATCAAGCTGGATTGTGGGAATGGAATATGGGACTGGATGAGTTTATGGCTTCCTCAACCACAGTCAGCGATCATATACATTTGGGTTAACACTGTGGAGGGAATTATAGTGGTAAACCCCAAGGAACTGCAGTCCTTTAATTAAGTGCTTTGGCTGCCCAGGTTCTAACTTCCCTAATTGCTGTACTGGTCTAACTATCACTAGTTGGCAGTTAGAACACTTAGAACATGCCTACACTATATAAACTGTGGGCAGTGCCTTTGATTTGTATAGCTGCCATACTCCTGTCAACCAAAAGTTTGTTGTGTTTGCTTTTATATACAACGCTTATGGCTTATTACACTGCCTGTCTTTGTAAATCAGACTCGGTCAGAGCATAGGAAGAAAGGAAAAGTCTGTCAGAGGTGCAACACATTGATTGCATGATAATTCCTCATGTGTATTCATGGTTCATTATTTTTATTTCTGTTTTTCCATTTGCCGATTTTGGAGTCAAAAGATTATTGTAATATTAACTTTTTTCTACAGGTCCAGACCGAGCGATGGACGAGGGCTTATTACGAAGATATCTGTTCTGGGCTAGAATTAAAACTAGTGGAGATGCGAGGAGAGCTAGAGCTAATGGAGATAGAGTGTGATGACCACAGGGAGAGGTTGGCACAGGTAAAGAGCTAAAACGGAAGAGGTGGGGAGAGCTAACAAGTGTGATAAAGGAATTATGGTATCTGGGTGGAAACGTTGTCGGAAACGTCATACTGTTGAAATTAATTCAATGAGCTTGCTCACTCCTGCCGCCTGTCTTCAGCGTTCATGTTTCAGTTTGTAGACAATAAGTCCTTGAAGGTTATAATTACAATTGGACTTGACTAGGTCCTAATTGCAAGCACGCACATGCATGCACAAAAGACAGCTTCTTTTCATACTGTACTTTGAATGCTAATACCTTCTGATCTGATTCTACAGGCTGAAAAAATAGCTGAAGCAGATACTGAGATGGGGATTTTTGGTTTGGAGATAGCACTGTCTGATTCTGAACACAGCAGACGAATGCTTCACAATAAATACGTTGAAGAAAAAAAGAGCCGCGAACAAGCTGAGCAGGAAAGCAATGAGCTGAGAGTTGCTAACGAAGAGTTGAGAATTAAACTCAGTACTTTACGAGAGGTAATACTCTGTACATACGGTATGTACTTACAAGGGCTACTCAAAAGATGTTGACATTTTGGTATTCTTAGTAGTGGTAGCTAATAATAAACCTTTGTGCTGTAAAGTGGTAAGACTTTTACTATGGGGAAAATGATTCGTAGCCTCGTTCCCAGGCCCACGTGCGCATTCCACTTTAGCACAGCTGTGGGCCTGGTATATTTTATCATGTACGTGACACGTAGGGTAGAAGGGTGGTATACTAGCTATTGTTTATTAGATAATTTAACGTATCCAACTATGTTGCACAGCCTAGGTCATCATTGCCATCAATAAAAATGAAGAAGAAAAATTTATAACACCAATATAAATGATAAGTAGTGATGACTTTTTTTTTTGCAGATAGTCCATTCTCGCATCAAATGGTCGACTAGACCTTCAATTTGCAACGGTTCCCTTGGTCTGTTGCTGCTTGGTCACTATTGCATTCTCAACATGCATTGATCACCTCATGCATGTACATCAATATTGCTGAATTGTTACCAGCCGGGTGTGCTCGAAGCATGCAACCGGCTGGTACTAAGATTGCTTTACAGTTTTCGAGTTAGTATGTATGTATGTGCATCCACACGTATCAGATTGCATCATAACTGTTACCACACGGCAGTAGTCTACCAGTCCACTGGCAGTGGAGCTGCTGACAGTTTGTAGGCCAAGGTACACTAGGCTATGAATTAGTTTTGCCGGTGGCGAAAGAACCGTAGATAGGAGTCTGGAGGTGCAATGAATTGCTGTGTTGGCACTTATCACTATAAGTTCTATGTAGATTGAAGCACTCACCTGCCAGACCTCCCCCAGTGTATGTTGTTTGTAGTATGGACACAGGGGGAGCCTGTAATTATAGTCTATTAAACCCAACCTGCTCCATAGCTGTATTTATTAAGGCCTTACTGTTCACTTGCTGAGTATTGGCTTGAATGTCAAACAGAACTGCCCCGACTGGTTTTAGATATCAATCATCAACCTTGTTAAAATATATCTCTCTAACTATATAATGGTACCGTATAGCGACAAATTTTCGAGGACCAAAATTTTCGCGGATTGACCTACGGTAAACTTTTCGCGAAATAATTTTCGAGGATCGCGGACAAGGTGGAGCCACGCCTATTTTATTTAACCACACCTCAGCTCCGGAAACTTCCAGCCACTCCTTGCTCTGCTACACGCTTTCCTATTTGCACCTTACATTCGGCAGAAACCTTTATGTAGGGGCCTCTTTTCCTGCAAAAAAAAAGTGTGGTCCGCTCTTCGATTTCAAGCACACCTCTCACTTCCGCGTTTGCCGATGCAATGGAGGACGACGGTACTGCTGTTGATAGAGGGCCAAGAGGATCTGGTAGCTTGGCTGGCTTGTCCACGCTACTAAAAGAACAATGATTCGCCTCATGAAAACTTTACACGAGCCAGTGACGTATGTAAAAAATTTCGAGGGTGTCAAATTTCGAGGGTATAATTTTCGCGGTTCGAGCAAAAACCGCGAAAATTTTACTCCTCGAAATTTGTCTCTATTACGAAGATATCTGTAGTCTGTATCTATAGTCTCGCTATAGTGCTGTATTAAGGCAGTGATTCTATCCAAGGCTCTGAAGCATATACAGATCCATAGCTATCACTTATCATTTTTATGTCTTTGGTATAACCATAGATAATGGTATAACCATCTAATTATAAGTGATTGATCAATATTATGTGGTCATCTACTAGTAGGTTATCCATGTAATGTTTATGGGGTTCATATTCAGTTTGTATTTCGACAATCACAAGGAAATGTGCCTATGTGTATGGGATAGGACGAACACCATTCGTCACTGAAACTAACCGTATCTGCACTGTAAGCACAACGTTTCCGTCTGGGACCACTTGACGTGTTCTAAAACAGCATAAATTTCTACTTAAAATACCTAATTAGGTTCATAGTTCGCAGTTACTGTAATAAACGTAATACTTTGATCCTGCGACGCTCAAGTGGTCCCACAACGCACTGAAATGGTGCTAGTACAGTGCAAATACGGTTAGTTTCAGCGACGAGCGGTATCCGTTATACACCATACTCATAGGCCCATTTCCCTGTGAATCTCTTTGTTGTATTTATCAATCCACAATAGATTTTGTAGTGTATATCAGTGAATTTGCTCTCTAACTTTATTTATCTTTCATCAGGAGTCATTCGTGGTGTTACCTCATACTGATCTACCTGCTGATACAGAGCGTGATAAAAGCCAAGACCAGCAACCTGCAACAACGGGAGCTTCTCTAGTACGTACCACAGAATTACGAATAGAGGCATTGACTGAAAGCAGTGCTACAAGGCCAGAGGAAGAATTGAGAAAAGAGGAAGAGGGAGAAATTTTTGCTGATTATCACGAAGAATTCGAAGCTGCAGCTGTTCCCTCACTTGTTGCTTATTTTGCCTCATTCTGTGAAAACTGATGATACCAAGTCTTGTTGGTGGTTTTGAATGATTGCTTATGGGAGTGAATTACTAGCTACAGGATCATAAGAGGAATGGGAGATGAAATATCTCTTAGGAAGTAACTAATTTCATAGCGTGTTTCACTTTTGAAGGCACACTCATACATAACATTGTTGTGACCAAACCTATCTGACTCTCCAGCTTCACTGCACTTGTGTAAACTGTTTTTGTTTATTTGTTGTAGCTAGTATAATGCCGTGAAAAGTTCCTCTGCGTGTGCATTGCTTAGCTATTGTGTATTGTCACTTGTGATGGTATATTAAATATATGAAGGGGTGTGATTTTGAGAAAGTGAAACCCCATAATGTGTACAACAACTAAAATCATTGCTAGTATGAAAGTCTCAGCCTCCAGTAAATTTAACCTTATGCGCCTTAATAATGCATGGTAGCTAGATTGGCCCTACCTACAATGTATATCATCCTCTCCCCTGCAAGAGTAGCTAGCTAGCTACCTAGCCTGAAAACATGCCTACCTTATATACCCCCAGCTGTGATTCCTGATTCTCAAGGTCAGGCATCCAGCATGCAGTAACTGGGGTTTATTGTATAGTAAGGGATAGTAGGAGTGGTTGTAGTAATGATTTCAAATAGTTACAGTGATCAATGAGCAATTAAGGGATAATCTCCCCTTTCTGCACCAAGAGAGTTGATGAAGGCCACTTTTGAACCACAGCATCATTATGTTATCAATAACTCCAGTTAACTTGCCTGTGGTTTCGCTGACATTATGGTAAATTAATAGTACGTAAGAGTACACTATGTATGTATGTGTGTATGTATGTAGGTATGTATGTATGCAGGCATGCATATATATGGCTGCTGTGGTACTGTTACTACATAATTATTATCCATTATACACTGCAGAGCAGGTTAGAAACAGTGCAGTAAGCTCAGAATACCTATTAAAGTACTAATAGCTAAGTACTAACGGACACCGTGTCAATTAGATCTGTATGGACTGCATGTGATGGATAGCTACGTGCATGGCTGCTATCTCTTACTTAGATGTAAGAGCCTCAAACCCAGGCCTACACCCCAGCTTCTGTCGCTCAAACTGGAGCCTGGAAATGAGGCTACTGCATGTCTTGGAGGCCTCAGTGTTGCTTTGCTAATCTTGAAGGTGTCTATAATCTAGAAGTCTGGCTGCTATGACACCGGCATACGTGTATTATCTGTCAGGGGGTGGGTGCGCAAACGCTGATTCCATTTCCGTTTCTATTGTTCCTGGTTTTACCACTGCCAGCTTCACCCTGCGGGGTAGAACTACGGAAAGGGCTTCTGGAAGGTCCCTGTTGTTAGTATGTAAGCGTGCAGATGGCGGCTGACCGAGACGAGCTCGCCCCATAGCTACCTCCTGAAAAATCTGCAAGAATTAGACAAATCGAAATTTAAAGCAAGTGGTTCGTACGGCTTTGTGTACTTTAAATAGAGACGGTGTCACAGGAAATTAATATTTGGTCGTTAGGAAATTTTGTTGCGGTGACCGAATTTCCTAGGAAATAATGTCGCGTACTAGAACCCCGCGATGAAATCTCTTAAAAGTTTGTCGCACTTAGGAAATTTTGTCGCTCAGTAGCTACTCCAGGACAACAAACCGGCCAAATGTATATTAGCAGCTATTCGAATTCAATATAATTATACATGTAGCTATGCATACAGAAATAAAGAACTAATCTGAGAGCATGAAAAGAAAATGCATGAATGCAGTGGAAAGCAGCAAAGTTAACAAGATCCTCAAAACCAAGGATCCTTGCTACTCAAAGCCCTCTTAGACATATAAATTTGGTTGGTGTGGTACCACTCTTTACACCGATGGCATTGAAACATTTTCTTCGGCTTGGAAGGCTGCCATTCTGATGAGCTGGCATTTTAGTAGAGATACACATACAATGTAGTCAATGATGTGAAGGATTTCTACACCTTCGAAGGCACTTCAAACAAAGGCCCAGCATTCTTTCTCATCGACGGATGTTCAAACGTGACTGAAATCGACTGTATGTAACTTGACGCTGGCGTAAGTGTTTACGTTGTGACGTAAACTGGCGATGAACTTTAGCATCTTTCCCAGCTCATTCCGCCCCACCCACGCTTCCTACCACTGCTTCCTGTCTGTTTTTCCTTTGATTTTCGCTTTGGAGGAAGAGGAGGCAGTAGAAACATGGAGAAATGACATACTTATATCACCGTGTGGGGGTGGGTGAATAGTATCTATCTGCCATACATCTTAGAACAGCCTTTAATCTGTCCATACTGGCACAGGTTGCTGGGCAACTACGGTTTCAGTAGTATAGCGCTTGTCAAAACAGTACATGTCAACTACACGAAGGGAACATGCAGTCCCATATATGGGAATACATATAAGTGCATTCAGGGTGCAAATCCTATACTGAAGGCGTGGCTCTCTAATTCAGCGTAACTTTGCATCACCCAGGCCCACCCCCCTCTTTACGTACTATGGCCGCACGCAGTCGCACTCCTATGAAGGATGAACTCGCCCCTTTCAACATCAAGAAGATCGAGGGGCTCGATTCGAGGCAATCCAAAGGTTCTGGTTCGTTTGGATCGGTGTACCAGGTAACGGTGAACGGCTATCCGTGTATCGCCAAACGGCTGCACAATATCCTAGTCGGGCAGAGAGTCAGCGATGAAGAAAGACAATCTATCAGACGTAGATTCCGCGATGAATGCATCCTACTGAGCCAGCTGCGACACCCAAACGTAGTACAGTTCATTGGAGTGCACTGTGGCGAGAGTAAAGATGATTTGACGCTCGTGATGGAAGGGCTTTACTTTGACTTGGAGGAATGCCTAAGCACCCATCGAGACATCCCCCTCCCTATCAAGCTGACCATTTTATTGGACGTGTCCTATGGCCTTCTTTGCCTTCACTCCCAGATTCCAGCACTCATTCATCGTGATCTCAAGGCTGGTAATGTTCTCCTGACTAACGACATGAGAGCCAAGGTTGCTGATCTTGGTGTATCCAAAATTCTTGATCTTCACCCACTCAGCCATCTCACGCAGACTGTTTGTCCAGGAACACAAGGAGTGATGCCTCCAGAGGCCTTGGTTGAAAAGCCCTCCTATACTACCCAACTTGATAACTTTTCCTTTGGAACGTTGATCTTGCATGTTGTCAACCATGAGTTCCCAGTGGCTTACGACACTGGTGAATTTCAAAAAGGAAAACTGCACATTGCTGAGCGGCGGATAGCACTTAACAAAATGGGGAAAGCTCACTGTCTCTATCCATTAGTCGTTCAGTGCCTTCTAGATGATCCCCAGAAGAGGCCTGCTACTGTTCAAATAACCCAGGCATTGGAAGCACTTTGCAAGGAGCATCCGAAGCAATTCCAAGATGTCATCCGAATGTACGAAGAAATCAAGCAGTTAAAAAAGGTAATTAATATTTTATGGTTTTGCACTAGCCTCATTCCCAGGCTCTCCCAACTCAATGAAGCTTAATGGAACAGGAGAGCCTGGTATATTTTGTGACATGTAGACAGCAGCTACACTTTTTGCTGGCAGTGCTGGGTGGCTAAAATGAGACAAGAATCCCAAACTGAGAAGGATGCATACTACTACTGGGGATTCTCTGGTTCTTTTATTCACAGTACCTTTGACTAGGACATCAGCAAAAAACCATGAGATTGAACATTACTCCATTTACTCGACCTTTTCTGTATATCAGAAACCTATGGGCCCTCTGTGACAGTGTTCTTGGTAGTAGGTTTCACCCCTTATTGTCACATTTTAGCCTTGCCTGTTATCAGCACTACCAGCAAACTTGGACAAAAGTGCAGCTGTTGTATATCGTATCCATTCACGTGTTATCGTGACCATGTTTTCATGTAATCAGTTTCAACAAAATATCTGAACATGAACTACGCACGGCAACGAGAAATTTTAAGTATTAATAGTTATTTATTTATCTGTTTTGCCGCACACAGCTTGCCGTCGAAACTTGGTACTTAAAAACGATAACGTTCCAGGCCTAGGCCGACAAGAAGGATGCCGAAGATAGCTACAATATACAGCTGAACGGGAAATTACTGTTTAACCAGCTAGGGGCGGGATCTGAATTAATTAGTTGTTGCTAATGCAGTCATGTGAGGATCACATTTTGGACCGATATTCTCGCCCCATGTGAGGACATTTTGATGAAACTGTAATTACGTCACAAAATAATCATTGAGTGCACAAGGTTAACCTCTTTCCAAATTGGCTGTCCTCATAGCAAGCCTAATGCTTCTGTTACTGCATATGCATCTTTAGCATACATGTATACTCTAAGTAAAATTTGTGAGAATAAACCCATTTCAGGTTGCTTGTGTGCCCAAAACTCCTGAAAATTTAATATTTTTGGGTAAAATTATCTACTCCAGCCTACCATGGGCTTGTTTTATCTATACACTGCAAAACATGAGGGTTGTTTTAACCCAGCTAGTTGCAATTTAAGGGTCAAAAACAACAACATGCTGATTATTTTAGACCCTTAAATTGCAATTGTGGTAACTAAGCTGGGTTAGTCATGTTTTTGCAGTGTAGTGAGGGTAATCGCACTGCTAAGTGTAAAGTATAGCGGTCGAGTAGAAACGGATGTATTTGGCGGGGCGAGACGGGTCGCGAGCCAGCCTTTTGCGAAAATAACAATTGACTCGGAACAATGCATGACAATGCTACTGGAGAAGCTACGAAAAAGCGGCCGGTCTTTGGAAGATTGCTGTCTTTGTCTGTACATATTTTCAATGTTCAGCCATGGCTGCTATGGGTGAGTGGAGAGATGAGGCGGGCTGCTCGAACTTCACAACCATGTCGCTCGAACGTGCCATCCGTTAATAGCGCTCATATCTCTGTCATACCACAAGTCGTCGTCCCGGACCATCCATGGCACTAAATGTGGCCCCCCAGGGGACCGTCTGTGGCACTATAAGTGGTCCCCCTTTGCTATGAATGATCCCCCCATTTATCCAGCCACAAACGCCACAAATATCTCAACTGCAACGATACTGATACTATTTGCATGGAAGACAGCAGTAAGCTCAAGTGGAGGGTCTGCAAGCATCGGATGGATTACAGTAATCAGAGGCGGCTGAGACTTTAGGGAGCCCATCCCACCTTTCGACCTCCACACAGCCACACAACTCAGCAGTGTACGCCATAGCTCCTGCTGTGCTGGGACAAGCAGTGGAGTCCTAGTCTCTCAGGCTGGTGGCCACCTTTTGTCCCCCATTATCTAGGGTTAATCACTCTGCCAAGGCGTACAAATTAGTCTAAATTGAAATGCTGGTATAGTAGCGTAAACACCTAAGGATTTTGTATATTATCAGTTGCAGTTTTAGCAACAGAAACACAAATACAGCTGTAATACACAAATCAGCTGCAATATAATAAGAATATGTATGACTTCTGCTACGGAGCTGTGGATATTAAGTGCATAACTTCAATTTTAACTAGCTACTTTTCCCCTGGGAGTGTCGTTCGCCTGTTCGCAGCAAACTTTTATGTACCAATACCTAAGTATGAAAGGGCTGACAATTACTCAAACTTTAGATACTAAGTTTCTATTACAGAGAGCTAGATTTATATTTCTTTCTGTTACAGAAAATTCGTGACGTGGAAACTGAGAAAGAAGCACTCAGTGTGAAATTGAATGAAGAAGAAGAAAAGCGTAGCAAAATCGAGCTCTCGCTATTGGCTAAAGAAAGTGACTGGGGAGAAATTACGATTGAGCAGACGGCCGAGATGGAGAGGCTAAAGAGGGAGCTGAAAGCACAAAAGCAGGAGGTACATGTGAACCACATGTGGCAGTCCTGGGTAACATTATTATGTATTTCGATTTCCTTGCTGCATTCAAAGCTTAAGATTACCTTGCTGCGTTCAAAGCTTTGAACTAAGGGTGGGGCTCATACACGATGCATATATAGTTTCTTCAAGTGTCTGTAGCAACTACGTCTTGTGTGTGAGCCTCACCCTCATTGGAACTTCAGACATTCATATCAGGTTCAGTTAACCAACTGCACATCACCATGCGAATAATTTCTAGGAATAAAAATTACTTCATGGTATTTAGTAGACTGTACCATTCAGGTAGCTATAATACAAAATCCATAATCACTAATATTTCTACTGAATGTTAGTACTGACAAATTGCAATAAATTTTTACCATCAAGAGCAACCAATGGTACCCTACTTTAAACCAAATTTCTATCTATAACCGCACTAAATTTCATGCATGCTTACAGTTGCTTGGGCATAATATATGCCTAGTCTGCAGGCCGTGGTCAAGACTAAGTAATATAGATAAGCCATGGAAGCTATAGGGATTTATGGTCCATAAACTGCCCGAACCCGAGGGTGAGGATTGATTATGGCCATAAATCCCTGGCTACCGCGATTTATCTGTTTTTGGGACGAACCAGAGCAAGCATTACACAAAACCACTGCTAACCAACCATACATGTATTTCATTGGCTTTACATGAGGCCTACTGCATGATACATGCTAGTACATGTATACACTAGTACCTTATATGGCTATCACAGCAAAGTTGGTCTGAGGTACCAAACTAATATTGATAATCGTAATGCATTTTAATTTACTTTGCAGGTCCAGATCAAAATGAAATATTTAGAGTCTGAGCAAAAAACGAGGGCTAAGTTGGAGGAAATCTGTACTGAGAATGAAAGCAAACTAGTGGAGATGCAAGGAGAGCTAGAGCTAATGGAGCTGGATCGTGATGACCACAGGGAGAGGTTTACAAAGATTGAGGGAGATCTAGCAAGTGCAATGAAGGAAATTCTGGTGTCTCGCGGTGATGTTGTGGAAAAATTGACAGAAACTAACCAACAGAAAAAGCAAGTGGAGTCACTAAAGACCCAGGTGAGTGAAGAATACGTCTGTCTGTCTGTCTGTCTGTCTGTCTGCTTGTTTGTCTGTCTGTCTGTCTGTTTGTCTGTCTGTCTATCTATTTGTTGCTCGATTGTCTGCCTACCTGCATATCTGTTGCCTGTGTGTTCATTAATCATAAGTATCTCTATTTGTCTGTCTGTATTATAATAACGCTTTCCTTTAGGTAGCCGAGCTCACTGAGCACAAACAGAGTTTGGTACAAAAATTGGAAAGAGCTCATGATAAACTGATAAAATCAGAGGCAGATGCTGATAAGATGAGAAAGGAGCTTAAAAGAGCTCAAGACAGACTCGAGAAGAAAGGTTATGCAGCTGAACAGAGAGGTATGTTCCGCACTGCTACTTTTTATAAATGAAGCCTCACATATCAAAAACCAGCCTCTGCCGCATGCTAGTGAAGAGCAGAGAGACAGGCTGCTGTGCTGCTATTTACGCTATTTATTACGCTATTTATTTGTCGATAATTGTTACATCTGTCTGAGGATTCATTGGTACCTCCACCATAAAATAGGTATAAAATCTGGGTATTGATTGCAGACGCTTGTAGTGTTAGGATGCTGATGGTGGTTCTTACTCCTAGACAATATTATGTGAATTGAGTAGTTTCCTTCGAAGGGTGCTTAAAATAACCCCCTCATTGCATAGCTACCCGAGGTAGATCAAAAGGGTATTTACTGGCAAAGATAAATCCATTATCCAACCAGCTGCAGGCCTCCCATACACAGATGTAATCTCACAGCCGTGGAGAAAAATTTGGGAAATTTTCTCCAAGGCTATGAGACTGTGGGAGGCCTGGGTACGAGGTTATCCAGTCACTTGCACATTCAGTCATAAATTTAATTGTGGTGCATAAATACACAATTAAAGGACTGCTAGTAAATAGCTTTATGTAATATCAAATTACGACTACAACATGTGAGTTATAGGTTTGTTGGTAGCCGCAACCAAATTCTCATTAGCTATACCTGAGTATCAATAAGAGCAGGTTGGTGTATAAGGAAAGTAAATGGAGTATTGATGCAAAAGATGACTAATTCTATTTTTCCTTTTCAGCTATAAGCTTGGAAGACAAAATTGCCAAGCTTGAAGCCAAAAATGAAGTGAGTAGCTATATCCATGTGCAAGTCATGCTACTATAGTATAGGCTGTGAGGGAAATATAACAAAGCTGAGTTTAATATTCTTCATTTGATTTTTGTCTGTTGCTTACTCTGAGAGATATAGCATCACTAAGTTAGATGGTCGAAAATTATTACTCTACTATCTTTTGTCACACGAGCATGATATAGTTTCAGAGTGAGATTACCGTAATGGATTAAACTTATGCATATCCCGTTATAGTAGCTATTAAATCAATCAGAAGTCATAGCTGACATTAAGTATCTTTATAATGCACTAACAATCTTGTATGACCACATTATGAAGGTCATCTGTAATCCAGCCACCTACGTAATATGTCTGGTCCTAGCCTCGTTCCCACTCTTTTCAAATTTTACCACGTGGCCTGGGAACGAGGCTAATCTGGTCCATAAGTGACTGTATTACACATGTTTTACTGAATGTAATATCCACTTCGTGTTTTGGTCTGCCCACTATTATTATGGCATTGTATATGTAGGAACTGATGACATTGAATGATCATTTGAAGGATATCCTGGACAAGCAAACAGCTCGATCTAAAGAGGTAAGTGTATGGTTCATTATTGAAGATGCAGATCGTAAATAGTTTGTTCTCTAAATTGATAAAATAGGTAATTAGATATTTTGTAGTTCACCTGATATGAAATGCTGCACAGTAATGATGTAAATATACAAATACCATATAGATCAGGAATGTGTTGTTACTAAATGTTTGTGGTTGTCACTAAACGTGAAAATTTAATAAGCCAAATTAACTTTACAAATAATAACAGCAGCGAATATTTAGCTGAAATTGACAAGCAGATCACTTGCTCCATGAAAAAAATTCACGTGAAAATTATGACATGAAATATTATGCTTCTCATTCTCATTCACTCCAATGCTTATTTAGTATACTGGTGCTCACAGGTTCACTAAGCGAAAGAGAAGCAATACGGATCCAACGCCTGCCCGACAACCAGAGACCCAGGTAAGTATCATCTCACTGTACCAAACATTACATAATAGTTTAATAATAACAGATAACTCACCCAATTCTGACAGACAGAAGGATGTTTAATCTGTAGGTGTCACAACAGTCAAGTGATATATCACAAATATCATACTATATACTATAAATGGAGCTGTAGCAATATTTGGGGAACAAATTTGATAAAATTGGTAGATGCAGTGCAGGTATTAATTTTAGAAATAGCATAAAATGCTCAGAAAACGGTGCTGTGCAAGTATGCACTGTATTACTTTTAGTGCACCTGAATATGCAACAGTGTGTGCTTTTGCATGCAGAACGCGTATTTCTGTGTGGTCTTACATACACGGAATGCCTTTATGCATACAAGCATTAATGTTAGCGTCAAAGAGGATCTCGGTTGGTTGTCTGTATCCATGTTAATCGGGTTCTCTTTCTACCAACCACAAATTGGCTCACAAACGCATCTTCAAATACCGACATTTCAACTGCTGGGCTGCAGTCTTCATCAGGGCAGACATCAACAGAGAGTTCAGGCAGAACATGGAGCAATAAACCTAGTCTATATATAGAGTCTACAAGCAAAGCCTAAAGTGCCATGTAGTTATGGGAAGAAATATATTGGTGAGACCAAGAGTACTCTAGAAGCAATGATGAAATACCACCGTGCTGCAGCCCACCTAGGACAGCTTGATATGTCAGCAGTTGCAGAGCATGCCTGGTAGGATGGACATACAATAGATTGGAGTGGTCGCCGAATAAGGGATGAAGTAGGCTTTGCTTTTAGGTTTCGCTTGTATAGACTCTAGGCTAGGCTCTTTATTGCTCTGTGTTCTGCCTGTGCTCTCAGTTGATGTTCTGCCCTGATGAAGACTGCAGCCCAGCAGGTGAAACGTCTGCTTTTGATGATGTGTTTATGAGCCAATTTGTGGTTGGTAGAAAGAGAACCTGATCATCATTAATGTTAGCGAGTTGAAAATCTGGCGAACAGACATCCATTTGCTAAATTCACTAAATTGAATACCCACAATCAATACCAGCCTTAAGGTACTGTATTAAGAATGGGTAGCTATTCCTACAAACTCAAAATCTTCCCTGTTGATTTAAAAACTCCTTTCAGGTAGCTGTTGAAATAGCATTTTAGCAAGCCATTGTTTATGCAGTATATACATTTTATGCATGGGTGTCAACAGAGACTACACAAGTGTATTGGAATGGGCAATCATGGGTAATTTTTACATTGATCACCAGGTTCATCACCAGACACATCCTCAAGAAGATTTGGCAGGTGTGACTATCCTATCTGAGCAAGAACCACCTCCATCTGATCGTCGAATTCTACCACTTGATTCTCCAGACACATAGTAATTGCCTTACAGTTACAGTTTTACATAACTTGCGTATCAAATTATAATTATCAAATTTGCATTCATTAACAATTATGTTACATACCTTAGCTTATTAGATAAGAGAATTTGCAAATGTATAGATCTCAGTGACATATTCTACTTACTAATGTGTATAGAATTATGATGTAGTGCTTTTGTAAAGATATACAGGTATATATTACCTCAGCAAATCATAAAATTAATAGATATTACTCATGAATTGTATATAGTGATTCCTTTGATCCACCCATGCAATCAACAACAGTATTTAAGACTGTACATATGTATTAGCAACAAAGTAGCAAGTGATTTTACTCAAGAAAACACAGAAGATTATAATAAACAAATGCAGAAGATAATTTTGCTTTAAATAGTTATGAGCAAGCAAAGCACTCAGTGATCTTGGCAATTTAATGTTAGGCCTTGCTTCATGCAGCTATAGTATAGGTGACGCAGAACGGGAGCTACTCTAGTTGCTACGCAGTTCAATTATTCGCTCTGCATGGCACCAAATGTTGTGTGGGCGGGGTCTGGCACCATTGCCATGGCCCCCCAGGCCACATGGTTCCTACGCCTATGAGATAGGTCACTTCATATGTTGCCGCAGGAATACAAAGCCGTTAGCCCTCCCCCCCCCCCCCCTCGGGTTGCTATATAGATTGAAAGGAAATTCAACTAGTTTGTTATGAGGCTTGCAACTGCATAGCTATGTGGGTATCCATCAGATCAGATCAGTTGATTACCAGGAATAACAAGTAGTTCATGTTAGTGACTATCAGATCACGTTTCCTGTGACTGGCTACTGCCTATAGCATTTTGAAAGTTTTTATCACTGTCTTGTCACCATTTTTATGAAATATACTTTCTATGCATGTTAGGTGATTTTTGTTGCTTAAAAAATTGCATTTTCTGTTGCTATGATGGTACGACTGAGCAGAGGAAGTGGGCGGAGTTGCAAAATCTGTAAAACACAGAATGAAACACCTTTTGAGGAGTCAGCTTAAATGAACCGCATACTAACTCTTTCAACTTGCACGGGGGTTGTGCTTCTGATCACTCAGTAAGGACTAAAACAGATAATTATACTCTTCACCATACTGCCCATATGCATTATCCCACATAAAGCATTAGAAAACCTCCATTACCCTTAATGGTTGTTACTGACCATGGAAGTAAACCAAACTACCCACACCTGTGGTCGGATTAGCTTTATGAGGCTCCTTAAATCTTCCCGGAAGTAAAAGTATAGATTACTGAAAAAGACTGGTAACTTTAGCTACATACTGGAGCTGGAAATGAGAAAGAGTCTACTGACCCCAAATACAATTTTAACGCCTATGTGACCATTTTGGTGTGTCTAAATAGTAGCTAGTACCTGTCCGTATGAAACAACATGCCCCAGTGCTGCCACTGTAACGGTAACGGGCGCTGTAAGGGATGTGTATGTGTTCGTAGTGGAAAACACTGTACTAACTGCACGCCGAATCAAGTGGGAAGATGCGAGAACCGTGGAGGTGTGGCCAGTGCCGAGCCTGACATCCAGGACCAAGGCCAAAACTGCGTTAACCAAGATTATGCACTTGTGAACGGCCAGATGGAGAACCTAGGTCAGCCGACCGAGAGGGAGGGAATGGAGCTAAGTGATGTTGAAGTGTTTCGTGAGTCGCCTCTCCTTGACGACCGAATACTCGGCATGGAAACCGGGATTGAAGCGACGCTTCCCCATGACAACCGAACATCAAGCATGGAATCTGTCACGTCAGATATGGATAGCTACGAAGACTTGTGGCCACTACCCTCTTGCTCGCAGCCCAATTTTCAATGGGGATCCAAAGATGGAAAGGCTTTTTGCGATATGATAGATGAGGCATATGATGATATCGTCCATTGGAAACGCAACATCTTTCTTTTACCATCAGGTGCGGCTGGAAAGTCATTTATTCAGGAGATCACTCGTCTACTACTTGCTTTTGCAGAGGGCTCGGCTTTAGAATGTATTGCACTCAAGGCAAGCTTCGTGATGCAAATCCTACTACTTCAAAAACCAAGCCGTAAAAGCAAGAGTAAAGACCATGTTAATCACCTGAAGAGACGACTTGAATTGTGGAAACAAGGTGATATTCCATCTCTTATTCAAGAGGGGAGGTGTATTCAATGCTAGCTATCTCCTCAGTCGCCCAAGACCATCTGATGATGATGTTATTGCACGAAACTTCGGCAAAATGATGGAGCAGGGAAAAGTAAGAAGTGCGCTGCAATATCTGTCTCGCAACACAAGTGGTGGGTATTCTTAGCCTCGATGACATGATTCCTACTGGTTCACTGAACTCTGAACCGATATTGCGATCAACCCGTGATGTCCTCCAAGATAAGCACCCGGCTGGAAGTCTTCCTGACCCATCGTCTCTACTCACTAGCTCCCCTGAATCTGACCTCTTCAACCCAATCATCTTTGAGAACCTGAATGTTGACTCCATTCAGCGTGCTGCCATGCATACTCACGGTTCAGCTGGTCCATCTGGCTTGGACTCATTTGCCTGGAGGCGATTATGCTCCTCTTTTGGGGTAGTATCTCATGACTTGTGTTCTGCCCTGGCTGCAGTCGGACGTCGCCTGTGTTCATCATTGGTGAACCCAGAGAGCATCAGTGCCTTTGTAGCTTGCCGCCTTATCCCTCTGGATAAGTGTCCCGGGGTGAGACCCATTGGCGTCGGAGAAGTGCCAAGACGCATAATAGCGAAGGCAATACTACGCATAATTGGAAAAGATGTGGAAGATGCTGCGGGGGCCCTGCAGGTATGTGCTGGTCAAGATGGTGGCTGTGAGGCTGCAGTCCATGCAATGCGATCAATATTCCAGGATACCAACACTGAAGGATGTCTGTTAGTTGATGCCTCCATTGCCTTTAACTCCCTGAACCGAAAAGCTACATTACACAATGTCAGTATCCTCCGTCCATCATTGTCACCAATTCTAATCAACACATACAGGGCTCCTGTGAGACTGATTGTTGTCGGGAGTGGAGAAATATCTTTTACTGAAGGTACTACACAAGGCGATCCCCTTGCTATGGCTATGTATGCCCTTGCTATAGTACCGTTGATCCATAAACTGAGGAACAACTCCCCCAATGTGAAGCAGGTCTGGTTTGCTGATGACGCGACGGGTGCAGGATCGTGCGAAACTCTGAGACAATGGTGGGAACAGATTGAGCGTCTCAGCCCTACCTTTGGCTACCATCCAAACAGTGCAAAAACCTACCTGATTGTAAAGGAGGAGCATGAAAACAAGGCGAAAGCACTCTTTGCTGACACTGATGTTCATGTTACCATCAATGGCAAGCATCATTTAGGTGCTGCACTAAGTGCCAACACCTCCACCGAAGAATATGTCTCAAGCAAAGTTAGGGAGTGGGTCAAAGAGGTCATGCATCTGTCGGTAGTAGCTACTACCCAACCTCATGCAGCCTATGCAGCTTTCACCCATGGTCTCTCCAGTCATTGGACCTATATCTCCAGGACTATACCTGATATTCAGGACCTGCTCCGTCCCTTGGAAGTAGCCATCCACCAACACTTCATCCCCGCACTCACTGAACGTGAAGCCTGTTCTTTAGTTGAACGTGACCTCCTGGCCCTTCCTGTCCGACTGGGTGGAATGGGACTGGTCAATCCCATGTCTGAATCAACTCATGCATTTGAAACATCCAAATGCATCACAGCTCCCCTTGTAGTTCTGATTGTGGCACAAGATCCCCACCAGGTGGTACAAAGAGACGAGCTCCAGAAAGAAAAGAACTGCAAAAAGAAAAGGAGAAGGGAGTTACAAGAACAGTGTGCACACGAAATACAAGGACAATTGAATCCACAGCTCCAACGTTTGATAGAACTTGCTCAAGAGAAGGGGTCTTCAGCATGGCTCACAGTTTTGCCCGTGGCCGAACATGGGTTCCTTCTACACAAGGGGGAATTTCGTGATGCATTATGCCTACGGTATGGATGGAACCTCAGAAACACCCCCACTTTATGCAATTGTGGCACCTCCTTTTCGGTGGATCATGCCATGACCTGCCACATGGGCGGCATTCCAACTATCCGCCATAACGAGATACGTGACATCACGGCAACTCTGCTTACAGAAATTTGCCATAATGTTGCAACTGAGCCACTCCTCCAGCCTCTTACTAATGAGCCATTAGCTCATCGCTCAGCCAACACAGAACCAAATGCTCGCCTTGATATCCGTGCCAGAGGTTTGGACGCATTTTTTGATGTTAGGGTTTTTTACCCAAATGCGTCTAATAATCGCTCCATGACCACTGCTGCTGCATATCGCAAGCATGAATCAGCAAAAAAAGAGAGAGTACGCCCAACGTGTTCGTGATGTGGAGCATGGTGTTTTCACACCCCTTGTTCTCTCAGCAATGGGTGGAATGGGCCGTGAAGCTGCAACTTTTTACAAGAGATTGGCGGATGGAATCTCCAGGAAGGAGCACAAAGAATATTCTGTCGTCATGGGATGGATTCGTTGTCGTCTCTCCTTCGCAATCCTCCGCTCTGCTATCCTATGCATTCGTGGAAGCAGATCCTCTCGCCACCGCCCAGTCCATGAACTAAACATTGCACTAGCTACATCAGAGGGATGTGTTCCCTCTGCTGCGGAGTGAACTCTAAGTTTTATTGACTCTATTATTAACTTTCTAAGGCTTAGCCTTGATTTTTTTTAATCTTCATTGTCTTCATTGTCTTCTGTACACATATAATAGGGTCTGTGTATATTGGTATTTAATTTTCACATCCGCGCCCTAAGGGTTAACACTTCTCGGAAGTATAAAAGTCCAATAGACTGGTAATCTGAGCTAAGCACCGGATTATTGGAATGAGAAAGAGTATACTAACGTACCCCAAATACAATCGTATGTGACTATGGAAGTAAACCTGGAAGGATCTAAATTACCCACTCCAGTGGCCGGTTTAGCTCTACGAGGCTCCTTATATCTTCCCGGAAGTAAAAGTCCAGATTACTAAAAAAGACTGGTAACCTCAGCTAAATACTGGAGCATGGGAAGGAGAAAGAGTCTACTGACCCCAAATACAATTCTAACACCTATGTGACCATGGAAGTAAACCTGGAAGTATCTGAACTACCCACTCCAGTGCTCGGTTTAGCTCTATGAGGCTCCTTAAATCTTCCCGGAAGTAAAAGTCCAGATTACTCCAAAAGACTGGTAATCTGAGCTACGTACTGGATTATTGGAATGAGAAAGAGTCTACTGACGTACTTCAAACACAATCTTATGTGACCATGGAAGTAAACCTGGAACAATCTAAATTACCCACTCCAGTGGTCGGTTTAGCTATACGAGGCTGCTTAAATCTTCCCGGAAGTAAGAGTCATTACTCCAAAAGACTAGTAACGTTCTCAGCAGCATACTAAAGCTTGGGAATAAGAAAGAGTCTACTGACCCCAAATACAATTTTATCGCCTATGTGACCATCGAAGTAAACCAGAAAGGATCTTAACTACCCACACCTGTGGTCGGATTAGCTCTACGAGGCTCCTTAAATCTTCCCGGAAGTAAAAGTCCAGGTTACTCCAAAAGACTGGTCACTTTAGCTACGTACTGGAGCATTGGAATGAGAATGAGTCTACTGACCCCAAATACAATTTTACTACGTATGTGACCATGGAAGTAAACCTGGAAGGATTTGAATTATCATCTCGAGTGGTTGGTTTAGCTCTACAAGTCTCCTTAAATCTTCCTGGAAATAAAAGTCAAAATTACTTCAAAAGACTGGTAACCTTATATACTGGAGCATGGGAATGAGAAAGAGTCTACTGACCCCAAATACAATTTTAATGCGTGTGTGACCATGGAAGTACGCCTGGAAGGATCTGAATTACCAACTCCAGTGGTCTACAAGGCTCCTTAAATCTTCCCGGAAGTAAAAGTCAAAAGACTGGTAACCTCAGCTACGTACTGGAGCATGGGAATGAGAAAGAGTCTACTCTTATGTGACCATGGAAGTAAACCACGAAGGATTTGAATCACACACTCCAGTGGTTGGTTTAGCTCTACGAGGCTCCTTAAATCTTCCCGGAAGTAAAAGTCCAGATTACTCTAAAAGACTGATAACCTCAGCTACATACTGGAGCATGGGAGAGTCTACTGACCCCAAATACAATTTTTTAATGTAACCATGGAAGTACACCTGGAAGGATCTTAAATACCAACTCCAGTGGTCGGTTTAGCTCTACGAGGTTCCGTACATCTTCCCGTAAGTAAAAAAACCAGATTACTCCAAAAGACTGGTAACATTAGCTACGTATATACTGAAGCATGGGAATGAGATAGAGTTTAGTGACTCTAAATACATTTTAAACGCCTATGTGATCATGGAAGTAAATCACGTAGGATCTGAACTACACAATCCTCTACGATGCTCCTTAACTCTTCCCGGAAGTAAAAATCTAGAATACTGCAATAGACTGGTAACATTAGCTACATACTGGAGTATTGGAATGAGAAAGAGTCTACTGACGCCAAATGCAATTTTATCGCCTATGTGACCATGGAAGTAAACCATGTAGGATCTAAACTGCACACTCCTGTGCTCAGTTTAGCTCTACGATGCTCAAAGTCCAAAAGGCAGGTAATCTGAGCTACATACTGGAGAATGGGAATGAGAAAGAGTCTACTGACAACAAATACACTTTTAACACAATATACTTTGACCATGGAAGTAAACCTGGCAGGATCTGAATCACCAACTCCAGTGGTAGGTTTAGCTCTACAAGGCTCCTTAAATCTTCCCGGAAGTAAAAGTCCAAAAGACTAGTAACGTTCTCAGCAGTATACTAGAGCATGGGAATAAGAAAGAGTCTACTGACCCCGAATACAATTTTAATGCCTATGTAACCATGGAAGTAAACTAGGAAGGATCTGAACTACCCACACCTGTGGTCGGATGAGCTCTACGAGGCTCCTTAAATCTTCCCGGAAGTAAAAGTCCAGATTACTCACAAAGACTGGTAACTTTAGCTGCGTACTGGAGCATTGGAATGAGAAAGAGTCTACTGAACCCAAATACAATTTTAATGCGCATGCGACCATGGAAGTAATTATCTGAACTACCCACTCCTGTGCTCGGTATAGCTCTACGAGGCTCCTTAAATCTTCCCGGAAGTAAAAGTTCAGATTACTCAAAAGACGGGTAACTTTAGCTACGTACTGGTGGATTGGAATGAGAAAGAATCTAATGACCCAAAATACAATTTTAATGTGTATGTGACCATTGAAATAAACCTGGAAGGAACTGAATTACAAACTCCAGTGGTTGGTTTAGCTCTACGAGGCTCTGTTAAATGTTCCTGGAAATAATAGTCCAGATTACTCCAAAATACAGGTAATCTGAGCTACATACTGGAGCATGGGAATGAGAAAGAGTCTACTAGCTGACCCCAAATACAATTTTAACGCCTATGTGACCATGGAAGTACACCAGGAAGGATCTAAACTTCCCACACCAGTGGTCGGATTAGCTCTATGAGGCTCCTTAAATCTTCCCGGAAGTAAAAGTCCAGATTACTCCAAAAGACTGGTAACCTCAGCTACATACATACCTGTAGTTTCCCACTGTACTTACACTTGGCAGTGTTGTCACGCTCAGTAATGTTTAAATATGCACATAGCTACAAGAACATGGTACAATCAAGCTGATGATACAAAAATATTACAATGGTGTACACATTATTTTTTTTACAGAAAATACTAAGGATGAGACTGAAACAAAAAGTATTTAGCCATGGACCAGCCCTATCCAGGACAGGGAAAATACTGTGGTGCAATGTGAGGGGAAAACCTGAGTCAGGTGAAAACCCCTCACCACAGAAAAACCCAACTACAAAAACTATAATTAATAGCTATACCTTGTAATTCAACAACCATTAAATTACTGCACAAAGACTTCTACTACACATACTAACTAAAATGGTAAACAAATGCATTTATTGCACAAAAATCTCAATAAGCTCAATGGGAGTGTCTTCATTGTGAAGACTCTCATCTCCACATATTCGTATTTCAATATCATCAGCTGTAGCTTCAGGAAGCCTCTTACAGAAGTATGGTGGATCGTTGAACTCACAGCAGGTGCTTCGTGTCCCACAGTTCTCCCCATCCCAGAGTGGATCATCAGGATATAGAACACCGAAGCTCGAGTCACCAGTGATAGCAGTTTCACAAAAGTAGTCCTCTCCCACAAAAGGAGGGATAGCAGGGACAGGATTTGGTGCATTGGTGCAGGGGCATACATATGAACCACTACGTCCCTCACTATTTTCACCAGCAAATGTCCAAACATGATGCTTTTCTGTTCCACGCACAATGGCAACTCCATCGACATAAGGGTCTTCTATTCTAGTGTAGGCTCCTGCGGTATAGGGATAAAATGCATCTGGTGATCCAGATTGATAGCCTACAATTCTACCACACATGTGAGAATATGAGATGTTGTAAGTATTAAAAGAGGCTGAGCTGCAGCCACCACCGCCACCCAAGGTTTGATTGGTTCTTCCACATGTCCTCACTGGCTCAGTGATCTCCCTCCATTCTGGTGGGCACTGGTGGGTGGGGTCAGTCATGTTGAGGTAGGCCACACGTGACCACCCTCCAGCACTGTTGCTGCTACAGGTGCATTCTCCATCCATATCACAGTAAATCTGAATAGCAGTTCCATTAGAGCTTATGATCCAGTAGAATTGTGATGGTAGTTGAGGATTGCATTGTGAAATTTCAAGGCAGGATGTTGCTGGATTATCCTGGGTTAGGCCTAGGCCTGAGCTCGTGCATCGTATGACATCTTGTCGAATCTCAGCTCTGGCCATCTCCAGTTGCTCATCAGAAGGGCAAACTTGATCACTTCCCTCCAAAATTTTAGCAGGGTAGGCTACTGGTACACTATCCTGACTGGAAACCTGCCTGCCTAGCAGGAACATTACAACCAGATACAAATACACCGTAGCCATCTCAATATTTTATCTGGACACTTGCAACTGCAGCTTGTTGATTTGTGTGCCTTACAAAAATAGAGATATTATACATTGTGGGCTTTTTGTGTGGTAGGTTTTGTTTATATTGTAAGGAATGCAATTAGTGTGCACTGGTATGAGCTATATATAGGAAATTGGAGAAGTTATAATACATTGGTGGGGATAGTAACAGGTTGGTACAAAGTTGCTGTCTAGCTACAAAACAATGTGTAAACAAGTGGATCACTTTACACGAATACTTCTCCAATTTCAAAAGGATAGAAAGGCCAATTAACAACGCATACCTTTCCCATGCAGCCTGTTGCTATCCCCACCACAGAAACACGACATAACTGGGTTTCCCTGAGTAAAGTGATCATACTAGGTTTAGCTTTACAAGGCTCCTTAAATCTTCCCAGAAGTAAAAGTCAAGATTACTCCAAAAGACTAGTAACGTTCTCAGCAGCATACAAGAGCATGGGAATAAGAAAGAGTCTACTGACCCCGAATACAATTTTGACCCCGAATACAATTTTAACGCCTATGTGACATTGGAAGTAAACCTGGAAGGGTCTGAATTATCTACTCCAGTGGTCGGTTTAGCTCTACGAGGCTGCTTAAATCTTCCCGGAAATAAAAGTCCAGATTACTCCAAAAGACTGGTAATCTGAGCAACATACTGGAGCATGGAAATAAGAAAGAGTCTACTGATCCAAATACACTTTTAATACAAATGTGACCATGGAAGTACACCTGGAAAGATCTGAATTACCAACTCCAGTGGTCGGTTTATCTCTACGAGACTCCTTAAATCTTCCCGGAAGTAAAAGTCTAGATTATTCCGAAAGACTGCATAACCTTAGGTATGAACTGGAGCATTGGATTCCAGGAATGAGAAAGAGTCTACTGACCCCAAATATAATTTTAACGTCTATGTGACCATGGAAGTAAACCAGGAAGGATCTGAACTGCCCACTCCTATGGTCGAATTAGCTCTATGAGGCTCCTTAAATCTTCCGTGAAATAAAAGTCACCAAAAGACAGGTAATCTGAGCTACATACTGGAGCATGGGAATGAGAAAGAGTCTACTGACCCCAAATGCAATTTTAACGCCTATGCGACCGTGGAAGTACACCAGGAAGGATCTAAACTTCCCACACCTGTGGTCAGATTAGCTCTACGAGGCACCTTAAATCAATAAAAGTCAAGATTACTTCAAAAGACCGGTAACCTCAGCAACGTACTGGAGCATGGGAATGAGAAAGAGTCTACTGACCCCAAATACAAATTTAATGCCTTGGTGACCATGGAAGTAAACCTGGAATTATCTGAATTACCCTCACCTGTGGTCGGATTAGTTCTATGAGGCTCCTTAAATCTTCCCTGAAATAAAAGTCAAGATTACTTCAAAAGACTGGTAACCTCAGCTACATACTGGAGCATGGGAATGAGAAAGAGTCTACTGACACCAAATACAATTTTAGCGCCTATGCGACCATGGAAGTAAACCAGGAAGGATCTAAACTTCCCACACCTGTGGTCAGATTAGCTCTACGAGGCACCTTAAATCTTCCCGGAAATAAAAGTCAAGATTACTTCAAAAGACTGGTAACCTCAGCTACGTACTGGAGCATGGGAATGAGAAAGAGTCTACTGACCCCGAATACAAATTTAATGCCTATGTGACAATGGAAGTAAACCTGGAAGTATCTGAACTACCCACATCTGTGCTCGGTATAGCTCCACGAGGCTCCTTAAATCTTCCTGGAAGTAAAAGTTCAGATTACTCAAAAGACGGGTAACTTTAGCTACGTACTAGAGCATTGGAATGAGAAAGAACCTAATCACCCAAAATACAATTTTAATGTGTATGTGACCATGGAAGTAAACCTGTAAGGATCTGAATTACCAACTCCAGTGGTTGGTTTAGCTCTATGAGGATCGTTAATCTTCCCGGAAATAAAAGTCCAGAATACTCCAAAAGACAGGTAGTCTGAGCTACATACTGGAGCATGGGAATGAGAAAGAGTCTACTAGCTGACCCCAAATACAATTTTAACGCCTATGTGACCATGGAAGTACACCAGGAAGGATCTAAACTTACAATATTTGTGGACGGATTAGCTCTACAAGGCTCCTTAAATCTTTACGGAAGTAAAAGTCCAGATTACTCAAAAAGACTGGTAACTTTACCTACGTACTGGAGCATTGGAATGAAAAAGAATCTAATGACCCAAAATACAATTTTCGTGCACATGTGACCATGGAAGTAAACCTGGAAGAATCTCAATTACCAACTCCAGTGGTCGGTTTAGCTCTACGAGGCTCCTTAAATCTTCCCGGAAGTAAAAGTGCAGAATACTCCAAAAGACTGGTAACCTCTGCTACATACTGGAGCATGGGAATGAGAAAGAGTCTACTGACCCCAAATACAATTTTAATGCTTATGTGACCAAGGAAGTAAACCTGGAAGAATCTGAATCACTAACTCCAGTGGTAGGTTTAGCTCTACGAGGATCCTTAAATCTTCCCGGAAGTAAAAGTCGTGATTATACCAAAAGACAGATAATCTGAGCTACATACTGGAGCATGGGAATGAGAAAGAGTCTACTGACCCCAAATACAATTTTGACGCCTGTGTGACCATGAAGGATCTAAACTACCCGCACCTGTAGTCAAATTAACTCTACGAGGCTCCTTAAATCTTGATTACTCCAAAAGACTGGTAACTTTAGCTACGTACTAGAGCATTGGAATGAGAATGAGTCTACTGACCCCAAATACAATTTTAATACGTATGTTACCATGGAAGTACACCTGGAAGGATCTGAATTACCAACTCCAGTGGTCGGTTTAGCTCTACGAGGCTCCCTCAACCTTCCCGGAAGTAAAAGTCCAAAAGACTGGTAACATTAGCCACGTACTGGAGCATTGGATTCCAGGAATGAGAAGAGTCTACTGACCCCAAATACAATTTTAACGCCTATGTGACCATTGAAGTACACCTGGAAGTATGTAAACTACCCACTCCTGTGCTCCGTATAGCTCTACGAGGCTCCTTAAATCTTTACAGAAATAAAAGTCAAGATTACTCCAAAAGACAGGTAATCTGAGCTATATACTGGAGCATTGGAATGAGAAAGAGTCTACTACCTGACCCCAAATACAATTTTAACGCCTATGTGACCATGGAAGTAAACTAGGAAGGATCAAAACTTCCCACACCAGTGGTCGGATTAGCTCTACGAGGCTCCTTAAATCTACCCGGAAGTAAAAGTCCAGATTACTCAAAAAGACTGGTAACTTAGCTACGTACTGGAGGATTGGAATGAGAAAGAATCTAATGACCCAAAATACAATTTTAATGTGCATGTGATCGTGGAAGTAAACCAGTAAGGGTCTGAATTACCAACTCCAGTGGTTGGTTTTGCTCTATGAGGATCCTTAAATCGTCACAGAAAGTCTAGATTACTTCAAAGGACTGGTAACCTCAGCTACATACTGGAGTATGGGAATGAGAAAGAGTCTACTGACCCCAAATACAATATTAATGCCTATGTGACCATGGAAGTAAACCTGGAAGGATCTGATTTACCAACTCCAGTGGTTGGTTTAGCTCTACAAGGTTCCTTAAATCTTCCCAGAAATAAAAAAATCAAGATTACTTCAAAAGACTGGTAACCTCAGCTACATACTGGAGCATGGGAATGAGAAAGAGTCTACTGACCCCAAATACAATATTACTGCCTATATATGTGACCATGGAAGTAAACCAGGAAGGATCTGAACTACCCACTCCTGTGGTTGGTTTAGCTCTACCAGGCTCCTTAAATCTTCCCAGAATTAAAAGTCCAGATTACTCCAATAGACTGGTAACTTTAGCTACGTACTGGAGTATTGGAATGAGAAAGAGTCTACTGACCCAAAATACAATTTTAACACCTATGTGACCATGGAAGTAAACCATGAAGAATCTGAACTACCCACTCCTGTGCTCAGTTTAGCTCAATCTACAATACTCCTTAAATTTTCCTCGAAGTAAAAGTCCAGATTGCTCCAAAAGACTGGTATATAACCTCAGCTACGTACATACTGGAACATGGGAATGAGAAAGAGATTACAGACTCCAAATACAATTTAAACCCCTATATGACCATGGAAGTAAACCAATAAGGATCTGAACTCTGAATATAATTTTAAGGTTCTGCTCTACTAGGCTCCTTAACTCAGTAAAAGTCCAGATTACTCCAATAGACTTGTAATCTGAGCTATCTACTGGATTATTGGAATGAGAAAGAGTCTACTGACGTACCCCAAATACAATCTTAACGCGTGCGTGACCATGGAAGTAAACCTGGAAGGATCTAAATTGCCCACTCCAGTGGTCGGTTTACCTCTACGAGGCTCCTTAAATCTTCCCGGAAGTGAAAATCCAGATTACTCCAATTGACTGGTAACTTTAGCTACGTACTGGAGTATTGGAATGAGAAAGAGTCTACTGACCCAAAATACAATTTTAACGCCTATGTGACCATGGAAGTAAACCAGGAAGGATCTGAACTACCTACACCTGTGGTCGGATTAGCTCTTCAAGGCTCCTTAATTCTTCCCGGAAGTAAAAGTCCACATTACTCCAAAAGACGGGTAACTTTAGCTATGTACTGGAGAATTGGGATGAGAAAGAATCTACTGACCACAAATACAATTTTAACGCATATGTGACCATGGAAGTACACCTGGAAGGATCTGAATCACCAACTCCAATGGTAGGTTTAGCTCTACGAGGCTCCTTCAATCTTCCCAGAAGTAAAAGTCCAAAAGACTGGTAATCTGAGCTACATACTGGAGCACTGGAGTGAAAAAGAATCTACTGACCCCAAATACAATTTTAATTCGTATGTGACCATGGAAGTAAACCTGGAAGGATTTGAATTACCAACTCCAGTGGTTGGATTAGCTCTACAAGGCTCCTTAAATCTTCCCAGAAATAAAAGTCCAGATTACTCCAAAAGACAGGTAGTCTGAGCTACATACTGGAGCATGGGAATGAGAAAGAGTCTACTAGCTGACCCCAAATACAATTTTAACGCCTATGTGACCATGGAAGTACACCAGGAAGGATCTGAACTACCCACACCTGTGGTCGGTTTAGCTCTACAAGGCTCCTTAAATCTTCCCGGAAGAAAAAGTCAAGATTACTCCAATAGACTGGTAACCTTAGCTACGTACGTACTGGATTATTGGAATAAGAAAGAGTCTACTGACCCCAAATACAATCTTAATGCGTATGTGACCATGGAAGTAAACCTGGAAAGACCTGAATTACCAACTCCAGTTGTTGGTTTAGCTCTACAAGGCTCCTTAAATCTTCCCGGAAGTAAATAGTCAAGATTACTAAAAAAGACTAGTAACCTTAGCTATGTACTGGAGCATTGGATTCCAGGAATGAGAAAGAGTCTACTGACCCCAAAAGGTAGGGTCCGCTTCCAAAAATGGAAGATTATTTGCGCCCAACATTCATCCAATTTTGGATGGTTTTAACAACTGTTACAATCATCTAATTATGGATGGTCAAGGTCATCCAATTATGAATGGTATTAACAACTGTTACAATTATGGATGGTCAAAGTCATCCGATTTTGGATGGTTTTAACAACTGTTACATTCTTCCAATTGTGAATGGTCAAAGTCATCCAATTATGGAAGTAAATGATTACCATCCAAAAGTGGATGGTCAATTTCATCCATTTTTGGATGCTTATTAGTCGTTCCGTCCCTCTATAGGAGAAAACAGTCAAAAACATCCATTTTTGGATGAAAACTGTTCAAAAGTGGATGAATGTTGGGCGCCAATAATCATCCATTTTTGGAAGCAGAACCTACCTCCACAAGGTACAAGCAGCTTCACTCAACGGATGTACATTTAGAATCTTCGAGACACCAAGATCGGCTAGTTTCGCTCTCATATCAGTGGTCAGGAGAACATTGCTGGCTTTGACATCGCGGTGGATGATAGCTGGAGTCTGGGAGTGAAGATAGAGTAGACCATAGGCTACATCAAGCAAAATGGATAACTGGATGGGCAGGGGAATGATACGGTAGTCGTTCAAGCATTTCTCCAGGTCGGTATACAGCTTTTCCATTACAAGACTCAGCTCGTCTTTCAATGTTTTGCCATAGCACACCCCCATGAACTGGACAATGTTCGGATGCCGCAACCTACTGTGCAAGATACATTCTTCTTGGAATCTTCGTCGAATAACCTGCCTGTTTTCTTCACCGACATTATGCGCGATTAGGATATCGTGCAGCCGCTTGATAATGCAAGGAAACCCATTCAACGTCACTTGGTATACAGAACCAAAAGATCCAGCACCTATGCGGTAAGCTCCGTCGATTTCTTGGTTCTTCAACAAGTAGGGGGTTAGCTCGTCACATACACAACCTGCCTTCACCATGTCTGCTACTCAATTTCACTCTGTGTATCACTTTAGTATGTATGTAGGTATGTATGATTGCAGGCATGCATATATATGGCTGTTGTGGTACTGTTACTACATAATTATTATCCATTATACACTGCGGTGCGAAACAGTGCAGCAAGCTCAGAATATAGCTAAGTACTAATGGACTCAGTGCCAATTAGATCTGTATGGACTGCATGTGATGGATAGCTACATGCACGGCTGCTATCTCTTACTTAGATGTAAGAGCCTCAAACCCAGGCCTACACCCCAGCTTCTGTCGCTCAAACTGGAGCCTGGAAATGAGGCTACTGCATGTCTTGGAGGCCTCAGTGTTGCTTTGTTAATCTTGAAGGTGTCTATAATCTATAAGTCTGGCTGCTATGACACCGGCATACATGCATTATCAACGCAACGCTAATCCATTTCCGTTTCTATTGTTCCTGGTTTACCAGCTCCACCCTGCGGGATAGAGCTACGGAAGTAACGGAAAGGGCTTCTGGAAGGTCCCTGTTGTTAGTAAGCAGGCAAGATGGCGGCTGACCAAGACGAGCTCGCCCCATACCTCGTGAAAAACCTGCAAGAGTTAGACAAATCTAAAGTTAGAGCCAGTGGTTCTTACGGCTCTGTGTACTTAGTGACGGTTAATGGCTATCCCTGCATCGCCAAACGGCTCCACGATATTCTAGTGGGGCAAAGCGTTAGCGACAAAGAACGGTCTTCAATTATGCGAAGATTCCGTGAAGAGTGTAAATTAATGAGTCGCTTGAGGCATCCAAGCATCGTGCAGTTTATAGGAGTCCACTACGGCGAAACTCCAGGCCAGCTGACGCTCTTAATGGAGTGGCTGTTCACAGACTTGGAGAAATGTCTGGCCGCTTATTCAAATATCCCCCTTCCTATTCAGCTATCTATTTTGCTGGACGTAACCTATGGTTTGCTGTATCTTCACTCCCAGACGCCACCGATCATCCATCGTGATGTCAAAGCAAGCAATGTTCTCTTGACCAGAGATATGAGAGCGAAGCTAGCTGATCTTGGTGTCTCAAAGATTCTCGACTTTCACCCATTGAGTGAAGTTGCTCGCACTGTATGTCCCGGCACACCAGGAGTGATGCCTCCAGAGGCTTTGGTTGAAAAGCCTTCGTACTCCACTAAACTCGATAACTTCTCATTTGGAACACTAGTCCTGCATGTCGTCAATCATGAGTTCCCATTGCCATTCGAAACAGACGAGTTTCAAAAAGGGAAACAGCATATCGCTAGAAGGAGTAGCGCAATTGGTAAAATGGGAGAAAGTCACTGTCTGCATCCACTAGTTACCAGTTGCCTTCGAGACGACCCCAAAAAGAGACCTACTACAACTGAAACATGTAATGTACTTGAAAAACTCAGCAAGGAGTACCCATGGAAACTTGGCAATGTGCTAGACATTTACGAGGTAAGAATTGTTAAAATGTTTTATTTAATAGCTAATCATAGTTAAAAGTAACCCACCTACGATATTACAGCCTTCCTTGTTGTTGAGTGTAGCTAATTCCTATAAGTGAAGCAAGGCAATTATAATCTTGTGAATGATTGTCTGATTCTGAGCTAGATATATACGAGATTTATAGTCACACTTCAGGAATGTAGTTAAATTTTGGCTTACTAGCTGAGCATGCAAGCTTGTGTTACAGTGAGTCTCAATTGTTTTTATGTAATGTCAAGTTTTTCCATTCATAAAACTGTTTGGACTAGCCATCTGCCGGACCTACTAGTATGTGCTTGTAACTTGCACGAGGTAGCTACACATGCAAAAATATTCAGTGACTCCACCCACAGGGTGGTCATTCTATGTATACTGCAAAAACAGAGTGGTCATTTGAACCCATATAGGGTTACCTCAGTTGCGATACTAACATCAGAGAATGCACAGTTAAGTGCAGTTGAATAAGATCACTTTACTCATGCAGGGAAACCCAGACATCATGGTGGGGATAGTAACAGGTTGGTACAAAGTTGCTGCATGTCTACAAAACATTAGTGGATCACTTTACATGAATATTTCTCCAATTTCAAAAGGATAGAAAGGCCAATCAGCAACAGATACCTTTCCCAGCCTGTTGCTATCCCCACCAAAGAAACATGATCTAGCTGGATTTCCCTGATGACATACAACTGAGTTAACCTTATATGGGTTAAAACGACCACTCTATTTTTACAGTGGGCGCCGGCCATTCCTATATAAAAGGTACAGCCTAGATCTACAGTTCTTTCCTTTACAGCAAATTTGTCACATGGAAACTGAGAAAGAAGCTCTCAGTATGAAATTGAGCACAGCAGAAGAAAAATGTAGTAAAACCGAGCTCTCATTATTGGCTAAAGAACGTGATTGGGGAAAATTCATGGCTGAGCAGACAGCAGAGATAGAGAGGCTAAAGAAGGAGTTGAAATCACAGACATATGAGGTACATAATGAGACCCGAGAGAGCTGGACTATTTGTGACATTAATATCATACCTCTGTGGTACAATGTACACAACAGAATTTTAATGCTTGCTTGCTTTTGATGCATATTAATATTTTCTACAGGTCCAGACCGAGCGACAAACGAGGGCTAAGTACGAAGAAATCTGTACTGAGCTAGAAAGTAAACTAGTGGAGATGCAAGGAGAGCTAGAGATGGATCGTGATGACCACAGGGAGAGACTGACACAGGTAAAAGAGCTCAAAAGGAAGAGGTGGGGAGAGCTAACAAGTGTGATGAAGGAATTATGGTATCTGGGTGGAAAGGTTGTCAGAAACGGCATACTGTTGAAACCAGTTCAATGATCTTGCTCACTCCTGCCGCCTGTCTTCGGCGTTCATGTCTCAATTTGTAGACAATAAGTCCTTGAAGGTTGTAATTACAATTGGACTTGACTAGGTCCTAATTGCAATTGTTACCTGTGTGTTTAGTAGCTATATAAATCTTGTCTGCTGCTCTTGTGCTCGGAAGCTCCAGCTGTATCTGTAACCAGATTGCCCTAGGGTTAATCCCCAACTGGGCTCTTAATATTTTTTTTGCAGCTTGATAATTTCTTCTATAGAGAGTATATGACTAGCGTAGGTCACTGAATTTTGACCACCATTTCAACTTTCCGCCATTAGTTCTGTTTCGTACTACGTACCTACCGCTCAACATTTTAAACCGAGTTTGCAGCATGCTTATTCAACTACTACACCTGTGACTTCCATGGCTGTACACCGTTTGGATGACAGCCAGTAAGTTCAGATCAACAAAGTACTTTTCGATCAATAGTCGACTAACGTCGACCACATGTACACTTTCCCAGTATCGAATCTCGACCACCTCCTGAACCTTAATTTCTCCCACTTCTCTGTCTACTTCCGCAGAAGATTGGATACTACTGTATTAATAGGTGACACACACATTTACGGTATTCCTGCATAAATTTGAAATGTTTTGCACTGGAACTATGACTGGGAGCGGCTAGAGGATTATGTTATGTTAGTTAACTATAAGGTTTTGCATTGGCCAATTGTCGACCAACGCTGGTCGACCGACAATCGTACCTTATCACCTAAGCAATATTTGTATAGTAGCAGTTAACATTAGGAGGTGGTCGAGAAACGGTGGTTTACACTACATTGGCTCAGTTTATTGCTTGTTGGGTAGAAAACGAAATGTATGCAAATAGAAGTTACTTAGCTACATGCACAAAAACAGCTTCTGTTTATACCTTCTGATCTGATTCTACAGGCTCAAAAAGAGGTGGAAGCTGCCAGAATGATACAATTTGCTGATACTGAGATGGGGATTTCTGCTTTTCAGATAGCACTGTCTGATTCTGAACACAGCAGACGAATGCTTCACAATAAATACGTTGAAGAAAAAAAGAGCCGCGAACAAGCTGAGCAGGAAAGCAATGAGCTGAGAATTAAACTCAGTACTTTACAATTGGAAGTGGGGACGATGAAAACACAGACATTAGCATGGAAGGAAATGATGGAAGGACAAGGTGACACCGTTACAACTCTAAAACATAAAGTGGAGAGGCTGGTTAAGGAGTCATGATTTAGCTAAATGGAGAGATTGAGAGACAAAAACACTTATCATTTTTATGTCTTTAGTAACCATCTAATTGTAGATGATTGATCCATACATGTGGTCATGTAGGATATCCCAATGTTTATGGAGTTCATATTCAGTTTGTATAAATTTAAGTATTTTGATAGTCTCTGTTTTGATCAATACGCAATAGTCTATATCAGTAAGTTTGCTCTCTAATTTGTTTATCTTCATCAGGAGTCACTGGTGGTGTTAACTCATACTGATCTACCTGCTGATACAGAGCATGACAAAAGCCAAGACCAGCAACCTGCATCAACACGATCTCCTGTGGTACGGACCACAGAAGAGGCGTTGACTAAAATCAATGCTACAAGGCCGGAGAAAGAACATTTAGAAAAGAGGAAGAGGGAGAAAATTTTGTTGATGGTCAAGAACAAGCTGTTCCCATTCTGTGAATAATCTTGCAAAATTAACAAAACTAATGACCCTAAGTCTTGTGGGTGGTTCTGAATGATTGCTTATGGGAGGAAATTAATAGGCAAGAGGGATGGGAGATGAAATATGTATATAGGAAGAAAGTGTATAGTGCAAATTGGAATTTCATAGCATGTTTAGCTTTTGAAGGGTGTGATTTTGAGAAAATCGACCGCCTTACTGCATATAACAACGAAAAGTACGGCTAGTGTGAAAGTCTCAGCCTCCAGTAAATTTAACCTTACGTAGCTACCTAATGCCTACCTATATCATCCTCATCCCTGCAGGAGTAGCTAGCTAGCTACCTCGCCTGAAAACATGGCTACCCTACAGTGTGCATACAGTGATAAATGAACAATTAAAGACCTACGCTCGCCCCCTCGCAGAACGAGGGGAGGAGCCAAGGTCTAGTCACGAGACTAAGAGACAGCAGCATAGTTAATAAGTTATCAACAACTTCAATTTTCGCCGACATTATGGCAAATTAATACGTTCGTAGAGTGGTTAGTAAATTTTAACTAATGCAGCTACGCCCTACGGTGCTAGGGTGCGGATCCTGCTGTCGGTATAGAGTAGGGAAGATGGCGGCTGACCGAGACGAGCTCGCCCCATACTTTGTGAAAAACCGGTTGGCGTTTGACAAATCACAGTCTAAAGGCAGTGGTTCTTACGGCTCCGTGTACTTAGTAACGGTTAATGGCTTTCCCTGCATCGCCAAACGGCTCCACGATATTCTAGTGGAGCAATCCGTTAGCGGCGAAGAACGGTCTTCAATTACACAAAAATTCCGTGAAGAGTGTATTTTATTGAGTCGGTTGAGGCATCCAAACATTGTGCAGTTTATAGGAGTCCACTATGGCGAAACTCCAGGCGAGTTGACTCTCTTAATGGAGGGGCTGTTCACAGACTTGGAGAAATGTTTGGAGAAATGTCTGGCCGCTTGCTCAAACATCCCCCTTCCTATTCAGCTATCTATTTTGCTGGACGTGGCCTATGGTTTGCTGTATCTTCACTCCCGGATGCCACCGATCATCCATCGCGATGTCAAAGCAAGCAATGTTCTCTTGACCAATGATATGAAAGCGAAGCTAGCCGATCTTGGTGTCTCGAAGATTCTCGACTTTCACCCATTGAGTGAAATTGCTCGCACCACATGTCCCGGCACACCAGGTGTCATGCCTCCAGAGGCTTTGGTTGAAAAGCCTTCGTACTCCACTAAACTCGATAACTTCTCATTTGGAACACTAGTCCTGCATGTCGTCAATCATGAGTTCCCATTGCCATTCGAAACAGACAAGTTCCAGACGAGTTTCAAAAAGGGAAACAGCATATCGCTAGAAGGAGTAGCGCAATTGGTAAAATGGGAGAAAGTCACTGTCTGCATCCACTAGTTACCAGTTGCCTTCGAGACGACCCCAAAAAGAGACCTACTGCAAATGAAATCTGTAATGCACTGGAAAAGCTCAACAAAGAGTACCCACGGAGATTTGACGATGTACTAGACATGTACAAGGTACAAACTCAAATATTTATATCATAAGTAACCCACCTACATACTTACAGCTTCTTTTCATAAATGTGAGTACCATATATATAGCTACCCAGTTAATTCCCTCATGCACTCTTGTATTTAGACCACCCCTCTTTTTAGCTCCAAATTGAATTAAAATGCCCAAATTAACTCATCAGACCCAAGCACATATTCTTAGCTTGTACTCAGTTGTAAGGAGGTTTGCAATGGCTCTCAAGTGCTTAATTAGGTAAGGCTATCTGGAACAAAGCTAGGCTATCCTGAACAAAGGCTAACAATTTACACAGTCACTATAGGTACTATCAACTACTGTGAAAAGGTTAACATAAGACTCCCATTATTTGTACTCAGTTAATTTGTAAGGAGGTTTGCTATGGCTCTCAAGTGCTGTCTGAACAAAGGCTATCTGGAACAAAGGCTAACAGTTTACATAGTCACTAGGTACTGTCAACTCCCTGTTTCACTGTGAAAAGGTTAACTTAGTATAGCTACAGTTAACTCTTATTTGCCTATTTCACTGGACTACCAACCTACAAACCTCTGTATGGCTGGCTAGTACCATAATTGGTCTGCAGCTGTGAGGCACAGTCTGAGTCCAGTTCCAAATATGGCAATCTACAGTGACTGAAAACTGATTCGTCATTTCCATGCAACAACCAACCCACGCAATTTTAGCAGCACTGTTTGGCTAACTGTGTAGTGATTGTAGCTATTTGAGTGTAAGTACTAAACTACCGCTTCCTTTCAGATAAGGTACTTTAGAGTGGTGCAAACTGCCAGGAGTATTACTATTTTACTGCACCAATAGCCAGCGAGTGCAGTTAGGTATGGCACACGCCAATACAGCTATATTTTTAGGCCACCCCACTTCCTGCATGCAAATTAGTCTAAATTAAAATGCTGGTACTGTATACCCAAGGGTTTCGTTGCAGCTTTAGCAACAGAAACGTTTAATATGCACAAATCAGCTGCAATATCATAAGAATATGTATGGCTTCTACTACGGAGCTGTGGACATTAAGTGCACAACTTCGATTTTGACTTCCATGCTTAGAATTTCGCCTGTATTTTTTCCCCTGGGAGTGTGGTTCGCCTGTTCACAGCTAACGTTTATGTACCAATACCTATAAAAGGGCTGACAATTACTCAAACTTCATTCGTTAGACACTAAGTTTCCTACAGAGAGACAGATTTATATTTCTTTCTGTTACAGAAAATTCGTGATGTGGAAACTGAGAAAGAAGCACTCAGTGTGAAATTGAATGAGGAAGAAGAAAAGCGTAGCAAAATCGAGCTCTCGCTATTGGCTAAAGAAAGTGACTGGGGAGAAATTATGGCTGAGCAGACGGCAGAGATGGAGAGGCTAAAGAGGGAGCTGAAAGCACGAACGCAAGAGGTACACATGTGGCAGTCCTGGGTAGAAAATAAAGATTATGCTATCATGTATTTCGATTACTTTGCTGCATTCAAAAGCTCTGGACTTCCTGTAAGGGATGGGGCTCATACACGATGCATGTATAGTTTCTTCAAGATCCGTAGCAAGTACGTCTTGAGTGTGAGCCTTGCCCTTATTGGAACTTCAGACATTCATATTAGGTTCAGTTAGCCAACTGCACATCACCATGCAAATAATATCTAGGAACGAAATCACTTTAGTAGACTGTACCATGCTGGTATAATGCAAAATCCATAATCACTAATATTTCTACTGAATGTCAGTTTTGACAAATTGCAATGAATTTAAATTTGCCAACAAAAGCAACCAATGGTACTCCACTTGAAGCCAAATTTGGTTGTCTGCAACCGCACTGAATTTCATGCATGCTTAGAATTGCTGGGCATAATATATGCCAAGACTAAGTATATAATAGATTAGCCATGGAAGCTAGGGATTTATGGTCAATAAACTGCCCGAACCTGATGGTGAGGGTTGCGTACGGCCATAAATCCCTGGCTACCGCGATTTATCTGTTTTTGGGATGAACCTGAGCGAGCATTACACAAAAGCACTGCTAACCAACCTTACTTGTATTTCATTAATATTGGCTTTACATGAGGCCTACTGCATGATACACACATGCACTAGTACATGTATACACTAGTACCTTATATGGCTATCACAGCAAAGTTGGTCTGAGGTACCAAATATTGATAATTTTAATGCCTATTAATTTACTCCACAGGTCCAGACCTACACGGAATATTTAAATTCTGAGCGACAAACGAGGGCTAAGTTGGAGGAAATCTGTACCGAGCTAGAAAGCAAACTAGTTGAGATGCAAGGAGAGCTAGAGCTAATGGAGATGGATCGTGATGACCATAGAGAGAGGTTGGCACAGGTAAAAGAGCTAAAACATAAGATGGAGGGAGATCTAACAAGTGCAATGAAGGAAATCATGGTATCTCGCGGTGATGTTGTGGAAAAATTGTCAGAAACTAACCAACAGAAAAAGCAAGTGGAGTCACTAAAGACCCAGGTGAGTGAAGAATATGTCTGTCTGTCTGTCTGTCTGTGTCTGTCTTTGTTTGTCTGTCTGTCTGTCTGTCTGTCTGCCTATCTGCCTATCTATTTGTTGCTTGATTGTCTGCCTGCCTGCATATCTGTTGCCTGTGTGTATTCATTAATCATGTGTATCTATATTTGTCTGGCTGTATTACATAGATTATGTAACTCTCTCCTTTAGGTAGCTGAGCTCGCTGAGCACAAACAGAGTTTGGTACAAAAACTGGAAAGAGCTCATGATAAACTGATAAAATCAGAGGCAGATGCTGATAAGATGAGAAAGGAGCTTAAAAGAGCTCAAGACAGACTCAAGAAGAAAGGTTATGCAGCTGAACAGAGAGGTATGTTCCGCACAGTGACTGCTACTTTATATGTGAAGCCTCACATATCAAAAACCAGCCTTCGCTGCATGCTAGTGAAGAGCAGAGAGACAGACAGGCTGCTGTGCTGCTATTTACCCTATTTATTTGTCGATAATTGTTACATCTGTCTGAGCATTCACTTGTACCTCCACCAAAATTGCACAATTAAATTGCTGTGTCAGCATGTAAGTTCCACGTAGGTTGGAGCACTGGATGCCAGACCTGTACCCTAGCTTATATTGCTTGTAGTACATGCGCAGGGGGAGCCTGGAAGCTAGCTCTTATAGATATAGCCTATTAATCCCAACCTGCTCCATTGCTGTATTTATCAATGTTTCTGAGCATTGCTTGGGGCAGGATAGAACTGCCCCAGCTGGCTTTTAGGCATGGAATATCAACCTTGTTATGTAGTGATATCATATACACCTACATGAGGTGAACCTCAAGCTTGTTTATGTCACTCTGTCTCACTTAATTCCTGCTGTAGCATTAGAAGATGAACTCTCAGGACTCAAAGCTGAAAATCAGGTGAATTCTGCTTACATTATGAACAGAAACACTACGTAATATATATTATAGTATCCGTTATATACATAAGTATCCTGTTGATTGTTGTTTTCTTGTATTGCAGGATTTGTGCGATACAATCGATACAATGAAGCATGTAAATCAGCTTCAAGTAGCCCTATTTCGAGATATAGAAGATGGCAAAGCTTGCGCTTTAAACCCACTTGCTGGTGCGCTGGTAGGATGCACTGCACAACAATTGCCTACATACGTATCTGGTGCTAACCCCCAACAGAATTCTGCATCCTCAAGCATTGAACAGCCTTCCAATTCCTTCCATCCAATCCTAGCTGCATTACCTCTTCCTGAACCTGTGGAGCATAATCAAAAGTCTGATAACAGACTTGGAAATACGACACCAATATCACGAAAAGTACTAAAGCGAGCAGTACATGTAACCAGTCAAATTACAATTGTGAAGCCCCCTGGTCAATTACAAGAAGGACATGGATGTTTCCATGCTTTAGATGCAGACATCCATGAATCAACCAAAGTTCAGTCTCAAGCCAAGCAACATCCTGCTAACCAAAGACAGCAACCAATCTCTAAATCTATTGAGACAAAATTTTAGGACCTCTATGCAGCATGTATTATTGCATAATACACATATACGTGTGCAGTTACTCTAAATTTTAGGACCTCTATGCAGCATGTACTATTGTAGATGTATAAAATAGTACAATATACACATGCAGTTACCCTATTTTGCTGAGTATTCTGAGAGCAGGTGTGTCTAGTAGCTAGATCCAGTAAACTCACCCATGCATGAGCAACATCATTAATTGCGAAATTAGCGGTGAATTGAGGGTCCTATGAGGAGCACGTAGGCGCATAAGAACGGAAACAGTGGCAACTGTCTTTGCAGCTTAACTGAATTTGCATGACTAAACATGCATTCCCTAGATCATAGCTAAAATCAAAATTTTAAATTTTCAGCAGCTCCTGCAAATATTTTAAGAGTATTCTTGAGTTTGGAGGTGTAAGTTCAATGTTAGTGTGTATGCACTGCCCACGTGGCATAGAGGCATAACTCATTAATTTTATCCACTGACGTAAATTCTTACAGCACTGTTTTGCGCAATCCTAGTATTGCGCAGCGGAATACTTTGCACAATCCTGTCATACAACAAACCCTTCCACATATCTCATGCCATGCACCACCTTCAGCCGACACAAAAACGTGATCGGTTACTGCTACAAACTTATCACAAAATTATAGCAGTTTGTTCCTGTCAGTTGACATCACACATAGGTAAACGGCACATGTAGGTACACATTAAAAAAATCTTTTGCAATAATATTACAGTTCATCAACACACTCAACTTGTTTACTATTGTTCGTGTGTATAGCATCACCACATCAAAGCTACATCTTACAAAACAACTAGCTACTTAATGGTAAAAAACAGAAATCTACACCACACCAAAAAAACATGGCATACTGCCAAAAAAATAGTCAAAAACGTCATACACTTAAAATATATAGGATTACAGTGGAAACAACTGTTACTATCCACACAGTATTAACCATTCATGTACCAGTACAAGAACTGACATGACGCCGAAAAATTTGTATCTCCCCAATCCTAAAGTTCTTATTGCAATACGGACAAATTAAGTTCGGATCTAAGGGAATAGTACCATCTGCGGCAGAAGCACTACTTTCTCGTTCGGTGGCAGATTTCACACCTTCTGCAGCACCTTTTATGTCACCCTGTAACCCTTTCATTAGCTCTTTATCCAGGCTTTCCTCTGGGTCTTGAGCACTTTGTTTGAGTCCGGCTTGCTGCTGCGGTAGATCTGGGTTGCTTTCTTGGGTCGGCACCGATACCCTCTCCTGTGCATCGATATCTGCATTCGTGGCTTGCATGGGGACTACAATGGGGGCACCGGCCTGTATTTCCCTCACATGACCACGTGGAGCTTGACTAACGACTGGAGTTTGTGAAAATGGAGATTCGTTACTTCTAGGGAATGCAGCATTTGGTTGTTGCGGTTTTCTTTCTCGGGGCGGTTGTTGTGATGGTGGAGCAATGTGTGCCCGAACTATGGGGGAGTGATCGTGGGGACTCTGGAATTGGTTTGGGGCTGCATTGGTAGCGACACCTTGCTGCAGATACTGTTGGTCAGCATGGGAGTGGACAAAACCGGAGCGAGGCCTTTGTCCTGGTTGTCCAGCTAGAGTCGAAGCAGAAAGGTTATTACCGTCCTGCATATGAAGTGCTTGATCAGCAGTGTGTCTAACACCAATGCTATTGATACTACTGGGCAGTGATGAATGCTGATGGTGTGGATCATAGTCACCCTGAGGTGGTGGATAGCCTTGGTGTTGAGGTACTTGGTAATTATGGGGAGCAAAGTTTTGTTGACTACCATTCTGAGGTCGGAGAGTGTTGGGTTCCATTTGGGCTCGGTTGGGAAGGAGGCGATTTCCTTGTGCATTTGGTCCTGTAGAGGGTACTGTACTCTGGTTACTTCTTGGGACTTGGGAACCTTCGTGGACTTGGGGTTGGGGAACTCCCCCCCTTGGTTGCCCATGTGCATATCGAGGGTCATCTACAGAGTATGCTTTCATCTGTGCCTTAAGAGGAGTTCCCTTCTGTTTCCTGTACACTTCAGTTTGCTGTTGCTGTTGCATCTGCTGTTGCATTCGTCTTTCCTGGGCATGTTTCAGTGCTGCACTCTGCGCAAGGGCTTGGGTGTGCAGCTCCTGTTCCAATAGTTGCTGTTGCTGTAACTGTTCTCTTTCTTGTGCTTGTTTCACTGCTTCTCTTTGTCGTTGCTGTTCTAATTGCTGCTGCTGCTGGAGTTTTTCCTGAGCATATGCAAGTGCTCGCTGCTCTACCTCTTGTTGTTGAGCCACTGAATGAGCTTGTTGGTGGCGAACTGCAGCCACATTTATTGGTTGCTGAGAAGGACCTGGTACTGGCCTCTGCTGCAGGTGTTGCGGTGTAGCAGTTTGGACAGCTGAAGTGGGCGGCTGGTACAGGTGTCCTTGCTGTGCGTACTGTTGTTCAGGATATTGTAGCTGATGTTGGGGACCTGGTACTGGCCTCTGCTGCAGTCCAACTTGGTGTTGTGGTGTAGCAGTTTGGACAGCTGAAGTGGGTGGCTGGTGCAGGTGTCCTTGCTGTGCGTACTGTTGTTCAGGATATTGTAGCTGATGTTGGGGAGGTCCGGAGTGCGGAGGAGGCCTTACCTATACATTAAGAGGTTGAAATACTACTTTGTAATATCATATTGTGCAATCATCAAGGTAAGTTTTTACAAAGTGTGGTGATAACAATGGCTGCCCGCATAAACAACCCCCTCAGTATCTATCATTGAACACTTAGTTACAACATAGTTTATGTACGGTAGGATTTTAGAGCAAACTGCCGCAGCAAAGATGTCTGATGTATAGGTGTAAACGCTGCTGACCTAGAGAATACACTATTCACATACTCTGTGTAGGCTTCTCCCAAAACATAACAACTTTAGCTATAGTTAGCAGGCTAAAACTTAGCACTTCACAAGACAAATGCTACGCGTTATTGCATGCCTCCAAGCTGCTATGGCTAGCATCAGAATACGGGTATATGTCAGATGTAAAGACCTCATTTTTAGCCACTTTATTAGGACAGGTGAGCTATGGGTTAAATTCCTTGAATAGCAAGGAAGAGATAATACTATGGATAAGATGCATATGTCCATGGCAGTCCAGGATGGAAAATGAACATTATTCTGTTGCATATTTCAATTGTGTTGCTGTATTCAAAGTGCTATAGCATTAAACTTCTGGGCTTATACACGACACGTAGTTCCTATGAATGTTGCAGCAACTACGCAGAAAGTTCAGGGGTACAGTGTGTTAAACACAACAATGTGATCAAAATACGTGATGGAATAATGTTTGCGTTTTATCTACAGCTGCCACATATATACGTATACCGTATTCTACGTATTATCTGCCCATGATGTATTATCCGCCCATCCCCTTCTTTGAACAAAAGTTATTGTGGAGGGTATTTACATATATAGTATCCGCCCACCCCTTATACTGTCCATGCGAGCTAAATCTATAACTAAAAACCGAAAACTCCAAGGCAGTGAGTAGAATCGTACGGCAAAAGTCGATCTTTGGCGTGCTTTAATTGGAATACCGACGGTAAGTCAGCTAGCCATTTAGCTTTTTAGCTGATAATAGTTCTCTGCATGCTTCCATAATAGCTTTTTAAATACATTTTGCATCCATACTTGGTTCAAATATGCTAAAAAAAAGGCTCTACTTACCTTGTAACCTCGCTTTGCATATTGCGCATTTGTTACGCGTTCGAGTGGGCGGATACTACATCGCGATTATACAAACTACGTATTATCCGCCCACCCCCTCTTTCACCTAGCACTTAAGTGGCCCGCCCATGGGCGGATAATACGTAGAATACAGTATATATATATATATACCATTTGCTGTGGAGTAGTGCCAAGTGGCCTCTGTTGGTCTCCAGGGGACCTTGGCATGACAGGACCAGCAGGCTAGAAGAAGGAATCCACAACATATATAAGTTTATAAAATAGACTACGCAGGTTATTTGCATTACTACCATGTAATACATATAATACCGTACAGTGGGAAAATTTGGTGAGGACTTTAATTTAGTAGATAGACGAATTGTAAAAAATAACAATGCATACCACCCACGTGAATCTGCAATGGTACCTTATCATGTCACTATACAAGATTTGAAGAAAGAATGACCTGTACTTCCCACTTAATGTACGTGTGGTGATTCCTCTCGCTCTAGGAAGGACATTGAATAAGCTAACGCAGTGAAGCGCCCTTTCGGAGTCCGAACAGCAAAAAAGCTGTTGCGCCTCAAGACAAATACAATAGCTGCATGCCAGAAAAACAAGCACAGATACACGTAGAGAAGTACGCTGCTAAGAATGTTTCCAAGAAGGCTGCTAGTGAGGTTCTTGATCGAAACATAACAACAAGATCGCGATTGTGATCAAGATGGCATAATTATTGTCATTCACCAGTTTGCCAAATTTCAAATTCACCAATATTAAAATACAACCGTTATCTGAATCAGCAATTTTTCCAAATTTAATGCTCGGCAAATTTTTCCGCTATACGCTAAGTGCCTATTGGAAGGGAGCCATTAATACAAAGAAAAGGGAGGGGGGGGGGGGGGATGCTACATATGTACCATGGTATCCAGCCACAACCTTGGAACTCCTTTACAATTATTCGGTGATACACCTTTCATGCAACTAAACTGCCTACAGCAATTCTGTACGTTGTAAATCAATCTTTGGTGAGCATTAACTGGAGTATATTGACAGTATTATATTTAGCTTGGTTTATGAATTACAGCGTAGTGACTCGCACGAGTTTTTGGACACAAAATGGTAGGCTAACAGCATAACTATGTGCACAGCTAAAGCCGAATGCTATATTCGGCCTTTGCTGAGACACTACCTGAGTGTAATATTTTACGTAGTGAATGAGCATGTGCAACATTTGAACTGGTTTATAGTATTTTAATTAAGATCTGTTGCTCTGAAATAGCTCATAGAGCAGTTTTTCACTCGTAAATTGTCAGAAAAGTGATATACTGTTCTCCGTCTGTGGCTAGTACTGTTACCTCGTGCTGTATTTGACTCTCGAACATGACCTCGTGCAATGCTTCACGTAGTGCACTTGCTATGGTAATTTTTACTTATATTCATAAGGTACATGTACATACTAAAACAAGCCAAATATCAACTGCATTTGAAGTATACAAGCATACCACTATCCTAGCTCTGGCAGGGTGTTGGAGCTGATCAGGACAGGCGATGCTGTGCTGTTGGAGTATCGCCTTCAGCCTCTCATTCTCCTGATACAGCCACTGTGGGTGGAAGTCATAAGGCACTGATCCAGCTTATATAGTGAGGAGATAGTTTTTTGGACATGAGGATCCCTACTTAAACAACACCACTATTGAGTATTAAACCGTAAAATTTATGCAACAAAGCATTACAGGCACGTATTAGTACATAGTAGATTCGTTCTACTCACCTCACAGTGCTCCCGCACTTCCGTGTTCTTTCTCTCCAACTCATTTCGCTTATCAAATTCACTCTGGAAAGCAGTGGCAAACTCACTCTCGCTGCTCTTCCTCCCCTTCAGCAGCTGCACCTGAGCAGCCAGTGAGTCTCTCTGTTGCCGCAAGGTGTCCATGTCGGCAGCCATCTGTTGAGCACCGGTCAGCTGTACATATAGACAAAAGACGTCAAAGCAAATGACTTTAAATTGGACACCTGGTTGTGTACTGTTCTGGAAAAACAAGCGCTAGTATCATCTACTGTGACTATAGCTATGACTAGAGACCTTTTTTCTCTGACCTTTGCAGGTATTATACAGGTAATTGCAGGTATAGCGTAGAGGTCTCAAATTTCTCATGCTCTTGGAAATCCATACTAATGATTATGGAATACCATGTACCAGCCAAAATACGTATGAGCGATGTAAGTTTTTATCATGCCGAATAGAGCTACATATTAGTGATCGTATGGTTACGAGTGACATATTATGGCAAATAATGGCACTGCGTGACGTCATGGCACAAGAGCCGTTAGCAACTACAGCTAATGAGGTTTGCTGTCAAAAACTTCATCGATAATCCATTTTTGCCTCTTTGATCCGTGAACTGCCATAGATTATCTAACTTGTTGGTAGCAGAATTCGCATGCATAATATAGATAAGTGAAGATGAACGTCCATCTTTCAGAGTGCTACAGTCCACATGCAGACAGTATGCATATTTGGCATCTGCCCATCCCTTTTCGCAGTGTGTTACAAGCTCACACCCATGGGTACTAGATAAATACTCTACAGTAGTGGTTAATCACTAATTCATTGAAGCTCAGGACGTACTAATAAGTATTCTACAGTAGTGCTTAATCACTAATTCATTGAAGCTCAGGACGTTCTCGATATTTATGTCCGATCAGGCATACAGACACACATGTACATACCTGCTGTTGATAGACTCCCAACTCAGTCTTCAGTCCATCCATTTCAGCCTTCATCTCTTTCACTTGACCTTTGTACCCGTCCACCTGCTTCTTGTACTGCTTCACCTGCTGGGTCTTTGCCAGAACCTCATCATGTAGCCTGGAGTATGGAGTATGGGAATCAGATACTTATCCGTTAATACCTATTGCACTAGTATAGGCGGATGGAAGCAGTGGGCAATAATGTCAGAATACAAATTGTTACTCCCAAGGCACACAATGAAGGGTTCGATATAGGATTTTTCGTTTGGGGGCAGGAAAGATCTTACACATGGAGTCACTCCCCCTAGGGGATACTGTGCGGTATGGCTCTCCCAGGAATTTTTTTTTGAATAATCTGAGTTGGCTTCAGTATAAAGAACTCTTTTCCCCACTTAAATTAGGACTGCGCCAGGCTGCTTACAAAAGGGGGTAGGAGCTAAGGTCTGGGTACAAGACTAGACTTGGACTCTTACCCAATTAAGACATTCACATGCATGTACCTATACATGTAGAAATAACTTACTTAGCAGTGTTAGCAATGTTCTCCTTCCAGCTGATGTCGAGATTCTTCTACCTCTGCTTTCAATGCTGCCTGCCTTGCCTTGTGCTGTTCTGCCTGCTCCCTGTGAGTTTACAAGTTCCATCTGAATAGGGCCTCAAAATTCACTTGGACCAGCTCACCATCTACGAGACAGCTCTCCCTTAAGTTTCAATCTATCAATTTCACTCCTTTGTACACGTCAACTTCTCTGTGGCATCTGCTGTACTTCGTCGGATAGTTTCTGCATTTCCACACTCGATTCATTCTGGCTTTTTCATCATCATAGCGATGGGCTGCCTTGGGTGCGATCATGACGTTCAGCTTCCAAAGTCTTGTTTTATGATTTCAGCCTGCATAGTATGAGTGTGAACAACTACATACGTAGTTAACATGTACATGTATTAAGTCTGCAATAATAGGTTCAGTGAAATCTATAGTTTCACCCAAGCACACAGGAAAATTTCACTAATTGTTCACCCAGTGAAAAGATTCAAATTACGTAAGAGTAGAGTTGGTTAAAGCTGTTATCAGGTTAAATCATGACTCTGCTACACTATAGCCAAGTTGCGGTGAGTTTTTGCTAACTTTGTGGACTTGCATTTTTCATAGTTGCTTTGACTAGTTTTCGCTAGTAGACTAGTTAGCCTCTTTCCCAGGCTACAATAAATATACCGTATTTTCGTGATCAGACGCTGCCCTCGATTAGCCACCTCCTTGAAATTGTAGCCGCACTTCTGGATGTACTGACCAAAATAGCCGCCGCCCTCGAATACTTAGCTTAGCCGTGGCTAGTACTTAAGTACAACATGTGAACAAGGCTCAAATCAGCAAAACTTTTGGCATTAATTAATCAGCTGCACACTTAACACATATAGCTGATACCACAAGCTCACCTTAATCTGTCTTTGCGACAGCTTTAGAAAATGGGATCAGAGCCTGACCTGTTGATCGTGCCTCAATCTCTGACTTAGATCTATTGATATCCTGCCGGTAAAAAGCCTAGCATTGTTCCTTGTGATGGCTCTTAGCGGTTGCAACTTGAGGCACAAAGGGCGCCTGTCAGCCTAGAAATTGTCTTTTCCATCCCAATGCCTGTGTTTTCATCCTATCCACCTCCAATTGCACATTACTGAGCTTAATTCCCAACTCCATGCACTCCTGCTGAGCTCGTTCATGACTCTGCTTTTCCTCAATGTAGTCACAATAAAGGGCCTGTCTCTCGTTTTCAGCATCAGAGAGTGCTCTCTGTAAAGCAGCAATCCCCTCCTCAGAATCAACTATCGTTTCAGCAACCACAGCCTCTTTATCGGCCTATGGAACCCAATCAGAAGGTGAGATTAGCAATAAAAGAAGCTCCTAAAACATCCACACATATACATACCCTTCAACCAAAGCATTCCTGGATTCCAATAAGCAATACATGGAGCTCAACTAGTCAGCTGGATACAGGGCCGGAGCCACGAAATTTTGACTGGTCAGGTTGAATATTTTGTATGAGAGGCTGCAAAGCAGCTGATAATCCGTGCGAAGCGCGGAAAATTTTTTGACTTCTCTTTTCAGCAGGCAGGAAGCGCTCTCATGGCCTCTCGTAGCTTCTTTTCGCCCTGAAACCAATCACATTGAAATCTGAAGAGCACTGTGTTCTTACGCTCGTCGTAATTGAGAGGTTCTTTGTATTGAAAAGCGCGCTGTTAACTAGTCTCGTGACCAGACCACTCGTATGATATAGTTTTCAGCCAGCGGGCGTGGCCGCTTTATTCGCGTACTGCATGAGTCGAGTTATAGCGCTGTGCTAGGAGAGAGAGACATGCAATTCGCAGTATTAAACGATACAGCGATGATCCCTCTATACTTCTATACAAAATAATTGTCTGAAAAGTGGTCAGGTTGAACCAACTTGACCGGCAGCGCCGTCCCTGGGATATGCTCTCTATATAGCTACGTATGAAACTACATAATGCCAATTGCAGCTGCTCAGTTCTAGCCTTCAGGCTAAATTCGTATAAAATAACATATGAGGGAGTATCCTTGCATTAACTCGCTTGATCAAAAAAGGATAATTATTAAATATTAAGGACAAAACTTACATATTAGTGAACCGTTCACTGAAAAAGACGTTTAGGACACCGCGCAGTGATTAGTGCAGTGGTTAGTGCAGTGAACTCTCGCATATTTTTGCACAATTATTATTAGGTCTGAATCCGGGCAAGTGCATGGTTTCTTTTTTTCCTGTACTGTTTCACTACCTTACAAAGGCTAATGCTTGACTTTTTTTGTTCACTCCTTAATTATTCATGATATCACAGATCTGCGAGAAATGCAGATGAAGGGTTAAACGTACTTTTAATAGATCTAATTCTGCCTCGAGTCGCTTGACATTGGCTTCCCATCCTTGAATCTCCAATTGCAGCTGCTCAGTTGTAGCCTTTTCAGTCTCCAGTTGAAGTTTGGCAGTACTCTGAAACGAGAAGCAACACACCAATTTATATGTACACTGACTTCAATGGGATACCTGCCTAATGCATTTCCCATGCTGTTTATAGCACTGGTATATGATTAGTGCACAACAAGGTGTATAAGCTGTTATCTACCACGAAAGCTAAGGAAACAGTGAGTGCGAAGCTTGAGTTACATCTGAGGCTTCTAAAGGAGATATAATGGGTCATACACCCTACCATCTACTATGCCTAAGGCATTCTGACAAGAGCTGCCAGAGCATCAAGAACTGCAGTGCAAGCTATAGTGGTAAACTGGTTAGCTAGCAAGCTTTCAAGACACAATATACTAGATACAAGTGGTAAGAAATTCCCCAGCAATTTAGCAAACATGAACAACAGCTACACGTACATGTAATAGCCACAGTAGCTACCCATTTAGCCTAGTACCATTTTGGTACAAAACGGTAGACTAGCAGCAAGTCCACATTTATAGACATGCATCCACAGACGGAGACTAGTAGGTTAACCTGCTATTCCACATCAATTTATGGCCAAAATAATGCCATATACATGTATGTAAAAAGTTAAGAAACATGTTGTCGACAGTAAGCTTGCTAGGAAGAAGAGTAGTGGAGCAGAGGGAGGTCTGGTGACGACTGCATGAGATTAAAGGCCGATTAAATCAAGTCTATGCATGCAGTGTACCCTATTCATGATCAAAACATCTCACACCAACCTTAACTCTTTTCAGTTCTTTATTACTTTCATTTTCAATTGTGGTCAAGTCTTGTTGTAGTTGCTGAACTTCTGTACGTGCAAAATCTCTCTCTTCCTATAGAGGAAAGTATTTAGCCATAAAGTAAGATAGTATCACGTATCACTTCACCATATTACCTTAACTTGTTTCAGCTCCTCTCTTGCTTGTTCAAGCTTGGCCACTGCCTCTCCATACTGTACCTCTTCAATGTTTCGCTTCTGACTCTAAGAAGAAAAAAGAGACAATCACCAGCAGTACTACACATGATAAGGCTGCACATTGGGTTAAAAGCTAAGGATGAGAAAAGGGAAGGAGGGAGGGGTCATTGTTTTGGCCTCATTTCCAGGCTCTCCCACGTATAAAAAAAGAAGAAGTAAAAGTGAGTTTTCTCTTTTTTTTTCACACATGGGGAGAGCCTGGGAATGAGGCTAGCATCACTTGTGGTCAGAAAAACAAGGAGAAGAAAAACAAGGCATGACACAAGAATTACTACCTCAGTTGTTTCCAGCTGCTGCTGAAGTCTAAGAACTGCTCGGCTCTGCTCCTTCGAGTGACCGTGCAGTAGATTCCGATCTCTAATGATACTCTCGACTGATTTCACCTGCTGCTCAAGATTGTGAATCTTTCTCTCCTTCTGTTCAAGGACCTCTTGCAGCTGAGCAACCTCAGTGACTGCAGCACCATCGCTACTTACCCGATTGAAGACGTTGCAAGGCAGCTGGATCCATATCGAAGAGACGGATATTTCTCTTCTCTTAACTGCTTGATATCTTCATCCCTGGATTGCAATTTTTCTTCAAGATCTTTTATCTTTGTTTGGAGCAATTGTACGTGTACTTGTCTTCTTGAGGGTTCCATGCCGGGCCTGCAAGGGTGTACAACATTATCACTGCCTTGGTCAAGCCCTTCCACTACAGTGTGATGCTGTTTTTGCATCTCCTCTGCTTCGATACGACTTTGCCGAGCCTCTTTTTGAGCTAATTCTGTTCTCAGCAATATAATGTCTCGTTGCGAGGCTTCTAACTCAGTTTTCAGTTGTGCACACTCATCTCTGAGAGGCTTCAACTGTTTGCTTTCACTCTGTAACTGCACCACTTGAAATTGACCTTGCTGAGCTTTTCTAAGTTCTTCTTTTAGCTTGGTAATTTCAGTTTCAAAGGGTCGTAGCCTGTCAATTTCATCTTCTAATGCTTGCACTTGCTCATCTGCTGTACCGCCCCGAAAGTCATGATGAAGTCTTCGGATTTGATCATCTTTAGACTTAATCTCTTCTTCCTTTTCACTCAGTTGACTCCCAGCTTGAAAAACTTGCTGTTCAAACTCATCGATGCGACCTTCCAACTCTTTCAGCCTTGCTACTTCCCGTTTTTGCTTCTTCAATTCCGCTTCGTACTCTGTGACTTGCGCAGTTAGCTTCACAACCTGCTCAAAGTATTCATCAAATTCCTCCTCGGATTTCTGGTTTAAGGCAGACACTTTGCCACCTTTTATCAAGGCATCTATCTGCCTATCCCTCTCTTCGACCTTTCTACTTTGATCATCAACCTTTCCGCTTAAATCTTTGACTCTTTCACTTAGACTTTTTATCTGTGCTTCTAGATCTTCAATATGCTGTTCTCTTTTCGCAACAGCTTCACTGAGTTTCTTGACTTCATTTGTCTTGTCTTGCAACTCTTGCTCCTTGTCGGCCTGTAGCCGCTGGTAGCTATTTATAGTCTTTTGCAGACGTTCTACCTTGACTGAATCGGGAAGATTTACTGCTGCATCCTACGAAGAAAAATGTACATAAAAGTATACGTAAGTATATATTTCATAAAACCGTTTAGAAATACAAAGCTCAATGAAGATGAAGCTAATTAACCCCCCCCCCCCATTAGAGGTCCTAAGGACGGACGATAGCCAACATCCCAATGACACCCTAAAGAGAAGTTAATTAAACTCAATGAGAGCCTTAGGCAATGCAGCTACTCCCTGAGGACGAAGCTAATTATTAAACCCCCAATGAACTAATAAAATGGTTCTGGTGACAATACCAATTAACCCACATGAAAGTCCCTGAGAATTAACACCCATGAGAGGTCCTTAGGACAAAGGAGAGCTCTCTCAGTGGGTATGGCAAGTGTCTCACGTTTGTTACAATACTGTTCACAGGCAACTTGAATGCACGCATGAGTCCCACGTGAGTACTTGAACATATGCATGTACACACGTGCACTTCAACACATGCACACATAACACTTACAATGCATATGCAAGCGCTGTACTCTCGCATGCACGCAGTAATTTAGTGACTCACATTGTACACGTGAGTGTGCCAATCGCACAAGCGAGTATCGTTCGTAAGATGCACGTGTGTCACTTGCATGTACACATAGTTGCTTGTAAGCAGTAGCAGTTAGTCAACCTCTTTCTCATGGGATATTATTTAGCTTTGTCCTCGGACATACATGTAGTTGTTGTGAGAGTTAATTAACTATTTGAATGACCATCAGTCTAATTAATACCCATCAAGGGGTTAACAGACATTAACAGTTTCACCAATTAAAATGTCTTCACGTGACCCGAGAGTCTCAAGGAAAAACATAATTCTCACATGACTACGTTAGCAACAACTAATTAATAATTACATACCGACTCCACCCCTAGATGGTTAAACGACGCTTATCTGTGTAGCTACTATAGTAGCATCCTTCTTGTCGACTTAAGCCTCTGCTTTTCAGTATCAAATTTAGACAGCAGGCTGCGTACAGCGAAACTGATGAAGTTAAGTAACTATTAATAATTGAATTTCCCAAAATTTCTCGTTGCTATGCGTATCTCACGTTCGGATATTTTGGTGAAACTGTTAAGAACAAGTTGTACTTGTATAACTCACTGCTTGATGCTCTCCTGGAGGTGGATATGTCTGGCCCTGCCTTTGAGGAAGATAACAGGTAGATGCTTCCAGAGATAGTGCTGCACCAGGTAATGACAGCTGTTTCATTTCAGACGTACTTTGCACCTCTTGGAATGAGTTCCCATGCACTGAACCTTGCAAAGATATTTGAGGAGAGCCCTCCGACGTCCGGTAAGGCAGTGACACAGGCTGTTCCTCCTCCGCTTCTCTGAAGCAGCCAGTATAGTCGAAGAGTGTCGAGCTCATCTTGTTGGTGGCTGGTAGCACAGCAAAAAGGAAGCTCTGAGGTTTTTGGGCTCCTAGCAACGCTGGGCTGCCCATGGCTTGCATCACGTGAAGAAGTTCGTTGGGTGAAAGTTCACGGGTGAGCTTCCCTTCAGGAATGATGTTCTCTGGGTCCACAAAGTGGGATATCTCCCTGGCTAGGTCAATGACATTGGAGGGTAGGTCATCCATGTGAGCCTGAAAGGGACCAACAATAATGGCTGTGACAGGAATTACGAAAAGGGACCACATCCAGCATTTGCAAATGTGTACACTTCAAAGACACATACCTCTGTAACGCTATACACAGTCAAATTGAAATCTGGGTGGGGTTTACAGGACGGATTACTGTACTACTGGTAATACACTGGTAATGAAGCTTTCTGCTAAACCACAATGAGGACATGGGGCGGAGTTGATTTTAGTATTCTTAATTTAGTATTGTGAGCTATGTTATGACTCCGCCCACAGATGTGCAGTATCGAAACATGTGACGTCTATAGACAGCAACTAAGTTTGAACATTATGCACATACATGACCTCTGTATATTTGCCCCTTGCCAAACCTTTCAGTAACTAGGAGTCTTTCACTAATGCTTTGCTGGGAAATGGCCAGTTTTAGGCAGACAATGCTCGCTCAAATTCATATATGGAATGGCTTTCCCTACCTGTACTTGTGTAAACAATAGTGCAGGTGCATTTCCAAATAAGGTAGGGTCCACCTCAACTATGCTGTACATAAATTTTTGTTATGATGTGTTATGATGTCATGTCTTTTGCTTGTGCATGCAAGTACATGTGAATGCCTACCAGTGACAATATGAATTCCTTGGTTCTTAAGTACATATACCGTATTTGCTGCTTATTATGTGCTGCCAACCAATACCTGTTCACCAGCCACATTATATAAAGTTGCAGATAGAAATTCGATGTTTTGCAGCTTTGTAATTAAGAGATAATTGCTGACACAGCAGTTCCTGCACCAGCAAGAGACTGCAGGTGTGCACTAATTAGAATGAAAATGAATGTTGGAAGTTAATAAAAGTTTGCAGGCTCAATACAGGCCAAGGTACGTCAAGCTAGGTTAATTTTGTGTTGCCTAGACGGCGAAAGAGTAGCGATCATAGTTCTGTCTGGTTTCATTCATTTCCGAAAAGAGATTACATCCAGCATTTTTCAATGTCCAAACTATACTAGGGTACATATAAGTCTAGGTACTGTGTACAAGACTGTTAATGGAAGAGACTTGCAATTATATGCTAATTAAAGCACACCATAATGGAGCTGTTGCCCCTAGCAACCCCTGCAATTTTTAAATCAACGTCGTAGTTCACACATGTACACCTGGAAACTACATGAGGTTCGTTCTTTCCACGCATACTTGATGGAGGTTGACTCCTGGGGGTAACTATAAGCATAGGCAATGCACTGGGGGAGCGGAGGACAGATACCACCCCCCCACTCCCCATGTTAAAATTGGCTGGGCATATACTATAATTAATTGGGTGGTCAGGTGTTATCGTGCTTTGAAACAAGAAGACAGGCGAGTTTAATAAAGTGTCAAATAGTGATGTGAAGAACAACGCAGCTAGCAGCTGAAGATGGTGATGTTGATCGTGCAAGGCAAAGGGGCGGAGTTTCAGCTTGCTATGCTGCGTACTAGTGAAGGATATTCAGTCATGTAAGAACTTATTTCCAAACCATACCAGCTTTCCTTTGTAGTTGCAGTCCACTAGGATCATGAGCTCATGCGTCCACTCTATATTAATTGCCTTATTGCCTTATGAATATTCAATTAGGCAACCAAAGCTGTTCTTCCCAATCTCCAAGTGGTTCTACAGCTATGAGGATAACATGTATGGGGATTAACACTAACTTTCAGCGCTGCTTATTTTGATAGCTTGGGGATTTATGGAATACTATATATTGCTCATAAGTTGCAACATTTCTACCTTGGTGTGCTCTAATTAGATATAATGCAGGCCTGCCTTTTATCAGTACCGTCAAGGAATTGTATGAATGCTGCTGAGTCCAGATTACTTACATACAGCATATGGCTCACCTCTTGTGATTGCACAGCTCTTCTTGGAACCTGTAGCAAAGTAGATCAGAACATGAAATTAAACCAATTATCATCCAAGACAAATATGGACATCTGAGTTATCAATCCCATCAGTTGCATGCGGGTTTTTCAGTGGTGGGGTCATTGAAGCATACTGTACGTACGTAAGTACAGTACATTGGAACCAGAGGCCCTCTCAAAAATGGGCAAGGTGGCCATAGTGCAATTGCAAAATGAAACCAGAGAGATTAACCTAACCCTCCCCCCGAAACATGCAGTAGCTCTGCCGCCCCTGAGTTTAATATCTCCATGCTGTACATACTGTATTGGGAGGCACTGGTGCACCTGGGCGAGAAGGATAGTCTCCTTAGAAAATAACTGCTTCCCCATGGGAATCTTAACCCTTCCACAACTGATAGTAGTTGGTATTGGCATGCCTCCCCAAAACATTTACAATTCTGCTGTTGTCCCTTTCTCCCCCCCCCTTAGAAAATGAAACACTGTATATATTCACATACCTTATCGGGAGGTTCAAAAGATGGCATGAACTGGGCAGACTCAAGCTCGTGGATTTTGAGATCCTTATTGACTAGTTCCTGAGCATGACGACCTTCCAGCTCGGCTACTCTAGCCTCAGACTCCCTGTCCCTTTGCTGCATGGCTGCCTGGAATTCCATCTCTTTTCGCTGTAGTAATTCTGCCTTGGAATTATCTGCAGCCGTTTGGATTTCCTGCTGAAGCTCCGCCCTAGCTCTTTCTATGGCTTCCTGGTGCTTCTTTGCCTGCTCCCTTTCGACTTTTCTCTCTATTCGAGCTTTCTGCATTTCAAGAGTGTTTTCCTGCGTCTTGTGCATCTCATCGATGGCTTTTTGAAACTGTTTGTTTTTCTCTTTCAACTCTTCTCTGTGTTGTTTTTCCATTTCTTGAATTCTCATTTGCAGCTCTCGTTCCTTCTTGCTTTCATCCAATACTTCCTCGTGCCGTCTTTTCCCCTCTGCTTCCAGTTGTCGTATTTTCACCTCTTTCCCCTTGAGCTCTTCGGCAAGTTGGGTTTGAGCTGCCTCCAGTTCCGCTATTTTCCCCTGAGATTCTCCTCCCTTCTGTTGTAGTACCTCTCGATCTTTTCTCCTTTCATCCAGTACTTCCCTCTCTCGACTGTGCCTCTCAGCTTCCAGCTGATGTATCCTTGCATCTTTTGCCTTCAACTCGTGGGAATGTTGGACTTGAGCTGCTTCTAAATCAGCGATCTTTTCTCGTTTCTTCTGCTGTAGTGCTTCTTGTAGCTCTTGTTTTTGCTGCTGAGCTTTCTCTAGTTCTGTTTGGTGATCTTTCTTCATTTCCTCAATTAAAAGTTGCTGTTGTTCATTTTTCTGCTTCATTTCCCACGCATGTTTATCCTTTAACTGCACTTCAAGTTCTTTGGAATGCTGCTCACTTTGCTCCAAATTCTGCTTGGTTGCTTGACAGCTTTCCATTTCCAGTGCCAACAGTTCAGTTTGCCGTTTCAATTCTTCTTTTACTTTTTGTAGCTCACTCTCAAGACTTCGAACAGCTTTTCGTTCTGATGCCTTCACATCACGCTCTTTCTTCGAAATGAGAGATGTAAGGTTCTTTACTGATTCACCATGCCGCCGCTCCATTGTTGCAAGCTGGTCGTCCTTCTCTTTCAATTGTTTTCTCAAGCTTTGAAGCTCATCATCTTGAGTGTGCTTTCTCTCTTCCACCTGCTTCTGAAGTGCAAGCTCTTGTGCTCGCTTCAAATCAAGCTGTTCACTCATTTCCTTTAATTGTTTTCTCAACTTCTGAAGGTCACCTTCTTGGTTTTGATTCAGCTGAAGGGTCTCTGTTTGCTCTTTTAGCTTCTCTTTCAGCTGCTGAAGCTCACCTTCTTGTTGCACTACAACCTTGGCCTGTGTCGCTGCCGATGCTCTCTCTTGTTCTTTCTTCTGTAATTGAGTTTTAAGGCTTTCGATTTCATTCGCTTTCTGCTGTGAATTTTCTTGACTTGCCTTCTGATGCTGGCTTAGAGCAGCTTGGTATTCCCGCACTTTAGCTTGCATCCTTTCTGTACACTCAGTATCTTTCTCCTTTAATTTGCTCAAAAACTGCTCTTCCCTCTCCTGCCACTCATCATCCTTTCGCAGAAGGACACCTCTAAGTTCCTGCTCTTTCTGCTGCAACTCCAATTCAAGCCTTCGTCGAGCCTCTTCTTCAGTACGTTTCACATTTTGGAGAGTAGCTGCCAACTGTCTTATCTTTTCACTTTCAGCTAATCTCGCCTCGTCACTGCTAATCCTCTGCTGAGGTTCATGTACTGATGCTGTTGCCTCGGAAACCTAAGAGTGAAAAAATGCAAATGGAGTTCAATGTAGACTGCTGAATTAGAGTTCAAACATAGATTGAGGAATTGGAGGGTCCCGGAGTGAAGAATGCTGCACCTATACCAAATTAGACCTCTCTTGTACAATGAATGCAATATAGTCGCGAGAGCCTGGGGACGAGGCTAGGCTGTTTCCTCTTGTACAGTTAAAGTGGTGGGTAGGAACCTCTTATAATAAGCTCCGCCCCCAAGTTATGACAAGACACAGTTAGTCAAAATTGACCATGTATGTACATGTACATGTACATGTAGTCTGGATTAGAAGTCCCACATCATACATGTACATGTACAGGTACATGTACGTAGTTCAGCTCTTGCTGTCAAAGTGATATAAATTGTGCATGTGGTGCACATGGCAGGGATTTCCCCACAATGCCATTCATTTGCAGCAGTTACAACCATGCACAATCACAATTGCCAATGAATATATTACAGGTCAATATTCACCAACTTGTATAGTCTTCCCTACACATGTAGATGTGGCTAGCCTCATTCCCAGGCTCCACTCCCCAGCTTTTCTCACACAGTGCGAAAAAAGCTGGGGAGTGGAGCCTGGGAACGAGGCTAGATGTGGCAGTAAAGAAGCAAGCACACTTCCCTTAATTCTGGTTGTTGGGGTATGGGTACTCTGGTGCCATACATGTACATGTACGTAGAAATCAAATTCTGTCCGTCACATAGCTTCAAAACTAGAGTTATATATCAGCCTCGTACCCTAGGAGTCAGGCAATGGTTTTATCTCACAGCCAAGGGGGAAGTGTGCTTGCTTCTTTACCACAACTACATGTTTAACGTTATAAAATCTTGGTATGGATGGCCTGGGTACAAGGTTATATACGCCTATATACACCTGTGCATAAACACAGAAGACATCTTAAAGTCCACCTATCTAACATTTATCATTCCTATCCGCCTCCTTGCTCCCACCATACCCTCCATAATTAGTTAGCATGTGTACATTGTCAATTTTGTTTATTTTGTGCAGTTGCAGATTCTGTATGTAAGACCTCAATTATGCTTCACTCTTATAACTCTGAACTGCTAAGCAGTTCGGGAAATGTGGGAGTGAATGGTTTGGGGGGTTAAGGCCAAATGTTGCTGTAATTTAACTCACCATTTCGCCACGATGTCCTGCCTCATGCTCTGATTTCACCGCTAGTTCTCGGAGAGGAAGGTCAGCTGTAGCCCCAGGGATGGCAGCGCTTCGTGGTACTAATGTGCTACTGGTAAGCATGTCTTCACTATAAGATGAGCTCTCATCCTGAAGGGATTTTGGATCTGATTTTTTTCCTTTGGATTTTTTGCTCTCCTCCTCATTTCTCTTTTTTTCTTTTTTAAGCCTTTCTGCTTCCTTCTTGTCAGCCTTTCTCTTTTCTTCCGCTCTTCTTTCAGTCTCCTTTTTATCTGCCTTTTTCTTTTTATCAGCTAGTTTCTTCATCTCAGTCTTACTCAAGGAGGTCTCCGAAGCACTATCAGTACTGTCTGGCGACAGTAGCTCTTGACTTGTTAACAGTGGTGGTGGGGACCCTGGTGAAGCCATGAAGGTACCACTAGCTTGGGAACCTGGGGACGACATACCAGTACCACCGGCTGCAAACTGAGGTGTGGTACCGCCATGAGCACCACCAGCCGTAGCAGAACTACCGGATTCATCAAACCTTGTTTCTGCTTGAGGCTGTGGTTTCACCTTTGATCCCTTCCCCTTAATCGATAGCCTGGGTAGTCTACTCATACTGGCTGGTGTTCGGCTACACTGTACGATCAGCGTAGCTAAACTACTAGAAAATTATACAGTGACTGATCTACGGCCTAACAATGTTGCTACCAAGGTAATTCACTCATCGTAGGTTGTCTATTGGCCGTGAGTCAGCAGCACTTCCATGGCAAGTCTTGATGGGTGGACAGAGCTGCAAGCGAAGGGGAACTCCCCAATGATAGCTCCATAGTCTACGGAGGGTATCCTAGAATGGCGTCATCCAATGAATATTATCCAATTACGTCATAATCAGCTCGCCGTTATATTGCAACCACATACTCTCCTATGCAGCTACATAGGGATCGGTTTTGGGTAGGTCCATTTTTGCCATGACAGTCCTACCCCCTGCTGGGGGTCAGCCAAGAAGGGAGCAGCTGGCTGTACTATGAATGGCTATAGCTAGATAGCAGCCAGATCAGAAGGAGGATACGATGATAATGCATATGGTTAAAAGGAGCTGATGCACACAAGACTGTGTATATAGGCTGCTCTAGTCCACCTATATGTTCAAAGACTCACACTCCTATATAAGGAATTTGTCTCGCCCACGAGACTATATAAGCTTGTACGATACAAAAGAGACAGTCAATCAAATACTGATTCATGTTGCAATTTTGACCAAAAAAAAAATGAAACTAAGTGTGCATGATCATAGCTATATGAGAGTTAAAATGTACAAGAAAATCATACATGTAAGAGAAAAGTTAGGGGTAGTATTTGCTGTAATGGATACAAAAGCATGGCAAGTGATACAGGCACACATAATACGCCACTACATAAAAATATCTGAAAAATTAAATGGCAGATAAACTAATGGGTATACATGTCTTGATACCTCCAATATACTAGGATGGCAATCCTTGCAAAATTTCCTATAGGGTGGAAGTGAATACAATGCCATCAGTCTAACAAATGGTCAATATCACAGAAGTCTACTCGAAAACCGTGAAACCGTATGATTCATTCTTTATGCAGACTTAAATTTTGACCTTGGCTTGTACCCAGACTTCCCAACCAGATTTTATCTCGCAGATTTTGAGCTGCTATACACTGCAAAAAATGTGTAGTTGTTTTGACTAGCGTAAGTGACCAATTATCGCACAGATTTTGTACCTGGATCCATAACTTTCAAATTTTCAATTGGGGTACGAGACTACACCTCCTCAGTTTCCATAAGATACAATGGGTCATATCTCCCAGCTGCTACAAAATGTTTCATCTTATTTCGAGGAGAGTTCAAACTTACCTGTGCTATCCTCTGGCGAATTTTCACCTCCATCCCAGCTTTTTCTTGCAGCAGCTTCTGTGTTTCACATTCCTGTAAATTAAAAGGAAATCGCTTAATAAATACAGGACCAATACATGTCGCTGTAAATTAATCGATGTCACAGTGGGCTTAGTAGCTATAGCATGATCCATGCTACCTTTTTAAAGTTAACAGTTCAGGTTTAGCAATGGGAAAAAGTATACAGAGCTAGTCTGCTTGCAGCTCTTTCCCAGAAAATCTGCCCACTAACTTGCCAAGAATATGATAGCAATCCCACATATGGTTGTGCTAGCTGGTAGCTATGCAACAACACTACAGCAGAGAACCCAAAACAGCACTAAGTCTTGCCAATGCAATCTAGCTAGATAGTGGCTATCACCACAAAAGGGGACAGGCATGGGTTTAGTCTAAATAACTAGCCTTCTTTAGTATCTCTTTCACTACTAAAGCTGAACTAAAAGTACATTGCTCAGATACAAATGCAGAGTCATTATATAGTCTCACCAAATGCTCAAGCTGTTTCTGCATCTTAAGGACATCTTGAAATTTCCTTGGAAATTTCTGACTAAGCTGCTTCAGATCTTCATTAATCTTTGCAGTGGTGGGCCTCTTCTTTGGAAGGTCCTGGAGACACTGGAGGATGAGGGGGCAGAGGCAGTGGTCTCCCATCTTTTGGATCCAAATAATCCGCTTCTGGATTTGCATCTCGTGGTTTTGAACCGCTTCGACCGTAATGCTGTTGTCATCCACTTTTGGAAATTTTTGGGTAGCTACGTACAAAGTGACGGCGCCAAAAGAGAAATTATCGAGCTTGGTGTCATAGGATGGTTCTGGGTTCACTGCTTCGGGAGGCATATATGCATATGCACCAGGAGCTTCGGTTTGCTTCTGGGCATCGAGGTATTTGGACACACCAAGATCAGCAATTTTTGCTGTCATGCTTGCCGAGAGAAGAATGTTAGCAGCAGACAAATCACGATGTATGATGGGAGGCATCTGTGAGTGAAGATGTAGCAGGCCGTATGATGCATCGAGGAGGATAGAGAGCTTGAGTGGCAGGGGGATGTCATGATACGTCTCGAGACAATCCTCCAAGTCCATGTGAAGGCATTCCATGATGAGCGTCAGATCGGAGGGATCTCGACCATAGTGGACTCCCATGAACTGAACAATGTTGGGATGACGAAGTCGACTGAGAAGAACACATTCTCTCCGAAATTTATCCAAAAGGGACTGATTTTGCCTCCCAACAGCTTCCTCTCCCCCACGACCCACTAGGATGTCATGTAGTCGCTTGGCTATGCAGGGAATTCCATTCACTTCGATGACATGGACTGTACCAAATGAACCTCGCCCCTTGGCTTCCATTGATTTAGGCACTTTGGAGGGCTGAACGACAAATGGTGCTAGTTCGTCTTTCTGTAGATGTAGAAGTATAAATAGTGAGATACACTGCAACATGTAAAAGATTTAAGGGGGGTGTAATGTAATACTGTAGACCAGGAATATTTCACATAATAAAATTATTTGCGTGAAAATCTGTCTCAAAGTAAAATTTTATAGTCTGGGCCATCCAAAATAAATTATCACAAACCACAGGATTTGAATACGATTGGAGAAGCTTTGTGTGTTCATGGCTACATACGTATCATGTGTCGTATGCGAAAGAGCTAAGGACGGATATGCTCTGGTGGTACTGTAACTAGCTACATGCTACAGAACCAACAAACTGCAAAAGTGACAATAATACGTGAGCAAGAAAACATACGGCATACCAGAAGGTATATTCTCAAATTGGAACTTTAGACATGGTTCAAGCTTAGCCCTTGGTCTATATAGCTTCCTCATGGTTCCTCTGGTAGATCTAGACTGTGATATGTCCTCTTCCTAATAGCTTTTATGCTATATAAACCCTTCGAACAATTGCTTTGCTAGTATAACATTGCAATGAGTCTCTTACCTCCGTTTTTACGGCTTGGAGCTCATTCCATAGGTCCTCTTTTTCTTTTCTAATTGCAATGTTGTTTCTGAGTAGGTCTGCATTTTCATTCCCCAGATTACTTATCTTTTTCACGTTATCAATGAATTGCTTGTTGTCTTCCTCTAGCTTATGATTTTCTGCGAAAAGCTTCTGGTTCTTCTGGTGGAGAACTCTGCAGTCATCCCTCATTGACTCCCACTGCAAGCGAGCTGACTCCTCCTGCTGTTTCAACTCTCCCATTTTGGCCTACAATGTAAATGTTCAAAAATCATAAATATAAAAGCTTTTGCTACATGCTGTTCATTAGAAAAGGGGGAAGGGAATTGGATTCTTATACCATTATTGGCATAGTAGCTAGTAACAGATATGTAACTAGCTACATGTAGTTATACCTCACACTGTTGAAGATTAGATGCCAATTCCCCATTTCTCTTCTTTAGAGCTGTCAAGCTTTGCTCCATGAATCCCCTGTCTCTGCTGACTGCTTGATATTCCTTTATCAGTTTGCCATACTGGTCCTAAAACAAGAGTGTATGTGATTCCATTTAAAGCACACATATGCATATACTAAAAAGATATTGATACCTCTAGAGAGTGGAGTGACTCCATCAAAGAGTACTGTACATAATTCCATTTAAAGCACACATGAGTATAATATTACCTAAGAGATCTATTTTAGATACCTCTAGACAGTGGAGGCACTCCATCAAAGACTCTTCACGTTGTGCACGCTCTGTTTCTCCAATCTATGTAACAAGGACAGAAATGCATAAGTACTTCAAATAGTAGCTATAGCTACAGCTACCCAGGAAACCACTAACCTTGGCAGCATCAACATGTGATCGAAGCTGCATCATCTGCTTACTTTGCTTCTTAGAATGCTCTTGCAAAACACCAAATTCAGTCGCTGTCTTTTGGCTGGATTCTTGTTGCTTTCGTAACTGCCTTATTTCAGATTCTTTTTCTTGCAATGCTTCCTTCAGCTTCTGAGTTTCATCTGTGACTGGCCCAGAATGCAACTTCCTCTCTGCAGCAACAAGCTTTTCCTTGAGCTGTGCACTCTCTTCGCGATACTGGTTTTCGTGTCGTTTTGTAATCTGAAGTTGGTTTTGCAGATCACCATTATCTTGTTGGAGGGTCTTGCATTGCAGTCGCAGTGTGTGTACATCTGCTTCACCATGATGGGGAGGCTGTGGCTGGACTCCACGCTGCAGCTGCTCTATACGCTGCTGTAGTTTTCTCTTTTCTGCTTCGTGATTGCTTGCTTCCATCGCTAGTCGAGTAAGCTGCTCTTCCAGCCCTCCAGCAAGATCCAATCTCCTTTTAAGTTGAGTAATTTCCTGAACTAGTTTAATAATCTGCTGCTGTTTAGCTTCGTTATCATGTTGCAGCTGCGAAGGAAAACCATATCTGTAATTGGTGGGTAGTTTATTCCACAGAAAAATAGTAGGCTCCAGCTAGTAGCTATATCGATATGTTAGGTATCCATGAGCAATAGTGTATACTCCCTCCAATGACATGAGGGGTAGTCCCATGCACCAGCCGTATTTTTTTTCGAGAGAAGAGTGAAAAAATACGTCTGGTAGGTTACGCCACTTTCCGTTACAGAAAGGAATGCAATTATGTTGCGAACCACGCCCAAGTCACGAGTCATATCATGAAACCTACGTAGTCTCGACATTACATATGAGACTGCATTGTTTGCTTGCAGCGGTTAGACAAGCCAAACGACAGAGGGAGACTTCATAGCGCTTCAACAAGACGTGTTCCTACAGTGTTGGAGGAAGTAGTTAGTAGCTGGAGTGTTTCCAAGTGACATAGGCAAACGCACAAAAATGTCTTTCTCTTCCAGGAAGTGCTTGACCACGAGCGCCTGGTTACACCTCAACTCTGCGTATTCAAGCTGTTTCGTCGCTTCAGCAACCGTTTTGCTCAAACGCTGTTTCGAGTAGCTCTTTTCACACCTCGACATTAAGTCACGTTCTATTTTGTGCTGTCACATGACTGCCACTTTTTCATTGGTTCTGCCATGTACATGTACGGAATTTGGCATAACCTACCAGACGTATTTTTTCACTCTTCCCTCGTACAAAAAAAGTACGGCTGATGCACGAGACTACACGAGGGGTAGGCTGTAATATGGATGGATGGGCACGTGCCTATATATACTCAGTGCGTGGGTGGATGAATGGTACTGCTACAGTATCTACATCCTAGTGCAGCCTTTGATCTATCCATACACCCTAGGGTGTATGGTTGCCTGGCAAGTAATGTTTCAGTGGTAGCGCTTGTCAAAACAAACAAGTAAACTGGCTAACCTTCAGATAGCATAGGGACTTGAAGTTGGGTCTCTGTAAAAGCTGGACTCTGGACTCTGGACTGGACTATGGACTGGACCATGGACTGGACCATGGACTGGACTATGGACTGGACTAGGTCTAGATTTTGCTTTAGTTGTGCCGCCAATAGTTGCTTACATGTTCTGAGATGTTATTAGTACCTCCAAGGAAATTGACTGCATCCTACCGTTGTGGCATCGAGGAGGCCGCGAAGCTGGAGGATATGACGTCATCCACAATTTCATTCCGCACGTGATAGAATTCTGAATATTTTGGTATACGCGTACGCGTACGTAAATTAAAGCAGCAGCGGCTATGGTTTCACGGTCTAGGATCACCTGTAGTGCTTGCTAAGAGTTTCTGTAAGTTGCCTAATCTTACTGTGCCATGTTTTCCAGTGTCCTTTGGTGGCTGAAAACGCTACAGACGCAGAAGCAGTATTGAAAGCCGTTCGATACTGGTAAGCGGGTACATGAAGGCTGATTCTAGCCTTTATCACTTTTCAGTGCTTTTCTATTATATATTCTTATCTGGAATCTTGCAGTGTTGACATACGTTATGCCTACTTGCTTATAGGTACGCTAGTAACAATAGCGGACCGACCGCTAGCGTTCTTACCTAGTGGATGCAGTCAATTTCCTTGAACCACCCCACTGGTACTAACGTTTCAGAGCTGCAAGCAGCTATTGGCAGCAGAACTAATCAAAATCTAGACCTAGTCCAGTCCATAGTCCAGTCCAGAGTCCAGCTTTTACAGAGACCCATTGAAGTTGGCTGTAGGCTCTGTAGCCATGCCATAGCTCTCAGTAACCATACCTACCAGAATTCTCAGCCTACTGTAGGCTTCAATACCTCTAGTACTGGCTGTATAGTGTACCAATGGTTCTGTAGCCATTGAATTATCAGGCTTCAATACCTTTAGTACTGGCTCTGTAGCCACAGACTGTTATGCCAATGGCTTGAATTCTCAGCCTACTGGAGGCTTTCGTGTACGTATTATACTCATTTTTAAGCTGGCATAATCAACACACCCCTACCTGTACCATGGGTTTCTAGTGTGTATGGGATTTTACCCTGAGTGTAGTTATATGTTAGTCTCGTACCCAGGCCACACCCCCCTCGAAAGAGTGGCCTAGTATTGACTGTTTAAATTACCATGTTTTTATGGTAAGCGTAAAATATACCCGTACATTGCTACGTATACGAACCGTGTATTATTCGTTTCACGCAAGTGAAAAGTGAAGACAGCAACCTTTGAGCCCGGTACTACAGGGCCGTCGGAAGCGGGGCGGCAGGGGCGGCCTGGGCCGCCCCACTTTTCGTGACAATTTTTTTTGCTCTAAGGCCTTTGAACTTCGAACTCGCGTATTTCTGTCCGAGTCAGCTTCATCTGGCGGTGGTAGCCAACTACCAGCGCCGGCAACTGGTGACAAGGTGCACCAATCCTTTTCCTTTCACTTTCCCCAGCGTGAGTTTGGAAGTGGTAAAGTGCTCGTTTCAGCGGCAGTCGTTCGATAAAGCTGCGAGGGGAGGACTGGGCATGAGGCTATGGTTGACGGTCATGGATCTTGATCTCTGGCTGCATGCTCGATCTCTGCCGGTATTGAGAGAGACAGTATAGAATGTCATGATGTCAGTGCATGACCTTCAATGTAGCGAGACGCTACGAAAGCAATTTCTTGGCAGCTGAGCTGAATAATCGGAAAAAATTTCCGCGCTTCGTGCGGAAACACTATCGGCCGCTGCACGGCCTCTGAATACCACGCCCGATGGCCACTCCACCTCTGGGGAGCTTCCGACGGCCCTGTACTGATTTTTTTGCGAGGTAGATGCCTAGAAAGCGATTGTCAGTTTGAGTCTTCGATCCCGTTTGCCTTTGAAAGACTTAGAATGCCTGATCTGGAATTGAAAATCGAGCCACTGTCAGGAGAGAGGTGCTTCCGACTTTTGATGGTAATACAGCTACCACAGTGTTAGCGGATAGAAAATGACGGGTTCTTTTACTATTCCTGACTAATTATAAAGCCATTTCGGTTGTAGAAATCAGAACCTAGTTCCTATACTCGTATACTACCTCCGTACTACTCATTGCCATGTGACTGAACTCGTTTACGAATACGTTTACTGGGCGTTTTCCGTAAATTATTGTGCATGCGTGAACCAGGCCACTCTTTCGTGGACTGGCAACGAGACTAAGTTATATGTATACCCAAAGGCGAAGCCCAAGGGAATACATGTAGCTAGCTATCCACTGAAATTACCTACCCCGCTCACTGCTTTTTTTATTATCTTAGACTAGCTTTGGTTGCTACGTAGCTTTCAGCTTCAACTATTAACACTATATCAGATATTGCTCCTTTTTGTCTAGTACAGATATTATTAAAAGCTGGGTTTTTGTAATACCTCTACCTTACGACAGTGACAATAAAGAGGAGCAATTATTAAATGATGCTCAACGAAAAGGCTCAAGGGGGTCTGCCTACATAGTATGCAAAAGTAATGTACATCCTCACCTTCCCAACTTTCCAGTCTGGATCCATTGATCTACTACTGAGGTACTTAGCGGGGTCGGGCCCCGCCCTTCTCTTGCTACCCTGAGTCCAGTCGTCAGCCATCTTCACTGTCAACGAGTTATTGTTGGCTTTGGCGATTCCTGCCAACGGTGTAAAAGCATTTAAGAGCAAGCTAGCGTGCACTGTATGGCAGCCCGAAATCGGTCTTGAAAATAATATGAGTACTGCTATAATTCTCGGCGTTCCTGACTAGTCTCGTGATCAGACCTAGCTAGGCCATAGGCTCGCCCCGCCCCCCAGCCCCTCGTTTTTTTTTGGGTTGGCTCGCGAGACTAATATTATAAATTTATCCGAGGAACTTGGATTCATATCAATAACATAATTATGAGACAAAAGATCACTACTGGTGCATGTCATGTGAAGAAAGTCTAAAGAATAAAAATTACCACAACATGAGTTCAGCCAGGCTATATTATAACTAAAACTCCCTATACTTCAGTTCCATCAGATCCACTACAAATTCCTACATGATGTTTATACTTCTGAATTTCACCCATTCTAAACTGCTTGTTGCAATAAGCACACACAAGGTTCGGGTCGTAGGGTACATGCTGCATGGTGGCTTGATGGGTGCGTTGATCGGAAACTTCAGAGACTACCTCGTGAATGTCGGTATGGATATGTTGCATTAGTGGGTCATCTTTTGCTACATACATTTGCTGTCCCTGGGGAGCTGAACCAGAACCAGATCTCTGTCGCTGATAATCGGAAGGCTGGGGTTGGAAGTGACGCTGTTGGGCCACATTCAGAGGAGGGATGGTCGTGTTAGAATCAGTGGCTGGGTATGCAGAATGGAACTGCCCTCCAGGTAAATTATGTTTTGCAGTCATTTGCGGATCGGTAAAGGTTTTAGCTCCTGGCTGCTGCACTGGTAGGTTGCCAGCTCCACTACTTGGTGGCCAGTTGTGGTAAGGGTGGGAAGTGGGAGAGATTGCTGGCTTTCGATCAGAATACGGAGCTACTTCAGAACTCCTAGATACAGGGGGTTGAGAATCAGGTTGTGGAATCCTGGCTCGGGGTGGCTGTTGGTGCATTGCTTCCGGCAATGAAGATGGCCCAGATCGCAGGCTAGTAAGCCCACCAGCTCCCGCTGTGTGCTCTTCAGTGCGTGGCTGGCGCTGGTGCTGGAATCCTTGCTGTAGCTGCTGTCTGATTCGTTGCTGGTCTTGGTCATATCCCGCAACTGGAGGTGGGTGGGGCTGCTGCAGAACCTAGGCTCCCTATGGAGAATGCAACAACAATTTTTAGTCAAGTTAAGAATATGAAATGCTAGGCAGCCACATCATGAAAGAAATCCCAATCTTTACCTCTCTGGAGGAAGAGAGGGGCAGGGTATAACGCTACCTTTAAAATATTCATAGTCTAAGTGGTATATGAGTTCATGTATACAGTTACTGGGTATAGACACTACAATAAGTGACCTTTAATGTTATCACTACAGCAGTGTTCTAGGTAAACATGCTAGCTATATTGATAATCAAGTAAGTTACCTACAACACAGCTACACATACCTGCTGAACTCCAAATCGATCACCAGTGGTACCACCAGTAGGAGATAAGGCAGGTGGCTGCTACAGAAAAGGGGACAAAACTTCCAATGGTTATCTAAAAGCACAGCCAGGAGACAGAGCAAACTAATAATACTATGACTCACGTACCTTCATGTCAGACTTTGTTCCTGGTGGGAAACCATGGGGAGGCATATGGGTTCGTTCGGCATGCTGTTGATTTATTAGACTCTTCAGGTCAGCAACCATTTTCTGAAGATTCTGGATTTCATCATAAAATACCTACAATATGAAAGGCATGAATTTTCACCACATGTATCTTTTAACGGAGTATCTGAGAAGAGACTCACTTCATTATCATGCTTGAGTTTATCATTCTCATTCTGTAGCTCTGCATTTATATTTTCGAGCTCAGCAACCCTGCTCTCCAAGCCAGGTTCGGGTAGAGCCACAGGAGAGGAGGCAGACGGTACTTTCTCTGTTGACTGTTTCTATTAGTGTGTTTTCTCTGCTTTACCTTTAAACTTCAAATTTGTGCGCTGCTTTTGTGACTCAGATACCTATGAAAAAACTTAAGGTAATACACTAGGATTATACCCTGTATGTATTTATTGCATGGTGTGTGGGCGGATGAAAGGCACCGCGTATGCCAATATTTGGCATATGGCACAGTTAACCGTGCCATATCTGGATATATGGCACAGGTCACGATATTGGCACAGTTCACAGATCACAAGGTCGTAGCAATCACAAGGTCGTAGCAAAATACTAAATCACAGCCACAAATTCAAGAAATACGGCTAAAAAAAGCAGCGGTAGACACAGCAAAACTTGAATGCACAGTAGACACAGCAAGTCGGGCAAATCATGCTGCAGCAGAGAGCGCTCACCTGACAGTCGCTTGTTGCTAGCATCCATGCTCTCTAGCACACAGGAACGCGAATGCAGTAAGCTTAGAAAGTCACTCACCGCCATACGAGCCGAGTTGCGTTTGTCAGCTGATCCCAACGCTTTCTGAAGCTAAGCGCTAGCTGTTCGCCGGGTTACTAGCCAGCATCGCTCCCACAAATCGAGAGAATCATCCATAGCTTGCAGTCCTTGTCAACAACAAAATGGTGCATTTGAATCTGCTTTTTATAAGCTTCTCTGACGTCACCGGAAATGACATGCAATAAAGTAGATAAACCATGGCAATGCGGGCTATATGCCAGATATTGGCATATAGCCCTTGTTGCCATGGTTTATCTAATATATGTACTTACTTGTGCCTTGAGTGAGTCCACTTGTTTCTTGTACTGCTTGACCTGGGATGTCTTAGCCTGTACCTCCTGCCGAGCTGCCAGAGCTTCCTCCAGTCCACTCCTCAGCTCTCCTTCCTTCCTCTTGTTTACAGCCTCCACCTCTGTGAGCCTCTCTTTGCATAGCTGTAGCTCACCCCGTGTTTTTTCAAGTTCGGTTGTAAACTCAGTACGGATATCATCCATCTGCGAATGCGCTTTGGCATGGTCCTCTCTTTCATGGTCAAAATCTTCTTTGTACAATTGGCACTGTAGAGTAAGCAATATGAATAATAAAGATATGACATTGCTGGTACAATTTTCCCACCCAGGACAGGTTAGTCTAATTTTATGGTGTTCGTTCTGTGGCCAATTCAAGTGGATCCAAGAAATATTGACAGTTTGCAACTGCCCCTCTTTAGTGCTGATACAGGGCAGCCACTTTTATCACTGATCATGCTCATGCAACAATGAAGCAGCCCATCCTAAATAAACTCTCCTACAAATTACAGTCTATCTACTTGACTACTTCACAAATCAACAAAATAAACTGCTGCCCTGCAGTTAAAGTAGGAATAACTAAGGAAAATAAGCCTAGAAGCTTATTTATAGCCATGCTTTTTCCAGTGAACTCTCCGTAAAACATCTGTTTATGGTTACATCACATAAGTAGCTCGACTTAACCATATAGAGCAGAGATATGGATACAATAAATTAAAAACTTAGGTGTGGCTGATAATTGGCACAAATTATGCACATGCATGCACAACATCAGAGGTTTTATTTGAAGTTCGACCGCACATTTTCTCACATACCTGAGAATGAATCTGTGGCACGGGCAAACAGACAAAATGAGCTGATCAAAGCAGTCGACCATGCCGCCTAAGTGGCACCGTCCACATGTGAAATTGCACACACTGTACAGTCATCAGACCTATAGCAGTCTTTCCTTTACACAACTACATCACAGATGGACAAAACTAATTGCTTAACACCACTTCTGCATATGCGCCACAGAATTGTAAACAGATAGTAGGCTTTTTGAATCTGGCCATACTTATTCAGTTTCTGCTACTACGACAGGGCAGGCTTCAAAAACATGTCACAGTCCACAAACTATCTGGGCAGTTGGCTATAGAGATAGCACAGCCTAAACAAAGCCAATGCGGTTCAGATACATAAGTTATACATAAGTTATATTGCTTTTAAATCCTAAAAGTCAAAATTAATGCATGCATAGTCAGAAAGAAAAAATAAACAACAGCATCCAAAGAAGCCGGACTCTACCACTATATATAGGTACCGGCTACTGGAATCTTATTACAGGGCAGCTCTAGAACAAGTTATACACCATTTGGATACAGCACACACCTCCTACAAAGCGTTTTGGCCATTACTCCTTACAGAAACTGAAGTAGGGAAATGTTTTACCCAAGGATCACAATAATCACATACATTCCCAGATCTTTACACATGGCAAACTCTTGCCCTCCAGGATTTATGCTCATTGCAGTGATGCTTACATTCTGAACAAAATTGTGGTTTCTGTTGCTATGACAGCACAGTGGGGCAAGACAGGTCGCAAGCAAGTGTGTCGTGAAAATAACAACTAAAAAATGCTGCTGGAGAAGCTACAAAAAAGCGACCTGTCTGTAGTAAAATATTTTCAAGGAACAGCCACGGCTGCTATGGGAGAGTGGAGAGATGAACTGTACTGTTTGAAACTCACGTGTGCATCGCTCGATTGTGCCGTTGGTTAATAGCACTCGTATCTCTACTTATATAGAGGCTACTCCTTGGTAAAACTGTAATAAACTTGTCCCTCCTTCACACCAAATTATTACATTACACCTCCCTTAAATCCTTACCGCACTTAACATTTACACTTGGCAGTGATATACACATTCTAGTAATCTATATGATATTCTTACCTCAGCTTTTGTAGCCTGGAGTTCATTCCAAAGCTCCTCCCTTTCCTTTCTAATTGCAATAATCTCCTGTTTTAAGTCAGCATTTTCATTTTCCATATCAGTCAACTGATGGCTTTGTGCTTCTAATCGCTTCAACAGCTCTTGGATCTTCAGGCGGACAGCTCTGTAGTCATCAGTAATTGACTCCAGCTGCATACAAGCTGACTCCTTCTCCTGACTCAACTTTCCCATTTGAGCCTAGGATTGCAGGCGTACATGTATACACTAAAAGCCATTGTCTATGGATTTTTAAAGGGGGAGCATATTCAGACTTTACAATTCTCCTATTTTCACTTAGGATCGCAGGAGCAAATATTAAATAAAAGCACATGAGCTATTTACTTTAAAGGCAGAATTATAAACAAAGAAAAGAATTTGAGCTGTCATTTACCTGAAAATGAAACACAACCAATCCTTACCTTGCAACTTAACTCAGGCAGTAGCTAAAGCTACGTGTATATTATCGCTACAATTCTTCCTTCTAGCTCTTCAGTAAAGGCTAGATTATACAAACTAGCCTTTACTGAACAGCTGGCTGGAAAAATTGCAATCACGTTGACATAAAGGTGCAGCCTCTCTTCATAGCCCCCCCCCCCCCCGCCCTCCCCCCCCCCCATGGGCTATGTACTGTTCATTAAAGGGCTGACAGAATGGCTACCAAATAATATTATGATATACAATGACAGCTGTCGTATGTACAGGTAACTAATTACTATACCTCACACTCTCGGAGTTTAGAGATCAATTGCTCGTTTCTCTTCTTTAGTGCTGTCATGAATCCCTGGTCTTTCTGAATGGTTGATAGTCCTTCATCAGGTTGTCATACTGGTCCTAAAACAAGAGTGTATGTGATTCATTTTAAAGCACAATGAGGTACCTAAGAGATCTATATTAGAAAGGAATATTGTGGAAAAATGCTAAAATATGTAGGGACATAAAAACAACCCAAACAAGGTTGATGATGAGTTACCATCCAGTAACAGGAACTTGTGTTAACTTTTTGTTTCTTACACTCTTCATGTTATCGAGGGTAATTGCACTGCCAAGTGTAAGATAGCGGGCGAGCAGAGATGCGGATGTATTTTAAAATCTCAACCTGGGCGGGGGCGAGATGGGCTGCGAGCCAGCCAGTCACGAGAATATATACTAACCCAGAAGCATGTATAGCAATGCTGCTGGAGAAGCTACGAAAAAGCGATTTAGGGAAGCCTGTCAGTTTTTTATCTACAAGATGCCTAAAATGCATACCCAAAATGCAAGCTCAGCAAACAAAAGTTTAACAATAAGATAAGTGTGCTATAAGGCCACTGTGATGATATCATTTTGGTTTCATGCTACCTCAATCAATGCTTTCCAGAGTATAAGTAACATTTTATATTTAGTCCTTTCTCAGTGTCTCATGGTGACTGCAGTCTGGGGCGCAGGGACTCAGAGCGTTTCTTCACATTACCCAAGTATACAGTCGTGCAACCCGTATCTGCGAACAGCAGTTGTTTCGGAGCACTGGAAAGCGCGACACATTTCAGTACACATGCATGGTGTCTCTACGAGTGTCCGTGACACGTAATTTGATTTAGCAAAATCACACAACCTATATCACTCAACACTGTTAAAAATTAGGGTTGTTCACCTGCTAGGTTAAAAAATAACAGGCCTGCATGGAGTGTTACTAGGGTGTAAATCCATATTTGCCTTCACATAATATTATTAGATCTCACATCACAGACATTGATCATACAATGCAGATTTACATTTGGAGGAAAATTTTGTGTTTCCGTGGCAACAGTGGCAGTCGCTAGCATCAGTATTACCTTATATGGTAATACCAGCTGTACTGAGGAGAGTTGTTGCCATGGACACTCAAATCTTTTCCCAAATGTAAATTATGACCATATCCCCAACATAAGATGTAATTAAATTATATATGAAGGAAATATATAGGGTTGTTATTTTTTAAACTAGCGGGTGAACAACCCTATTTTATCAGTGAACTGACGCAATTCATGTGACCCCTCATCCCAGGCTCCCTCCCCAATTTTTTCTTAACTTCGTGCAAAAAAAGCGGCGGAGATGAGCCTGGGAAAGAGGCTAAAAATTTGCTGTCATAGCCCACATGAACCTGAACATCAAATGCTCTAACATTTCGCAAAAGGTGACAAAAAGTTTAGCCTTATTTCCAGGCCTTCCTCCACACAAGTGAGCAAAGCAAGCAAGGGAAAACAACTTTTCGTTGCTTCCTTCACTTGCTTGTGCAAAAAAAAGCCTCACAATTATCACAATCATCAATTTATTGAACTAGAACTTTTGTTCCACCCCACTGGATCTTTACACCCGATGCAATGCAGAGGTCACTTTCACCATTTGTGCTTCTTATCCCATACCGCAATTCCTTTAATCGTACCTTAACTCCTTTAAGTTCACTCCCAGACTCATCTGGCTGTTTAACCTATTGGATGGAATTCAAACGTGGACTATGTATTACAACATTATTACTGTAAAGCAAAATATCTAGTCTTGTAGAATTTATGAGCCAGTAAGTACATTAGGAAACAGTGTAGTCAAACAAGATCATCATACATTAGTGTTGTCTCTAACACACATCAAGGTTGATTGTACACCGATGTAGGAAAGAGACTAGTCTTACTGCGCGTGTGTTACATATACCTGCCGGCTGGCTTCCATGACATCCTCCAGGCGTTTTGGATGCTTTTCAGTTAGCAATTTCAGAGTTGAATTGAGCTCAGAAGTGGTTGGCCGTCTCTCAGGCAAGTCTTGCAAGCAACGAACAATCTTTGGGTACAGGCAGTGGTCTTCACCCAGTTTGTCGATGGCTCCTGTACGCTTCGAAATCTGTATCGTCTGTTGTTGGAAGACCAGTTGTGTCATAGTGATCTCATACACATTGGGGAATTCCTGGTTGGCAACGTAGAGTGAGAGATGACCAAACGAAAAAGCATCGAGGCTGACGTCGTAGACAGGCCTCTCTTTCAAAGCTTCAGGTGGCATGTAATACAGCGTTCCAGGGGCTTTTGTGAGTGTCTTTGTCTGCCGTTGGAGGTCGAGGAGCTTCGATACTCCTAAATCTGCTATCACTGCTCGTAAGTCTTTCGTCAGTAAAATGTTGTTCGCACTCAGATCACGATGGACTATGGGTGGTGAATGGCTATGCAGGTACAGCAGACCATACGAAATATCAAGGAGAGTGGATAACTTGATTGAGAGGGGAATTTTTGCGGGATGACTCTCAAGGAAGATTCCTAGATCGGTATTGAGACGCTCCATAATCAGCGTTAGATCGCGGGGGTTCTCGCCACAGAGGACACCCACGAAGTGCACTATGTTTGGATGCCTCAACTTGCTGAGTAGGATACATTCTTGACGAAACTTCTCTTGAACCAAGGCCCTTTCCCGCGGTGAAACGTCCGGGCTGATGAGAATGTCGTGCAATCGCTTGGCGATACATCGAACGTCGTTCACGATCACTTCGTACACGGCTCCATACGCCCCTGATCCCTTCTGGTCTCCAGATGCAAGTCCTCTTACGTTTGGCAGAACAAAAGGAGCTTGCTCATCAGCAATAGTGTAGCTATATAAAACTGAATTTCCTGTTGGAATTGATAATTTTTGTCTGGATTCCCTAGGCCAGGTAATTAAAACTTTAAACCTGCCTGCATGAGCATGTGCCTTTAAAATACCGGATGAAATATGGCAAGGTGGTACTCTAGACATTTGGGATAGTGACAATTATTAGTGGTAGCTACATGAAACCATGTGCAGTGTTAATACATATTAGGCCATTTGTTTTTATGCATAGGATGACATATAAAGCTATGAGATGTCACTGTGGCCACGGTAGTGAAATTTTAGAAGTGATCTTATACATCTATAACAGCTTCAGCATTGCATTGCATACGAACCATGTACTGTATAGTGTGCAAACAAAATCAAAAACTGAAATTGCATGACTAAACATGCATTCCCTATGATCATAGCTATAATCAAGATTTTCAAATTTCAGCAGCTCCTGCAAATATTTTAAGAGTATTCTTAAGTTTGGAGGTGTAAGTTGAATGTTAGTGTGTATGCACTGCCCACGTGGCATAGAGGCATAACTCATTAATTTTATCCACTGACGTACATTCTTACAGCACTGTTTTGCGCAATCCTAGTATTGCGCAGCGGAATACTTTGCACAATCCTGTCATACAACAAACCCTTCCACATATCTCATGCCATGCACCACCTTCAGCCGACACAAAAACGTGATCGGTTACTGCTACAAACTTATCACAAAATTATAGCAGTTTGTTCCTGTCAGTTGACATCACACATAGGTAAACGGCACATGTAGGTACACATCAAAAAAATCTTTTGCAATAATATTACAGTTCATCAACACACTCAACTTGTTTACTATTGTTCGTGTGTATAGCATCACCACAGCAAAGCTACATCTTACAGTTCATCAACACACTCAACTTGTTCATACACTTAAAATATATAGGATTACAGTGGAAACAACTGTTACTATCCACACAGTATTAACCATTCATGTACCAGTACATCAAAGCTACATCTTACAAAACAACTAGCTACTTAATGTTTCTTAATGTAAAAACAGAAATCTACACCACACAAAAAAACATGGCATACTGCCAAATAAATAGTCAAAAACGTCATACACTTAAAATATATAGGATTACAGTGGAAACAACTGTTACTATCCACACAGTATTAACCATTCATGTACCAGTACAAGAACTGACATGACGCCGAAAAATTTGTATCTCCCCAATCCTAAAGTTCTTATTGCAATACGGACAAATTAAGTTCGGATCTAAGGGAATAGTACCATCTGCGGCAGAAGCACTACTTTCTCGTTCGGTGGCAGATTTCACACCTTCTGCAGCACCTTTTATGTCACCCTGTAACCCTTTCATTAGCTCTTTATCCAGGCTTTCCTCTGGGTCTTGAGCACTTTGTTTGAGTCCGGCTTGCTGCTGCGGTAGATCTGGGTTGCTTTCTTGGGTCGGCACCGATACCCTCTCCTGTGCATCGATATCTGCATTCGTGGCTTGCATGGGGACTACAATGGGGGCACCGGCCTGTATTTCCCTCACATGTGCATATCGAGGGTCATCTACAGAGTATGCTTTCATCTGTGCCTTAAGAGGAGTTCCCTTCTGTTTCCTGTACACTTCAGTTTGCTGTTGCTGTTGCATCTGCTGTTGCATTCGTCTTCTCGGGGCGGTTGTTGTGATGGTGGAGCAATGTGTGCCCGAACTATGGGGGAGTGATCGAAGGGACTCTGGAATTGGTTTGGGGCTGCATTTGTAGCGACACCCTGCTGCAGATACTGTTGGTCAGCATGGGAGCGGACAAAACCGGAGCGAGGCCTTTGTTGGTGGCGAACTGCAGCCACATTTATTGGTTGCTGAGAAGGACCTGGTACTGGCCTCTGCTGCAGGTGTTGCGGTGTAGCAGTTTGGACAGCTGAAGTGGGCGGCTGGTACAGGTGTCCTTGCTGTGCGTACTGTTGTTCAGGATATTGTAGCTGATGTTGGGGACCTGGTACTGGCCTCTGCTGCAGTCCAACTTGGTGTTGTGGTGTAGCAGTTTGGACAGCTGAAGTGGGCGGCTGGTACAGGTGTCCCTGCTGTGAGTACTGTTGTTCAGGATATTGTAGCTGATGTTGGGGAGGTCCGGAGTGCGGAAGAGGCCTTACCTATACATTAAGAGGTTGAAATACTACTTTGTAATATCATATTGTGCAATCATCAAGGTAAGTTTTTACAAAGTGTGGTGATAACAATGGCTGCCCGCATAAACAACCCCCTCAGTATCTATCATTGAACACTTAGTTACAACATAGTTTATGTACTGTAGGATTTTAGAGGAAACTGCCACAGCAAAGATGTCTGATGTATAGGTGTAAACGCTGCTGACCTAGAGAATACACTATTCACATACTCTGTGTAGGCTTCTCCCAAAACATAACAACTTTAGCTATAGTTAGCAGGCTAAAACTTAGCACTTCACATGACAAGACAAATGCTACGCGTTATTGCATGCCTCCAAGCTGCTATGGCTAGCATCAGAATACGGGTATATGTCAGATGTAAAGACCTCATTTTTAGCCACTTTATTAGGACAGGTGAGCTATGGGTTAAATTCCTTGAATAGCAAGGAAGAGATAATACTATGGATAAGATGCATATGTCCACGGCAGTCCAGGATGGAAAATGAACATTATTCTGTTGCATATTTCAATTGTGTTTCTGTATTCAAAGTGCTATAGCATTAAACTTCTGGGCTTATACACGACACCTAGTTCCTATGAATGTTGCAGCAACTACGCAGAAAGTTCAGGGGTACAGTGTGTTAAACACAACAATGTGATCTAAACACGTAATGGAATAATGTTTGCGTTTATCTACAGCTGCCACATATATACATGTATATATAACCTATATATATACCATTTGCTGTGGAGTAGCGTGGCCAAGTGGCCTCTGTTGGTCTCCAGGGGACCTTGGCATGACAGGACCAGCAGGCTAGAAGGAAGGAATCCACAACATATATAAGTTTATAAAATAGGCTATGCAGGTTATTTGCATTACTACCATGTAATACATATAATACCGTACAGTGGGAAAATTTGGTGAGGACTTTAATTTAGTAGTTTGGTGAATCGTAAAAAATCGGCAAATTAACAATGCATACCACCCACGTGAATCTGCAATGATACCTTATCATGTCACTATACAAGATTTGAAGAAAGAATGACCTGTACTTCCCACTTAATGTACGTGTGGTGATTCCTCTCGCTCTAGGAAGGACATTGAATAAGCTAACGCAGTGAAGCGCCCTTTCGGAGCCCGAACAGCAAAAAAGCTGTCGCGCCTCAAGACAAATACAACAGCTGCATGCCAGAAAAACAAGCACAGATACACGTAGAGAAGTACGCTGCTACGAATGTTTCCAAGAAGGCTGCTAGTGAGGTTCTTGATCGAAACATAACACAAGATCGCGATTGTGATCAAGATGGCATAATTATTGTCATTCACCAGTTTGCCAAATTTCAAATTCACCAATATTAAAATACAACCGTTATCTGAATCAGCAATTTTTCCAAATTTAATGCTCGGCAAATTTTTCCGCTATACGCTAAGTGCCTATTGGAAGGGAGCCATTAATACAAAGAAAAGGGAGGGGGGGGGGGGGATGCTACATATGTACCATGGTATCCAGCCACAACCTTGGAACTCCTTTACAATTATTCGGTGATACACCTTTCATGCAACTAAACTGCCTACAGCAATTCTGTACGTTGTAAATCAATCTTTGGTGAGCATTAACTGGAGTATATTGACAGTATTATATTTAGCTTGGTTTATGAATTACAGCGTAGTGACTCGCACGAGTTTTTGGACACAAAATGGTAGCATAACTACGTGCGCAGCTAAAGCCGAATGCTATATTTGGCCTTTGCTGAGACACTACCTGAGTGTAATATTTTACGTAGTGAATGAGCATGTGCAACATTTGAACTGGTTTATAGTATTTGAATTAAGATCTGTTGCTCTGAAATAGCTCATAGAGCAGTTTTTCACTCGTAAATTGTCAGAAAAGTGATATACTGTTCTCCGTCTGTGGCTAGTACTGTTACCTCGTGCTGTATTTGACTCTCGAACATGACCTCGTGCAATGCTTCACGTAGTGCACTTGCTATGGTAATTTTTACTTATATTCATAAGGTACATGTACATACTAAAACAAGCCAAATATCAACTGCATTTGAAGTATACAAGCATACCACTATCCTAGCTCTGGCAGGGTGTTGGAGCTGATCAGGACAGGCGATGCTGTGCTGTTGGAGTATCGCCTTCAGCCTCTCATTCTCCTGATACAGCCACTGTGGGTGGAAGTCATAAGGCACTGATCCAGCTTATATAGTGAGGAGATAGTTTTTTGGACATGAGGATCCCTACTTAAACAACACCACTATTGAGTATTAAACCGTAAAATTTATGCAACAAAGCATTACAGGCACGTATTAGTACATAGTAGATTCGTTCTACTCACCTCACAGTGCTCCCGCACTTCCGTGTTCTTTCTCTCCAACTCATTTCGCTTATCAAATTCACTCTGGAAAGCAGTGGCAAACTCACTCTCGCTGCTCTTCCTCCCCTTCAGCAGCTGCACCTGAGCAGCCAGTGAGTCTCTCTGTTGCCGCAAGGTGTCCATGTCGGCAGCCATCTGTTGAGCACCGGTCAGCTGTACATATAGACAAAAGACGTCAAAGCAAATGACTTTAAATTGGACACCTGGTTGTGTACTGTTCTGGAAAAACAAGCGCTAGTATCATCTACTATGACTATAGCTATGACTAGAGACCTTTTTTCTCTGACCTTTGCAGGTATTATACAGGTAATTGCAGGTATAGCGTAGAGGTCTCAAATTTCTCATGCTCTTGGAAATCCATACTAATGATTATGGAATACCATGTACCAGCCAAAATACGTATGAGCGATGTAAGTTTTTATCATGCCGAATAGAGCTACATATTAGTGATCGTATGGTTACGAGTGACATATTATGGCAAATAATGGCACTGCGTGACGTCATGGCACAAGGGCCGTTAGCAACTACAGCTAATGAGGTTTGCTGTCAAAAACTTCATCGATAATCCATTTTTGCCTCTTTGATCCGTGAACTGCCATAGATTATCTAACTTGTTGGTAGCAGAATTCGCATGCATAATATAGATAAGTGAAGATGAACGTCCATCTTTCAGAGTGCTACAGTCCACATGCAGACAGTATGCATATTTGGCATCTGCCCATCCCTTTTCGCAGTGTGTTATGAGCTCACACCCATGGGTACTAGATAAGTACTCTACAGTAGTGGTTAATCACTAATTCATTGAAGCTCAGGACGTTCTCGATATTTATGTCCGATCAGGCATACAGACACACATGTACATACCTGCTGTTGATAGACTCCCAACTCAGTCTTCAGTCCATCCATTTCAGCCTTCATCTCTTTCACTTGACCTTTGTGCCTGTCCACCTGCTTCTTGTACTGCTTCACCTGCTGGGTCTTTGCCAGAACCTCATCATGTAGTCTGGAGTATAGAGCATGGGAATGGAAACATTTATGAACAACTGTGCACAAGCGGAGGTTAAAATTCATCAAGGTGATTGATTTAGCAGCTAGCTACGAGAGTGCTTCCTGCCTGCTGGAAAGAAAAGTCAAAATTTTCATCAACGAGAGAGTAGTGTAGCTAAGTGATCACTTATTGTACACTGTACTTATTATCGTGTTACTGTACTACTATATATGATCGCTACACAGTACAGGATGTACACCAATAATTCATTCACAACGTAATTCTGGAGTGTTAGCAGGGACAGTTATAGCTAGTTCAAAGGACACCACAAACTACCGCAAGGCAATGTGGGCAAGAATTATGGGTCATAAGAGAGCCGTGAGAGTGAAGGGGTGCTGACTCTAATTAATGCATATCATTGGTATGGTCTAGCAGTTATTAGTCTCGTGTCCCATCGGAAAATTCTTTGAAAAATCGGGATATTCAAAGAATTTTCTGACGGGACACGAGACTAAGCAGTTAAATCTCTACTCATATAAATTAGCAACATACTTTTATGATAAAGCACACCCTATAAGTACTAATATTGTCCAAGTGGAAGGCATGCTGCATCAGTACAATATCTCACGAGCTAACTTGCTTGCTTGTGATCAATGATCAATTCAATGAGACAACTATCCTATAAAACTGGATTCAACAGCTAGCTACTGGATCTCATGTGGCTTCACCTGCTTGCGATTTAATGAGATAATAGCTCTGTGAAACAGGAATTTCAACTGGATCTCAATGTGTACTCTAGATTGATCATGAATTTCTTCTGTAGGCGTAGCTAACGTCCTCTGATACATTGTTGTACTCTATGAATACTTAACAATAATGCCGGGTGTAGTGGGAGAATCACTTCCGAACTGAATGCTGCTTCTTCACATTGGACTAAGTGTTATCACTTCAGTCATTAGTGGCCTATACCAGTGAAAGGGTTAAGGTACATAGGAAGCCCATCAGAGTAATGTTAAAGTCGAATCTCCGAACCAAGTTGATGGCTATGTTGGCAACATCTAAGCCTAAACTCACATGACAATAAGTAAGCATCAAATTACCCCCTCTGCTTAATATCCACAAAAAATCTTCTATTGCTAGAATTCCAAATGTAGCACTCCCCACACAGTTTGACCTCCTCTTCGTTACCTACATGCAACCTGCTTGGCTACACAGGACAGGCCAAAATCTTATGCATGCTTTTTCACAGGAACACTTCAAATCCAGTTTCACAGCTACCTACACATGCTTACCAACAAAATTCCTCATTTCGCAATCCGGACTTGCCACTAAAATATCACAACAATCTGCACCTGCTAGAGTAGATTCACCCCAGGGTTACGACAGTCAGCCTACTTACAACAAAATCACGCATGCTTTTCTCCCCTAATGCCTGAGCCAGGACCACACAAACATCAGCTAGCCATGAAAATGGGTGGAGTCTACGAGATAGAAAGGATTTTTATATTGGCATAGTCTGACACCATAGCTCAAGCCAGATACTGACACAGATATCATACTATGCCTATAACGACCTTCAAGCTTGAAGGCCGTTATAGGCGTAGTATGATGTCTTACTGTGCCAATATCTGGTACGCGGCACTTGCTGCCATGTTGGAACTATACTTACTTGGCAGTTCTAGCAACGTTCTTGTCTAGCTTTTGGTGAGACTCTTCCAACTCTTTCTTCAGTTCTATCCGTTCTGCCTTATATGCGTCTTCCTGGTCTCTGTGAGCTATAAGCTCCATCTCACGATCATGACGTTCAGCTTCAAAGTCTTCGTACACAAGTTGACACTACATGTAGTTAACACAAATTTCATATTTTTAGCAATTCATTATTACCATAGAGTGAAAAGTTTACAGATTAATGAATGAATTTTGTGTGTATGTATGGTCGAGTATGATTTCCTTCAATTCTTCATTGGCGATTTTAGCAATTCTAATTTATTTAAATCCTGCCATTAAACCAGTCCTACGGTATAGAGTAAGTAATCGATACTTGGACGCCAGCAATAATAATTACACCAAGCATACTCATAAATTGCTGGAAGCGGGCACAGCGTTTGATCAATTCTACAGACCCGTCCACTCTGAGTTCCAATTTTTACATTGCTTGGTTCTGGAGCTATGATCTGTCCAAATTAAAATAAGTTTAAAGGTATGTTTAGAAATTATGTACTGTCAACGGAAGCAAACTTTTGTCATGATCTCATGTTCCATGGAACCAGTATCTGGCTAGAGAGACTGGATTCATCTTCTCCTCAACTATGTACATTGTAGAGCCAGGTCGCAAAGTTTAGAATAAACTATTGTATGCTTCCGTGTAAATTTGCTGTTCGGAGGATACATAATTATAACAAATCTCATTTATATGTACCTTCTTTTTCACTACACATCTGAAACCTGGCCTATATATGGTATAGCATGCTAATAATATGCATTTAAGTACAGTATCAGTAACCTCTTGTTTTCGTGCTTCTCTTCTTTTAGATCATGATTCTCCCGCATCAGCCTTTCCACCCTATGTTCATTAGCAGCCTACGAAGCAAAAATGAATAACTGTTACAGTCTGTACTACCCCGCTCATTATTGCATTCTAAACCCTCTGGAATAAACATACATGTAGTATCCTAGAGTGCTTGAAGACTTCAGTAAAATTATTCAAGTGAGTAATCTTCGATGAGATATGTGTGATTCTCTATACCTAATACATTATATCTGTACGTAGTTGTCATCACAAAAGCTTATTTTATACATTCCCAACTGAGCCAAGTAACGTAACTATGTAGTTAACTTGGTTTCTGTATGCATCGTGTTAATCCTGATTGATAAACTAGCAAATTACAGATGTATATAGCTAGGCGAATTCACAAACAAGCCTTCTCACTATGGAAGACATTAGGATGGAAGTACGGTACAAGTCACGTAAAGTACATGTTATAGTTAGATCCCGCCCACGAGGGTTTAGGAGCCGGCTTTGTACTAAGATGGCGGGTTCTTGGTACCGTAGACCAAACCCTGTCCAAGGAGCGTCCCAAACCATGTGGGTATCAGACTAGTAGCCATCTCTGTACATGTGGTCAAGTTAGTCGCCATCAACGGTTGGTGAGACTACATGTAGTTCTGTACCAGTAGCACTACATATGGGCTGGACTAACTGCAAGACCATCTACTGTATAAAGTCAAGCTACACAACTACTCTGCTACTGATGCGCTTTCGGGGAAATATCACAGAAATATCACGGTCGGTTCCTTTGATACACCCACGCAATGATTATTAAAACTTTGGATGTACATAAAATTTATGGCAAGTGAATGCTCTTTGTATTCTACATCCATGTGATTAAACCTTCCATTCTGATGATGTTAACCTTTGAAAAGCATTATTTTAATTTTCTATTCTCTAGGCAGTGGAATTGCTAGAAGCTATAAAGTGGAGCAGACTGCTGAATCTATGTGATCACACTTGAAAATTTCATGAAAGCATATATACTGTACGAGTAATATACAAAGTTAATTGTGAGTGTATTAAGGTGGCGGGCAAGACTTAGTGAACTTACAATTATGAATTAAAATATGCTGTAACTTGCAAGTCCTGCCATGAATGATGACCAAACTGGGCATTCAAGTACTGCATGCTAAGTGCTACATATGTAACAAACCTGGATATTCTGCAGCAGCAAAGACAGTAGTGGTGGAATTTAACACTTTTTTGGGATGTCTCAGTTCTACTGCATGCAAGCTATAGCTACATGTATACCACTGATCTGGAGGGGACTACATGAAGTTTTCGTAGTAAATTCGTACTGCACTGCAAAACTCCACCCATACTGGATTAAAAGGTCATTTCTAGGTCGAAGTTTTCGCGTTTGTGCAGGATATATCGATCATTTGTCACCATCTGACAGCGTATAGTTCCCTCGAGAAGCCACGGAAGGAGCTGTTGGCATAGAGTAAGCTTATTGTAGTCACTCACCAATTTTTGAGGCATCCTACAAACTTTTGCACTGAGAATGTAGTGGGTGTGGTCATGTGAGTGCACGTGCGTCACAATGCTTGCCCCGCCACCTTAAATGCACACCAAAATTTCAAATAAAATCGGCAATTCTGCACGCAATATTTGACAAGGCAACTTTTTCAAGTGAGTTCACTATTATTTATATAAAGATATTTATCCTGATCCAACTTTTACTGTGGGAAAGTATACGGACGCCACCGCCTAGCCACAGCAAGTTTAAGGACTTTCTGCATACTTGCACAAACACTATACGTAATCCCCGCCCACTATCTTGATCGTGATTATTATCTGTACAGGCACAATTTCACACAGACAGCCCTTATTCCACTTGAGCACAGTTGGTCACATAATGTATGTAGCATCGTTCCCAGCCCCCCGCTTAATTTGGTTGCATGAAGGTAAATACGTTGTCAAATAAAGTGGAGGCCTGGGGACGAGGCTATAACTTATGCACATGAGCAGCAAATGCTGTTGTCATCAGAACATATTTACCATATGTTGACAATCATCAAAACATATTCACTGAAATGTGAATATTGAACCATGTTCCACCACTCTGGATCATTATGCTATAGTTTGCAATACAGAATCAGTCACCGTCTGCTAGTCATACATGTAGCTCACATGAACATGAACATTAAAAGCTTGTATCATCGTAAAATGTGGTGAAAGTTCAGACTCGTTCCCAGGCATTCCTCTGCATGAGTGAGGAAAGGCTGCTTTACCTTGCTTGCTTCACTCACTTGTGCAGGTAAGGCCTGTGAATGAGGCTAACAAAATTTAAGGTTATCATCACAATCATCAATATAAAAGTCACAAAAAAGCATTTTAATAATGAAATGACATATAGGGATGGATCCACAAAAAGCATCCAAACAAGGTAGGAATGACACCACAATACTTTTACGGATTCCCATCCCTATATCTTTTGAGATGACCGGATGTTAGATTGTGGTGTGTAGCTACATCTTGTGGCGTTCTTCAGAATCACTTTTGTGTTCAAAAAATATTGGTCGAAGACGATATTTCAAAGTGTGTTGTTACAGGTGGGAGTGTGTAAGTAAGTGGGTTGATATGTGTGGAAGGGTGTGAACAAGGTGCATGAGCAGTATATATTGAGTCTACAGTGTACATTGTTACAAGAGAAGAGTTACGTATAGCGTGAGCTTGTGAGGTCATGTTGTAAAGTGCTGCAATCATTTATTGGTATTGCTGATGTGGCATGTAGGGGATTGTGGTGTGTGTGGTTGGAAATAAGTCAAAAGATATAGGGATGGGAATCCGTAAAAGTATTGTGGCGTCATTCCTACCTTGTTTGGATGCTTTTTGTGGATCCATCCCTACATGTCTTTTCATTTTTAAAATGCTTTTTTGTGACTTGTTTCGGTTGTTTTTTTTTAGGGAAAACGTATGGTAGCAGCGCTGCAGCTTGTAGCTATATAGAGCTACTGGACTGAGTATAAAGCTACTCAGGTGGATGATCGATAGCTAAACTGTACATGACGTCATTCACAACTAAATTGTGGAGTGTTAGCAGGGACAGTGACAGTTCAAGGCCACCGCAAGGCAATGTTGCCAAGGACGGTCGCAAGAGTACACAGCGGTTGTACTGACTCCATTTAATGCACATCATGGCAGTTAGTATGGTCTACACAGGTCTACTCTGGTCTAGGAATTGTATCTCAGTTCTTCACTATTATGACTGAGCTATAGCAACTCATTTTGGGCCCATCACTGTTATACTTCAATCGTCCTAGCACAAGTAGTAGCAGAACAGCTCGTGCTTAAGGCTCCGTTTCCGGTGTAGGCGTGGCCTTAGTTACGCGGAACGGAACGGAATAGAACGGCGTGTAGCGTCAAGTACTCGCCTGAAGCGCTTGAGAATCACTGCTGAACAGATTGATTTCTTTGAGAACGCTATGGTGCAAGTGCACTACCCTGGGAGAATTGCCGCTTCTTCGTGTTTGAATTATTGCAATTGCTTCAGCCATTATCGCTATAGACTGGCTTAAGAAGAAACGAGAAAGAATAACATGAACAATTTGCCGGTTTAGCGACTTGCCAATGTGGTACTTCAGCGGTACTCTCCAGCAACGTTAACAGTCTTAGTACTGATGAAAACACTCGAGAGTGACAGGTACACTGCAAAAATAGAAGGGTTACTTTAACCTAGCTAGGGTTATCTCAGTTGCAGTTTTATGTGCACGTATTCTAATTGAATACTCTGCACACCAGTTGCATGCAAATACATAATGATTATGTGTACTGCCTATGTACGAGAAACATGTTGATAGTCATGGTCAATTATTTGTTGGAGTGCATGTTTCTGGTAACAGCAGGTTACAAGGTAAACTACGTTATGGGAGAACGAGCTGGGGAATGAAAAGTAAATGGTACACTGCACAGTCATAACTCCTCCAAATCTCTAGCTCATACTCCCAGTCTGAGGGTGTAGATTCCAAAACCCTCTACAATACTATAGTGCATAAAACAAAACCAATAATGCCTTTGATGGCCGATACACACACAGTAAGTAGACTGCACTTGTAAGCATGATAGTAAAGCTGCAACTGAGCTAACCATAGATTGGTTAAAATAACCCCTTAATTTTTGCAGTGTATAGTACATAAAGGCTTATGACTACATCTAGGGCAGAGTTTTGAACGTATCATTTGGTACACATGCAATGCGGCGGCCATTTTTCCCCCGTGCCATCCCTATATATGGAGTACTACCGTACTCCATGATTCACTGAAATGTGAATATTGAATGTTGTTCCTCCCAAATGGATCTTTACACTCAATGCAATTAATTGTGTTTGTCTCTTATCCCAGACTCTAATTCCCTCACCCCTCTTTCGTATATATAAGGTAGCCTTTATTTGTACCTTAACGGCTTCAAGTGCACTCCTAAGGTTCTTTACCAAAGCAGACTCCTCTGACTGCTAAAGAATGAATTTGAAATGTGGACTATTATTATACATGTACATATTATTGCAAAGCAAAAAAAAAAAAAAAAAAGAAATCTAGTCTTACGTAATTATGTGTACCAGTATAGCCACATGGCATAAGAAACTAGCCTCGTTCCCAGTCTCCACTCCCAGCTTTTTTTCGCATGTTGTAAAATATGCGAAAAAAAGCTGGGAGTGGAGACTGGGAACGAGGCTAATAAGAAACAGTGCATGTGGCAATTAATCATTAATATAGTCAAACAAGGCCTAGTATTACTATCACCTAAATATATAGCTTTTTTAAGGTGGGCTCAGATAAGATTAGTCTTGCTTTACATAAGTTACATATACATACCTGTCCAATGGCTTCCATGATATCCTCCTGGCTTTTTGGATGCTTTTCAGTAAGCAATTTCAGAGTTGAATTGAGCTCAGATGTGGTTGGCCGTTTCTTAGGCAGGTCTTGCAAGCAACGAACAATCGTTGGGTACAGGCAGTGGTCTTCACCCAGTTCGTCGATGGCTCTTCTGCGCTTTGAAATCTGTATCGTTTGCTGTTGGACAACTAGTTGTGTCATAGTGATCTCATACACATTGGGGAATTCCTGATTGGCAACGTAGAGTGAGAGGTGACCAAACGAAAAAGCGTCGAGGCTGACGTCGTAGACAGGTACCTCTTTCAGGGCTTCAGGTGGCATGTAATACAGCGTTCCAGGGGCTTTTGTGAGTTTCTTCGTCTGCTGTTGGAGGTTGAGGAGCTTCGATACTCCTAGATCTGCTATCACTGCTCGTAAGTCTTTCGTCAGCAAAATGTTGTTAGCACTCAGATCGCGATGGACTATGGGTGGAGAATGGCTATGCAGGTACAGCAGACCATACGAAATATCAAGGAGAATGGATAACTTGATTGAGAGGGGGATCTGCGCGGGATGTCTGTCGAGGAACTTTCCCAGATCGGTATGGAGGCGCTCCATCACGAGGGACAGATCGCCAGGGTGCTGGCCATAGTGTACCCCCACAAAGTGGACTACGTTCGGGTGCCTCAATCTGCTGAGTAGGATACATTCTTGGCGGAATTTTTCCTGAATCGAAGCCCTTTCTCGCGGTGAAACTTCTTCGTTGACGAGGATGTCGTGCAATCGCTTGGCAATACATCGAACGTCGTTCACAGTCACTTCGTACACGGATCCATACGCCCCTGATCCCTTCTTGTTTTCAGATGCGAGTTCTCTCACGTTTTGCAGAATAAAAGGTTCCAGGTCATCGCCGAGAGCAGCCATATATACCTGCAGCTAGCTTGCCCCTCCCAAAAAACGATTTTTCGCGAGGGGCGGGCTAGACGCCCAACGGATAAATATGTATTGGCTAGTCTCGTGCCCAGAGTTTTTCATTTCCGCGTTTTTTTTTAATTGCGAGGGGAGGGTCTGGGCCGAGACTACATGTAATGTCCATGGATATGGCTACATCACCCCTGCCGCCCTCGCCTTATTACTAATCCTAATGTGGGTAATTTGCTATCAGCTCCAATACTTTCATCAGAACGGATATAATCGCTATGTGGTCACAAGCTCCAGCTAACTATAATAATAACTACACTTCAGTTCCATCAGATCCACCACAAGTTCCTACGTGATGCTTATACTTCTGAATTTCACCTATTCTAAACTGCTTGTGGCAATAAACACACACAAGGTTGGGGTCGTAGGGTACATGCTGCATGGTGGCTTGATGGCTGCGTTCTTCAGAAACCTCAGAGACTACCGTGTGAATGTCGGTGTGGATATGTTGCATTAGTGGGTCATCTTTTGCCACGTACGTTTGCTGCTGTTGCTGCCCCTGGGGAGATGAATCGGAACCAGATCTCTGACGCTGATAATTGGGAGGCTGGGGTTGGATGTGACGCTGATGGGCTACATTTTGAGGAGGGATCGTCAGGTTAGAATCAGTGGCTGGGTATGCAGAATGGAACTGCCCTCCAGGTAAATTATGTTGTGCAATCATTTGCGGATCGGTAAAGGCTTTAGCTCCTGGCTGCTGCACTGGTAGGTTGCCAGCTCCACTACTTGGTGGCCAGTTGGGATGAGGGTGGGAAGTGGGAGAGATTGCTGGCTTTCGATCAGAATACGGAGCTACTTCGGAGCTCCTAGATGCATGGGGTTGAGAATCAGGTGGCGGGATCCTGGCTCGGGGTGGCTGTTGGTGCATTGCTTCCGGCAATGAAGATAGCCGCGATGGTAGGCTAGTAAGCCCACCAGCTCCCGCTGTGTGCTCTTCAGTATGTGGCTGGTGCTGGTGCTGGAATCCTTGCTGTAGCTGCTGTCGGATTCGTTGCTGGTCTTGGCCATATCCCGCAACTGGAGGTGGGTGGGGCTGCTGCAGAATAAAGGCTCCCTGTGGAGTATGCAACAATAATGGATAAAAAATTTATAGGCAGCTCAGGCCTTCCACCTCAGATTTTATCCCACGGCTGTGAGATAAAAGCTGAGCTGGGAGGCCTGGGTATGAGGCTAAAGCTCCGTGACTGAAGAAAACTAGTGTAGTTTCTATCTTTACTTTTTTGAAGGGAGAAAAGGGTGGAAACAAAGCTAAACTATAACAAACCACAGAATATCTAGTCGTTTAGAAATATTCACAGTGGTATGAGATATATATACCAGATTTAGCCTAGTCCCCAGGCCACTCACCCCCCCCCCCCCCCCAAGAGTGTACTTCTCCGACTGCAGCTGTGTGGCCTGGGAACAAGGCTAATCAGATTCATAAGGCCATGTATATCTTTATAGTATCTAGTAGCTGGGTAAACACTACATAGCAAAGAAAATTGACCTTTCTTATCAGTTCCTGAATACCATTATCAGTAGCCCTAAGCAGAGTTCAGGGTAAACACCCATCTGACACAATCAAGTGCTGACCAGATAGGTTTAGAGTATCTAGTACAGCTACACACATGACATACACGCTGTACTCCAAATTGATCACCAGCGGCAGCACCAGTAGGAGATAAGGCATTGCCAGATGGTGGCTACAAAAAAGGGAAAAAATTCCAGCCAGTGATCACGACATGCATTATTTAATTGAAATATTACCAGGCAGTAAAGCATACACACATAAGTTAATATAACTCAAGTACCATCATGTCAGACTTTGTTCCTGGTGGGAAGCCATGGTGAGGCACATGAGCTCGATCGGTATGCTGTTGATCCACTAGAAACTTTAGGCTAGCATTCATTTTCTGCAGATTCTTAGCCTCATCACTGAACACCTGCAACAAAAGGTACAAATTTTCAACAACACAATATCTTCATTTAAGATAGACTTACTTCATTGTCGCGCTTGAGGTTATCATTCTCATTCCGTAGCTCTTCATTCATACGTTCCAATTCAGCAACTCTGCTATCCCAGCCAGGTGGGGGTGGAGCCACAGGAGAGGAGGCAGAACCTGGTACTTTTTCGGTTGATTTCTTTTTGTGTTTCTTTTCATCTTCCTTCCTGACTTTAACTTTTACAAGCTGTGTACGAACCCTATCCATTTCTTGAATCAATTTGATGTTCTGTTGTTCTGCCTCAGCTACCTATGAAAAAATTATACCACAATTAATTTTTTAGTCAGCTTAATACGCGTGTGTGTACTTACTTGTGCCTTGAGTGAGTCCACTTGTTTCTTGTACTGCTTGACTTGGGATGTCTTGGCCTGCACCTCCTGCCGAGCTGCCAGAGCTTCCTCCAGTCCACTCCTCAGCTCTCCTTCCTTCCTCTTGTTCACGGCCTCCACCTCTGTGAGCCTCTCTTGGTGAAGCTCCAGCTCTCTCCGAGCTTCTTCAAGCTTTTTTGTAAACTCAATACGGAGATCATCCATCTGTGCATGTGCTTGGGCACGGTCCTCTCTCTCACGGTCAAAGTCTTCTTTAAACAACTGTGACTGTAAAGCAATATAATTATAGCATTGAAATACATGCACTAAGAGATACATTTGAGCAGTTTACATAGCATGGTCCTAGTACGAATGATTAAGGATTTTGATGATTTAGCCTGAGGGCATTCTTCACTACAGAACCAACAAACTGCAAAAGTGACAATAATACGTGAGCAAGAAAACACAAAATACCATACAAATTTGGAACTTTATGGTTCAAGCTTAGCCCTCGGTCTATAGCTTTCTCATGGTTCCTCTGGTAGATCTAGACTCCAATTCTAGTGAAGATGCAGCTCAGTACGAAAGGCCCTCGTGGTGAAATGTCCTCTTCCTAATAGTTTTTATGCTATATAAACCATTCGAACAATTGCCTTTGCTAGTATAACATTGCAATGAGTCTCTTACCTCCGTTTTTACAGCTTGGAGCTCATTCCATAGGTCCTCTTTTTCCTTTCTAATTGCAATGATGTTTCTGTGTAGGTCTGCATTTTCATTCCCCAGATTACTTATCTTTTTCACGTTATCAATGAATTGCTTGTTTTCTTCCTCTAGTTTATGATTTTCTGCGAAAAGCTTCTGCTTTTCCGTCCAAAGCTCCTGGTTCTTCTGGCGGAAAGCTCTGCAGTCATCCCTCATTGACTCCCACTGCAAGCGAGCCGACTCCTCCTGCTGTTTCAACTCTCCCATTTTGGCCTAAAATGTAAATGTGCAAAAATCATAAATATAAAAGCTTTTGGTACATGCTGTTCATTAGAAAAGGGGTAAGGGAATTGGATGCTTATACCATTATTGGCATGATATATAGCTAGTGACAGATATGTAAGGGGGTGTCTCCAAACTATTATTGGTCCAAATAACGTCATTGTGACATTAAGTTTTGACCCCCCCCCCCCCCGGCCCCCCCTTCATAACGTCACACCCAAGGGTATTATTGTACAGAAAGCTTTCCTTGCTGCATACAAGGATACCAAGTAGGGTGATTTGTACATTTCTAGCCATGCAAGCATGGTACATACTGATACGTTTTAACGTCACGGCCGTGACCCCCTCCCCCCCTTAACGTCACAATGACGTTATCTTCGGCAAAATGGTTCGGAAACGCCCCCTAACAAGCTACATGTAGTTATACCTCACACAGCTGAAGTTTAGAGACCAATTCCTCGTTTCTCTTCTTTAGAGCTGTCAAGCTTTGCTCCATGAATCCCCTGTCTGTGCCGACTGCTTGATAGTCCTTCATCAGTTTGTCATACTGGTTGCAACGTTACGTAGCTAATAACGGCTGCAAGCGAAGGGAAACTCCCCAATGATGGCTCTCTAGCTCTAAGCTACCCTAGAATGCAATGGCGTCATCCAATGAATATTATCAAATTACGTGCAGATCTTTCACAGTAGATAATAAAATGTAATCAGCAGCCTTAGCTTAGTATAAATACAAGATGCCCAAGACTTATGGCTCAAGAATGGTGTAGTGTAATGCCTGTGAATTATGATTCCACTTTAAATGTATCGGGTTAAAGAAGACGCACCAGATACTTGACTATGCAAAGACTGCCGCAGAAAGTACATGTAGCTACTTCCATTACTTCATGATTGTCTTTATCTTACATGTACAATATACAGTGCCTCTTGGGATTTCTGATCACATCAGGTCGCCAGCTATGAACTTTCCCGCAGTTCGCAAAAGGGGGTGCCTATAATCACGAAGGGGTCCCCAAAATCACGGACCCGGGGATGCCCATATTTACGGGGTGTGCATATTTTCATTACCGGTCAGCCATGAGGGAGCCGGAGCAGCTGGCTGTACAATGAATGGCTATAGCTCGACAGCAGCCAGAGGGAGGATACGATGATAATGCATATTGTTAGAAGGAGCTGATGCACACAAGACTGCCTATAATAGGCTGCGCATGCGCACTACTGCACACTCCTATATGAATTCGTCTGGCCCACGTGACTATATTAGCTCGTACGATACACAAGAGACAGTTAATCAAATCCGGGTTTGCATGTTGGTTGTCATGATCAGTTATAACAGGGAAATGGGTGTTGATAGCTGTAACTGCTTAAGCACTTAGCCTTTGTTTCAGACAGCTAACCTAATTACTTGACCGGCGGCCAGGAATTATTATTGGTACTGAGCTATATATACAGTTGCTAGTTAGCTACTCTGAATGTAACTTGTCAGGATAATTTGCAGATTCACCACAAACACATGCACCATGCACTGAGCTACAAGTGTCTCAGTACACTGTTAAAATAGGGTTGTTCGCCCAATAGTTTAAAAATAACAACCCTATGCTGTTAGTAGGTTGTCATTGACAATATTTCCTTCATATGTCATTCAATTATATCTTACATTGAAGATATGGGTTATTGGGTCATGATTTACATTTGGGAAAAGATTTGGGTTTCCATGGCAACAACTCTCCTCAGTACGGCTGGTATTACCATATAAGGTAATGCTGATGCTAGCGACTGCCACTGTTGTCATGGAAACCCAAATTTTCCTCCAAATGTACATCTGCGCTGTATCATCAATGTCTGTGATGTAAGAAGTAATAGCATTATATGTGATGGTAAATATGGATTTACACCCTAGTAACACCCTAGGGTTGTTATTTTTAACTCTTTGCACGCCATGGGCACATTTATGTGCCTATATAAAATAGAGAAAACTATGTACTTTATATTAACGTCTAATATAAAAAGCCCATATAAATTCACATAAGCCTTATGGATATATTAAAACTTGGCTGGGAAAGAGTTAAACTATTGGGTGAACAACCCTATTTTAACAGTGTATAATTATATTTTTGCAATGCATATGGTGGTTAGGGTTAGCTAATCATGAATAATATTATTAGCTACGTAACGTTCTTCCAGTGATAAAATTGAGTTCTTTTTTTTTTCAAACCCAGTCCAGCTAATTACAACAAAGGACAGTCATGAACAGCTGCAGCATTCTACACATAGGAATCTACTGTACTGAAAGGTGACCGATTAGCTACTTGTTTCAAAAAAAAGACATGTAGTTGGCTTGCATGTGGCCAACTAGCTAGCTATACCCTCTAATTTTGCACTAGGGATGAACATCAGTACAAACTAGAGCCATCGAAGTTCACATCAAGAGGGCATTAAAGTATTTCACCACCAGGGTTTCATCCAGGATTAATTATATAAATTTTGGGGGGGGAAGCTCAGCACTCTGAACGGGCAGGTGGGTGTGCTAAGCAATTTCAGTGCCCTGAGAGGCCATCTGGTGACTTCTAAGACTCTTTGTACGGCAAGCAGACTCTTATCTTATTGAGCATGTTACGTAGGGAAGAAATACCTTTCTTGCACTGAATAATTGTTTTTATTTTAATTCTGCGGGACGACAGTCTAGAAGCTATCATCACCCATTGGAAAGAGCAAAAACATCGGAGATTATTTGTGTAACTTGTTTTGTTTTTTTGTTTGGTCGTGTTGTGAGTGTAACTGAATACTGTGTGCCCTGTTCTTTCTCCATACATCTTTTCCCCTAATTATTATTTAATTAGTTTGATGTGCTTCTGTTTGGAGCTTCCCCCACTGGATGAAACCCTGACCACCGGCACTGCACCCATACTGTCATTTTATTTTGAAGCACAAGTACATGCAACTGTGAGATATTATAATATGGCACAAGGCCACAATGGGCACAGCTACCTACAGCTACATGAAGCATGTACGGTGCATTTATTGCCACAATGTATTGGATGTTGCATGCACCGCTGATTACAATTATATAACATTTTACATGTATGTAAGTGGCACTCATGGGCTCCTGGTTATACCTACATGCATAGCTGTGCTAGTTCTCTTAATTGAAACCTGAAACTAGTGCACATGCTGTTCTATTACCTGAACCAAAGTTTAATACATAATGAAATAGTGCAATAAGCATGCAGATTGCTAGACAGAGTGCCAATAGGTGCCAAAGGAGGTACAAATGTGAACTGGAAAGGGCACAGTACACTGTACATGATACAAAAAAAAGTATTAGCTAATACCGATCACAATCATCTAAAATTCCATATACTGCCAGGCTGCTATTTCTTAAAGTTAGGATTGAGAGCTCAGCTGGGGTCGAGGAAGTGTATTCAACTGGTCCAGCACTTCAGCCATCGTTGGCCGCTCATCAGCGATGTCGCTTGTGCAGGAAAGAATCAGTTTGTGCATAAATGGCCACTGCCTTTGCACCTGCTGCAGCATGATCCAGAAGCGTTCAGGATCAGGCAGTTGAGACGTGATGACTTCACACAGCAGTATCCCATAGCTGTAAACATCAATTTTTGTGGTTTGGGGAAGTGGGGGGCTACTAAGTTTACGAGCTCGTGGGATGGTCTCAGGCGCTGCATAGATGATGGCGCCCTCTCCCATGGTCTGGGCAAGCCTAGCTAAGTTGGCTGATCCAAAGTCAGAGACCTTAGCCCTCCACATCCCATTGGGAAGCTCTTCCAGGAGGACATTGGGGGCGCTCACGTCACGGTGGATGATGGGCTCCTGGTGCTCATGCAGGTAGTGCAAGGCATAGGCAACATCTCGGAATATCGGTATTCTACTGGACCCTAAAAGCCGCTTTCTCTGGTAGGCCATTTGGAGATTCATATCAAGCAGCTCTAAGATGATCAGTGGGGGCTGACGCGGGACTTCATTGTCAAACACTGCACCAATGAATTGTAGCAGGTTTGGATGTCGGACCTCAGCCATAATCTTCACTTCCCTTTGAAGGCGGTCAATCGTATGTTCATCAAGAATTGCAGGATGTGGCAATTTTACAGCAACTTGCCGGCCTTGAAATTTGCCCTTACACACTGTGCCCCATGCTCCTCTTCCGATTTCACTCAATATCTGAACTTCTTGTCGGGAAACATTGCATCGCTTGTGAGACTTTGATGCAATTTGTGGCGAGTGTCGAAAGCGTTGAACTTCAGCAAGAGCAGCATCAAGTCTCTGTTGAAGCAGCTGTGACTGTTGTTGAGCTGCATCTTCCTGTCTCTGCAGTTGTTGCCATAGTCTTACACGTTCAGCTTGGAGAGTCTCTTTCTAAGGAAAACAACAACATACTTAATTTCAAACAGTATTAGAGTACACAGGTGTATCAGCATGCAACGTTTTCATGCATAGAGACCTTTAGCTAGCTCTGTATATGTGACTGGATTTGGCAGATTTGAATGAACATACATCAAAGATGCATATCTTCAGAATGCTATCTATAATCTAAATGAATGTGGCTGGTTTACAGGAGGTCTGGAAATGAAGCCTTTCATCTAGGGCTAAGTTCCCAGAACGCGGTTTGAGGTAAATAGACATAAAAAAAGGAAAAAGTAAGGCACAACTATAGAACCTCACAGTACAATACGCTTACAGTAAGGTTTCTCTATGGGGGGGGGGGGTTCCCCCCCCCCAAAAAGTTGTAGCCAATTACAGTGCTCCAAGCCTATAGAGTAGATTTTTGCTGCAGGCATCTTCTGTCAATCCTACTCTAAGAAATTAATGTAAATATTTATAATACCTGTTAATAAGCTCAGCCAATTGAAAAACAAGGCTGTGGACCGACAGTAAAGCACTTTTCTGCCAAGTCTTCCATAGACCGCTGTACTTAAGCATTTTTATTTAACGTCACGATTTTTCAGTTTCGTCACATCGATGACGTAACTCGTCATTACTTCAATTAAAGGTAGGCATGGAGGGTCAAGTAGGATAAACGGCACCGCAAAATTATGCGCGCGCGAGGATTAGGGTTAGGTTAGGGCCAGGGTTAGGTTCTATAATACTTCGCGGATTATAATTTTCGCGGTGCCGTTTATCCTACTTGATCCCCCTGTCCCACAGAGAGACCCACACAGCAGCAGTCCGACAACCAACGGGCAGGCGCTCGCGCTATCTGCACACCGGTAAGCTTGCCACGAGCAGCGGGGCGGGAGACAAAAGCAACGACGCCGAATTGCTTGTACTCATTCATCTTGGGAGTTCCATATGCTAGCTTTGCGTCCCTCAAGTCACTCTGTCAGACTACTCAGACAGTCTCTGAACTGATAGTACCGAAAATTTGGTCACACGCTGTTGTTTGACGTCATCATAAGTCGTGTGATGACTGAAAAACATCAGAATACGCAATCAAAATGGCGGAAAACGCCTGGTGAGAGGAAAAATTTTCTTTTTGAATGAACGGTAAAACTCAGGAATTGTTGTTGGAGTAGTGGTAAATGATTAACAACAATTATATACTTCTGAAAAAAAATTTGATGTCTCTCGGATGATAAATTCTGAAGTTACTACCTTAAGCGATAACCCCCTCAAAATCTGAACTTTCGTCCTTTTCTCCGGTGTTGATCGAGTGAGAGGAACAATACTAGAATCCAAAGTTACCTTGCCTTGATTGTTTGTTATATCCAAAGTTTGAACTCTCTCGGAGCTAAGATGTAGATTTTAGGACCTTAAGCGATTTTTCAAATCAGGTGCCTTGTGGAAGCCATAGAATCCTTAGATTTTCACTACTTAAATTAAAACCTTCACCACATTGTAGCAGACATATGTAGGTATGTATAATCCGCTTCTGAGACCTTAACTCCAATGTATGTAGGGGGTAGATCAATTTAACCAATTTTTCCAAAAATCTACTCTCTAGGCTTGGAGCACTGTACATTTATCTGGAACATAGTAAAAGACTGTATTGAACGTTGTTGATTGAACTAAATTTGGTGTAGCTTACAGACATGCTCTTTGGTGTTCTTTGTACTGAGTAACTAGTTTTGCATGGACAACAAGGTTGATATTTGATATCTAAAAGCTAGCCTGGGCAGTTCTATCCCGTAAAGGGGTGTATATACAGTAAAGTCTGTGGCTTAAAACGCATACCATTGTGATCTTTGGGAGGTAAATAGACCTCACTTTTAATAAGGATATATATTATGGCGGAAACAAAATGTTATACTATAGGTGTGTTGCTATAAGCTCTTTTTACTTGTAATCAGTTCTGTTCTTTCTTCTTTCTGACTGGGCATGTATTCGACTTTCTTTTGTGTTTTAAAAATTATCAACCGCATTTCGCCAATGTCGGCTTTGTTTAGCCTGTACTATCTCTGCAGGACAAGAGTGATTCTATAAGTAATATATGGCCTTGAAATACAGCTTGGCTATAGGTGATGGAATAATGTTCGTGGTTTACCTACGGCTGCCAAATATATATATATACCATTTGCTGTGGAGTAGGGTAACCAAGTGGCCTCTGTTGGTCTCCAGGTGGACCTTGGCATGACAGGACCAGCAGGCTAGAAGAAGGAATCCACAACATATATAAGTTTATAAAATAGGCTACGCAGGTTATTTGCATTACTATCATGTAATACATATAATACTGCACGATGGGAAAATTTGGTGAAGACTTTAATTTAGTAGTTAAACTTTGACGAATCGTAAAAAATCAGCAAATTAACAATGCATACCACCCACATGAATCTGCAACGGTACCTTATCATGTCACTATACAAGATTTGAAGAAAGAATGACTTGTACTTCCCACTTAATGTACGTGTGGTGATTCCTCTCGTTGTAGGAAGGACATTGAATAAGCTAACGTAGTGAAGCGCCCTTTCGGAGCCCGAACAGCAAAAAAGCTGTCGCGCCTCAAGACAAATACAACAGCTGTATACCAGAAAAACAAGCACAGATACACGTAGAGAAGTACGCTGCTAAGAATGCTTCCACGAAGGCTGCTAGGTACTTCTGTGAGGTTCTTGCTTGAAACATAACAAAAAGATCACATTTGTGATCAAGACAGCACAATTATTATGTCATTCACCAGCCTGCCAAATTTCAAATTCACCAATAATAAAATACAGCTGTTTTCAGCACTTTTGCCCAATTTAATGCTTGCCAAATTTTCCCGCCATTAACACAAAATAAGGGGGGGGGATGCTACATATGTACCATGGTATTCAGCCACAATCTTGGAACTCCTTTACAATTATTCGGTGATACACCTTTCATGCAACTACACTGCCTACAGCAATTCTGTGCATTGCAAATCAATCTTTAGTGAGCATTAACTGGAGTATATTGACAGTATTTTATTTAGCTTGGTTTATGAATTATAGCGTAGTGACTTGCACGTGTTTTTGGACACAAAATGGCACAAAACAGCATAACTACGTGCACAGCTAAAGCCGAATGCTATATTTGGCCTTTGCTGAGACCCTACCTGAGTGTACATAGTGAATGAGCATGTGCAACATTTGAACTGGTTTATAGTATTTGAACTAAGATCTGTTGCTCTGAAATAGGCTCATAGAGCAGTTTTTCACTCGTAAATTGTCGGAAAAGTGATATACTGTTCTCCGTCTGTGGCTAGTACTGTTACCTCGTGCTGTATTTGACTCTCGAACATGACCTCGTGCAATGCTTCACGTAGTGCACTTGCTATGGTAATTTTTACTTATATTCATAAGGTACATGTACATACTAAAACAAGCCACATATCAACTGCATTTGAAGTATACAAGCATACCACTCTGGCAGGGTGTTGGAGCTGATCAGGACAGGCGATGCTGTGCTGTTGGAGTATCGCCTTCAGCCTCTCATTCTCCTGATACAGCCACTGTGGGTGGAAGTCATAAGGTAATGATCCAGCTTAATATAAATATAGTGAGAAGGTTTTTGGACATGATGATCCCTACTTAAGGGTATGTACTTAAGTTTAAATCCAACAAAATGGACTTAAACAACACCACTATTGAGAATTTCGGGTATTAAACCGTAACAATAGGAAATTTATGCAACAAAGCATTACAGGCAAGTGTTAGTACATAGTAGATTCGTTCTACTCACCTCACAGTGCTCCCGCACTTCCGTGTTCTTTCTCTCCAACTCATTTCGCTTATCAAATTCACTCTGGAAAGCAGTGGCAAACTCACTCTCGCTGTTCTTCCTCCCCTTCAGCAGCTGCAATTGAGAAGCCAGTGAGTCTCTCTGTTGCCGCAAGGTGTCCATGTCAGCAGCCATCTGTTGAGCACCGGTCAGCTGTATACATATAGACAGAAGACGTCAATGCGAATGACTTGAAATTTGACTACCTGGTAGTGTACTGTTCTGGAAAAACAAGTGCTAGTATCATCTATAGCTGCATAATTACATGTGTTTGTCATGTGACTATGGCTATGACTATAGACCTTTTTTTCTGACTTTGCAGGTATTGTAGGTATAGTGCAGAGGTCTCAAATTTCTCATGCTCTTGGAAATCCCTACTAATGATTATGTACCAGCCAAGGTATGAGCGATGTAAGTTTTTATCATGCCAAATAGAGCTACATATTAGTTATCGTGTGGTTGCGAGTGCCATATGGCAAATAATGGCACCGCGTGACATTATGGCACGAGGGCCGTTAGCAGCTACAGCTAATGAAATAGCTGGTTTGCTGTCAAAAACCTCATCGATAATGATTATCCATTTTTGCCTCTTTGATCCGTGCATTGCCATGCATTTTCTAACATGTTGGTAGCAGAATTTGCATGCGGAATAATATTATAGATAAGAGAAGATGAACTGTCTGTTTTTCAGAGTGCTACAGTCCACATGCAGACAGTATGCACATTTGGCATCTGCCCATCCCTTTTCGCAGTGTGTTACGAGCTCACACCCATGGGTACTACTTACAGTTGTGGTTAATCACTAATTCATTGAAGCTCAGGACGTTCTCGATATTTATGTCTGATCAGGCATACATACACACATGTACAAACCTGCTGTTGATAGACTCCCAACTCAGTCTTCAGTCCATCAATTTCAGCCTTCATCTCTTTCACTTGACCTTTGTGCCTGTCCACCTGCTTCTTGTACTGCTTCACCTCCTGAGTCTTTGCCAGAACCTCATCATGTAGCCTGGAGTATGGAGCATGGGAATGGAAACATTTATGAACAACTGTGCACAAGCGGAGGTTAAAATTCATCAAGGTGATTGATTTAGCAGCTAGCTACGAGAGTGCTTCCTGCCTGCTGGAAAGAAAAGTCAAAATTTTCATCAATGAGAGAGTAGTGTAGCTAAGTGATCACTTATTGTACACTGTACTTATTATCGTGTTACTGTACTACTATATATGATCGCTACACAGTACAGGATGTACACCAATAATTCATTCACAACGTAATTCTGGAGTGTTAGCAGGGACAGTTATAGCTAGTTCAAAGGACACCACAAACTACCGCAAGGCGATGTGGGCAAGAATTATGGGTCATAAGAGAGCCGTGAGAGTGAAGGGGTGCTGACTCTAATTAATGCATATCATTGGTATGGTCTAGCAGTTATTAGTCTCGTGTCCCATCGGAAAATTCTTTGAAAAATCGGGATATTCAAAGAATTTTCTGACGGGACACGAGACTAAGCAGTTAAATCTCTACTCATATAAATTAGCAACATACTTTTATGATAAAGCACACCCTATAAGTACTAATATTGTCCAAGTGGAAGGCATGCTGCATCAGTACAATATCTCACGAGCTAACTTGCTTGCTTGTGATCAATGATCAATTCAATGAGACAACTATCCTATAAAACTGGATTCAACAGCTAGCTACTGGATCTCATGTGGCTTCACCTGCTTGCGATTCAATGAGATAATAGCTCTGTGAAACAGGAATTTCAACTGGATCTCAATGTGTACTCTAGATTGATCATGAGTTTCTTCTGTAGGCGTAGCTAACGTCCTCTGATACATTGTTGTACTCTACGAATACTTAACAATAATGCCGGGTGTAGTGGGAGAATCACTGCCGAACTGAATGCTGCTTCTTCACATTGGACTAAGTGTTATCACTTCAGTCATTAGTGGCCTATACCAGTGAAAGGGTTAAGGTACATAGGAAGCCCATCAGAGTAATGTTAAAGTCGAATCTCCGAACCAAGTTGATGGCTATGTTGGCAACATCTAAGCCTAAACTCACATGACAATAAGTAAGCATCAAATTACCCCCTCTGCTTAATATCCACAAAAAATCTTCTATTGCTAGAATTCCAAATGTAGCACTCCCCACACAGTTTGACCTCCTCTTCGTTACCTACATGCAACCTGCTTGGCTACACAGGACAGGCCAAAATCTTATGCATGCTTTTTCACAGGAACACTTCAAATCCAGTTTCACAGCTACCTACACATGCTTACCAACAAAATTCCTCATTTCGCAATCCGGACTTGCCACTAAAATATCACAACAATCTGCACCTGCTAGAGTAGATTCACCCCAGGGTTACGACAGTCAGCCTACTTACAACAAAATCACGCATGCTTTTCTCCCCTAATGCCTGAGCCAGGACCACACAAACATCAGCTAGCCATGAAAATGGGTGGAGTCTACGAGATAGAAAGGATTTTTATATTGGCATAGTCTGACACCATAGCTCAAGCCAGATACTGACACAGATATCATACTATGCCTATAACGACCTTCAAGCTTGAAGGCCGTTATAGGCGTAGTATGATGTCTTACTGTGCCAATATCTGGTACGCGGCACTTGCTGCCATGTTGGAACTATACTTACTTGGCAGTTCTAGCAACGTTCTTGTCTAGCTTTTGGTGAGACTCTTCCAACTCTTTCTTCAGTTCTATCCGTTCTGCCTTATATGCGTCTTCCTGGTCTCTGTGAGCTATAAGCTCCATCTGACGATCATGACGTTCAGCTTCAAAGTCTTCGTACACAAGTTGACACTACATGTAGTTAACACAAATTTCATATTTTTAGCAATTCATTATTACCATAGAGTGAAAATTTTACAGATTAATGAATGAATTTTGTGTGTATGTATGGTCGAGTATGATTTCCTTCAATTCTTCATTGGCGATTTTAGCAATTCTAATTTATTTAAATCCTGCCATTAAACCAGTCCTACGGTATAGAGTAAGTAATCGATACTTGGACGCCAGCAATAATAATTACACCAAGCATACTCATAAATTGCTGGAAGCGGGCACAGCGTTTGATCAATTCTACACTGCAAAAATTAAGGGGTTATTTTAACCAATCTATGGTTAGCTCAGTTGCAGCTTTACTATCATGCTTACAAATGCAGTCTACTTACTGTGTGTGTATCGGCCACCAAAGGCATTACTGGTTTTGTTTTATGGACTATAGTATTGTAAGAATAAGGGAGAGGTTTGTTGGAATCTACACCCTCAGACTGGGAGTATGAGCTAGAAATTTGGAGGAGTTATGACTGTGTAATGTACCATTTACTTTTCATTCCCCAGCTCATTCTCCCATAACGTAGTTTACCTTGTAACCGGCTGTTACTAGAAACATGCACTCCAACAAATAATTGACCATGACTACCAACATGTTTCTCGTACATAGGTAGTACACATAATCATTATGCATTTGCATGCAACTGGTGTGCAGAGTATTCAATTAGAATACGAGCACATAAAACTGCAACTGAGATAACCCTAGCTAGGTTAAAGTAACCCTTCTATTTTTGCAGTGTACAGACCCGTCCACTCTGAGTTCCAATTTTTACATTGCTTGGTTCTGGAGCTATGATCTGTCCAAATTAAAATAAGTTTAAAGGTATGTTTAGAAATTATGTACTGTCAACGGAAGCAAACTTTTGTCATGATCTCATGTTCCATGGAACCAGTATCTGGCTAGAGAGACTGGATTCATCTTCTCCTCAACTATGTACATTGTAGAGCCAGGTCGCAAAGTTTAGAATAAACTATTGTATGCTTCCGTGTAAATTTGCTGTTCGGAGGATACATAATTATAACAAATCTCATTTATATGTACCTTCTTTTTCACTACACATCTGAAACCTGGCCTATATATGGTATAGCATGCTAATAATATGCATTTAAGTACAGTATCAGTAACCTCTTGTTTTCGTGCTTCTCTTCTTTTAGATCATGATTCTCCCGCATCAGCCTTTCCACCCTATGTTCATTAGCAGCCTACGAAGCAAAAATGAATAACTGTTACAGTCTGTACTACCCCGCTCATTATTGCATTCTAAACCCTCTGGAATAAACATACATGTAGTATCCTAGAGTGCTTGAAGACTTCAGTAAAATTATTCAAATGAGTAATCTTCGATGAGATATGTGTGATTCTCTATACCTAATACATTATATCTGTACGTAGTTGTCATCACAAAAGCTTATTTTATACATTCCCAACTGAGCCAAGTAACGTAACTATGTAGTTAACTTGGTTTCTGTATGCATCGTGTTAATCCTGATTGATAAACTAGCAAATTACAGATGTATATAGCTAGGCGAATTCACAAACAAGCCTTCTCACTATGGAAGACATTAGGATGGAAGTACGGTACAAGTCACGTAAAGTACATGTTATAGTTAGATCCCGCCCACGAGGGTTTAGGAGCCGGCTTTGTACTAAGATGGCGGGTTCTTGGTACCGTAGACCAAACCCTGTCCAAGGAGCGTCCCAAACCATGTGGGTATCAGACTAGTAGCCATCTCTGTACACGTGGTCAAGTTAGTCGCCATCAACGGTTGTTGAGACTACATGTAGTTCTGTACCAGTAGCACTACATATGGGCTGGACTAACTGCAAGACCATCTACTGTATAAAGTCAAGCTACACAACTACTCTGCTACTGATGCGCTTTCGGGGAAATATCACAGAAATATCACGGTCGGTTCCTTTGATACACCCACGCAATGATTATTAAAACTTTGGATGTACATAAAATTTATGGCAAGTGAATGCTCTTTGTATTCTACATCCATGTGATTAAACCTTCCATTCTGATGATGTTAACCTTTGAAAAGCATTATTTTAATTTTCTATTCTCTAGGCAGTGGAATTGCTAGAAGCTATAAAGTGGAGCAGACTGCTGAATCTATGTGATCACACTTGAAAATTTCATGAAAGCATATATACTGTACGAGTAATATACAAAGTTAATTGTGAGTGTATTAAGGTGGCGGGCAAGACTTAGTGAACTTACAATTATGAATTAAAATATGCTGTAACTTGCAAGTCCTGCCATGAATGATGACCAAACTGGGCATTCAAGTACTGCATGCTAAGTGCTACATATGTAACAAACCTGGATATTCTGCAGCAGCAAAGACAGTAGTGGTGGAATTTAACACTTTTTTGGGATGTCTCAGTTCTACTGCATGCAAGCTATAGCTACATGTATACCACTGATCTGGAGGGGACTACATGAAGTTTTCGTAGTAAATTCGTACTGCACTGCAAAACTCCACCCATACTGGATTAAAAGGTCATTTCTAGGTCGAAGTTTTCGCGTTTGTGCAGGATATATCGATCATTTGTCACCATCTGACAGCGTATAGTTCCCTCGAGAAGCCACGGAAGGAGCTGTTGGCATAGAGTAAGCTTATTGTAGTCACTCACCAAATTTTTGAGGCATCCTACAAACTTTTGCACTGAGAATGTAGTGGGTGTGGTCATGTGAGTGCACGTGCGTCACAATGCTTGCCCCGCCACCTTAAATGCACACCAAAATATTTGACAAGGCAACTTTTTCAAGTTTGTTCACTATTTTATTTATAAAAAGATATTTATTCTGACCCAACTTCTACTGTGGGAAAGTATATGGACGCCACCGCCTAAGTCCAAGTGCTAGCCACAGCAAGTTTAAGGACTTTCCGCATACTTGCACAAATATTATACGTAACAAAATATTATCCCCACCAACTATCATGAGTGTGATTATTATCTGTACAGGCACGATGTTGCACAGACAGCCTTTATTCCACTTGAACATAATGCCGTAACAGCTGGTCATATAACTTGTGAGCATCATTCCGGCTGTATTCGGTTGTGTGAAGGTAAAAGCATTGCCAAAAAAAGTGGAGGCCTGGGGACGAGGCTATAACTTTGCACATGAGCAGCAAATGTTGTTGTCATCAGAACATATTTACCAAATGTTGACAATCATCAAAACATATTCACTGAAATGTGAATATTGAACCATGTTCCACCCCTCTGGATCTTTATAGCTACCTAAGCTAGTTTGCAATACAGAATCAGTCACTGCTGCTCAACTCCAGACTCCCCCATCCCGTTGAACAACAATACTAACCCCACATTTGGGCTCATCCCCACAAAGTCACAACATTTGATAATCATAGCTCACATGAACATGAACATTAAAAGCTCGTATCATCAGAACATGTTCATAAAATGTATGAACGTTTATAGCCTCGTTCCCAGGCCTTCCCCTGCATATGTTAGAAAAGCAAGTGCGGAAAAGCTGCTTTACCTTGCTTGCTTCACTCACTTGTGTGGGTAAGGCCTATGAATGAGGCTAGCAAAGGTTATCATCAAAATCATCAATACAGAAATGTAAATACTGAATATTGTTCCTCCCCACTGGTCCAGGATCTGCATGCACCATCGTGTTTGTCTCTTATCCCATGCAGACCCCAATTCCCTCATCCCTCTTTTGTGTACATTAGGTAGCCTTTATTCGTACCTTAACAGCTTCTAATTATTAATATAGTCAAACAAGGCCTATTATTTACTATCACCTCCAGCCCACATACTGTACTATCCCACAACAAAGTAGGAAATATATAGCTATTTGTTTAAGGTGGGCTCAGATAAGATTAGTCTCACTTCACATAAGTTACATATACCTGTCCACTGGCTTCCATGACATCCTCTAGGCTTTTTGGGTGCTTTTCAGTAAGCAATTTCAGAGTTGAATTGATTTCAGATGTGGCTGGCCTTCCCTCAGGCACGTCTTGCAAGCAATGAAGAATCGTTGGATACAGGCAGTGGTCTTCGCCCAGTTCGTCGATGGCTCTTCTGCGCCTTGAAATCTGTATCGTTTGTTGTTGGAAGACCAGTTGTGTCATAGTGACTACATACACATTGGGGAAATCCTGATTGGCAACGTAGAGTGAGAGGTGACCAAACAAAAAAGCATCGAGGCTGACGTCGTAGATAGGTACCTCTTTCAGAGCTTCAGGTGGCATGTAATATAGCGTTCCAGGGGCTTTTGTGAGTTTCTTCGTCTGCTGTTGGAGGTCGAGGAGCTTCGATACTCCTAGATCTGCTATCACTGCTCGTAAATCTTTCGTCAGCAAAATGTTGTTAGCACTCAGATCGCGATGGACTATGGGTGGCGAATGGCTATGCAGGTACAGCAGACCATACGAAATATCCAGGAGAATGGATAACTTGATTGAGAGGGGGATTTGCGCGGGATGACTGTCTAGGAACTTCCCCAGATCGGTATGGAGGCGCTCCATCACGAGGGACAGATCGCCAGGGTGCTGGCCATAGTGCACCCCCACAAAGTGCACTACGTTTGGGTGCCTCAATCTACTGAGTAGGATACATTCTTGGCGGAATTTTTCCTGAATCGAAGCCCTTTCTCGCGATGAAACTTCTTCGTTGACGAGGATGTCGTGCAATCGCTTGGCAATACATCGAACGTCGTTCACAGTCACTTCGTACACGGCTCCATACGCCCCTGATCCCTTCTTGTTTCCAGATGCGAGTTCTCTCACGTTTTGCAGAATGAAAGGTGCCAGATCATCGCCGAGAGCAGCCATACCTAGTCCCTTCAGTTACACTAATTAGTTACTTCCTGACGAACAGGACGTATGTTCGTCAGGAAGTAAAGAAAAGCGCACATTCATTGTACTTTACATGATAATATAGTGAGACGTCACCATGACCACACCCATTTTTCATCTGGCGCGCGTACTATGTATTTCCATGGCTACGCCTATCATTTGATTTTACGTCACAACTCCGGCCTCGCCTCATTTACTATCAGCTCCAAATACGGAATGAATACGAACAAGAAGAACAGGATTTACGCTATATCACTATGTGGTCACTAGCTCCAGCTAACAATTATAATAACTACACTTCAGTTCCATCAGATCCGCTGCAAATTCCTACATGATGTTTATACTTCTGAATTTCACCCATTCTAAACTGCTTGTTGCAATAAGCACACACAAGGTTCGGGTCGTAGGGTACATGCTGCATGGTGGCTTGATGGGTGCGTTGATCGGAAACTTCAGAGACTACCTCGTGAATGTCGGTATGGATATGTTGCATTAGTGGGTCATCTTTTGCTACATACATTTGCTGTCCCTGGGGAGCTGAACCAGAACCAGATCTCTGTCGCTGATAATCGGAAGGCTGGGGTTGGATGTGACGCTGTTGGGCCACATTCAGAGGAGGGATGGTCGTGTTAGAATCAGTGGCTGGGTATGCAGAATGGAACTGCCCTCCAGGTAAATTATGTTGTGCAATCATTTGCGGATCGGTAAAGGCTTTAGCTCCTGGCTGCTGCACTGGTAGGTTGCCAGCTCCACTACTTGGTGGCCAGTTGTGGTAAGGGTGGGAAGTGGGAGAGATTGCTGGATTCTGATCAGCATACGGAGCTACTTCGGAGCTCCTAGATGCATGGGACTGAGAATCAGGTGGCGGGATCCTAGCTCGGGATGGAAATGGCTGTGCTTGTGGCAATGATGATAGCCGCGATGGTAGGCTAGTAAGCCCACCAGCTCCTGCTGTGTGCTCTTCAGTGCGTGGCTGCTGCTGGTGCTGGAATCCTTGCTGTAGCTGCTGTCTGATTCGTTGCTGGTCTTGGCCATATCCTGCAACTGGAGGTGGGTGGGGCTGCTGCAGAGCAAAGGCTCCCTATGGAGTATGCAACAATAATGCATTAAAATTTTATAGGATGTTAGGTAGCTCATGCCTTCCACCTCAGATTTTATCCCACAGCTGTGAGATAAAAGCTGGGGTATGAGGCTACAGCTCCGTGACTGAAGAAAACTAGTGCAGTGTCTTTTTTGAAGGGAGAAAAGGGCTGGGAGCCTGGGAATAAAGCTAAACTATAACTAACCACAGAATAGCTAGTCCTTTAGAAATATTCACAGTGGTATGAGATATATATATATACCAGATTCATGAGGCCATGTATATCTTTGTAGTATCTAGTAGCTGGGTAAACACTATACAGTAGCAAAGAAATTTGACCTTTCTTATCAGTTCCTGAATACTATTATCAGTAGCCTTGAGCAGAGTTCAGGGTAAACACCCATCTGGGTGTAATTGACACAATCAAGTGCTGACCAGATGGAGCTACATATAATGTATAGCTATACACATGATGAACATACACGCTGCACTCCAAATTGATCACCAGTGGCGGCACCAGTAGGAGATAAGGCAGATGGCTGCTGCAAAAAAAACAGGAAACGTTCCAGCCAATGACATGCATGGTTTACATTGACAGGCAGTATAGCACACATATACTAATATAACTCACGTACCATCATGTCAGACTTCGTTCCTGGTAGGAAGCCATGGGGAGGCACATGGGCTCTTTCGACAAGCTGATGATCTATTAGGCCCTTGAGGTCAGCAACCATTTTCTGTAGATTCTGAACCTCATCGCAATATACCTGCAATAAAAATGTACAAACGTTCACACCTTATCTTAATGGAACATCTAAAATAGACTTACTTCATTGTCATGCTTAAGCTTATCATTCTCATTCCTTAACTCTGCATTTATATTATCCAATTCAGCAACTCTGCTCTCCCAGCCAGGTGGGGGTGGAGCCACAGGAGAGGAGGCGGATCCTGGTACTTTTTCAGTTGATTTCTTTTTGTGTTTCTTCTCATCTTCCTTCTTGGCTTTATCTGATACAACTTTAACTTTTACAAGCTTTGTACGAACCCTCTCCATTTCTTGAATCAAATTTGTGTTCTGTTTTTCTGCCTCAGCTACCTACAAAATGATGTTATGGTAATACACCAGGATCATTAGTTACCCTACACATGCATGCACTTACTTGTGCCTTGAGTGAGTCCACTTGCTTCTTGTATTGCTTGACTTGGGATGTTTTAGCCTGTACTTCTTGCCGAGCTTCCAGGGCTTCCTCCAGTGCACTCCTCAGTTCTCCTTCCTTCCTCTTGTTCACGGCCTCCACCTCTGTAAGCCTCTCTTGGTGAAACTGCAGCTCTCTGCGTGCTTCTTCAACTTTGGTAGTACACTCAGTGCGGATATCATCTATCTGTGCATGCGCTTTGGCACGGTCCTCTCTCTCGTGGTCAAAATCTTCCTTGTAGAGCTGGGACTAGAGTATTATCATTTCCAATATAATAGTATTCTAGTAACATGCACACGACAATCTTACCTCGGCTTTTGTAGCCTGGAGTTCATTCCAAAGCTCCTCCCTTTCCTTTCTCATGGCAATAATCCGTCGTTGCTGGTCTGCGTTTTCATTGGTCATATCAGTCAGCTTTTTCATGTTGGTAATGAACTGGACATTATCTGCTTCTAATTGCTGTTTTTCTTTCAGAAGCCTTTCGCTCTTTAGACAGACAGCTTTGTAATCATCTCTAATTGACTCCCACTGCAAACGAGCAGACTCCTCCTTCTGTTTCAACTCTCCAATTTTGGCCTAGGATTAAGGGTTTACATGGATAAAATTAAAATCCCACAAGCTAAGGATTTTAAAGGCGGCCGGAGGGGAGGATGCAGACTTTACAGCGAACCAATATGACGTACATGTAGCACATAGAATATCATTTCACATGATGATGTATACCTCACTCTGCTGAAGTTTAGAGGTCAATTCTTCATGCCTCTTCTTCAGAGTCCTCAGGTTTTCCTCCATGAATCCTCGGTCTCTGCTCACTGCCTGGTAGTCCTTCATTAACTTTTCATTTTGCTCCTAGAATGCAATGTTCCATATACAGGTAATGGTATAAACTAAAATTTATGTATCCTTACCTCAAGAGATTGGAGCGATTCCATCAAAGATCTTTCATACTCTGTACGTTCTGCTTCTTCAACCTACGAGTATACAAGAAGTGAACAACATGCAGTGAAGTGTATGTAAATGATCCTTTAATGCAAGCATGACTAGCCAACTTGGGTTACTATACACAACTAACCCGTGAAGCATCAACATGAGACCTAAGTTGCATCACTTGTTGGCTTTGCTTCTTGGAATGCTGTTGCAATTCTCCAAATTCGGTTGCTGTCTTGCGATACGTTTCTAACTCTCTCTGCAAATGTTCGATTTGCAATTCCTTCCCTTGCAATGCTTCTTTCAGCTTCTTGGTTTCTTCCACATCAATATCATCAATATGCGTGACTGGCCCACGTAGTTCCTTCTCCATAGCAGCAAGTTTTTCTTGAAGTTGTGTATTCTCACTAACTGCTTCAAGATACTGGTTTTCATATCGCCTTTTCACCTCCAGCTCACTTCGTAAATTTGTAAGTTCTTTCTTGAGGGTTTCGCACTCCAGTCGTAGTATGTGAATACCTGCTTCATCACGATGTGGTGGCTGAGGTTTTACTCCACTCTGCAATCGCTGTATTTGCTTCTGCATCTTCTTGCTCTCTTCTTCATGAACACTTACCGCTGTTGCTAGTTGGATATTCTGCTTTTCTAGTTGTTTGGCAAGGTCCAATCTTCTTTGGAGCTGAGTTATGTCTTTTTTAAGCTTCGAGATTTCTTCTCCTTTTGATTGATTGTCTTCTTGCAGGTGCAGAACTAGCGCATTTTGACCCTCCAAACGAGAAGGATCTTGCTGCTCTAGTTGGGATAAACTACTAGGCGGTGTGTGAAAACTTCCTGTTGAGAGACCAGAGGATGGGCCTCGAGATGCCATGAGTTCAGTATAGAACTGCTTTACCTCTTCATCCTTCTCTACTAGCTGCTCTTGTAGTCTTTTGCTCTTCTTCTCCTGGTCTGATAGCCTTCTCAGTAACTTCGCTTGCTTGTCTCTAAGCTCCTGGTTTTCAGCCAGTGCCTCTTCCAAAGCTGTATTACTATCAGTACTCATCATACTGTCAGTGCGATGCGATTTGGAGTCCTAGTGAGTTAGACAGGGAATCATAGTGATGGTAAGAATAGAATACTGAGGGGTTCCATGCATCTAATTTTTACCAGGTAAAACTTCTACTATATTCACCTGATCTATGTTCACGAAGTCCTAAGGATTAGGCAAAAGTAAATTCCAGAAATTAAATGTTACCTTTTGACACACACATTTTTGGGCATGAAAAAATGAAGAAGGAACGTTGTTATTATGATGCTTAAGGTAAAACGGGGTTCGATGGCGTAATTCCGTGCTCAGTGCTCGAAACTGAAACCAACAGTTTGCAATGTAACTTTAATATGTTAATATGTTATACAGGCAGAGACCCAGTGTCAACGCTGGAGGTTTGGAGAGTGTAGCCATTCATCCCTTGAAATAACACAACGTTGAATTCACAGTTTCCGAAATTAAATACCAGTCCGATATTACCCCGCCCTACCTTAAAATAATATTTAGAAAGCCGCTATTACTATAGTCAGTTAAACACTCAACCTTTGAAACAACCGGCAGACTTGGCTAAAATTTATGCCTATCAAGGTGATAACATACCTTCTTCATACCAGACTCCTCAGTAGAATCCACTTCGTCGACAATCTCCCATTCTCTGTCCAGATCATCACCATGTTCAGCAGGTCGAGTCTCCAAATGGTGTCCAGGCCTTGACCTCACTTTGGTTTGCGTTGGCTGTTGTGTAATCACCTTTTCAGAAGTGCTAGACTGACTCAGCGAAGTATCTACTGATCTACTTCTGAGGTACCTAGAGGGATCGGGCCCCTCCCTTTTTCTGCTATCACCGGACATTGGGCCAATCAGCTAAACATGCCTTGAAATTACAAGCCGCCACTATAGAGTTCAGAAACTGATAATCAACTCTGATAACTCCTCTTTCACGAGGGGAAGATTCCAAACGCTCGAGAAATAGTCGGTTGTCTTCAAAAGGACGCCATCTTCCTCAAAGAAACGCCCTCAATGGCGACACTGAGCCAGGGGGGATCCCCGTACGCGTGCAATTATGGCGTAAGAGGGGTATTCCCCTCACTGTACATCCTTCCGATCACGCTGCACGCTGGCGATTCCCTGCGTAGACGTCTGAGAGTGAGAGACTGCTACCCAGGCCACACCCGGACTGGGAACGAGGCTACGCGTACTCCTAGCCTGCTAGGATGTCTGAAGACGATGTATACAGCAAGGACAATGACCGATGGATGTATGTTTCGGATGAAGAGCTCTCACCAGACAGTACTGGAGAAAAGGTACTCAACTTTGAGAACTATGGAAAGGGGCGGTTGCATGACGTCATCTATCTAGGCAAATACAGGACATTGTGGGGCGAGTCTGATCGAGTGTCCAGTGTCTGTGCATTACATTAGCAAATGAGCTTTTCAAAGTGGAAGTACTGTAATACAACCGTGATTGGATTGTGTGACTAGATAGGGGTCATAGATACTGCAGTAACCGCCCCAAAAGTAGCCTGGATAGAGTAAGTAATGGCTATTCGGACAACAGGTATAATCGGACGCGCTAGCGCCGTAAACATAAATTACCGGAAGTGGGTGGGGCCTTCGATCAATACTACAGACCCTTCGCACTCTCAGTTCCAAGTTTGGTGTTCCTATCAGTGGATTGTATAGGTCCTTAGCAGCATAACGGTGCAAGTCCGATGTTTATACGTTGCATGGTTCTCGAGATAGAGCTGTTCGTCTAAAACTTCAACATCATCTTCATTGAATATGATACTAAAGTTTTTAATGGATGGAAGCAGGTCTATCTTTGGAATGCTACATGGTAGCAGGCAAGACTACATCCAGCAGTGTTAAAGTCTAAGCATACATAAAGACAAGGTTTAAAATTGTGCTCAGTAACTAGTAATTCTAGGTTAAATGTACCGGAAAGCTAAATAATGGTTGGACTGATCTCTTCTTGCACAGCTGTTACCGAAAGTGCTGACTCAGTAATTTTGTAGTACATTTGTAGTTAACCAAAACATTCCAAAACGATTATTATCACTGTCTAGCCCTTGCTCGCCATGTAAGCAACATAAAAACTAACTTAGATTGACGTACTTTGGCCTATTGGGTCTGCAAACTTCCAGTACTTTCCATTCTGTCTGCTCGTGCACAAACGTAGTGACGTAATGTGCTTCGCATACGTAATGCATAATACGCAAAATTAGAATTTGGTATTTAGATTCGGTAAGACGTACGTACCATAATAATGATATAGACACGGGAGCAGAATTTGACTCGCTAGTGTGGGGCTCGCTCAGGCTCGCCCCTGTTAGTTTCTTTCGCAGTAGCTATTGCAGGTGGGTGGGCTAACCTCGTACCTCAGGGGTTGTCGTGTGAAAATAGTGTCTTTGCATGGCTCAGTGTGTAGGTGAAAAAGCCAACAGCCTCAAGACCGTCCAACAGCCTAAGATTGTGAGCTGTAAATGGGCAGATTCTGTAGAACTACACAGTGAAACTTATTCTGAGTAACGAGTAATCATGTGATTATTACTGATCCTATTTTGAAGGTCGATCCCCTGGCCTGAGTAACATAAAATTGAATTTGTATGGCCTAATTCCTGTACACATGTCAATATTCCCAAGCATGAGCTTGAAACCCTTAGGGCCACTCCAAGTAGTATCACAGTGATGCTGTCTAAATTCCCCCTCCCTCACTCCCCATGCATCCTTAACATCATCACTGGTTCTTTCTTGCAGCTCTTGCATGTATTTTGTCCTCTATGACAGTTTTTGACTGCTCAATTTTCCAACCCTTTTTAGCCTTACATCAGGGAACAGGCCGAGCAGCAGCAGGCAACCTTGGACAGAGATAGGGCACAAGAGCTGCAAATGGAAAAACAACATAGAGAAGAGTTGGAAGAGAAGAATCGGCAATATCAAAAAGCCATTGACGAAATGCAGAAGACGCAGCGAAATGCACTGGAAATGCAAAAAGCTCGAATAGAGAGAAAGGTTGAAAAGGAGCAGGCAAAGAAGCAGCAGGAAAACTTGGATAGTACTAGGGCAGAACTTCAAAGAAAAGTTGAAGTAGACGCAGATAAAGTGAAGGCAGAACTTCAGCTCAAAGAGACGGAATTCCAGGCAGCCATGCAGCGAAGAGACAGGGAGTCTGAGGCAAGAATAGCCGAGCTGAAAGATCGTCATGCTCAGGAACTGGTCAGTAAGAATCTCAGGATCCACCAGCTGGAGGAAGAGGTGGCCCGGATCATGCCGTCCTTTGATCCTGTTGACGAGGTAAGCTGGTTGTGTGTGTGTGTCTGTGTGTGTGTTTGTTTGTGTGTGGGGGTCGGTGGGTGGGTGGATGTGCGTACATGCACTTGTGCATATGTGTATACATGTATGTCAATAATGTACAACTTCTAGTTGGCAAGAATCTTGGTTAGAGTCCTTGAATAAAAAGACATTACTCTAATGGCATAGCATGCTGCACTTTTTGAAAGGGCTGTGATTTTTTTCTTTTACCAGCAGGGCATATGCGACCAGCCGATCCTAAGACTGGTTTATGTTTTTTTATTTATCTTACAAACATCACTTGACAACATCATGCGAATCTATTGATTAATGTCTTGGCAGCATTCAAGTACATTTTATGCTCTTCATTACAGGCCCCAAGTGGTGTAGTAGTAGAAGAGTCTCGGAGAATCAGTATGAAGTCACGAGAGGTGAGCATATTATGTAACTATTCAACAGTTACATAGCTTTGACCCAGGATGGTGCAACCGGTGTGGCCAAAATGGTCACAGCCTTAACACGTTTTAGCTTACTATTTTTATTTTTAGTATTCCCTTTGCTTTCTTTTGGAAAGTCAAGTAAAGTGAATCGGTCCTTCCAAGCATCTTGCTTTGGTTAACCGTTTTCCTTTGACTAGATTCTGTATTCTGTAGCTATATAGGAAGGAAATAAGGCTGACTAGTATCAGTATGTGTACTAGTCTCGTGCCCAGACGTCCATGCCCTCCAGGCGAAGGAACGTCTGGTGCCTTGATTTAAATTTCTTGTCACAGAGGTGTGTCCCGTGAACGTATAATTGAAAGGCGCTTGCACCAAGAATGCAATTATCAGAGCAACTCAAAGATGGATATTCCTATCCGTGCTATTTTGTTGTGCGACTCTACCTTCATGCAGTCAGCGACGCTCTCTAAACCCCGAAGCATCAGCCGCTAACAAAAGGGTGGTGGATTTCTTGGTTTCAGTCGTCAACCCGGAGCTTGAGTTAGCTGGCGGTGCTGGGATGGCGGGTGGCACGAGGATACAGTATTGCTGTAAACCATGCTTCTCGGAGTTGGAGAGGGCTGAAAGGTCCTTAGAAGCTGCGAAGTGTATCATCAACGAGCTACGAAACAAGTTCTCTTTACTGCCTGTCACTGTCAGAGCTGTTCCAGCAAATAGATGAGTGCCCAGATGACGAAAAGCATACGCCTCGAAGTAGGACCAGCATCCCACTTGAGAGATTCACGCCATGTAGTCCTCGTAAGAGTCCTAGAGTCGAAGATGGCCATAGGTATACAATAGTCTTCTTCTACAGCAGCCATCACGCTTTTAACCCTTCGACTGTTCGGTGACGTAATCACTTTTAATTACGCACTCTACGATTTCATTCATCAGCTGACATTCCAGATGACTCAGGTGTTACTAACAAGAAATTTAAATCAAGGCACCAAACGCTCCTTCGCCTGGAGGGCGTGGACGTCTGGGCCCGAAACTATATGTGTACTAGATGCTTCCTGATAACTTTAATTTATGCCGAAAAGAACTCAGGGCCGTCCCACTCCAAATTTGCTTGTGTCAGGTCTGTTGACTACAGTGAGGAAGCACAAATGAGCACTAATTAGAATCGTTTTAAACTCAAAATTTAAATGAACAATACTGCACATACAATGTACAAATGAGTGGCCGAGACATGCTATTGTGTTAGGTAAAGAATCGTCGCTAGCAGTGAGCCAGATAGTCTCATGATTAGGTACCATCACACGTGAGAATTCATATATGACCTGAGACTCTGATGTCAATGAGCAGCACTGCATTCTGATTGGGTTACATATTACCCAGGAATCACACAAACGTTACCGGACCATCTTTCACAGAGGCGAGTTAAGACAAGAGCCTAAAGTACATTTTACAAGTTAATACTTATTGTCTAGATTCCAATTAATGCACACCGTAAACTAACGTTCTGAAATAGTGCACAGCTGATGTACATGTACTGTGAGTAATGTCACAACACAACATTGTGTTAATTCCCACAGGCTCACATGGATGACCTACCCTCCAATGTCATTGACCTAGCCAGGGAGATATCCCACTTTGTGGAACCAGAGAACATCATCCCTCAAGGGAAGCTCACCCGTGAACTTTCACCCAACGAACTCTTTCATGTGACACAAGCCATCGGCAGCCCAGCGTTGCTGGGAGCCCAAAAACCTCCGAGCTTCCTTTTTGCTGTGCTACCAGCCACCAACAAGATGAGGTCGACACTCTTCGACTATACTGGCTGCTTTGGAGGAGCGGGTGAGGAGCAACCCATGTCGCTGCCGTATCGAACACCGGAGGGTTCTCCTCAAAGCTTGATGCGTAGCTCAATGCACGGTAGCTCATTCCAAGAAATACCTAATCCATCGCAACATTTGTCTGCCCAAATGTCCCAACCCCTGTCTTCTCTAGAAGCATCAACTTGTCCACTCCCATCCCCACTACAAAGAGAGGGGCCTGAGTTGGTGAGTTTTCCCTCCGGGGCCATAGTAACCTTGAATCTATCTACTTGTATGGGTCAATTGCATTACTTTGCAGTGGCGGATCTAGGATTTTGAAAAGGGGGGTTCCAGTATCACCAGCGGTGGGAGCATGAATAAAGTGGGAGGGGGGTGAAGCTGAAAAGTTGGGGCTATGAAGTAGCCCCTCCCCCCACGCGAAGCGCGAATATTTTTTTTACTATTAAAGCTTTTTTAAACGGGCCAGGAATAGCTCTCATGGGGTCTTTGCAAATTAGTACTTGAAGTGCTCTTGGGTAAAGTTGTGCATGCAGTAGGCCTATGGCCGTAGACCTCGCTAACTCACAGTAAATCTGCTTGCCCGCGTATGTACCGTAGTTACGTTTTCGCAAGTATAATATAGTAAAAATGAAGGCAGCCTTTCAAAAGAGGGGTTCCATGGAACCCATGGAACCCCCTCTAGATCCGCCACTGCTTTGTTGCCTACATCTTTCTTTCTTGTTTTGCATTTTACCATCTCCTTTCTTACTTAGTTGTGCGTAAAAAAAAATTCTTATTAAGAATGTGTATGATTATTATGTTTTCTGTTCAAAGGGTGTTACAAATCTTTCTGATTCGGACAAGATCGAACGACTGCTAAGTATTTTGAAAGATTTTCAGCGGCTACAAGCAGATAAGAATAAAAAATTGCAAGGCAAGACAGAGCAAGTTGAAGAACTCAGTGAGGCAATTGCAGTTAAAGAGCAAAGTATTGAAGATCTAAGTGCAAAGGTTGACGAATTAAGTTCAAAGGTTAGAGATCATAGTGCAAAGGTGCAAGAGAGAGATGCACAGGTCAGAGATCTGAGCCAGGGTATTGCAGAAAGGGAGCAAGATGTTGAGGAACTTTGCCAAACAATCGCAGAAAGTGAGCAAACTGTCGAAGAATTAACTGCAAAGGTCGAAGAGCGAGATAGCCAAATTGAGTCCTTGAGGAAAAGTGGCAGAGCATCAGCACTAAGTCCGAAAGCTCAGGCTGAATTTGATCAGTACTTTGAGCAAGTAGTCAAGCTAACCGAGAAAGCCACTGACTACGAGGCTCGGATGAAGAAGCAGGAGCGGGAAATGGATAGGCTCAAACGACTGAAAGGAATTTTGGATTGCTATGAGGAGCAAGCTCTTCAAGCTGGCAGTCAGTTAAGTGAACAAGAAGAAACTATAAAGTCTAAAGATCAAGAAATCCTTAAACTGCAGCGCCAGCTTCAGGAAATCACTTCAGGGCAAGGATTACAAGTGTTGCAAGATGAAATCGATACACTGCGACCCTTGCAAGCAGAAGTTGAGCAGTTAAGAGCTAAATGTAAGGATCAACCTCGGGTGGTGCAGTTGCAGACTGAGATTGGACGATTACAGCCCCTTGAACAAGAGTGTGAGAAACTGAGAAGTGAATTGGAAACAGCTAAAAATGATATAATTGCACTCAATGCACAGTCAGCAATACAGCAGGCACGCCAGAGGCGTATTGAAGCAGAATTCATGCAAAAGGAATATGATACCATAGTGAAGGAGCTTGATCGACCCAGAGGTAAAGCACCGCGTCCTGGTCGGTCGGCAGCCGAGCCAAAACATGTCCAAGCACTTGAGTTAAAGGTACTACAACTTGAAGACAAACTGCAAGCCAGAGATGAAGAAATATTACAGTTAAGAGAAGAGAACAATCCGTTTCTTCGAATGGATCCAGCTGCCTTGCAACGTCTGCAATCAAGTAGCGATGGTGCTGCAGTCACTGAGGTTGCTCAGCTGCAAGAGATTCTCATAAAGAGGGAACAAAAGATTCACAATCTTGAGCAGCAGGTTAGGTCATTTGAAAGCATTATTAAAGATCGGGAGCAACTGCAAGGCCACACAAAGGAACAGAGTCGAGCGGTATTTCAACTACGACAGCAGTTAGAAGCAAAAGAGGTGAGAAAGTAGTCTGACTTGCTTTCTTGTAACTAGCTGATTAAGGAAGACAAAATGAATTCGTCAGATGTGTGGTGAAAATTTTTCAGGAAACCGGCTATTTAGTATATCCCATACAGTATATGGCAGTCCTAAGATATTAATCCGTCATGTTTTCAATCGCATCACTGGATTCAAAGCACGATCATGTCACTACATTCATAACACTGTATCTTTGAACTTTCGTAAAGGGCGGGGCTCATACTTGCTTTGTAGAAGTGTCACATATTTAGGCTTCTACACTGCAAGTATGAGTCCCGCCCTTAACGTACGTTCACAGATACAGCACTTTGACGTGACGGAATAATATTCGTTTTCTACCCAACACTGCCATGTGTGTCTGAGAACTAGGTGTATATACATAATGCATGCATATGTGTCAAGAGTGCATAAAAAATATTCAAGGGGTGGGTAACATTTTTTTATGTGCTCTTGATATGTCGTTAATGTCCCTCCTCAGGCGAATGCAGCAGATCAGGAAGCACAAGTTGTGCACCGTGATGAGGGAATTGAAGCCATGCAGCTAGCACTTTCTGATTCAGAACACCAGAGACAGTCTCTTAATATGAAGTACTTTAAGGAGAAGGAGACCCGTGAAAAGGCTGAGCAGAGATCCATTGAAATGATGGTAGCAAATGAAGAATTGGGACGAAGACTTAGCGATATGGAGTCTGAAGTTGCTGGAGTAAAAACCGAGGCGCAGGCATGGAAGCACACGATTGCAGAACAGATCAAAACTCTTAATGGTCTGAAGCAAGAGGTGGAGAGGGAGAACGAGGGTTTAAAGGGAGACGTAGAGCGGCTGATGAGGGAGAATGAAGATTTAAGAGGAGAGGTGGAGGCACGAAGACAGGAGGTTAGTTTATCCATACATACAGCTGTACATACTTATGTACATGCACAAGTATATACATACTGAGCCTCGTCCCCAGGCCACTCCCTCCCCCCTCCCTTCTCCGACTGCGTGGCCTGGGAACGATGCTAATACTTTGTACATGCTGGTGATGAGACATGACTGCTAGCTATAAGCTAGCTTTGTTCCAAGGTCATACCGTCACAAAAGTGGTCCGGTATCTACCGTATGTGCATGCCTCAACTACCCCATGGTTTTATGGGATACCGTACTGTCACGGCTGCTAATTATTTCATTATGCGATTTCCTGTGGCTACTATTCGAGGGCAGTAGCTATTCAAAGGCAGCGTTTAATACATAGGACAGTTTACAAGCTAAAAAGTGATGCGCAAAAGACAATTTCTAGGCTGCGGCGCCCTTTGTGCCTCAAGGCAACCGCAAAGCCATCACAAGGAACAATGCTAGCTTTTTACCGGCAGGATATCAATAGACTAAGTCAGGTAGCCTCAATCAGGCTCTGATCCCATCAAAGCTGTCGCAAAGACAGATTAAGGTGAGCTTGGATAGCTATATGTGTTAAGTGTGCAGCTATTATAATATTTTGCTGATTTGAGCCCGTGATGAGGGAATTGAAGCCATGTGTAGAAGCCTAAATATGTGACGTTTCTACGAAGCGAGTATGAGCCCCGCCCTTTACGAAAGTTCAGAGATACAGTGCTATGAATGCAGTGACATGATCGAAATACACGACAGAATAATGTTCGCTTTCTACCCAGGACTGCCATATGTGTCTGAGAACTAGGTTGATATACATAATAAATGCATATGTGTCAAGAGCACATAAAAAAATATTCAAGGGGTGAGTAAACGCAGCCTCGAGCATGAGCTGTTCTGCTTAGGCGATTATAATACTTGGAGTGCACTTTATAACGGACCCAAAGTGAGTTGCTGTAGCTACGTTATAATTTGATACAACTGCTCGACCACTACAGACCATACTAACTGCCATGATGTGCATTAAATGGAGTCGGTACCGCCACTGCTGTAAACTCTTACGACCTTCCTAGCCCACATTACCTTGCAGTTGTTTGTGGTGGACCTTGAACCATAGCTGTCCCTGCTAACAGTAGAATTATTATCACCTGAGTAGCATACATGTGTATCAGGAGTCAATAGCTTTGATATCCCCCCCCCCCAAAAAAAAGAAAAGAACTGAAAAATCATTTAAAAAGACATTCAAGGATGGAATTCCCCAAAAAGCAACCAAACAAGGACGAATGACACCACTTACTATTATAATGTAGCTACAGCATATATCGTATAGCGGGAAAATTTGGCAAGGAACAGAACAGCGTATAGCAGCAAGTACGTATACCGTATAGCGGGAAAATTTGGCGAGGACAGATAGGGTTCACAAAAGTAAATCTAGGGCAGAGTTTTGAACATATATACCGTATAGTGGGAAAATTTGGCGCGGACTTTAATTTGGCGATTTGGCGAATCGTAAAAAAAATCGCCTAATTAAATTCTGACGTAATGCATACCACCCACGCACGTATATATTACACGTATACGATACACGTACATCTGAAGCGGTACTATTATCATGGCGCTGTACAAGTATTTCAAGAGAGGACCTGTACTTCCCACTCTACGGACGTGTGGTGAACAAGCAAACTCGGAGGCTCTTGGAGAGTCATCGAGAGAGCCGACCAGAAATAAAGCTGTCACGCCTCGAGGCAAGTACAATAGCTACATGCAGAAAGGGCACGGGTAAGGAAGTACGCCGCTGAGAACGGTTCGACCAAGGCGGCTAGGTACTTCTCGAAGCTTGTAGATAACTGAATCATCAGCGAGAAGGCTTACATACGTTGTTACGTTCGCGCGATCGCTAAATCACAATTATTACGTCATAAGCTTACGCCAGTTAAAATCACCAAATTTAAATTTCGCCAATATTAAAACCTAGCCGTTTTCAGCCATTTCGCCAAATTTAATGCTTACCAAATTTTCCTGCTATATGGTATCACTTTGTATGCATACAATGGGGCAGCCATTTTTTTTGGAGCCATCCCCATATATGGAGTACTCCATAATGGTCAAGGGCATGAGCTGAAGGTGAGTGCCCAAGACCATAACTACATTGCCTGAGCAGATTTTACTTGCGATTATATGGCAGTGCATGCCTCAATTGCCAAACTCAGGAATACAGAATATACGTGGCAGTCCTGGGTAGAACGTGAACATTATTTTGTCGTGTATTTTGATCACGTCACTGCGTTCAAAGCGCTGTAGCTCTGAATGTTCATAAAGGGCGGGGTGCATACTTGCATAGATGCATTCCAATGAAGGCAGCAAATCAAGAATTGGGATGCAGACTTAGCGATATGGTGGAGTGCAGTCAATTTCCTTGAACCGCCCCACTGGTACTAACATCTCAGGACTATAAGCAGCTATTGGCAGCAGAATTAATCGAAATCTAGACTAGTCCAGTCCATAGTCCAGTCCAGAGTCCAGCTTTTACAGAGACTGTGTTGTAGTTGCTTCCTTTGTCCTGTGGCTTTGAGGAGACTTATGCCCACCAACTGACCTAACCAATCAGATTTCAGTATTACAGGTACATAACAGGTCATACCTACTGCACGAACAAATATACCCCGATTGCTTATGTAAAGCGGGTTGAAGGAAATTAATGTACGTACAGCTGGCGAAGCATGTGCCAGCTGGTCCTAAGATTGCTTTGTGTTTCCCATCTCTATTTGTGCACTTATCACATGCTCAAAATTACTTAGATCACTTTCAACTGTAGTCAGGGTTTGCACGCCAAGGTACTGCATTCCAATGTATTTTTTTTGCTGTTCTCAGAATGCTGCATTAGCACTTTCACTCTAGAGTTCAGTTACAAATGCTGAGACAGCCCAATGCTATACATGTACATACACACACATGCACACACACACACACACACACACACACACACACACACACACACACACACACACGCATTACATATTGCTGTACTGAAATTCTACTATTTTGTACGTACCCTTTAATAATTGGCATACATACATACATACATACACACATACATACATACATCTATACTTATGATTGGTTTTGTGCTAGCTGAGACAACCCAGAGTGAGAATGCTATGCATGTACATACGCATGTACATACATACACAAACACGCACACACACACCAACACACACACGTGTGTGTGTGTGTGTGTGTGCACATACTGTTCACAGTGTACACATATTCTGTACGCACCCTTCTATGATTAGCCTCGTTATATATGTTCCTCTTTTGATATACTAGAAAACTAATGCTAGATGACATTCAGGGTAGTAGAAAGGACTTAATTGTGTGTCGGCAAGCACAGTTGTAGTTCTCAGACACTGAGGAAAGGTAAAGTAACTGACCTCTGACCTCTAGCTGTAGCTAGTCTCTGTCTGATTTTATCTCGCAGCCGGAAGGCCTGGGTACGCTAGTCTCTATTTGAGCAGATGCCTCCAAGGGTTTTTTATGAAAATGTAATCATTGCGCCTTTTTTAGAGGAAGTAAAAATCTGCTCATGAATTAGCTGCACTAGCCTCGTCCCCAGGCTCTCCTAAAATGGAGGAGAGCCTGGTTTCTTTTCTCATGTGAGTGACATTCAGGGTAGTAGAAAGGACTTATTAATTGTGTGTCGGCAAGTACAGTTGTAGTTCTCAGATACTGAGGAAAGGCAGCTTATCAGTACTTCTTGTAGCTAATCTTCAGGGCCTGTTGGTGCCACAGACCGGGTGCTGGAATAGTTTTGAGAGGCACCCTAAGGCAACAGATGCTTGATGCCGACCGCCATCTTAAAACTCACAACGTGTCACTGCAGTGCCAATATCCAATCACGCACATTCCTGAAAGAATTAGAGATCTAATTAGGGCATTTAACTGACTCTTAACCTATAGCACCAGTGGAGCTAAATTGTAGCATCGCTCCAGTTTTTACGCCACTGCCACTTGCAGTACAGTGACGTAAAAACTGGAGCGGAGAGACTGGGAACGAGGCTAGCGAAATTGCTACAAAATGCGTAGTTGTAGCATGGCTTCTCTGGCCACATACTGGATGTGGGCACTGTTGCCACTGGAAACCCTCAGGGCCATAGGCCTCAGGGCTTCCTGCGGCAGATATGGGCACAGGAAGCCCTGAGGGGGCATAGGTCTGAGGGCTTCCTGTGACGGAGAGAAGCCATGCTACAACTATTACATGTACATGTTGACTGTGCAGTTGCCCCTCAGGATGGCTTAAAATGAGCCAAAATATACCGTGATGACATCAAACACACTCTCTCTATTGAATTTGTTCTGCCTCTCTCCCTCCTCCTTCTACAGGCTGCCAATGCCAAGCTGCAGGGTGAAGTGGCCTCACTTAGAGGGCTGCAGCGTGAGGCATCCATGGCTGCCGAACTGGCTAGGGAGAGAGACCATTTGCAGCAGAAGACAATTTACATGCAGGCCAAGCTACAGAACCTTGAGCAGGTAATCTACAAGTCAAGCATATATTATATGCATACGCTGTCACATAAATGCTTGCATGGGCATATGTTATGTACAAATACAAACACAGTCACACACACACACACACACACACACACACATGCACACACACACACATGCACACACACACACATACATACATACACACAAACATGCATACGAGCGTACATGTACATACATACATACATAACCTCCGTTTTTGTCTTACACCTCCCCCACCCCATAGGACCTCTTCCAGTCCAAGCAGCAGCTCTCCCACAGTGGAGACACAGTGAGGGAGCAGGGGAGGGAGATACAGAGACTGACTGCTGAGAACTTGGAGCTCAGGAACAACCTTGAAATAGAGAAAGTCAAGGTACACAAAATGGCATAAATTTCCTGAAGGAACTTGTGCTCAAGGGGTTGAGTAGCTGAGTAAAACTTCACAGTTTTGGACACTTTTCTGACTGTTACAATTATGAGTAGAAAGAAGAGAATTTTTCTTGTTACAGTACCAGTACTAGCCTTCAACTCATATATATTGACCCATGCTAGACAGTTGAATGGTTGTTTTTATGGTGCAATTGAGCTAACTATGACAGCATGTAGTCTATGTTCAGTTGGGATATAAAGCTCAGTAAAATTAGTTTCTATCATAACGTGTATACCAAATGTCTACTACAGGCAACTATGCAACCAGAAACTGAGCTGGCATCTTACAAAATACAGTCCTTCAAACGTCTTGCAGTAGACCAAGTTGGATCTGGATCGTATGGCTCTATCCACATCATTGAAGTCAATGGCATTCCCTGCATAGCCAAAAGGCTACACAATATTCTCCTGGGTCGAGGTGGAATGGAAGATGTCGGTGACCAGCAAAGGCAACCCCTTCTAGAGAAATCTATCAATTCTTACCAAGAGGGACTTACTACAACTCCAAGGTTAGTGGAGTTTGTGTAGCCAACGCATTAGCAGAGATATGAGCGCTGGAGACGGACGGCACAATCGAGCGATACGAACGGTACTTCCAAGCAGCAGAGTTCTCCACTCTCCTGTAGTAGCCATGACCGAAACTTGGATGTGTTGCAGACAGAGATCTCACCTTCCTGAAGGTCAGTCGTTTCTTTGTACCGTCTCCAGTATCGCTCACATAATATTCTTGCGTGTAACTGGCTGGCTCGCGAGATATTAAACCAAGTCAGCTAGTGGCAGGACAAACTACTAAGCAGAGCACAATACTAATACATACTTTTCAAACTTGCATTCATACCACAAGAAGTGGGGGGGACCAAATTTTTCTGCAAAAGTTTCTGAAGCAGGTATGCGGGCAAAAATAGCCGATTTAGGGGTTTCGAAGTATCTTGATGCTCAGAAGCAAACAGCTGCTCCTGGAACATATGCATACATGCCTCCTGAGGCACTGAAAGAAGGGAGCAGATTATAGTACGAAGCTTGATAATTTCTCTTTTGGAGCCGTTGCTTTGTACGTAGTGAGATTTTCAGGAGACATATACCGTATTTCCTCGTATAAAAGCCTCCCTCAAATAAATGCCGGCCTCATTTATACGCCGGGTGGAATGGTATTATCGTTAATAAACGCCGGGCTGCGATTAAACGCCGGGTCGAGCTGAGGGCGTGGCACCTTGCGCACGTGGACCGTTAATATTCGCCATGTTTTACTGACATATCGTTGGAAAATCGATGCAGGAAAGTACGGTAAGCAACTACTCTCCCGTTTGTGTCTGGTTTATTGCGTCTGTGTGTGTGCATGTGCCCATACCGCCAGCCAGCTTACTGTTTTAGTGTCATAATAGTGCTAGGCTCAGGCCTAGACGGGTAGCTGTAGTAGCTAGTAGCAATTCTTCATGCTTGCTACAGTTGTTGGGAGTGTTTCGTCGCTAGGAAGTCTTAGTTAGCATTAATTTTTGTACGCACGAGTGAGCACTCGTTTATAAACGCCGGCCCCGTTTAAACGCCGGCCTCGTTTTAACACCGGGTCAAAAGTGGTGGGAAGGAAATAAACACCCGGGCCTTTATATAGGGAGGAAATAAGGTACTATAAGTTGGCAGAAATGCAGGATGATGTACTTATTCTGGAGAAGACTGAGTTTCATGTACATTGTTGTGAGGGTAGGAGTGAAAATTAGAAGCTGTATACGTATTTCTACCACCACTGTAGGCAGTAATGATGCAGTTCTTTAACAATCAATTCAGGTGGCAGTTAATCCATTGGCGAAACTGTATTGTGTACCTGGTTATGTGACCGACGATCAAGCCGTACTCTACGTTAATCTTTTCAACATCCCCCTGCTTACTTATATTATTCTCCAGCTCCGTTGTGTGCTTACCTTGGCATTACTCATGTTCATTTTTCATGGCTCATTTAGATGCCAAGCTACGTACTGTAGGCTGCTGCAGTTTATACGTGTTTCAGGTTGAGAAGGAAGGTTACTAGCATGTCAGTATTTCATTGTATCATTCCACTCCATTCCATATCCCATTCCATTCCATTTTCCGCGTTTTACAACTACCTGTATTGATCGATCTCCCTTGTCGAAACACTTTATTTAAGGTAATTGCTGGAGGTCTGCTAGAAGGGTGGTTTTGGACTAGTAGACTCAGTCTCATTCCCACACTGAATGGCTTATCAGAGCTTTCATGCAAGTCTTTAGTTCTTGCAGCTTGTATTAGCATGCTGTAGCACACGGTATTGCTTCTGTATGTTACTGTTGCATTGTCCATTCCAAGGTATTGTTGAGTCAACAGAAAAGCTATGGCTGTGAGAGTACAGAATGGCTTTGGGACGGAACTTAAACTGGCATGTGGGCTGAAAACTACTCAGCAGTGATCATACGTACATGTAATACTAGATGTAATGCAGTGGGAGGCAAGCACTGAGCACAGAGTTTCCGTGTAAGCGAAGCTATCATTATGCATCAAGAGTTAACATAAGATGGACTCTCATACTTGCACTGATGCAAGTTACACACACTGTGGTTTTTACTGGATACTGAGAATGAATCTGATAACAGGCACTAATATTTCTCATTTATGCTTTGGGGGTGGATCTCGGTTGGTTCTCTGTCACATTTAGCCCATACACCCCCCCCCCCAGGGTAGGACTGCATCCTCCAGCAGAGCGGTCTCCCACAGTGTGTATGATATGAAACAGGGGAGGGAGATATCGTACACTGATATGCTATCATCGAGCTTCACAACCTTGGGGTCTAAATAGATGAAAGTCAAGAATACTCCAGCGTTACCGACAGCTAGATCAGTTGTTATTCTCACAATAATTAGCTGACTCGCAATAATATTAAACTTCCCTTCCTGATTGCATGCCCCCTCATTGAAGTTTTACATTTTCGCCGATTGAATGTTGTATTGGATATAAACTATATGCGGCGTAAACCATATGGACGAGCAGATGTAACTCGACATTGAACATGCTAGCGCACAATCAGTTATGTGATTTTCATTTTTGAGGGACAGGGGGCAGAAGAGGGTACATCCTTCCCCCCCCAGTCTTGGATACCCACACCCCTTGAAACTTTATCCCCCCCACTATGGGAATTTAGCCTTTCATATCACTTATTACTGTAGAGAGAGTAGAATGATTTTTGACACAGTACAAGTACGATGAATTTAACATTACTTTGCTATGAAAAATGGTGTTGAGTATCGCCACTTACATCACTACAACTGTTTACCATGCATATTAAATTTCATATAATGCAAAAAGAATGTATATAGTGGCTGATGGTGTCCTGTATGTTTGATTCAGTCCTCCATATTTTGACCCTAAGTGATTTAGCCCTTGATTGGCTTGCTATATTCAGTCCACTAGTCTCGTTCCCAGTCTCCACTCCGGGCTTTTTCTATGAAAAAAGCCCGGAGTGGAGACTGGGAACGAGGCTAGTATAGAGTTAGCTAATCCTGGGTGGCAAGTATGAAGCGGCAACTAGAGCATGCTAGCCATGATCGAACCTATTTGGCACATGGACAAAGTAGAGGGTGTGGGTTACCTATGGCAGCGTGTAGTCTATATTCAGCTAAGATATGAAGCTCAGAAAAATTTCTTTCTATACCAAATTTTGTCTGGAGAAAATGTGTATACGCTATAATGTATATATTACTTGTCCTCTATAGGCAACGATGCAACCAGAAGCTGAGCTAGCATCACACAAAGTACAGTCCTTCAAACGTCTTGCAGCAGACCAAGTTGGATCAGGATCGTATGGCTCTGTCCACGTCATCGAACTCAATGGCATCCCCTGCATAGCCAAAAGGCTACACAACATTCTCCTCGGTCGAGGTGGAATGGAAGATGTCGGTGACCAGCAAAGGCGACCCCTTCTAGAGAAATTTCAACGAGAGTGTGTTCTCCTCAGTCGACTCCGCCATCCCAATATTGTTCAGTTCATGGGAGTCCACTATGGGCGAAATTCTACTGACCTGACACTCATCATGGAATATCTGCACATGGACTTGGAAAAGTGTGTTGAAAGCTACCCCACCCTCCCCCTGCCTCTCAAGATCTCCATTCTCCTCGATGTGTCGTATGGTTTACTTCACCTCCACTCACAGACACCTCCGATCGTCCACCGAGATCTTTCAGCTGCCAATGTTCTTCTGACAGCAGGTATGCGGGCAAAAATAGCCGATTTAGGGGTTTCGAAGTATCTTGATGCTCAGAAGCAAACAGCTGCTCCTGGAACATATGCATACATGCCTCCTGAAGCACTGAAAAAGGAAGCAGGTTATAGTACGAAGCTTGACAATTTCTCTTTCGGAGTCGTTGCTTTGTACGTAGCTGTCCAAGAGTTTCCTGAGGTTGACGAGACCATGGCAAGTATGTCTTATGAAGCATTTCAAAAGCGCGAGATACAAATCCAGAAGCGAATCACATGGATTCAAAAGGTACAAACCCACTGCCTGCGCCCTCTCATCCTCCAATGTCTCCAGGACCTTCCCGAGAAAAGGCCTACCACTACAAAAGTCAATGACGACCTAAAACAACTGAGTGTACGATACCCAAGGCGGTTCAAGGACATCCTTGAAATGCAGCAACACCTGGAACATCTGGTAAGAACATACTTAGCTAGATCCTAAGTTTATAAGTATTCATTAATATAGGTCTGTATAGAGGGATTGCTTGATAGTCATTCATATGCCTATATGCATTACGTATAATCATTGTAGCACAATGGAGGTTATTCTTGTAGCACTCCATGGGACCTTATGAACTTTCATACTGAAAGTTAGTTAATTCTTTGACTAGCATAGCTCTGATAACTGGAGGGTGAGTGCCTTACTAGAGGAAAATGCTGTAATAGTTGCTGGCATTTGTGTATTGGCCTGCCTGTTGCGGATAAGGCATTTTTATATATTTTTAGATATGCACTCTTGATTATGCCATTAAAGTACTAGTGATCACATCATAATTTGTGTCCTTTTAGGAGAGGAAGCCAACCAAAGGTGTGTGGACTTGAAGGTTGTCTATTATTGTACTAGGAAGATGATATCTCAGCTGTAGACACTAACTCTATATTTTGTCCCCGTCAAAATGCTTATATTTTGTTACTACAGTTTATACCTAAATACACACAGTAATATACATTATAGGTTGTTGTTTGTTGAAATCTGCATTAGGTTTGTATACAGCTTAAATAGTTTTAGCACAGTTATAAACCATGTCATGCACACATTTTCTTTGTACATTATGGATTTAATTTTGACATCTTTTTCTATTGTATGTACATTGTAGTTGCAAACTCTAATTGAATTCTGTTTCTGAGTGTAGGAAATTGTGCACTGTACTGTATTTCCTTCATTTAATTTAGTGCATACGTTTCCCCCAATTACATCATAGCGAAAAAGACGGAATAAAAAAAACATGTACACATGTATACGCTAGCTATGAGCAATGTAGCCTCATCCCCAGACCGTCTGGTAATTATAAACGCCGCGTTTCGGTTCGCGGTATTTCAATCATTGCATGCGTCACGTATTCATTGCAACGTCACGTTGTACACTGCACGTTGACGACATGACAGCAATGCAATCTTACGTGACGTCACACGTTAAATACAATGCGCCAACATTCTGGCGCACTTGAACCGAAATGAGTTTACCAGACGGAATAAAAAAACGGAAGACGGAATAAAAAACGCTAGCTATGAGCAATGTAGCCTCATCCCCAGACCACACACGTGGGGGGGGGGGGGTGGCCTGGGGATGAGGCTATGAGCAATGCAAATGACAAAGATATTCACTGGAAGAAAAGTTAAATTTCCTTCATCCTTCACCAAAAGGAATGTGACGTACAGACCAAGACTTGTAGAAGAATTTCTACATGCAACATGCATGTGTTTGTACTTTCATATAACGTTAACATTTGTGCTTTTTCCCTAGTCTCGTGCCCAGCCGACTTTTCGCCCCTCCCCTCCGTCGGGAATAGTACGTCTGGTAAACTCATTTCGGTTCAAGTGCGCCAGAATGTTGGCGGATTGTATTTAACGTGTGACGTCACGTAAGATTGCATTGCTGTCATGTCGTCAACGTGCAGTGTACAACGTGACGTTGCAATGAATACGTGACGCATGCAATGATTGAAATACCGCGAACCGAAACGCCGCGTTTATAATTACCAGACGTAAAGTCGGCTTTTCCCCCTATTACATCATAGTGGAACAGATCTATCAGCTATAGCCATATCCTGCAGCTAATAAACATCTGGCAAACATGCATAATAAGTTAATTATTAACTGCATGTGCAGTGTGTTCTTGGAATCATATTTTATTTGGGTACCTTGGTTACTAATAGAAATTGGGTTGAACTGCATCACCTTTAGCCTAGCCATGCAAGCAAAATTAGGAAGGGGAGGAGCTAAGCAGAGACGCACTTCGATGACGTAATGAGATATGGGATTTTCCCTGTAGTGTTTCCTCACGCTAGTGAAGGGAAGGTACTGGATCTCGGCACTGAGTCAGTTTGCAGAGGTGAGCAGTCATCATTTGTTGTAAAGAGTGTGTGGTAGGCTAATCAACCTACTTTCGTGCATAGCTAACAGCTACTCTCTGGTGTTTAGTGGTTAAATCTCCCCTCAATTAACTGCATGTGCGGTTGCGGACTGGCCTTGGTGGCTTCTTGTTCTTTCCTTGTCCTGGGTTCTTTTCATTCTGCAGTTATAGCTAGGCCTACAACATTAATTTTTAATTAAGCTTATTTGTTAGCTTTAACTTTCCGAAGTGGCTATTGGTCCGGCAGTCCACGGTTAGAGCTTTATAGAGGAACAGATCAGGGTTAGGTTATCTCACTGGGTTGCATCAGTTTTAGCTACAAGCTTGTGCACAAATACGCATGCGTGTGTTTTCCCATATAAATGTATTGACTGCCTGTCGGACCAATAGCCACGTCCTTAACACACCGTTCTGCCTTATGCAGCCTTTAAAGCTATGTGCCTAGTCAGATTAGCTAGATAACAAGTATACTATTAACTCTTTACCACCTGTAAAAAACAGGGGTATGTACATGTGGTAGTAAATAGTAGGGGGATTGTGCCTTTACAGATTCAAGAGCGCAAAAAGAAACTTTCCCCGCCGCCCCGGGGAAAGTTTCTTTAGGCGCATTTGTCAGATTAGTATGGGGTATGTGGTAGTAAATAGTTAGGGGTATTGGAATAGTTTATGGAATTAGGACGGGGTGAACTTATGTTAGGCCTTGGATGAGGTGAGGTTAAGTTAAGCCTAGACCCTAGGTCCAACTTAAGCTGACGACGTCGAAATTCCATAACCGCTAAATGAATGCTTGAATGTAGACTATTAGTTTTCATGCACACATGTATGTATCCTATCACACACATGTTGACATACTATTTGCAAATATATGTGAATCCCTGATTGAATGGATGCTGCCAGCCAACTATGTATATGGTGAATTTTCTGTATAAATGATTGACTGCTTTGGAGCATGCAGCACTAGCTGCCCTACTACGAAAAAAGAGCTTTGGAAAGTGTGGAGGAGAGGGAGGGAAGACTAGAGAGGGAGAATGGCTGAGCTGGCACAGTGAAAGTGCTGATAATATCAAAGCCTCCAGATGGGTAGTTACATGGTTTTGGGCTATAGTAGCATATCCTCAACCCGGGCCTTCCCTGCCCAGATTTTATCTTGCAGCCATAGAGAAAAATTAATATTTCACCACAACTGATAGTAGAATACTAGTGTAATGAGGTCATTATTGTGCAATTGACAGTATAGGCATGTTAGTAAAGCAACCACCACTCCAAAGTGGCCATATTGTACAAGTTCATGTATTCATATTAAATTTTGTTCTTTGTATATTATTTGCAGACTCAAAACGTTAAGAGTATCTTGGCAGTGGTTCATCTGCACATCAGGTCTCAGCTGGTCCTGAAAGCACACTGGATTTAGGCTCGATGCTGGGGCTGGAGGAGGGTGAAGGGGGACAATCGAGGGAGGAGGGCGAGTTGATTGACCTGGGACTTCCCTCGGAGGTTAGTATAGGCAATTGTACCCTTATGTATGTACCCTTATGGTTTCCCATAATGCGTAAGCTACACCGAATACATCTAATTACACAGCATGAAAGAATTTTTTCTGGGTATGATCAACTCCCGGGCTCAAGAAGAGTTAAATCAGTGAAATGAATCAGATACTAAGAGCTTATGAGCGCGCGAAGGAGCACCTGACCAGTGGTTCTATCTGTTGTCAAATGGTACCTACAAGAAAAAGCCTCAATTAGGATTTGCGGGCTGGTTACTACGCTACTATAATTATTACTAAGTGAATTATAGCACTTGCCATATTTATGAATATTTCCATTTGATGTAGCACATACTATTGAAATATTTCTGCAGGGAGAAACCCAGCATCATGTGTCTTACCACTAAGACACTTGCTTCTAGTTAGACACCCCCCCCCCCCCGCATACTATGTAGTTGCTATAGTTGATGGGAGTGTTTTTGCTGATTTTGGCTAGTATTTGTCTTGAAAGCATGTATCTTGATGGTAGCTATAGTCGTTTTAACACGGTATCATGCTCTGTAACTACCAATGTGACACACTGGTGGGAGAACCCTTGTGTCATTTATCAATTTTACGAACGAAGGACTGATAATATACACTATTTTCTAAGACAGTTACCTGCTCACAGCAGGTTTCTTCGTGGATTTGGATCCCAAGGAATGACATCATAAGACACCAAGGCGACTAATATAAAGAGTTCTGGTGCATAGTGCTCTTTTGACAAGAGATGGAACCAGCATATACTTATACAAGTTAGCTGCTCCTTCCCTTGGGTTACAGGCTCCTGTTACAGTAGATACTTGTGGTGAATAAAGATATCCCTTTCCAGTGTGTATATTCTTTTATTTTGTTTAGCAAGTGAATCTCCAAGATGAATGTACCAGGCTAACGCGACAGCTAGAAGCTGCAACACAAGAGCAAGAAGACATGCAACGACAATCACAGATACTTCAACAGAGGCTCGATTCCGCCCTTAGACTTGTTGAAGTACAGCAAGTGCACCCTCAACAAATTGTATCACTATCTCATAAGTCATGGACTGCTTCCCGCAAAGATGTTGAGATATTGGCTGAAATCGGAAGAGGGGCATGGGGCACAGTGGCTAAGGGCAAGTTTCAAGGCCGGGAAGTTGCTATCAAATGGCCACATCCTGCAATTCTTGATGAACACACTGTTGAACGTCTTAGAAGGGAAGTGGAAATTATGTCCCGGGTTCGACATCCCAATCTGCTTCAATTCATTGGTGCTGTATTTGATAATCAAGTATCTCGTCAGCCCCCACTGATTATCTTAGAGCTCCTCAATATGAATCTCCGCAATGGCTTACCAGAGAAAGCTGCTTTCAGGGTCTAGCAGAATACCGATATTCCGAGATGTTGCCTACGCCTTGCACTACCTGCATGAGCGCCAGGAGCCCATCATCCACCGTGACGTGAGCGCCCCCAATATCCTCCTGGAAGAGCTTCCCAATGGGATGTGGAGGGCTAAGGTCTCTGACTTTGGATCAGCCAACTTAGCTAGGCTTGCCCAGACCACGGGAGAGGGTGCCATCATCTATGCAGCGCCTGAGACCATCCCACAAGCTCGTGAACCGAATAGTCCACCACCTCCACAGACAACAAAGATAGATGTCTATAGCTATGGGGTACTTCTGTGTGAGGTCATTATTTCACGGTTACCGGATCCGGACCATTTTTGGGGCATGTTACAACAGGTTCAGAGCAAATGGCGCTTTATGTATGAAGTTATTCTTTCCTGCATAAACCGTAGTCCTGATAAGCGTCCGACAATGGCTGAAGTACTAGACAAACTGAATGCACTTCCTCGAATACAGCCCAGTTCTCAATAATGTGACCTAATTATTCAGTTTGATAATAGTATTTTTGCAATCCAAGTGAACAGCTTTCATGCTGTTTTATGATTAGCTATATGTGATATTTGCATAATGTCATTTTATATTACATGTTGTAGCATGTTTGGGAAATGCATGCATACTTATACATAACTTTGTAATCTCTCGTTAATACATACATACATACATAACTCTGAAACCTCTCATTGATTTTGTACACCCTCAATTATTGTATTCAGTTTGTTGTGGTAGTATATAGGGGAAATGTAATGTAACTTTTACAACTTGGGCTTTTTTAAAAATACTTTGAGAAATTCAACTAGAGGCATCTGAATCATTTAGCTATTGCTCTTCACTGACGTAGTTTCATGGCAATCACACTCAAACTAACTGTTTGGGTTCACACTATGAAATGGAGAATAATAAATTAGCTTTTGACTCACTTTTTGCGAAGAGCTGTATACTACATAAACTGAGCTTTGATGTGATGGTGTTGCAAATAATTATATGATCTAGCTTGTACACAATGCCTTCGAAAGTTTATTCCAGCAAAAAAATATTCACGTGCAAAAGTACTATGTTAAAAGTTTTGTAGAGGTCTTCACAGTGAAGACCTGCCACAATATTATAGACCATTTGCTGTCAGTTACTGTGTAATTAGAAATGGAACTCAAGATATTACTATGATTGTCAGTGACCGATCTAATTTATGATATGAACTTGCCAGCTGCAGATTGCAATACAGCTACTGGTGTGCACGTGTTGGTTACCTACATGAGACTGTTTTGTATAGCTTTCATATATAACAGCATATAGGCTGGACTAGATCTGGAATCATCACCATGATTGCACTACTTTATAAGAGGCTTCATATAGTAGTTCCTGCATCTCAACTTCTCCATTTATAATTATTATACACACTAATGCTATATCTAGTGCTGAGAGTCTTATTCAGCATACAGTCAACCTGCCCCCTCCCCCCCCCCACCCCACATACACAAGATCAAACCTTAATTGGCAGGCAAGTAATTGCTGCCTTCTGCCCTTTTGTTGCTGGTATAGGTTATATACAATCATGCATTTTGGCATTTGTGGCAGAAGCTGTCAATACATAAAGAATAACTATAGGTAGCCCAATTACTTGTCAAGATTTTCCAAACTTGTTACGTGCAAAAATGCTGATGTCAAAAACTTTCTCACAAAATGATATGCAAGCTTTACAATGTAGTACAAGTAGCTAGATGTAGTCTAAACCAGATAGAATGGCTGTCTGTTATAATTAGTAGAAGAATCAGATCCAGATCTCTGTTGTTGGTGGGTTGGCCAGGCTTAATCAGTAGCTGTGTACGAAGCATGGAACTGCCCTTCCATTGGTCGATACTTTCCTGTCATTTGTGGATCAGTAAAGGCTTTAGCTCCTGGCACCTGCACTGGTAAGGTACTGGCTCCACTACCTGGCAGCCTGTTGGGATAAGGGTTGGAATTGGGAGAGCGTGCTTGAGAATATGGAGCTATGGAACTCCTAAATGAATGGGGCTGGGCAACTCGAAAATCAGGTGGCTGAATCCTAGCACAGGGTTGAGGTGCCTGTCGGTGCATGGCTTTAGACAATGATGGTGGCCCGGATGATAGGATAGTAAGTTCACCCTCTCCTGGTGTGCGCAGTTCTGCATATGGCTGCTTCTGTAACTGCTGCTGGTGGAACCCTTGCTGCAGTTGCCGTCTTATAAGCTCCTGGTCTTGGCCATGTCCTGTAACAGGAAGTGGGTGGGGCAGCTGTTGTACCACAGCTCCCTATTGAGGGATGTATAATTTCATCCTTCAAGAGATAGGCAGTTACTATGGGAATATTATTATAGTATAAGAATTATAGTAGTCACTATTGACCTTATATCAGTCCCTAATGCTATGAGTAGCTCTAGCATCACATATGATAAAGGTAGTTGAGTCAGCACGTTGCTTAATTTGTAGTTATATTGTTTACATAGTTTAAATTTGATCCTTGCGTTATCATACTTCATTAATCTTTCATCAAATGGCTCTGCTCTAAGCATGTACTTATTGTGTGCTAAGTATGCTTTGAGCTGGTCTTTGAAGCGTGCTGAATGCCACATGTCAGACATGCAAAGTTGACACACACACTATACAGTCCAAAGTGGCACCACCAGCAGGACAGATAAGGAAGTTAGTTGCTACAGAGGATTATCACTGCTACGTACTAGTGCATACACTGCAGACACACAAAAGGGATAACATAAAGCAATTTCAGTACCAGCTGGGCATGCATGAGGCAAGTATCTGGCTGGCATACAAAATCCAGGGTTTCATTTAGGTGGGCGTTGGGAGTTCAAAGTCCCAATTTCTAAAGTAGTAATATTCAAGATTATAGACACACAGGACAGGTATAGTACGTCAAATTCTATGCTTTCGATTCCATGTATCAATAATGTTTTCTAGATCATTATCAGAGAGGTGAACTGGGAAAGATTGTTTCCAGCACCACAAGAGTTGATTGTTATTTCACCTCCAGATTGCATGAGAATCAATCTCAGAGGATCTATAAAACCAAACATTTTCTGGGAGGCATGCCCCCACACTCCTCTAAAATTTTAATGCTGCACTTGCGTGCACTATTTAGTCACCCCCCCCCCCCCGGTGTATAATAAACTCTTAAATCTCCAGAAAACTACCTTAACTTAGGCAGCAAAGTATTACAACTCACATACCATCATTGCCCCTGGTGGAAAATCATGGGGAGGCACATGAGCTCGTTCGGCATGCTGTTGACCCACTAGCACCTTTAGGCTAGTATTCATTTTTTGTAGATTCTGAACCTCATTGCAAAATGCCTGGAATAAAACACAAACAATTACCACCAGCATATCCTAACAGAGCATAAACAGAAACTCACTTCATTGTCATGCCTGAGCTTGTTATTGTCATTTCTTAGCTGTTCATTCACACCCTCCAGCTCAGCAACTCTGTTCTCCCAGCCAGGTGGGGTTTGTGTCATTGGAGAGGTGGCAGGGCTAGCAGTGGGCACTTTTTCTGTCGAACGTTTCTTGTTTTGCTTCTTTTCTTCTTTATCAGCTTCCTTCTTACTGGTTTTAGTTTTAGCTTTCACGAGCTCCGTGCGGACTTTTTCCATCTCCTGAATTAAATCTATGTTGTGCCGCTCCGTTTCTGCCATCTATGTCAAATAGACTATCATTTAAAATTGACACATATACATGTACTATAGTGGTAGCCTATAAATACCTTGGCCTTCAGGGAATCTACTTGTTTCTTGTACTGCTTGACCTGGGATGTCTTAGCCTGTACCTCCTGCCGAGCTGCCAGGGCTTCCTCCACAGCACTTCTCAGCTCTCCTTCCTTCCTCTTGTTTACTGCTTCGACATCTGCTAGGGTCTGCTTGTGGTGGTCACGGTCAGCTTTCATCTGCTGTAGTTCTCTCTGAGTTTCTTCAAGTTTTATTGTACACTCTGTACGGATATCTGCTATCTGTGAATGTGCTTTAGCACGGTCCTCTCTCTCACGGTCAAAATCCTCCTTATAGAGCTGGGACTAGAGTATCATATTTATATCAATTTTATTTTTGTGTATTGCCAACTAGATGAATATGATTTTCTTACCTCTGCTTTTGCAGCCTGGAGTTCATCCCAAATTGCCTCCTTTTCCTTTCTCATGGTAATCATCCTTCGTTGCAGGTCTGCGCTTTTCATCACCCATGCTACTCAATTTTTTCATATTGGTAACGAACTGGTGATTCTCTGCTTCTAATTGCTGGTTTTCCTTCAAAAGCTCTTGGTTCTTTAGGCAGACAGCTCTGTAGTCATCACTAATTGACTTCCATTTCATATGTACAGACTCCTCCTGCTGACTTGACTTTCCTATTTGAGCCTAGGATTGCAGGTGTGCATGTATAAACTGAAAGCCCATGCATTGGCTACGGATATTAGAGGGCGAGACTTTAGAGTGAGAAAATCTGGTATAGCACATTGAATAAAGGAAACAATGCCTACCTCACTCTGCTGGAGTTTAGAGAGCAATTCCTCATGTCTCTTCTTCAGAGTCCTCAGGCTTTCCTGTATGAAAGCTCGGTCTCTGCTCACTGCCTGGTAGTCCTTCATTAATTTTTCATTTTCTTCCTAGCATGCAATGTTCCATATATAATTAACATACACAAATGAGATATTCCATCTACATAGGCCTCTTTCTCAGTCATTTCCAGGAATGAATAGGAATGGGAAACGAGGCTGCCATCCACCCTTACCTCAAGAGAGTGGAGTGATTTCATCAATGATCGTTCATACTCTGTACGCTCTTCTTTTTCAGCCTATAAGTGTGTGAAAAATGTACATTATCAGTCACAGACAAGTGAAATGTACATGTAAAATGATCTACATAAACATAGCAAACTCCTTAAATCATGGGTGATACAATACACCACTAACCTGTGAAGCATCAATGTGAGACCTAAGTTGCATCATTTGTTGGCTTTGCTTCTTGGAATGCTGTTGCAATTCTCCAAACTCAGTTGCTGTCTTGCGATATGATTCTAACTGTCTCTGCAAATGTTCAATGTGCAATTCCTTTCCTTCTAATGCCTCTTTCAGCTTCTCGGTTTCATACATATCAGTATCATCAATATGTGTGACTGGCCCACGTAATTCCCCCTTTGTAGCAGCAAGCTTTTCTCGGAGTCGCGCATTCTCACTAACTTCTTCAAAATACTGGGTTTCGTATCGCCTTGTTACCTCCAGCTGGCTTCGTAAATCTGCAATTTCTTTCTTGAGCGTATCACACTCGAGTTGCAGTGTGTGAATACCGGCCCCATCACGATGGGGTGGCTGTGGTTTTATTCTATGCTGCAGTTGTTCTATCTGCTTCTGCAAATTCTTTTTCTCGTCTTCATAAACACTTACTGCTGTTGCTAGCTGGGTATTCTGCTTCTCTAACTCTTCAGCATAGTCCAATCTCCTTTGGAGCTGAGTTACTTCTTTTCTAAGCTTCGAGATTTCTTCTCCTTTTGACTGATTGTCTTTTTGCAAGTGCAGAACTAGTACATTCTGACCTTCTGAACGAGGAGGGTTTTGCTGTTCTAGTTGGGATAGACTGCTAGGCGGTGTTTGAAAACTTCCTGTTGGGAGACCAGAGGATGGGCCTCGGGATGCAGTGAGTTCAGTATACAACTGGGTTACTTCTCTATCCTTCTCTACCAGCTGCTCTTGTAGTCTTTTGCTCTTCTTCTCCTGGTCTGATAACCTTCTCAGTAACTTTGCTTGCTTGTCTCTCAGCTCCTGGTTTTCAACCAGTGCTTCTTCCAAAGCTGTATTACTATCAGTACTCATCATACTGTCAGCGCGATGTGATTTGCGATCCTAGTGAGTTAGACAGTGCATTACAATGATGGTGAGAACAGAGGGATTAAGTTGTTTAATGAAAGGTTCGATGGGGAAATTTCCCCCAGGTAAAACCTTTTCCAAAGCCAATAGTCGGAAAAAATTAGCCACATTTATTTTTGTACAAGCCTGTGTATTGGGCAAACACATTTTTGAGCATATAAAAAAATTGAGAGGGAATTGTGATGCTTATACTACGTGGAAAGCTACTATTTCTGTAGTCAATTAAACTCTCGCCACCTGAAACGACTAGCGAAATTGGCAAAAAGACTACACCTGGCGAAAAATTTCAACCACGCTCATAGTTAGTCTGTCATCAATGCTAGTTCAGCAGATGTAAGACTTGTTGGGGTGAGTAAAGAAGTAGGAAACGGAAATGGGAACGGAAAATGTGAAATTCAGTCCTGTGTAGAAATTGAATATTGTTCTGTTGCAAATTTCGATCGCATAACTATGTTCAAAACACTATATCTCTGAACGCGTCTACACTGCATATATGAGCCCCGCCCTTATGGAAGTTCAAAGTTACTGTGCTTTGAACGCGGTGACGCAATCAAAATACACAATGAAATAATATTCAATTTCTACATGGGACTGCCACATGTCGATCGTGATCTCACGGAAGCTTATGCGCTCCTGGTACCCTTTGAGCAGGGGCTTGTATTGTCTCGCAAGACAAAGGATACTAACGTGAAGTATCCTTGACAACATTACCTTAGTTGAACCATTAAAGGAGCAGGAAGTGTAGTCAATAATATAACAGTTTTACATAAAATTTGTTCCTGTTCCCGCTTTCCATTCCCATTACTTCATTGTCCACCCGCCCACCTTGTTGCAGCATTTACTGAAAATGCTGACAATGACCAGTAGATATCAACGTGTAACAACCACAAAATGCCGACGCCAGCAACTTCCATGCGGCATACAGTATTGATGGATATCTGGGGACAATATGTAAAAAATGCACGGTCCCTCAAAATGGGGCTGGTGGTGGACATGGAACTAAAGTCTAATTTCGAATGGCTTTTATACTGTATAATACAATAGACCACACCTACTGCCATCGTCTCGGTTATAACATACCTTCTTCATAGCGGAACCCTCAGTAGAATCCACTTCATCGACAATCTCCCATCCTTGGTCCAGGTCATCACCATGTTCAGCAGGTCGAATCTCCAAATGGTGTCCAGGCCTTGGCCTCACTTTGGTTTGCGTTGGCTGTTGTGTAATAATCACCTCTTCTGAAGTACTAGGCTGACTCACTACTGCTCTACTTCCGAGGTATCTAGAGGGATCGGATCCCTCCCTTCTCCTGCCATCACCGGACATGGTACCAAATGTACAAGCAGTTATTTATAGAGTTCAGAAACTGATAATCAACTCCGATAGCTTCTCGTTCACAAGGGGAGGGCTAGGGTTCGACGGTGCAGGGGAATCCCATCACGTGCAACACGGGGGGCGTGATCTGAACGTCTAGACGTCTGGACATCTAGTCTCGTGCCAAGTAGTCTCGTGCCTAGATCACGCCCGCCTCCGGAGGCGCGCGCGCGCGGGCGCCTAGGCGGCGGGCGTGTCTAGGCACGAGACTAGGATACTGGACATCGATTCCGTGCTTATATAATCGCTTGTCGGTAGCCTACTATGATGTCTCAAGACCACGTATACGGCGAGGACGACGTGGACAATGACCGATGGATGGATGTTTCAGATGAAGAGCTCTCCCCAGACAGTGCTGGAGAAAAGGTACTCATCATGCATGACGTCATTAGCCCTAACTCGTCATTAGCCCTAACTGTACTGTCTGATCTAAAGTACCCCAGAATCAAAAGTGCCGCATGCAGATTTATACAAGCTAGAAACCACCGGCCCAAGCCATATAGGTGCACAGTACTGCATGGCTTGGGATAAACCCCAAGCCATAGAAGTGCATAAGTTCAGTTGCCCCAATGCAGTGTACAGTAGCAATATTTATATCAGATACAAACTAAGATTATTTGTGTGCTTACATCAATGTGACATCATCATATACAAATTTCAATAATATTGAATTACCAGAAACAATTCAAAAATTATCGTAATCTGTTATACATGCACATGTGTAAATAGGCCGTGTGAAAATAGCATCTGTTGCATGGCTCGGTGTGTAGGTGAAAAGCACCTCAAGACCATCTAAAAGCCTAAGATTGTGAGCTGTAAACGGGAAGACTCTATAGAACTCTTGGTGGCAGCCAATCGTACATTACGCAGTGAAACTGTTGCGAGTAACAAGATACTGTTGCTATTATTATTCTTTTTAAGCTTACTTCCCGACCCTATTTTGAAGGTCAATCTCTTTGCCCGAGTAACATAAAATTGAATTTGTATGGCCTAATTCGTGTGCAAATGTCGACATCCCCAAGCAGGAGCTTGAAACCAGGTCCTATGGGGCCACTCCAAATAACAATTACTACACTTATTATCACAGTGACACCGTCTAAATTCCTCCTCCCCCACTACCAGGAGCCCTAGTCTCGTGCCCAGACCTTGGCTTCTCCCCTCGCCAGACGGTCTGGCGACCCGAATCCAAAAGCTTGTTTCATCCGCTTACATTCCAGGCGGGTCCAATGATATCACAGGATTTGCAATTATTATGCCGAAGAATGCTATTACGGCCTGACAAAATGGCGATGTTAGATTTTTTGGCCGGCTTTTAGCAGCAATTTGATTCAGGTAACGATTGATACTGTTCTGTATGCAGATTAGAAGTTTAGATAACTGTAATCTTGGCGAAAGCAGGGTTTATGAAAAGATCAAGTCACAGTATTACCTTGAAAAGGCAAGTTACCGCACCTCGCTATTCTGTACAGTACTTAGCTACTTGTCAGTCAAGAGTTACCGTCTCCGTGCATAAATACATGGAAATGGAAACTTTGTGCCCCCCTCCCCCCTTAGGAATCTTAACCACTGTCACTAGAAGAATGCCCCCCGCTGAAAAGAGAACTTTTCTGATCTACTTTTAACCCCCTCCCTGGGTACTTTCCGGAATGATCGAAACACTCTCTTTTACAGTCTGAGAGATCTCTGCTACAGTCACAGTGGGGTCACCAGGAGGTGGTCGAGGTGCCATCAGCAGCTCCCAGTGAGATTGAGAGTCTGCAGGTCAGTTGAAGGAAATTAATGTACGTACAGCGAAGCACGTGCCAGCTGGTCCTAAGATTGCTTTATGTTTCTCATCTCTATTTATGCACTTATAACATGCACAAAATTACTTAGATTACTCTTCAACTGTAGTCAGGGTTTGTACACACACTTATGCTAGCTGAGACAACCCAACAGAATGCTATGCATGTACATACGCATGTACATACATACACAAACACACACACACACACACACACACACACACATGTGTGTGCACATACTGTTCACATACTGTTCACAGTGTACACATACTATTCTGTATGCACCCTTCAATTATTAGCCTCGTTATATATGTTCCTCTTTTGATATACTAGAAAACTAATGCTGGACTGGAATCGAGTCTGGTTGTCACCCAGAGTGAGAATCAGACACTCGCCTCACGGAACACGCAGATTGACCAGCAGCTCAGGCAGTTAAAGGTAAAGTAACTGACCTCTGCCCTCTAGCTGTAGCTAGTCTCTGTCTGAGCAGATGCCTCCAAGGGATTTTTATGAAAATATAATCATTGCGCCTTTTTTAGAGGAAGTAAAAATCTGCTCATGAATTAGCTGCACTAGCCTCGTCCCCAGGCTCTCCTAAAATGGAGGAGAGCCTGGTTTCTTTTCTCACGTGAGTGACGTTTAGGGTAGTAGAAAGGACTTAATTGTGTGTCAGCAAGCACAGTTGTAGTTCTCAGATACTGAGGAAAGGCAACACATCAGTACTTCTTGTAGCTATAATCTTTAGGGCCCTGTTGGTGCCATAGACTGAGTGCTGGAATAGTTTTGAGATGCACCCTAAGGCAACAGATGCTTGATGCCGACCGCCATCTCAGTAGTACGAGAATGGAACAGTTGTCACAGTGTTCATATGCCAATCCATTTGTGTCTTTAATTTTTGGCTTCTTGCACTCTATTTTCAGATTCAGAAAGTGTCAGATCTCATTGACCATGAGTGAAAACAGGGTACAGTACAAGTACTACCCTTCAACTAATACGAATCCTACGCTAGAAGTCTGCAACTCTCTCTGTTCCTGAGATATGTGCTTCGGTAGCACTGTCATTTTCGGGAATTCACTATACGAAAGTCCCATGAACTTTGCCTCATACCTCCCTTGTAGTATGGCCGAAAGGCTTCATTTCCAGGTTATTCCTGCAGCAATGCTTCCTATAAAAACTGCCAGCATTTGATTTACGGTAGTGCCTAGTGTTCTGGATATACGTAAGCATCTTTGAAGTATTATGGAGTACGGTAGTACTCTATATATAGGGATGGCTCCAAAAAAAAATGTACTAAGTACTACTAACCTCCATGATGTGCATTAAATGGGCGCTAAAAGTGTTGTTACTGTTGAAAACACTTGAGAGTGACAGATATGGTCCACAAAAGCTTATGACTAAATCTAGGGCAGAGTTTTGAACATATCGCTTTGTACACATACAATGGAGCAGCCATTTTTGGATCAAGTAGGTTAAGCGGCACCACGAAAATTATAATCCACGAAGTATTATAGAACCTAACCTAACCCTAAACCTCACGTGCGCATACTTTCGCGGTGCCGTTTATCCTACTTGACCCCGTTATCATAGTAAGAACACTGATACAACTGCTAGACCACTATAGACTGTACTAACCTCCATGATGTGCGTACGACCATCCTCGCCCACATTACCTTGCAGTTGTTTGTGATGGACCTTGAACCATAGCTGTCCCTGCTAACACTAGAATTATTATATATTGTGTACTGTTTAGCTATCATCAGAGCCTATCACCTGAGTAGCTCATACATGTGTATCAGGCATCAATATAACTCTATATCCCCCCCCCCCCCCAAAAAAAAACAACGGAAACAAGTCACAAAAAAAAACATTTCAAACAAGGTTGATATTTCATATCTAAAAACCAGCCGGATGTTTTTTTTATTCAACTGAAGGTTGTGCTCAGCAACAGGTCAGTCTAAGCTAAATGCAGCTGTAGAATGGATCAGCTTGGATAGCCAGTCTCATCATGTACAGCTTCCAGCAAAAGTGCTGACACAGCAATTTTGTAGTGCACTTCCAGTTAGCGATCAGAACTCGCCAAAACAGAATTATTATCGTTACCTACCACTCTTTCGCCATCTAGGCAACACAAAACTAACCTAGCTTGACGTACCTTGGCCTATTCAGCCTGCAACTTCCAGTAGCTTCCACTGTGCTCGTGGTTATGGCATAGTAACGAAATGACATACTTAGCGCACGTTATAATTGCGGTATGACAATCTGATGAAGAACTATCAAGCAGTCAGCAGAGACAAGGGATTCATGGAGAATAGCTTAATTGCTCTGAAGAAGAGAAACGAGGAATTGGAACCTAAACTTCAGCAATGTGAGGTATAACTACATTTAGACCATACTTCACTGATTTATGCAAATCTCATTGGTCAACTGGAGGGCACTAAATCACTTAGTGCCCGGCTTGTCAACTTAGTGCCCTTATCCTCTGGGCATAATCTGTTTATAGTCCATGTCACCGACTACTCAGGTAAGTGAACTAACTTGTGTTGCTATGTAGAGCCTGTTGCTATGGTCTAAATCAGTTGACGCCCGACCAATGGGATCTACGCGATTTAGAAACCCTCAGGCCCTTAGTAGCGCCTTTCGCTCGGGACGCTACAGCCCCGGGCCTTCGGGTTTCAAATCGCGTAGATCCCTTGGTCTCGGCGTCTAACCTATATGTAGCTAGTTAGTCACTAGCTACTATATCATGCTAACAATGATTATTTTAGCATAAGCATTCAATTTCCTTACCCCTTTAATGAGCAGCATGCATTCATATTTGTAATTTTTTTGCACATTTACATATTTAGGCCAAAATGGGAGAGTTGAAACAGCAGGAGGAGTCAGCTCGCTTGCAGAACTATCAAGCAGTCAGCAGAGACAAGGGATTCATGGAGCAAAGCTTAATTGCTCTGAAGAAGAGAAACGAGGAATTGGAACCTAAACTTCAGCAATGTGAGGTATAACTGCATGTAGCTAGTTAGTCACTAGCTACTATATCATGCTAACAATGATTATTTTAGCATAAGCATTCAATTTCCTTACCCCTTTAATGAGCAGCATGCATTCATATTTGTAATTTTTACATTTTAGGCCAAAATGGGAGAGTTGAAACAGCAGGAGGAGTCAGCTCGCTTGCAGTGGGAGTCAATGAGGGATGACTGCAGAGCTTTCCGCCAGAAGAACCAGGAGCTTTTGATGGAAATGCAGAAGCTTTTCGAAGAAAATCATAAGCTAGAGGAAGACAACAAGCAATTCATTGATAACATAAAAAAGATAAGGAATCTGGAGAGTGCAAATGCAGACCTACAAAGAATCATTGCCAGTAGAAAGGAAAAAGAAATCCTATGGAATGAGCTCCAAGCTGTAAAAACTGAGGTAAGAATATTATACAGTCACAAAAAAACATTAAAAAAAATGGAAAGACGTATAGGGATGGAATCCCCAAAAAGTAACCAAACAAGGTAGGAACGAACGATACCATAGTACCTTTACGGACTCTCATTCCTATATCTTTTGGCATTAAATTTTCCAACAACACGCACACCACAATCCCCTATATACATGCCACACAGCCATATCCACAGCCAATATATGATTGCAGTACTTTACACGTACAGCACACATGACCTCACTATAACTTATCATACACAGTGGCATGTGCTGTAGGTAGACTCAATATATACTGCATGCCCAATCCACATCCTTCCACTCACACCAACCCCACTTGTACAATGACATTTCGCCTATAACAGCACACCTACTATCTTCGATCAACAGCATAATGTAATCCATTTACGGTTAAGATTATAATCATACAAGTGCGCTTTCAAAAAAACTGCCGCAGGATATACACATCACGATCTAACATTCTGTCATTCCATGTAACAGGAATAAAGATGTGGTTGGAAAAATGTCAAAAGATATAGGGATGGGAGTCTATAAAGGTACTATGGTGTCGTTCGTTCCTTCCTTGTTTGGTTCCCTTTGGGGATTCCATCCCTATATGTCTTTTGTGCCAGGTATATATACAGGATGCAGTTGCTCAGTGTGTCACATACATGTTCACGTTACCTTTGTACAAGTTGCTTCTCAAGATCATGGCAGAAAAAGCTTCAAATATACCATGATGATGTCAAACACACACTCTTTGTTGAATTTGTTCTACCTCTCTCCCCCCCCCCCCCCCCCCCCCCCCCCCTCCCCCCTCCTCCTTCTACGGGCTACCAATGCCCAGCTGCAGGGTGAAGTGTCCATGGCTGCTGAGGTGGCAAAGGAGAGAGACCATTTGCAGCAGAAGACACTTCACATGCAGGTCAAGCTACAGATCCTTGAGCAGGTATATATATACTGTAAAAACTAAAGGTTATTTTAACCAAAAATTCGGTTACTAGAGTTGCAAATAATACAGAAAATGGATATATTGTCAATGACAGTTGATATTGCAGCACAGGTTTGACATGTGCCTGTCCATATATGAACTGAATCCACGTTATCAGAGTCATATGGCTGAAATGCATTGTTTCCTGTCAAAGCTGTGTACTATACTGGCTACATCTGTGTGGCAATGACCTGTGACCATGAGCTATCCATACTATGCCATGGGATAGCCATGTAAGGTATTTCAGTCAACAGAAAATTGTTCCTTTACAAAAGCTGTATAGTACAGAATGATAATGATGCAACTCCAGTAACCAATCCAATGTTAAAATAACATTTTCTTTTTAGCAGTGATATATAGTGTACATGTAATATAGATGTAGGCATCAGTGCTAGTATGCATGCACTGACACAAAAATGTTATCCTTGGGCATACATTATGTACAAATTTAACACAGTGACATACACACACATACTTGCACTGATGCAAGTACACACACTGTGGTTTTTACTGGCAGTTCTCACTGAGAAGAATCTGATAACAGGCACTAAACCAACTGTTTTCTCCCCTCCTCCCTTCCTACATCTTTGTCACATTCTCCCCCCCCCCCCCGCCGTAGGACATCCATCAGACCAAGCAGCAGCTCTCCCACAGTGGAGACACAGTGAGGGAGCAGGGGAGGGAGATACAGAGACTGATTGCTGAGAACTTGGAGCTCAGGAACAACCTTGAAATAGAGAAAGTCAAGGTACACAAAATTAATTCCCTGATGGAGCTTGTGCTCGAAAGATCGACTAGCTGAGCGAAACCCAAATTTCTACACTTTTGACAGTTTTTGACTGTCATATCTCAATAACCAGTAGAGAAAATAGAATGATTTCTGGTGCGATATTAGTATTAACCTTCAACTAATACCAACCCATGCTAGACAGCTGCATCATTACTTTGTAGAGTTATTATGCAGTGGTAAGTTGTAAAACGTGGAACATGTAATGGAATGAAATATGGAATGGAACGATGGAATACTCCAGCATTACTGACAGCTAGATCAGTTGTTATTCTCACAATAATTAGCTGACTCGCAATAATAAACTTCCCTTCCTGTTTGCATGCCCCTTCATTGAAGTTGCCGATTGAATGTTGTATTGGATATAAACTATATGCGGCATAAACCATATGGACGAACAGATGTAACTCGACATTGAACACGCTAGCGCACAATCAGTTATGTGTATGGCACTGTAGATTTTCATTTGTGAAGGACAGGGGGCAGAAGAGGGTACATCCTTCCCCCCCCCCCCAGAAACTTTATCCTCCCCACTATGGGAATTTAGCCTTTCATATCACTTATTACTGTAGAGAGAGTAGAATGATTTTTGACACAGCTAGTACAAGTACGGTGAATATAGCATTACTTTGCTATAAAAAATGGTGTTGAGTATCGCCACTTACATCAGTACAACTGTTTACCATATTTCATATAATGCAAAAAGAATGTATATAGTGGCTGATGGTGTCCTATATGTTTGATTCAGTCCTCCATATTTTGACCCTAAGTGATTTAGCCCTTGATTGGGCCAGGCTTGCGGTATTCAGTTGACTAGTCTCATTCCCAGTCTCCACTCCCAGCTTTTTTCATGAAAAAAAGCCCGGAGTGGAGACTGGGAACGAGACTAGTATAGATTTAGCTAATCCTGGGTGGCAAGTATGAAGTGGCGACTAGAGCATGCTAGCCATGCATGATCAATCCTACTTGGCACATGGACGGAGTAGAGAATGTGGGCTACCTATGGCAGCGTGTAGTCTGTATATATTCAGCTGAGATATGAAGCTCAGAAAAAAATTTGCTATACCAAATTTTGTCTGGAGATAATATGTATACACTATAATGTATATATTACTTATGAATACCGATATCCTCTATAGGCAACGATGCAACCAGAAGCTGAGCTAGCATCACACAAAGTACAGTCCTTCAAACGTCTTGCAGCAGACCAAGTTGGATCAGGATCGTATGGCTCTGTCCACGTCATTGAAGTCAATGGCATTCCCTGCATAGCCAAAAGGCTACACAATATTCTCCTCGGTCGAGGTGGAATGGAAGATGTCGGTGACCAGCAAAGGCAACCCCTTCTAGAGAAATTTCAACGAGAGTGCTTTCTCCTCAGTCGCCTCCGCCATCCCAATATTGTTCAGTTTATGGGAGTCCACTATGGACGAAATCATTCAGACCTGACGCTCATCATGGAGTATCTGCACATGGACTTGGAAAAGTGTGTTGAAAGCTACCCCAACCTCCCCCTGCCTCTCAAGATCTCCATTCTTCTCGATGTGTCGTACGGTTTACTTCACCTCCACTCACAGACACCTCCAATCATCCACCGAGATCTTTCTGCTGCCAATGTTCTTCTGACAGCAGGCATGCGAGCAAAAATAGCCGATTTGGGGGTTTCGAAGTATCTTGATGCTCAGAAGCAAACAGCTGCTCCCGGAACATTGGCATACATGCCTCCTGAAGCTTTGAAGAAGGAAGCAGCATATACCACAAAGCTTGATAACTTCTCCTTCGGAGCTGTGGCTTTGTATGTAACTATCCAAGAATTCCCAGAAGTTGATGACACCACTATTACAGTTGAATCTGTTCAAAAGTGTGAGATACAAATCCAGAAGCGGATCACGTGGATTCGGAAGGTTGGTGATCACTGCCTACGCCCTCTCATCCTCCACTGTCTCCAGGACCTTCCCGAGAGGAGGCCTACCACTACAAAAGTCAATGACGACCTAAAACAACTGAGTGTACGATACCCAAGGCGGTTCAAAGACATTCTTGAAATGCAGCAACGCCTGGAACTTCTGGTAAGAACATAATTAGCTAGATCCTAAGTTTACAAGTATCCACAGGTATGTATATAGGGGTTGCTTGATACAGTCTTTCATATGCCTATATGCATTACGTATAATCATTCTAGAGACAGATACTAGCACAATGAGGTTATTCCTGTAGCACTCCATGGGACCTTATGAACTTTCATCCTGAAAAGTTAGTTAATTCTTTGACTGGTATATATAGCTGTGATAACTGAAGGGTGAGCGGCTTACTAGAGGAAAATGCTGCAATAGTTGCTGGCATATGTGTATTAGCCTGCCTGTTGCGGATAAGGCATATTTATATATTTTTGTATATGCACTCTTGATTATGCCATTAAAGTACTACTAATTACATCATAATTTGTGTCCTTTTAGGAGAGGAAGCCAACCAAAGGTGTGTGAATTTGAAGGTTGTCTTTTATTGTCTATTATTGTACTAGGAAGATGATATCTCAGGTGTAGACACTAACTCTATATTTTGTCCCCGTCAAAATGCTTATAATTTGTTACTGCACCTAAATATACACATTAATGTACAATTATAGGTTGTTGTTTGTTGAAATCTGCTTTAGGTTTGTATACAGCATAGTAGTTTTAACACAGTTATAAACCACATCACGCACACATTTTTTTGTACATTATGGATTTAATTTTGACATTTTTTCTATTGTATGTGCATTGTAGCTGCAAACTCTACTTGAATTCTGTTTCTGAGAGTAGGAAATTGTGCACTGTACTGTATTTCCTTCATTTAATTTAGTGCATACTTTTCCCCCAATTACATCATAGCGAAAAAGACAGAGTAAAAAAAAACATGTACACATGTATACGCTAGCTATGAGCGATGCAAACGACCAAAATATTCACTGGAAGAAAAGTTAAAATTCCTTCATCCTTCGATTCACCAAAGGGAATTTGACGTACAGACCAGGACTTGTACTACATGCATATGCAACATGCATGTGTTTGTACTTCCATATAACGTTAACATTTATGCACGAAAGTGTTAGTCCCAACGTACTTTACCCCCGGCCCATTACATCATACGTAGTGGAAAAGATCTATCAGCTAGCCATATCCTGCAGCTATACATGTACTAGCAGAAAACATCTGGCAAACATGCATAATAAGTTAATTATGCATATGTGCAGTGTGTACTCGGAATCATATTTTATTTGGGTACCATGGTTACTAATAGAAATTGGGTTGAACTGCAGATTAGGAAGGGGAGGAGCTAAGCAGAGACGCACGTCGATGACGTAATGAGATATGGGATTTACCCTGTAGTGTTGCCCACGCTATGGATCTCGGCACTGAGTCAGTTTGGAGGTGAGCAGTAATCTTTTGTTGTAAAGAGTGTGTGGTAGGCTAGTCAACCTTCTTTCATGCATAGCTAACAGCTACTTTCTGGTGTTTAGTGGTTAAATCTCCCCTCAATTTTTTAACTGCATGTGCGGCATGTGCGTGCCTGGGTGGCTTCTTGTTCTTTCATTGTCCTGGGTTGTTTTCTTTCTGCAGTTATAGCTAGGCCTACAACATTTTAATTAAGCTTATTTTTTAGCTTTAACTTTTCGAAGTGGCTATTGGTCCGGCAGTCCACGGTTAGAGCTTTATAGAGGAAGGATTAGGGTTAGGTTAGCTCACTGGGTTGCAAGATCAGTTTTGAGCTACAAGCTAGTGCACAAATACGCATGTGTGTGCTTTCCCCAAGTAAATGTATTGACTGCCTGTCGGACCAATAGCCACGTCCTTAACTTTCTGCCTTATGCAGCCTTTAAAGCTATGTGCCTAGTCATAAAAAGTATACTAAGGGCTATGTACATGTGGTAGTAAATAGTAGGGGGATTGTGCCTTTACAGATTCAAAAGCGCAAAAAAAACAAACTTTCCCTGCCGTCCGGGGAAAGTTTTTTTATGCGCATTTGTCAGATTAGTATTGGGTATGTGGTAGTAAATAGTTAGGGGTATTGGAATAGTTTATGGAATTAGGACGGGATGAACTTAAGTTAGGCCTTGGATGGGGTGAGGTTCTAGACCGCTAAATGATGTAGACTATTAGTTTTCATGCACACATGTATGTATCCTACCACACACATGATTGTTGACATACTATTTTCAAATATATGTGAATCCCTGATTGAATGCCAGCCAACTATGTATATGGTGGATTTTCTGTATAAGTAATTGACTGCTTTGGAGCATGCAGCACTAGCTGCCCTACTATGAAAAAAAGAGCTTTGGAAAGTGTGGAGGAGAGGGAGAATGGCTGAGCAACCACAGTGAAAGTGCTGATATATCAAAGCCTCCAGATGGTTTTGGGCTATAGTAGCATATCCTCAACCCGGGCCTTCCCCACCCAGATTATATCTTGCAGCAGTAGGGAAAAATAAATTTTTCACCACAACTAATAGTAGAATACCAGTGTAATGAGGTCATTATTGTGCAATTGACAGTATAGGCATGTTAGTAAAGCAACCACCACTCCAAAGTGGCCAAATTTTGTTCTTTGTATATTATTTGCAGGCTCACAACGTGAAGAGTATCTTGGCAGTGGGTCATCTGCACATCAGATCTCAGCTGGTCCCGAAAGCACACTGGATTCAGGCTCGATGCTGGGGCTGGAGGAGGGTGAAGGGGGACAGTCGAGGGAGGAGGGCCAGTTGATTGACCTGGGACTTCCCTCGGAGGTTAGTATAGGCAATTGTACCCTTATGTGACTACACATTGTAAAGTAGTTTGCTGGTTTGATATGGTATGCAGTTCCATTCACTCTCACTCTAACAGAGCATGGTATGCCATTTAGCTTACGTAAAAAGATTGTCTCTTTGGTTTTTCCCATTGCAGTTGTAATGGTAATTGGTTATGTCATTATGGTACAGAGGATTGAACAATTTTTGCATATAGAAAACGGAAAACCATGAATTAATTTTTACCACAAATTTACATTTTGAAGCAGTGGACTGAGTCTGAAATGTCCTATGAACTGCATACATGAAGAGTTATAGCCCTGACATGTGATGGTATTTACAAGAGCATAGTTTGTTGTTTTTTTTGACTTTCCATAAAGCGAATCTATGAAAATTTGAATGTGGACCCATCTGCTGTATATGTCTCGTACTAGCAGTATTTGATACTTCAGGTGCGGTATATAGAATTCACACCTTACCCAGATTAGTAAGCTAGCAAATGCCAAGTCACATACAGGTAGCTACAATTGTAACAGCTGCATGCATGAGGTTTCTTAATTGCAGGAGCCATAGAAATGTTATAAATCAGCTTCACTTCTATGATTTCTAATTGTAGTGACCTATAATATGCGACTTAGCTTATTATTGAAGTTGGACCTGCAGTGCATGGTCAAAAAATGTACATGTAATTGAACTGCTTGTATGCACATTTTGGTGCAACTCAGATAACCCTATATAGCTGGATTACAGCAACCCTTTTGTTTTTGCAGTGTAGCATTGTACTCAGAGGATGTTGAAGGAATCATATGTGGCACACCTTCTAATGATGTACTAGCTAGTCCTCTGGCACAGACAAACTAAACTTCAGCAGCTTTTTCAAAGTTTAACTGTAAAGCAGTTAGAATTTGAACAGTGTGACAGCTGCCATACCTTCAATAGTTAGCTTCAAAAAATATTGTCAGTGTCGCTGAGAATCCACTGCATTCAAGCCGAACACAACTTCATACTTGCGAGCCAAGGTTATTGAGGGGGTATACCCATATGTAGGTACGTCCCAGTTTTTATCCTGACCATGGCTGCGGACGAGGAAGGCCTGGGCACAGGGCTACACTCCTTAACATAAACCGTATCTGCCACTATCGTCCCTGCGAATGAATATTAATGAGCCCACATCTTTGTAGTAGCTTTCCCTAACAGTGAAGACCTGGGTGCTTAGTAATAGTTTGTGTGACTTTTGTGATAGATATTCAGATTCAGTCACTCAACAATTTCTTGGAGATGTCAGTTTCACTTGCCGATCACCCCATGGGTATACATGTAGCGGATATATAACAAAAAATATGTAGTTGTTTGACTACTTGGTGGTTACCAGAACTTCAGATGCAAGGTAGGAGTTAGGCCTCAAAGTGGGTAATTGTACCTTAATACAGAATATGATTATGGATGTCAAGTTCCAAGAACAAGGACCAAATCACCCACTTTGAGGCCTATCTCCTACCTTGCACTCAGATATTTAAAATTCAAGTAACCACTATGTAGTCAAATTTTTTTGCAGTGCACACTATAAAAACCTGAAGGTTATTTTAACCAAAAATTTGGATACTGGAGTTGCAACTAATATAGACAATGAATATATTGTCATTGACAGCTGGAATTGCAGCACTTTTACATGTGGCTGTCCATATATAAACTAAATCCACGTTATCAGAGTCATATGGCGGAAATGCATTATTTCCTGTACTCTACTGGCTACATCTGTGTAGTAGAGAGTCATGCTTTTAACTGATCAACAGATTGCCACTGTAACACTTTGGCATGTGACCATGAGCTATCCATACTATGCCATTGGATAGCTATGTAAGGTATTACAGTCAGCAGAAAATTGTTCCTATACAAAAGCTACAAAATGACTGAGTAACCAATCCATTGTTAAAATAACCTTTACTTTGCATGCATGCTTGCTCTCTCTCTCTCACACACACACAACACACACACACACACACATAGGATACCTCCCCTACTTTCCCGAAGACAACTACCACACCTCTACAGCCTCAAGCCTCACAACCTCCCCAGCAACAAAGCCCCAGAGCAACTGTTTCCCCGCCCCCTCCCACCAGTGAGTACATATTTATGTAACTCAATGTATGTACAGGACACAATCACAAAACAGGAAGGGGCTAGCATCTCAAGGGTAGATCCACTCAATGGAACTGGAGGTGCAATGTCTACCGGGTAACAAAGCTATAGACTGAGCCAGCACCCCAACTAGCAGTAAACTTAAATCCCCTTCCCGTAAAGAGAAGTGTTTCAGCCAATATTTCATTCCATCACAAGGGCACTATGTGATGTAGAATTCTGTGGCATCCTTTTAACATGCCATAAAAGCAATGTAATTTGCACATAAATACATACACACATACCTGCAGTGCCACCTCATCATGGAGGCTCGGCGACGGCTGCCCATGTTGCGCCATCCCTGCCCATCCAGCTACAGCAGCACGAGCAGCGACTACATCAGATGCACGTACAGCTGGTACTGGGACAACGGCAGCTGAAAGAACTGAAGAAGGATCCTAACCAGCAACAGAAGGTGAGGAAGGGAGGGAACACAGGGGTGGCCAACTATAGCTCCATACCTTCACAGGGGAGATTTTGTGTACATGGTAGTTCCATAGCAACTGTAAGGACTTGCAGAAATATGTCATTAATGTGTCTGACTCAGCAGATTACGAGTTTTACCAACTCAAGTGAGTTTACGAAATACTAGATAATTAAAGTGATAATAGGAAAAAGAAGGAGACATAGAGAATAGAGGAGGATGCAGAGGAAGACAGTAGATTTTAGAGAAATTTGCTCTATCTGCTATAACGTTAAACTCTCAAACCAGGATTAAAAGTACCTACACATATCTACTACAACTTGTGAAAGTGGTAATTTAATTAATGAGTGGATTCTATGACTTCCACAATACACCTGATTTTAAATTTTTGCTGGGTTCATTTCAGGAGAATTCATGGGAATTAAGGTCAATTGTACTAATAGCTTTGACTAGGACCAGTTACTGTTTTGTATCTCATATATACCATCCCTCCCTCATCCATCCCTCCCCCTCTCCCCTCTCCCCTCTCCAGGTCACACAGCTGACACAGTACCTATGGAATGGTCTCGCCCAGTACCAGAGACTTCAGCAGGTGAGAATTCCAATAGGACCACCACTTTCACACCTGCCATGGCACTTGGAAATCATTGGGATTGGGGGGAAATTGTCAGTCTTATACCATCAGTCAGACCCACCTCCAACAGGGTTTATATACAATGTAGGATGTCCCAAAATGTATTTTGTAGTTCATTTTGATAGCAGAATTCTACAAGGAGCAGCATGAAATTACTGTACAGCAGAGCTTACACAGAGCAGCCTATGGACTGTATAAATGTTTAGAAGCTTATGAGTTTAATTACCTCGATGGCTCATAATTGTGGAAAGATTTGCAACAAGACTGATATTTCATATCTAAAAACCAGCCGGGTGTTGTTTTTTTCATCCAACTGAAGGTTGTGCTCAGAAACAGATCAGTCTAAGCTACATGCAGCTGTAGAATAGATCGACTTGGCTAGGCAGTCTCGTCATGTACAGCTTCCAGCGAAATTGCTGACACAGCAATTTTGTAGTGCACTTCCAGTTAGCGATCAGAACTTGCCAAAACAGAATTATCATCGTTACCTACCACTCTTTCACCATCTAAGTAACACAAAACTAATCTAGCTTGAACTATTGAGCCTGCAAACTTCTAGTAGCTTCCACTGCTATAGTGGCATAGTAAAGGAATGACATAACTTAGCACATGTGATAATTGCGGACAAACACACACACACACACACACACACACATACACACAGACAGATGCGAGAATGTAAAGCAATCTTAGTACCAGTTGGGCATGGCTCAGCTGGTAAAAACCTACACTTCTTGAATTTATCAGTTATTAATGCAGAAAGGCTTCATTTCTGGGTCATTGGTACAGCAATGCCTCTCGTAAAAACCTACCTACATTTCATTTAAATAATTTATGCATTTCATTGCCAAGATCTGGTCACAAATGACTCTGAATTGACTGCCTGGTAACTATTATCTTACAAAACTTGCTCATACAGTCATCTTTAGTACAAGCACATGTACACGCACTGAGGCAGTCACATATCGACTAGTATTGCACATATTTGAAATGGTCACATGTCCAATACAAGTATTTGGCCACTAATTGGCCAGTGAAATGGGTGGCCATCTGTCATTGAGTTCAAATGACTTCACTGTAACCATTATACCATACTTACTCACGTAACTGTAACGGTTGTGATAGTAAGTAAAGTGGTCAAATGGCTAGTTGGCCACTAATCGTTCATTGACCACCTGCAATCCTCTGTCTCCCAGGTGATCATCCAAATGCAGGCACAGTATGCCCAGCAGCAGCAGACCACTGTCACGGTGGGGGTAAGGGCTTCTCTCATCTCGTCTGTTTGTTAAGTTGTTGAGTTAGCTACAGAGCAAGAGTTCCTGGGTTGGAATTTGGACCATGATACTCTTTTCTTTTTTTTTGCCTGGAAATTCCTGTAACTTTTGGTTAGGGTGTGGCTTCATTCCCAGGCCATACTGTTGAAAATTAGTAGCCTGGTATCCACTGTTTGCGCATACGTGAGAATTTACGGAACAGGGTCAGTAAACGTATCCGTGAACGGTCTTAGTCACATGCCTAGGATAGTATACGGTACAGTAAAGCTGAAGAATTAAATAACAGATTCCCAGGAATGGTCTCATGTGCGCAAGCAGTGGATACTAGGCCACTCTTTTTTTTCACGTGGCCTGGGTATACGAGGCTAGTTAGGGTGTAATTAATTAAAAGGCATGAATACTTGCTGATACAGTTAGTCTCAGAACCTTTGAAATATTGAACTGTAGAAAGTTACAGTACTGTCTGACCGATCAGTTGTTCATTATCTTGACATTACATGAGTTGTAGCATTGAGTTTACCCACATACATGTACATGTAGTGTAGCCTCATTCACGAGCCTTCACTCCAGCTTTTGTTGCTTGCAGTACCAGAAGCACAGGGGAAGTCTGGGACTGAGGCTACATGTAGTGGTGGCCTATCAATTCTAATTGAGTTCAGAGTGTTGTATGAAAACGTTTTACCTGGAGTTAGCCTATTAATTTGCCAGTCCAGCCTTCTTTTAGTGTACTGTAGTGTATGTACACATAATGTATGTGTAGTATACATGTTGTGTACCAATTGCAGACCCTCAACTTCCGCAAAACACCGTAGGAGACTGGGAACAAGGCTACTGCTAAGTAATCTCCATATACTAAGTTAGCTGTTGTCCCTCCTCAGACCACACCCCCCAGTCAGGAAGCTCCTCCCACCATTCCACAACCCAAACAGGCACCGGCACTGGCACCGGCACTGGCACCAGTGCCAAAACCTGTGCAGCAGAGAGAGCGGTTCCTCTCCTTAGGCAGCCGGTGTTCCCTTGGCTCTAGCAACACTGGCTCCAGCAAGGATGAGGCCAACCTGTTTAATGGTGATGATCTTTCACTGACTGAGAGATCTCTGCTGCAGTCACAGCGGGGTCAGCAGGAGTTGGCCGAGGTACCATCAGCCAAAGCTCCCAGTGAGATTGAGAGTCTGCAGGTCAGTGGAAGGAAATGACTGCACCCATCCATTCATGCCAGGGTTTCATACAGGATTTTAAGTTGGGGGGGGGGGGGTGGGGGGATACAGTGACCCATGCTTCTTTGAAGCACGGAATACTAGGGGGGTCTGCCCTGAAGCCATTTTGGAGTCAAATTTATGGTCCTGAAAAGAAGTTAAAAGTATCACTCAGTTTGTCACATATGTTCGAGTAGGCGTGACCCAGATGTCATGTGATTCCTTACCCCGATTAAAGTTAATGGTGCTACGTTCTCACGTTACTCTTTTGGCATAGTACAGATCTATACTGTGCAAAAAGACATTTGTGACAAACTGCACTTAGACTTGCCAACTATAATAGTTGTGAATCAAATAGACGTATAAACCTATAAACAACAGTCACTGGTATTTTTATTATACGTATTAATTAATATTGTTGCCAAAATTTTTTTTTGGGGGGGGGGGGGGAGATTTCCCAGGGTCCCCCCCCCCCGTTTGAAACCCTGCATGCATGTACTTCATGCACAGATAGTCAATTAATCACTCAACTATACTGTGTGCATGCGAAGCATGTGCCAGACTGGTATTAAGATTCCTCTGTGTTCCCATTTCTGTTGTACAAAATTACATGCATTTCTGGTCTTATATAATAACTCTAAAGTGAAAGTGTTGATGCAACATTCTTGAAGTGGGCCTCTAGTCATCCTTATCATCACTACCTACCACCTCTTAGGGGCCCAGGCAGCAGAAAACTAAGCTAGCTTGGCCTGCAACCTCTAGTAGCTTTTATTGTGTACGCACACATGCACCCTTTAACGTTTATGTATTTTTCTATTGTCAGAAAATCAAAGAATCAAATTTTGTTTCTACCCAGAATGAGAATCAGATACTAAGGTCGCAGAAACTGCAGCAGCTTAGGCAATTAAAGGTATAAGATACAGTTGACACCCTACCTAAGTAGCTAGTCTCTGTCAAAGCAGGCAGGGGGAGAGGTAAGATTTACAATTACATGTGTACTATGTACATGTACATGTACAGTGCTAGTACAGCTAGGTACATCTGTATGTCCAAGTTACCTTGCCTAGCACTATTGTAGACAACACTGAAGATTTTCTTTATAATAATCTGAAGAGTGTGTATGACGTGTTACTAGAAAAGCATCCTGGGCAGAACATTATGTGGGGGGGGGGGGGGGGGCAAATTTTATGCCACCATGACATTATTTGGACTGAATAATTTGGAGACAGCCCCCAAAGCAAAAGATGCTTGACACTGGCCGCCACCTTGAGAAGAAAGAATATATAATGATTACGGGAATCGGATGGCTGCCACAGGGTTCACTCATTGGCTTCTTGCGCTCTATATCAGATTCAGCAAGGTTATAGTCGTTGTGCTAGCTATCTGTAACTGGCTATGCTAATGGATAGCTGCTGTGCATGCGAAAACTTTAGAACTAGTTGCCCCACATAATGTACAGAGTTACCCATAATATACAGTGATGATGTCAAACACACACTTGAATTCTGCTCCTCCAGGCGCTGCAGGGTGAAGTGGCCTTCCATAGAGAACGGCAGCGTGAAGCAACCGAAGCTGCTAGGGTGATGAGGGAGAGAGTCCATCTAAGGCAACAGACACTTCACCTGCAGGCCAAGCTACAGAACCTTGAGCAGGTAATCTATGTAGGAGTACAGTAGTATCATGGAGGACTGTCATACTCCATATGTAGGGACGGCACTGAAAAAAATGGCTGCCACATTGCATGTGCACAAAGTGAGGTTCAAAATTCTTCCCTATAGATGTAGTTTTTATGAGCCATTCCTGTCATTCTCCAGTGTTCCATCTATAACGAGACTGTTAACGTTGTCAGAGAGTATCACTGAAGGTGACACATAAGCCTTATGTCATTGAATTTTAACTGTCATTCTTGAGTGTTTTCATAACTAACAAGATTGATACAGTTGCTAGAGAGCATTGCTATATAAAGTATTCACATCAGCAAGCAGCTAAACCTGCAGATTTTTTCTTTCAGCCAGGCTAGAGTAATAGCTAATGGCTGAAGAGATTACTAACACGAGGAAGCGACAATTCCTATGGCGAATTGGCGTCACACTATAGCATTCTCATACAAGTGGAACTATTCGGCAGTGATTCTCGAGCACTCCCAGGCGAGTGTATAGCAGATTTTTGACATATCGTTTTGTACACATTCAATGTGTGGCCATTTTCCCACTGTGTATGGAATACTACCGTACTCCATGATACACATACATGTAAATTCGTAAATTCTTGGGTATATACGTATGCAAACACACACACACACACACACACACACACACACAGACGCATGCATACACACAGACGCATGCATACACACACACACACTTCTCTTTATAGTGGTTCTTCTTACTGAGCTGAATTTGATAACAAGCATGTTTACCTCTCCTCCCCATCCCTTCCCCACCCCATAGGACCTCCAGCAGTCCAGGCAGCATCTCTCCCACAGTGGAGACACAGTGAGGGAGCAGGGGAGGGAGATACAGAGACTGACTGCTGAGAACTTGGAGCTCAGGAATGACCTTGAGATAGAGAGGCTCTCCTACAGTGAAGACACAGTGAAGGACCAGGGGAGGGAGATACAGAGACTGACTACAGAGAACTTGGAGCTCATGAATGATCTTGAAATAGAGAGGGTCAAGGTACGTAAATGCCATTAAACTACTATATCTACCGAGCAAAGAGCTTTTGCTCATGGGATGGAGTATGTTTTGTTACTTCATGCAACTTACTTGATACTGTTCTCTTCCTCATCAGGCTGTGACCTTCCAGGAGGACTTTCAGCAGGAGAGACGAGACCGCGAGAGTGCCCACACTAAAGTTGCCGAAATGGAGACCCGGTACACCCACCAGCTACAGACAATGGGAGAGGCGTTTTATTGCACAGCCACTGAGCTCAAGGCTCAAAAGCAAAATTTAGCCAATACCGAAGCTATGATGATGAAGGTGAGACAGAAGCTGGTGGACAAGGAACAGGAGATCAGTCAGAAGAACCAGGAGATAGATCATCTCCGTGAGGAAGGGGTAAGGGCCATGACATTATTGTTTGTTGATTGAATTTATAATAATGCGTACCGTGCTAGTACTGTAACAGCTAGATATGATGAATGTCGTGGCTTGGCATCATTGTAGGTATCAGTGAAGCTTTAATATCAAAAGGAATAATTATGTTAATGGAAGACCATCGTTGGATGTGATGTCACCATGAAGTGGCAGAAGATACTTACATGTAGCCATGGAGGATGTGCATTTATGTCATAAGCATGATACACTACTAAGAGTGTACTTGCGCATAAGTGCCTACAGCAATATATATAAGGAATTGCCACGTGTGAAGAAGCTATACAACCTGTATTAAAAAATCACTAGCTTTTAGAACACAGAAGGTAATATCCGTTTTGAAACTCATTGTGAAAAATTAGTTATGGTTACTAATGGAGAGTGGAGAAACACGGTATGCTGCTTGAAACTAACACACACATTGCTTGATCATCGATTGTGCCATCTATCTGCTGTGCTCATATCTAGTTTCGTGTAGCCAGACCTTCGCACTCATGACATTGTGCATGAACGTTTTGCTCTAGTTGCTTCTCAAGATGGTATACAAATAACAAAAAAGCATATTATGGCAATGTTAAATATGTGTGATTTTATTTGCTTATCCCCCACCTCCTTCTACAGGCTGCCAATGCCCAGCTGCTGGCCTCCCTTAGAGAGTGGCAGGATGAGGCAGCTATGGCTGCCGAGGTGGTGAGGGAGAGAGACAATCTGCGGCAGAAGACACAAAGCCTAGAGGAGGTAACATAGCCTCATACCCAGGCCTTTAACCCAGATTTTTCCTGACAGCCGATATTTCTCCATGGCTGTAAAAACAAATCTTGGCGGAAGGCCTGGTTACAAGGCTAGAGGTAATGTATGTAGGTATATACACAATACTATACTAACTTGGGCACACATATACGTGTATGCACAAATACACACACATTAATATACGTACACACAGTACATACATACACACACATGCACACGTACACGCACGCTCACACTTACACACGCACAGTCACATACATGCACACATGCGCACACACACACACACACACACAGACACACACACACACACAGTCTCGCACAAATACACATGCACAAGCATACCGACACTTCTCTATTATAGTGGTACTTCTCACTGGGACGTTCTCACAGAGCTGAATCTGATGAGAGGTACTATTTACCTCTCTTCCCTTCTCCCCTTCCACCACCCCGTAGGACCTCCAGCAGTCCAGGCAGCAGCTCTCCCACAGTGGAGACACAGTGAGGGAGCAGGGGAGGGAGATACAGAGACTGACTGCTGAGAACTTGGAGCTCAGGAATGACCTTGAGATAGAGAGGCTCTCCCACAGTGAAGACACAGTGAAGGACCAGGGGAGGGAGATACAGAGACTGACTACAGAGAACTTGGAGCTCAAGAATGACCTTGAAATAGAGAGGGTCAAGGTACTACACAAATGGTATTGCATTCCTCTACCAAGCAAGGAGCTGCATTTAGGTAGCTTATGATACCTATCTCTTCTTTTCTTCATTAGGCTGTGACTTTCCAGGAGGACTACGAACAGGAGAGACAAGACCTCCAACTGTCCAGGCAGCATCTCTGCAACAGTGAAGACACAGTGATTGAGCAGAGGAGGGAGATACAGAGACTGACTGCTGAGAACTTGGAGCTCAGGAATGACCTTGAAATAGAGAAGGTATATAGAGGCCTTTATCAAATAAGGAATGTCTGCTCAGTGGTAGGTAGCTTATATTGCCTAGCTCTTTATTTCTTTCCATTTTGAGTAATGAGTGGTACCACTTGCAACTGTACATACAGACCGTTTTAAACGTACATATAAGCTTGCCTGGCTTCTTCCCAAAGCTATTCTGCTAGAGAAGGCTGTTCTGAATGAATAAATCAACATAGTGCATAGGGTATATATTTTGTCCCGATACAAGAGTTTGTGTAAAGGTTATCGTAAAGTAATATACGACACATGAGAGTTGGTGCAAGAATATGACGAGCTTATAGCCTCATTTCTAGGCCCCTGTGTTCATTTTACTTTAGCTAGCTAGCTGTGGGCCTGGTATTTTTTTCTCATGTGCGTGACGCGGGGGTAGAAAGAAGGTAGAAGAGTAAATGTTTGCGTGGCCCAGCAGTTCTCAGACAGCGAAGGAAGGCAGTAAATCTACGTACAATTCTTGTAGCTGCTCTTCAGAGCACGTTTGTAACACAGACTGAGGGCTGAAACACTATCACCAGCAAAAGGCAAAGAAGCAGAACAGTCTTTTGAGTGGTTCTGCCCACGCACAATTATGTAAGTTAAATCACGTGAGAAAAATACCAGGCTCTCCAGTGTGAAATGCGCAGAGAGCCTGGGGACGGCTGAAAGCATGTGCTCCTACACATACTCCTTCACTTCCGGTGTCATTATGCACTCCTGAAATTATACATTTAATCACCTACATGGTAATGAGGAATTTCTTTTTAGTGACTTTAGGTGTACACAGTTTAATATTAATGTCCACTACAGGTGACCAGGCAACCTAATTCCCCAGATACTGAGCTAGAATTACACAAAGTACGGTCCTTTAAACATCTTGAAGCAGACCATCAAGTTGGATCAGGATCATATGGCTCTGTCCACATCATTGAAGTCAATGGCATTCCCTGCATAGCCAAAAGGCTACACAATATTCTCCTTGGTCGAGGTGGAATGGAAGATGTTGGTGACCATCAAAGGCAACCTGTTCTGGAAAAATTCCAATGGGAGTGTGTTCTCCTCAGTCGACTCCGCCATCCCAATATTGTTCAGTTTATGGGAGTCCACTATGGGCAAAATTCTACTGACCTGACACTCATCATGGAGTATCTGCACATGGATTTAGAAAAGTGTGTCAAAAGCTACCCCACCCTCCCCCTGCCTCTCAAGATCTCCATTCTCCTCGATGTGTCATACGGTTTACTTCACCTCCACTCACAGACACCTCCAATCATCCACCGAGATCTTTCTGCTGACAATGTTCTTCTGACAGCAGGCATGCAGGCAAAAATAGCTGATTTAGGGGTTTCAAAGTATCTTGATACACAGAAGCAAACAGCTGTTCCTGGAACACCTGCGTACATGCCTCCTGAGGCACAAAAAAAGGAGGCAGATTATAGTACAAAGCTAGATAATTTCTCTTTTGGAGTTGTTGTTTTGTATGTAACTGTTCAAGAGTTTCCTGAGGTTGGTGATGACACCACTATTACAGTTGAGTCTGTTCAAAAGCAGGAGACACAAATTCAGAAGCGAATCACATGGATTCGGAAGGTTGGTGACCACTGCCTACGCCCTCTCATCCTCCACTGTCTCCAGGATCTTCCCGAGAGGAGGCCTACTACTGCAAAAGTCAATGACGACCTAAAACAACTGGGTGTACGATACCCAAGGCGGTTCAAGGACATTCTTGAAATGCAGCAACACCTGGAACGTCTGGTAAGAACATACGTAGCTACATACATCCTAAGTTTATAAGTATTCACAGCATTGACACAGGTATGTTACACATGGATCAATCACTCCAAAGCTTGCTTGATGTTCATTGCCTAGATGCACTACCTATAAGCATTCTAGTGACAGATACTAGTACAATGAGGTTATTTATAGCACTCCTTGGGAATGCATCAAATTTCATCTGAAAGTTAGGTAATTCTTTGACTAGTATAACTCTGATAATTGGAGAGTGAGCGCCTTACTAGAGGAAAATATTGTAATTATTGCTAGCATTTGTGTATTGGCCTGCCTGTTACAGATAATACAATAATTTGCTTAATATGTGCATTCTTAGGAGAGGAAGTCAACCAAGGGTGTGTGAATTTGTACAAAGAGAAAGAGTGATAAATTATCTCAGCTGTAGTCACTAACTCTATATTTTGTCCCGTTGAAAAGCGTATAATAATATTATTATTAATTTTTGTTACTATAATTAATTTTGTACCTATACACACATTATAGGTGGTTCTTTGTCGTAATCATCAGATTGCTTTGAGCTTGTGTACAGCATAAGTTATACTATAATTCCCACGTCATGTACACAATTTTTTGTACATTGTTGATTTATTGACATGATTTTTTTTCCAGCTGTACTATAGCGGTGAGCTCTAATTCAATTTTGAATGTGCTAATAAATATTAAGGTTATGATGCCCTAATCTGTCAGCAATAAATGACTACGGGACGTACAGCCCTATTCAAAGCAGCTAGTCTATTAGTAACCCTTAGTAGGTACAATTATTGATTGGAAGTTTACGTCGAGTATTATTAGTCTAACCAAATTTTAATGTTTGCCTATAATGTATAGTTAGCCATGACGTATGTTATTACAGATGGACGCGCATACAAGAACTGATAATTAACATGTATAACCTTTTTAGTTAGAAATCGGACACTATTTGATACCTAGCCATGCATCAAAGTTGTTTTTGTAGAACTTTTGCATCACTCCTTGCAATTGCTGCACCTATGCACATTGCTGTGAGCGTTTCCCAAATCATTTTGAAGAAGGAGGCGGAGCTGAGACGCACTTCGATGACGTAACGCTATTACTAGTACTGGGATTTTCCCTCGGCTCTATCGCCAGCGAGATCGCGGTCTGGCTCGCCAGGCTACTATGGGATCTGGTGAGGGTAAAATGCTGGAGGTGGATCCCAGCACTGAATTAGTTTTCAGAGGTGAGTAGTTCTTTCCTGTTGCTGTAGAGAGTATGTGGAAGGCTAGTCGACATTCTTTCGTGCATATTTTGAAGTCTAGAATTACACTTATCTGCAGTTAGCTACTAGTGTTTAGTTTCAGGAAGTTAAAGTGAATGAAACAGGTCCTCTGGTTTCAGTTTTTCACTAGGAGGACAGGAATCAGTATTTAGGCGCCAGCGATTTTCTCTTGTCAGAAACGCAGACCTTCAGTAGAGTGGGCCCTATTTTAATATTTTTTTAGCACCCAGTCTTTGGCCATTTTGAGTTTTCAATAGCCTTATTCCCAGGCACTTGGAACCACATGGCCTATGAACAATGCTAAGTTGTTCAGTAGCCGGCTTGCTGTGATGTGATTTTGTTTAGTTTTAATGTGTGAGGGGCTTATATATATATATGGTGTGCATGTAGTGGTGCTAGGCTCATTTCCCCAGGGAGTGCAAATTAGCTAACTGCTTCATAAATGGGTGACATCAAGCTAGAAGGGTGGTAGCTAATTTTCATGATACACAACAAGGATGGTTTTGTATTGCTTATTATCCTTATTAAACTCTTTATTTCTAGGTCCTTTCAATTGTGTAGTGACATCCCACCTGCACCTAAACAACCCCACTGATGAAACTGTGCTGTTTAATGTTAAGACCACCGCTCCTAGACACTATTGTGTGAGGCCCAATAAAGGTGTTCTCGCCCCCCACAGCAAGCAGGATATTACTGGTGATAATGAGAATTTAGATCATTTTTTTAAATATTATATCCTCCTAGCCTTGTCCCCAGGCTCTCTGCGCGTTGCTGGAGAGCCTGGTATATTTTCTCACGTGATTTGACTTACTGAATTGCACGTGGGCAGGGAACGCTCGAAAGACGGTTGCACTTCTCTACCCTACGCATCACACACGTGAGAAAATATACCAGACCGACAGCTGCGCTAAAGTGAAATGCGCACGTGGGCCTGGGAACGAGGCTAATATCCTCCCATATTTGTATCTGCAGTCACTTGAATTGTGCTTAATTATAGTGTATACGTTAATTTTGTTATTTAAATTTGAATAGCTGCTTATTGCAGTAGAAGCATCTACGTCCGTCTGGGATAGCTGGGACTAGGCTGAGTCTCAGGTATGTATCAAATCCTGTCTTCTTACTCTACAGTGATGTTGCAGCCTTTTGACCCCAACTCCATAGACAAGAGCAAACATAAATTCATGGTCCAATACATGATTTCTCCTCCAGATTTCAACCCAGAGCAACTACACACAATTGTGAGCCTTACATGATTTCCATAATGTATCGCGATATTGGTCAGTATTAACATTATGGATTATGTTACATCTGTGTATATGTACTCCCAGGAGCCCATGAACCCCATAGGGAGTAACTGCCTAGAATCGCCATCTTGTAGAGCAGAACTATATAGCCTCGTTCCCAAGTTCCTGCTTCATTAGGTAAAGTGGAGGCGTTTTTTTCTTCGCATACGTGTAGAAGAAAAAAAAGGGGGTGTGGGGGGACCTGGGGACGAGGCTAGAGTAGACTACTACATTGGGTGGGTACAATGAATTGGACTGGTGGACTGGACTGGCCAAAATTGCTTATAGAATCCAAATCTAAGCGAGAATGCTGTGAATGTGTGGCCTCAGTAGCATATACATATTATAGTTACACTCGGGCTTGTGGCTGGACACTCAAACTTAGTACAGTATGCGTATAGATTCTTATTAATGAACCACTAGCTATGTAACTAAGAAGCTATGCCACTGAGTGAGTCCAGTAGTCCAGTCCAGTCAACCAGTCCAGTTCACCGATCGACTCCGGCAAGTGTAGTTATATACAACTGAGAGCAAGCATTTTGGCACTCTCGCTTAGATTTGGATTCTATAAACAAGTCCAGTAATCCATTCCAGTAGTCCAGTCCACCAGTCCAGTCCACCACCCTATACAATGCCATATAAGGAAAGTGTGAACAATAATTTGTCTGGACATAAGTGAGTGTGTTTGTCTTCGCTGAATTTGCAAGAGTGCAGTTGTGTGAACACACATTCCAAATAAGTCAAAGATCCGCTTACTACAGCCCCAAATGAGCTCCTTCTGTGCCTTTGCCAGATACTTTTATTATTGGTTTTCAGTGTAATATTTCAAGCATAGTTATGCTGCAAACTATGACACTGGATAGTTAGAATGTGTCTTTACTATTTCGAAGGTGTTTGCGTAGGTTGTCAATGACTAAATTTAATGCTCAAGTATGTTGATACTGGTTATATAAGTGTCGTCACCATAGAGGTGTCCTTTCTATACTAGAGAAAGCATGGCCCTGTCTGTGCATTCACGCTTCTCTGATCTGAGACATATGCATGGAGGGCACATAATTCTTTTGTCTTCTGAAGACTGGTGTTCCAGAAAGAATGACTTGGAGGACTAAAATTAATTTTGACTTAATGCTTCCTTTCTCTGGACAGTGGAGAACTGTGACTAAGTCTCAGTGGATGGCTTCTGACAAGCTGCAGTGTGTGTTTATGGAGAATGAGTCAGAACAGCAGACTAAGGTGCAGCAACATGTATACCAGAATTGGTGTGTTAATACGTGTTGCATATCTGTTGTTGTTTTTTCGCGGGAGAATATTTTTTACGACCTTTTCATATTGACAGTCAGCAGAAATATTCATAGTTTTTGATTTCACAGTGTGGTGTGTGTATGTATGTATGTATGTATGTATGTATGTATGTATGTATGTGAGTCTATGCATGCATGTGTGTGTGTGTGTGTGTGTCTCACTGTATGTATGACATCATGTGAGTCATCTTGTCTACAGTAGAAGCCACAGGTCTAGAATCCTGTGGTTTTTACTAACACTTTTATAAGTTGTGGCAGAACGCTGGTATGCAGTATTCCACTTTCAAGAGTTTAGCATCAAACTGTTTCGGAGATACAGCAAATAAGATGAAATGCTACTCCCTAGGTTTGGAGCACTGTGGTTGTAGCTGTACCAATGCAACTGCAACATCTATTAATACTTGGATAAAGTATTGAAAAGTGTGGAAATCACTACAATCTTTATCTTTCAACACATGACTTGAAGCAAACGGAAGAAATAGTGATGGAGCATAAGGAGGAACTGCAGTGGTTGACCCGAGAGAATCAGGAGCTCAGACAGAGGCAGTGGCCAAAGCAATCTAACTTGGAGGAGGGGGATAAAAACTAGTGAAACTAGTATGTAGAATACAAGCAGGTAATGTTTTGTGATTGTGACTAGTTTGTTTTTAGGAAAGCTTACTACTGGGAGACTATGTATGCATAAGGAGAAGGGTATGAGTTATAGTGTTCGAAGGTAATTATTCCAGATTAGTGCCACAATCTGCTTAGTCTATGAAGCCTGTGCGCACAATAGGGTCTGGGCTTGCAAAGCAAAGTTTAAATTTGTATACTGACGCCAATATTTGCTAATTATTCATGATGGTGGGTGAAGGGCTTTTTTTTTTCGAGGCCACAGAAATTTGTGAATTAATAACCTACATTATACTTCATAATGTCATGTTCACCTACAGGAACACAATCAGCACTCAAGTTGAATTTCAGGTGTAGATTATCAGAAATCATCTGTTCATATCGAGTTGTATGACCTTCCTATCCACTCCGAAGTTATAATCTCTGTACGTTTTTATTTCACTGTGTTATGCAATCCTTGTCAATTGTTGGGGGGGGGGAGAAGGCAGAGAAAGTGAAGAAGAGTTTATCCTTTGGAGAGTTCTAGTGAGACCATAATTCCATGACAACAATCTCACTGCCCATATTCTCTACCCTATATGAAGGTGGATAGCTATGTATGTTTTTATTTTAGCTTTGTTCCCCATGCTAGGATTATGGTAGCTAGCTAGCTGTCTCACACAGAAATTCGGAAGTGCCTCTCTAGCTCCAAGTAGCTGCTCAATTTTCAGATCTGGTCGTCAAGGCCTTAATTTTAAGTCAACTGCAACATTATGAAGTGGGGAGGGGGGAGGGGGGGAGGGGGGGAAGGGAAGGGGGGAGGGGGGGAAGAAGGCAGAGAAAGTGAAGATGGGGTTATCCTTTGGAAAGTTCTACATGTAGTGAGACCATAGTTCCATGACAACAGTCTCACTGCCCATATTCTCTACCCTATGAAGGTGGTCCATAGCTATGTTCCCCATGCATGCATGCAACTGTAGAATTGGTAGCCTCGCTCCCAGGCTCCAGTGGAGGGAAGAGTAGAGCCTGGTACACACTGTTTGCGCATGTGCGAGAATTTACAGAACAGGGTGTCCACGGTCATATGACCATGCGTAGTACGGAGCTCGAGGCAGTATACATGTGTAGTAAGCGGAAGAACTAGAAACTGTCTAATTTTGGATTTTCTACAACTGAAAAGGCTTTCTAACCAGTCAAGAATAGAAAAACTACCTGTAATTTTTTATCCTCTAGGATTATTGTATATAGCTAACTAGCTAGCCTCGTTCCCAGGCTCTAGTGGAGGGGAGGGGTTTTCGAATTTTACAACGTGGCTTGGGAACGAGGCTACTAACTAGCTAGCTGTCTTACACAGAAATTCGGAAACACCTCTCTCCAAGTAGCTGCTCAATTTTCAGATCTGGCCTTCAAGGCCTTTCAGATGTAAATGGGATCGAACAATCAAACTAACGATCACTTTCTAGGCAGCTACATGGTGAAAAGCTGTCACCATCGGCTTAGCCTCATTCCCAGACTCTTCTGAAAGCACCACCATGGATTAGTCTAGTGCCCAAACCCTGGTTCCTCCCCCATGCGAGGTGGAGGAGCCAAAGTCTGGGACTACACCACCATCTTCAATTGTATGCATGCAACGAACAATAATACAATATGGACGGAGTAGTATTGTGGCATGAGTAAAATTCTAATTAGCACAGTGATATTGAATTATGTATCTCCATAATTACTTCAGTGTTTTTACTTAGGCATGCCAATTAGAAGACTCAAAAATGTATAAGATAGAACAGAATTCTAATTGCCATATACTGAAGCAAAAACATTGAATTATGCATCTACATGTATAGCCATAAAGAAAATGATTACCAATGGTAGATTGCATTAGCACAGTTAAGGGTAATTTGAGTTGTGGCTTCATTGCTAAATAATGTAGTTAGTCTCATTATCTCTCAGCGTGCTTCCAGTTATTGTTTGGATTCATGAAACCTGTTTAGCTAGCTATATATCTTAAGCCTTCGACAGTCATGCGGAATTGATATCGATATCGATTCTGCAGACGCGAATATTTTGAGAGACGGAGATATGTTTATCATTTGTACGCATTTGTCGTAAAAGAAAATACACTCAGCACAAGGAGTTGAAAGTCGTGTATTCGATTGAACTAATTAAAAGGTACTATTATTAAAATCGGAGCATGTTAGCGCTAAACCTCAATGAAGTATAACAGTGCGGATTCATTAAAAACTATCTGTTTTACTGAATTTGCATATATAAAGTATGTACATGTGATTGCTTACTTTCTAGTTCTGTACTTTCATGACTAGTTTTATTACCGTCGTGGCAGACTTATAACTACTATATGTTTGGGTGTAGCACGTTTAATCGTATTAATTTTAAGGGTGATGATAATGAGTAAAATCTTGAGGAGAATAACCATAGTTGCAATTCGCTAGGTCTTGTTGGGCAAGTCCTGCTAGCGAGATTGGTAGCTATGTAAAGTTTGTCTATTGCTCCTGTGCTCAGGTGCACCTGGACCAGTAGCTCAGTGGGTAGGACCAGCTGCATGACTAGTAATTCCCAGCTGGGCTCTGGTTTTTTTCCCCCCAGAGATTCTTCATTCTCTCAAGAATTTTGGGGGGAATTCGCATATGTATTTACCTCTGGACAGTAGCTACAGCATTTAATATTTTTGCACAAAAATGTCACAGTGTCTGATTAGTTTGTTAGTCTCGTGGGGGGCTGGCTTGAGAGACTAAGTGTTTGTAGCAATGTATTAAAAGGTACAGTAGATTGTTACACAGATATTGACTGCATGCTTAACAAGGTGGTCCTGACGATAGTTGCAGGTATAGCAAGCCTTGAAGTAGAATGTTTCCCCAAATCTAGCTTTGACAAGGTCATATCAGTACTATCCTTGCAATGATGCTATTTGGATATGTATATGTATTTACCTCTGGACAGTAGCTACAGCATTTAATATTTTTGCACAAAAATGTCACAGTGTCTGATTAGTTTGTACATTATATTGCATACATTGGGAAGCCAGTTCACTTGCTAGCTAGCTAGCTAATTGTTTATGGTATTTGCTGAATCACTGCATGTAGCTCATAGGAGTGCCTGATCAGTGAAACTGTATGGTATTTGATGAATGCTGCAAGAATCTGTGTGGTGTATGAGCAGTAGTAGTGGGTACTCTATTTAGTGATGTGTTAGATGAGGCCATTTTGAATGTACTGACTTCCATAGCTAGCTAGGAAGCTGGGAAGGGAATGCACTTGCTAATTGTTTATGGCATTTGGTGGCAGCACCTGACCTGAAGCACATATGAGTGAGTCTGAGATGTGAAACAGCAATCTATCTGATGAATGCTGCGAGAATCTGCGTTCAGGGGCGGATCTAGGAATTTATGAAGGGGGGGGCATCCACAGATGTCTGTGATAGATTACTGGCTGCAAGGCAGCCAGCAATCTAGGGGGGTCTGGGGGCATGCCCCCCCAGGAAAAAATTGATATTTTGGTGCACAAACATTGCATCTGGTGGCTTCTGAGGCCAACATCAAATATGGAAACAAGGGAGCTTCCCGAGGTTTATACAGCACAAAATACACGTGACATATCACTCATTAAATGGGTTTGCAAGCATCAGTCTACGTGGGTGGCGCTGCACAAATTCCTTAACCACCTCATCAGCTTCAATACTTATGTCTCTGTGGTACTGCAACATGGCTAGTCCATTGAGTCGATCTTCCGTCATGGTACTTCGGAGAGCAGTCTTGACAAGCCTCAACATGCTAATGGACCTCTCACATTCACAGCTTGTGATAGGCAGAGTTGCCACAATAATGATCAGTGTATGAATGTTCGGATAGTAGTCATAGTCTGTGTGAGCTAAGACCTTCCCAGGAGTGTCTAACTCATTCGCCAACTGAGTCTCACCAGTCCACTTACTCTGCCAGAGGTTTAGCTCAACATCAAATGACCTCACAGAGGGCAGGTCCTCCTTGTAGAGCTGCAAAAGATTGGTAAAGTCTTGTAGTTGTAGTTGAGAGCTTGCGTTGACTACTTCTGATGGTAGCAACCGCATAAATTCAACTACATACTGTGAAGAACCAGCACTGAAGCGAACATCCAGTTCACTGATGAGATGATCCAGTATTGGAATTGTAAAATTACGCTTATAGTAGTCTGTGACGTTGTCTGAAGGGATATTTTGGCGGTGCTGCTGCCTGCTTGCTTGCCGAGGTGCTGATTCCACGACATCAACGCTCTGACCCAGCATGAGGACTTGCTTGTACACTTGAGCATGAAAGTCATCCACCCTTGATCGAACTCCTTTGAGAGTGGTCCTTACAAACTCTATGTCTCGGTGGGCACGAACTACATCAACGTATCGCCCTTGCAGCTTCACACTAAGCCCTTTCGTGTAAGCTAGGACTTTCTGCGTAAGCACTAATGCTACAATGAATGAGAACTGTGACATAGCCAGTAGCAGTGATTGGGCGTCTGAGCGTGTCTCCCTGTTCCAATCTGATGGTGGACTGTATGTGATTGCCTCTAAGCAGCAGAGTGTTGGAAGGAACAGGTCAGAGAAAACCTCAAAAGCCTCATGACGTTCAACCCACCGTGTTCGGCATAGCTCTTTCAACTTCTTCCGCTTTTCTTCAGGAAGCACACTGTCAATCCACTTCTCCAATTCCAGTTGTCTTTTGGGTGAGTTTTTGAAGAACCTTGATATCGTATCTGCAGTCTGCATCATATTGCTTACTTCTCGAATTGTGCAGCACTTCATAACACAAAGATTTAGCCTGTGAGATGCACAATGAGTGTACAATGCTTTGGGGTACTTTGAGTGGATACGCGAAGCAACACCTTTGGATTTACCTGCCATTGCTCCGGCTCCATCATATGCTTGGCCACGGAGAAGCTGAGGCTGCAGCTGCCACTCAACCAGCTTTGTAAGGATGTCATCTGCAATGGCTTCACCACTAACTCCAGACTGGCACTCATGAAATGTAAGAAACTTCTCACATGGTGAGCCACAGTCCACAAAACGAATGCTAATTGACAACTGCTCATCGTTTGCTGTGTCTGTTGCCTCATCGGCAATCACAGAGAAGAAACCAGCCTTTTGAATCTTCTCAAGGAGCTTATTTCGAATTATGTCACCGCAGATTATGATCATTTGATTCTGAATCGTCTTGCTAGTGTAGAGAGCATTACCAGCCGCTGTTCTCAGATGCTCCTTAAGCACCTGATCACCAGCCTGAATACGAAACTGTAGCAAAGCGAGGAAGTTTCCGTGGTTTGCTACTGGATCCTCCCTCACTGCAGGCATGTCATCACGGTGGCTTCTGAAGGCAAGTCCTTGTCTTCCACAGAAGATCACAGTTTCTGCAATAGATCGAAGTTTGAGGTGATTCTCACCAGCACGCTTGCTTCGTTCTGAGCTCAGACGACGATCAATTGCTACCTCTGGATTCTCCATTACTGCAACAATTGCAGTTGCTGCTTCCAAAGAAGCCTTGTGGAATTTCTTACCATGGAAGTGTTCTGTAAGTTTCTCATTTGCTCTCTTGAAGTCTGTTAGTGGCCTGTTGACAAGCACACCAAGCTCCTTCACCGTAGGCCCACACTTACCAAAGAGCACACAAAACTTACAGTATCCCTCGTCTTCTGACTCCGAGTAAACAAGCCCATTGTATTGGTCTAACCAATTCCGTTGAAAGTGCCGACAATGGCCACTAAAAGAACGAGAAGGAAACTTGTAGCTACGAGTTGGAACAAAGTGCTGCTTCAGTAAAGCAAGCTTCTCGTGATCTGTGAGTTTTCGATGGACTTTCAATTTCACTGCCTTTCCCAAATCCCCCGAACTGACAGCTAGGTGCACCTCTGGCTCACTTTCACTGTGACTGGGGAGGTTGCTATGCAATTCATTTGACTGTGAAGCCTCACTGTGACCAGAGAGCTCTACGTGTGCAGTAGTAGACTGCGAATTTGAAGGCTCTGAATATTCACGTGTACAAGCGGCGGATTCGCGTTCTTCGCTATTTCCAGACTCCAGATCACTCTCACTGTCACTGCTGCCATTGTCTTCCTGCAGGTCATCACTGACGCTTCGAACATCATTACTTGCATATATATTAGCATAGATCTCACTGCAAGAAGAACGGAAGATGCAACATCAGTATCACGCGTTCTATTTAATGAGCAATTATTAAATATTACGCTTTAATAGCCAAAAGATAATACCTACCTGCTGCCAATGAAGTACTGTCGTATATCCGTACCCCCGCCGCTGCACTGTCTCTTGGCAGCTTCGTCACTCGACCTGCTGGAGCGCTTCATGACGGATATAATTTATCACGTGCGTTAGCAATATATCGCGGAATTCGCGAAGGGGGGGGCATGGGCCCCCCATGCCCCCCCCCTGGATCCGCCCCTGCCGGTATGAGACTATGCCAGTGAGCAAGCCTTTGCACCAGTAATTGCTGCATTTGCGAGGCATTGATCTATACAGCTAACAACATAGCTAAGCTACCTGATAGACGATCAGGTCTAGAGCGGTATTCAAAAACCTGCATGAAATATTATGCTTGCTGTAGCTATAGCTAACTAGCTATAATAGAGCCAGAACCTGACCCTTACTCCGAAGTCTAATCATATTCTTGATTTGTATCACACTATAGCTATAGTCTATAGAAATTTCATCAAATCATGCAGGACCTCGAGCTCATTGGTCCAGCCAAGTAGCTAGTAGTCACTCCAGAGAGATAGTAGCACTACACAATCACTTCAGCCATTTATTCATTGCTTACTGCATTGCTGGCATTCACCATGTGTAACTAGCCACTCATATACAACTGTTATTTTGGTGGTAACTTCTAAACGTAGCAATCCAGTCACCATGCATGTTTGAATTTCGCTATCTATTGTAGTATAGTCAGTTACTCCTTTGATGGCTTTGTGATGTGCTCTTGACAATAAGCTACAGTGAACCTTCGTCACAAGGATCATCATTGCTATTTTAATGGAATGTATTTCATATGCATGGCATAACCTAAATTGCTCACTGCAAAAACTGGAGTGTAACATGCATGGCATAGCCTGAATTGCTAAAGGTGACGTAGTAAGAGGAGTTGGTCACATATAAGATCAATAATCCCCCTTGGCCAGTTATGCATTTAGCTAGTAGCTATGTTTATTTGCATCAGAAGAATAAAACACCAATGTACCACATTGTACCGGTATAAAGTGCACAATAGTCAGCTTTAACACTGACACTCTGTGCTGTATTCAAATCTCACCACAGGCAATTTACACCTCACTAGGCTAAGCATGAACTGGCGCTCGCTGCATATGATAGGGCTAGTTGTCCCGGTCCTGCTTGCTGTAACTGCACACGTGGAGTCATTTCCATCCGGAGCTCCAGCATCAGCTTGTAACGACATCGCACCTAGTCAAATTTTTCACGGTGAAAGCCGACCACTTGTGAACAGCCCATTTGTGTTGAGTACTACTGCCTTTGAAATTGACAATCAGTCTGACTTACTTTGGTACAGTCCTGGACAGAATTACACGAGTGAGTTAACAGTCATAATGCATGCACAAATTGAGCATGCAGTGGATTCTACAGTCTCGATCCACAGCATTGAAGTCATATTGTAGCTAAATGGTATGTTGCATTAGGGACTTTGCCAAAACCATGTAGCTATATAAATTACTACGGAGGAGGTGGCTTAAATTAATTGACCAGTGCTATGTATCGCACAACACAGTTACCCTGTCAAGCACTGATGGTACAAACTTCAGAGGTGTGCTGGTACAAGCCAGAAGCATTGTAAATGGGAATGCTGTTGGCTCCTTTACTGTGGACCCTCTATCTGATCTCTACAAACTCAGTAGCTGCACACCATCAGATGTAAGAATTAGATTAAATGCAGGTGTAGTTATACTGTTACCGACCATTACTACAGTTTACTGATATAGCCACACTGTAGTAGGACTGTAGTTATAGACTATTGGCCTATAGCATAAACTGATGAAAGGCCATGTTATCTATGGAATAACCATACTATATGTCCTTTCAAAGTTATCGTGTTTGATAACGGACTTATTTATCTTTTATACAGAGTGCAGTAACTCATACAAGCAATGAGCTGAAAGCAGCTGCTAACTTCACATGGACTGCTCCACCAGAACTAGGACTAGGCGGTATTCGCTTCCGGTGAGTTTACGTATGCATATATGAATTACACTATAAGTGATATAACCAAGAAATGCTATTTATAGGTATTCAGTTGTCCACAGCAACCCAATTTAACAATAATTATGTCCATGGACTATCTGCCCTTACATGCCCGAATGTCCCGCACATTATAATATATACATCTATGTAGAGAGTTAGCTTGTTGCTCTTTGGCTGCGATCACCTACATAATATTCATACATTAATATTGTAGCTCCCCAAAAGGGGTTAACTGTGTGTAGCTGTGCTCTGGCTGTATTGAAACTGTGTATGCAGCTTAAAAGTGCCAGAAACTCGATATGAATATTAGACATTGATGAACCTTATTGGTCAGGTAATCTTGTCCTTTAGAGAACTGGCTAATTCATAAGCCACTATGCAAGAATGGTCCAAGAGTTGATCAAAAAAAATGAAGAGACACTTCAACTGGTCCAAGGTTTGAAGCTCGTAAAGGCTGAGATATAAACATTATAAGACAGAGAGCATGGTAAGGGAGTTGAACAGTTAAAGATACAGCCGGTTTCAAGTAGCATTAACCACATCTCTATATATTATATCGCATAACAGATACATGTAGTGATAGTAGATGTGTACAGATGTGTACTAAAACTAAACATCATAGCAATGTTTGTTCTTGCATGCGTCTGCCTATATATGTCGGTAGCTATTCACATCTCTGCTTGCTCAACATGCATATAATAGATACTTGGCAGTGTGGTCACAATTGCATCATATTTGCTCAAAAAAATGTCAGCTTAGATGGTTATAGCTGAAGTAAACGTACCTGTACCATTAGTCTGCAAAGTAGGCGGAGACATGTAGTAGACAGCCCTAAATATGGCAGCATGAACTGCCAGGAATGTTAAAATGACTGAAAGGACCATAACTAAATTTTCCATGGGGATACAGTTTTCCTACTCACCCCCCCTAGCCTCGTTCCCAGTCTCCACTCCCAGCTTTTTTTCGCATGTTGTAAAAAAAAAGCTGGGAGTGGAGACTGGGAACGAGGCTACACCCCCCTGCACCTCACGTTTTTTGACTCAAACAAAACATATGTAACCTTTGTACTATAGACCAGATAATACGGCATCACAACGAACAAACATTTCCAAGAGGCAAAATGGTACTTAATTTGAAGGTATCGGTTGATACATCACTTATTTATTTATACATGCAATTTTTCAATTTAAGATCGCGCTTGGGCATGTGCAAGTATGTTACAGTAGCTATAATAGTTGAGAAATTAAAACTGAGCTTGCATAAACAATTATAAACCTATAGGTTCAGTTGAGTCCATTGACCTGGTATGGACTGGTACTAACCATACCATCATTTTGTGTCCAACAGGTATGCATTTGTTGTGCAGAATTCAGGTGGTGTAAGTATCTACTATGCCACCCACACAACAAGATTTATATTTGAATGTGAGTCATATTCATTTATATGGTGCATGATCAGATTATCAGGATGCTATGTTCACACAAACTTTGAAATAAATAACACTGTTCTTCCTCCTGTGGCGTATATATCAGGTTCTTTGCCTGATGGTGCCGGTGGTGGCTGTAGCTGTGATGACAGCAGTAGTGGCAGTTCTGAAGGTGGCAGCTGTGACTCTGATGACGATGGTGATATTCAAAATGGTGAAAACACCGGAGAATGTGCTAATATTCAAAATGTTGATACTAATACAGAAGAAGGAGGTGGCTCTGTTAGTGAAGGTGGCAGTTGTGACTCTGATGACGGTGGGAGTAGTGATGATAATGATGGTGAAGGCGGCAGTAGTGATGATGGTGAAGGTGGCAGTAGTGGTGGTGATGATGGTGAAGGTGGTAGTTGTGACTCTGATGATGGTGGCAGTAGTGGTGATGATGATGGTGAAGGTGGTAGTTGTGACTCTGATGATGGTGGCAGTAGTGATGATAATGATGGTGAAGGTGGTAGTTGTGACTCTGATGATGGTGGCAGTAGTGGTGATGATGATGGTGAAGGTGGTAGTTGTGACTCGGATGATGGTGGCAGTAGTGGTGATGATGATGGTGAAGGTGGTAGTTGTGACTCAGATGATGGTGGCAGTAGTGGTGATGATGATGGTGAAGGTGGTAGTTGTGACTCGGATGATGGTGGCAGTAGTGGTGATGATGATGGTGAAGGTGGCAGTAGTGGTGATGAAGGTGGTGGTGGTGAAGATGGCAGTGGAAGCAGTGAAGATGCCAGTAATGGAAGTGCTGGTGGTGAAGATGGCAGTAGTGATGGTGGCGATGGAGGTGGTAGTGAATCTAATGATACTAATAATTTCCGTGGAAAACGTCAAGTTCACATGAAAAAAAATAAGAAAACAACTACAAAGAAAAGGACTCCAAAGAGTGTTTGCATTAGCACACACTTCTACTGCCGCAAGAATGACTCCTGCAATCCTCGAGAGTTGCAGTGTACTGAAGCCAGTCCTTTGGCTACTAACGAAGAACTTACAACTTGCTATCACAAAACGGCTGATAAGTGCAATTACAGTCCTACTTCCAACAAGTTCAAAGTGTACAAAGGATCCTCAGTTACAGCAAGGATTGGAATTAAAGGGTGGTTTGAAGTGATGCACCTCTACCACCACATTGTTACGTATCAAGGACTAGCATATGAGTATGGTAAGTATGGAACAAGAGTTCACGATCAAAACGATCCCTACTTCAAGTACAATAAGCCCGGCGTGAAGTGGCAGTACCTGGGCGTCAGTAACTGCACATACAATCGGGTGACAGCATTTGCAGCCACATGGACAAAACCGGATTACAGTGCTATACTTCACAACTGCCAGCACTTTGCTTCGTCTCTTGTTACATTCCTCCTGAATGACTGCAAAGAGGATGAACCATTTACGCACACCCCTGGTCCAGACCTGCTGGACCTGATCTATCCTTAAAAGTATGTATATGTATTGTAACTGAGAGTGAAACTTTGTTACAGTAGTTGTTTGTTGCCATCTAGTGGCATAGACAGGAATATATCTGTTGTTGTATACTTAGAATAGTGTAGTGGCCAGCTGTCTGGCATATGCATATCTATATGCATGATAGAATAGCTTCATTGTTAGCTTGCATGGAGTCTTAACTTGTAACATGTTTTGATCCTTTATGACTTCAACTCTTGCCTAAACCCAGTAAAATGTTATGGCTTTGCCCTCAGGCTCTTGTGCATAGTTCACTTTGCTACATAATACTACTTGGTACACTGTTAAAAATAGGGGGCTACAGTAACACCCCTGGTGCATGCTACCACGACATGGGGTGTTCATATGCACCCCGAAGGGTGTTAGTGGGTGTTAATGCTACACCTTTTGGTGCTAACGCTGTTATTAACACCCCTACTAGGTGTAGTCATGCATTTCTAGCACCCTATGAAGTGCTACCACACACCCTTTGGGTGTCATTTCACAATCAAGTCAAAAGTTTTAGTGCATGCATGATGAAATGGCAGGCATGAGAGCCAGTATTCGCGTTTCCACCAGAGTTGGGGTGGAGTATTTTGCACGTAGGGGGTGGGTTAAGTGGGCGGAGTTGGACGAGCGCTCTCTGCAGAGTTGAGGTTGAATACATCAAGCAAAGATTCCTTGTACTCCGTTATGCATCTGTACAGCAATACCTTTCTTAAAAGGTTGATGTTGTATCACTAGGATCTCTGCAACTGAATGAGGGCGTACACGAACAGTTGCTAAATAATGCGCACTGCCAGCTTGCACACGCCTTCACGTGATCGCTAAAGCTGCTGGAGAAAGCAGCTGCAAGTCCTCTCTGTTAAGTTTGAGAATGGCAGAGAACATCATAAAGAACTTCTAGAAGCGATTTGATTCCTCAGTTTTCAGTTGACGAACTCTGGTCTTTTTTGGAAGCTGAAGGTTCGAGAGCGAATCCATCACAGACAGCAGTTTTCGGTGAACAGCAGCTAGAGGAGATGGTGACGGTAATTGGAGATGCAGTGGAGGTGAAAGCACTACAAAGTCATGTAAAGGAAGAAATGAAGCCGATAGCTAACTGGGTAAGCTAATCAGAGAGTCGGTAGTAGGGATTGTTGTTGTTGTTGTTATTCAGTGAGGCTAACTCAAATCTTGTTGTTGTTGTTGTTGTTGTTGTTGTTGTTGTTTAGTGATGCTAACTCAAATTTCGTTCAAGCTATCACCGTGGTTTTAGCACCAAAAAAATACACGTTTCAGTATACTATATATCATGTTGTGAAGTAGTCACTAAGCATACATTTAGGGTTTATTTCTCATAAACCATGGTCAGAGAGGATTTATTTTTTATAAATCATGGCCCTCAGGGTACATTAACATGTACACGTTTCTTAGTGATTGATGGTAGAGTTAAGAGCTTCTCATGGCCCTCAAAAGGCCCGAAAGTAGCTGGTAGATGGTGGACGGACGGTAGAAGTTCAGGCTGATAGGCCCAAGCATAAGTTAGAGCTAGACTGGCCCTGAAAATTAGCTTCTGCCATCACTCGAGCTGCGACGTCGACGGTCTATTATTCGTTGCTTATCAGGAGCGCATATTTATCTTTTCCCGCTACCTTGGGGGCGCGCGCATGCGGCGGGGAAAGTTTATTTATGCGCTCTTGTTGCTTAGCGATGGAATACTATCACATGATATATTAATTAATATACTCATGTTGCTGCCGTAGCGCTTACGCCATTGACCACGCACCCACAGACGCAGGCGGAGCTTGTAAGACCTCCAGTCAGAGGACAAGAGCAAGAACAACCAGAGACCACACAATCCTGATCACCATACAATTCCTTCTTCCTAGTCTCCCATATCAATAATACAAAGCTCTTAACTGGCTTTAATAATGCTTTAAAATCATCCCTGTTCCAATTCTCAAATCCTAAAATAAAACTTGCCTTATTAAAATTATCAAGTGTACTAAACTCCCCAAACCTCCCCCCCAATAGATTTTCTAATTCTACCATGAAATTATTTCTAATGCTGTCATATGCTCGACACTCCCAGAGAACATGTACCACACTCTCACATTCACCCCTGCATAATTTACACTGCCTATCATCATTTTTACCCCTATGTCTTCCTAACTCTTCATTCAGACCGTTCGTACCTGACCGAAACTTAAACAATAATCTTGTACCCGGATCACCTACCCCCTGCAAATAATTCTTGAATTCTATTTCCTTACAGAAAGACTTGTACAGATTCAACTTAACTTTAGTATTCAAGCTGTCATTAAAGTCCTTGTATTCTCTATCCCTCAACGCTTCGTCTACCGTATCTAAAAACAAATTAATATTATCTGCAGCTAATACCTCTTGGCAATCTAAATCTAACTGCAGCAGCAATTCATTAATTACTTTCATCCAAGTTTTCCTTTGCCTACCTCTACATGGTTTCACTTCCCACTCAGCATCTAATAGTACTCTAGGATACCGCTCATTATCCAACTTATTGACTTTATACCACCACTTAAGTTTGCTTCTATCCCTCCTCCCTTTCAAGGACTCTAACCCCATATCTCCCCTTACCGCTTCATTACACGTTTTGGAAGAGCAGCCAAGTATCTTCTTAGCTGCTCCTAGCTGAGTGGATTCTAAGGAAGCTGTCTGCCGTTTATTACAAGCCCATACTTCACTACCGTATTCTAAAGTAGGACGAAGTACTGAAACTAACAATAATCTCCTTGCAACGGTACTAATATTTCTATTACTGACAAACCGGTGCAAACGATTAAGCTTTTTCTTCCCATTATCAATTACCTTCTGTACATGACTATCCCATGACCCATTCTCAGCAAATTCAATCCCCAAGTAACAGTAACTTACAACCCTTGGAATTACGTTATCTCCCCACTTCCACGCACACATATCTGTAATAGCCACCTTAGAAAATACCACAACAGCACTCTTTTTGATGTTAGATTTCAACCTCCATTTGTTACAAAACCCTTGTACTACATTAATCAACTTTTGTAAATCCTCCGCATTAGTAGTTAAACCAACAAAATCATCTGCAAACATTAGTCCCCCAACCTTAACATCATTCTTAATGATTATACCAAGCCCAGCTTTCTCAACCTCATCTAGTAACTGATTAATAAAAATGGAAAATAGGATAGGCGATAGACTACAACCCTGTGCTCCCCCCTGGCTTATATCAAATGATTTGGATTTTTCCCCCTCCAGTAAAACAGCACTCTCTGTAATGTCATACATCTTCTTAATAACTCTCCACATCCTACCCCTAACACCCAATTCCCACAACCTAAACCATAAACCATCGTGCCAAACCGTATCAAAAGCCTTCTGGATGTCTAAGAAAAAAGCATAAGTGTATTTTCCTTCTCTTATTCTGCCTTGTATGATCTCGTTCAAAGTATAGACATTATCAACACAACTTTTTTTCGCTCTAAAACCTGCCTGCCCCTCATGAAGAGCCTTTTCCGATTCTAATCTTATTACCAAGCGATTATTTAAAATCTTACAAAACAGTTTACCAACAACGTTCAATAGAGTAATGCCTCTGTAATTACCTGGATCCTCAACATCACCTTTCTTATACAAACTAACAATTAATCCTTGCCTCCATTGTTTAGGAATACCCTCTTCTGTCCAGACTACTTCATATAAAGCTTTCAACAGATTCGCCATTCCAGAGCCACCATACTTAAAAAGCTCCCCAACTAAGCCATCATTACCTCCAGTTTTGTTATTCTTTAGACTTTCAAACACTTTTTAATTTCGGCATAACTTATATCCCTGTCTAAAACCTTATCCTTCCGTGCACTAGACATCTCGCTGTACTCTGTCACCTTATTCTCTACATGCTCTCTCCAGCTATCATCAAACTGATCATCTACTGATACTGTACCCAGCTTACCGTAATGCTCATGTAGAACTTCAAGCTTCCCCTTTGTACTGGTTACGCATGAACCTGAACTACTCCTTAATGAAGCAATGCTCTTACGACTACCCATTGAAGTCCTGCCAACAAATGCCCAAAATTCCTTCTTGTTTACATCAAAATCTTTATTAGCCTTTTCTATCACCTCATTAGCATGGTAAGCACGTGGTTTATGAATTATAAAGGCCCTCGCCCTCGGGCTGCGCCCTCGGGTTCGGAGCCTTTATAATTCATAAACCACTGCCTACCATGCTATATCTATAACATAGAGCATTTTCATTGACATCATCTTACGTCATTTGCATCTAACAACTGTTGCTAGGGCGCCATTTTGGTGGGCAGCAAATAGTGGCATGATGCGCACAAGGACAGGAAGTAGCTCTCGTACTGACAGTATAGACGGCAGATTCACTCAATTTGTACCGTCTGAAAACTGATTCACAGCAATAGTTGAGGCGCCGAACGCGTAAGTTCCAAGCAGCTGTTGATTCTGAGATCGCTGTATAACGTACTATTCAAGCTTCCATTTATCGCCCACGCATGGTGGGAAAAAACGGACATAAACGGAAAATGACACGGTCGTCATGCAGGATGTGACGTCACGTGAAAACACTCTATAGTACTACTATAGCTAGGTAGCTATGTAATAGTTGTAGCATGGCCTCAGAGAGCCACATGCGAGATATGGCCACTGTTGACACAGGAAGCCCGAGGACCGCTTCACTGGTGCTTTGGTCGGATAGTTTTTACAGTTAAATGGATAGTGGCACTGCAGTGAGGATCACTACTGTGCCACTATCTGGATAGTGACATTGCTATGATGCGTTGTGAGTCACTACAATGCCACTATCTGGATAGTGGCATTGTTTGCACAAGAACAGCTACTTTATGCTAAATGTTTCTGGGGTGAATAATTGTGTGTAGCTACTAATGCTCTGCATGGCTGTTGTCTCATTAATTCCTGCTATGTGTCAAGTGAATGCATGCATGGGTGTGGTCAGCCACACGTAGGTGCAGCCTTGGATGGTTAAAGAGCAATGTTTCTGTGGCTAGCTCTAGCTAGGATGAGAGCCTTGAAACTGTGTGTAAGAACCATAAATGTGGCCGTAATTTTTATTCAGAAGTTAAATATATTATAGTTAAAGCTTCCAAATTATCCTGCTGAGCTGACTGTGTGAAATTTAAGGCCATATTATCATCACGGGTGATCTAGCTAGTACCATAATTCTAGTTACCAAAGCTTTTAAAAGGACATTCCAGTGTTGTGGCCTCTTCTAAAAGCTTCCCAATAACATACTTCTGATTGAGTTACAGTATCATGTTGCGCACCAGATGGCCTTGCGGACACTCAAGTGGCCTCCCAAAAACATACTTCTGATTGAGTTACAGTATCATGTTGCGCACCAGATGGCCTTGCGGACACTCAAGTGGCCTCCCAAAAGCTTGCCTTATTAGTGGTTGTATATTCAGATGTCTGAGTATGAAGGTAGGTGTTTGGCCTCAAAGTGGGCAATTTGTTCGTTGCAATATGGAACGTGACATTCCATAGGTCATAGTCCATAGTAGGAACAAATTACCCACTCTGAAGCCTAACTCCTACCTTCATACTCAAGACATCTGAAATTCAGGTAACCACTAAGTTGTCAAAGCAACTACATATTTCTTGCAGTGATATATATACTTCTGAGAAATTGTACATTTATGGCCTTAAATTGCAACTGAGGTAGCCAAGCTTGGTTGAAACAGCCCTGTTTTTTTTGGCAATGTAGGCTTCCATTTAATAGCTACATCCCTGTACAAGTCATAGCTAGGTAGCTATGTAATAGTTGTAGCATGGCCTCCAGAGCCACATGCGAGATATGGGCACTGTTGACACAGCTAGGAAGCCGAGGACCACTTCACTGGTGCTTTGGTCGGGATAGTTTTTACAGTTAAATGCCCTAATTGGATAGTGGCATTGCTATGATGCGCTATGAGTCACTACAATGCCACTATCTGCATTGTTTGCACAAGAACAGCTACTTTATGCTAAATGTTTCTGGGGTGAATAATTGTGTGTAGCTACTCATGCTCTGCATGGCTGTTGTCTCATTAATTCCTGCTATGTGTCAAGTGAATGCATGCATGGGTGTGGTCAGCCACAGTGTGAAATTTAAGGCCATATTATCATCACGGGTGATCTAGCTAGTACCATAATTCTAGTTAGCAAAGCATCCAGTGTTGTGGCCTCTTCTAAAAGCTTCCCAATAACATACTTCTGATTGAGTTACAGTATCATGTTGGGCACCAAATGGCCTTGCGGACACTCAAGTGGCCTCCCAAAAGCTTGCCCCATTAGTGGTTGTATATTCTGGCCCTTTTGATGTAAGGCTTCACCATGCTACAAGACGACATAAACTTCAAGCTATAACAAGCTACTGACTCACTGGCAGCAAACAGTGTCAATATCAGTTGCCCTAAGTAATTACTGCCGAGTAAGATGATATTAATTTTGGCTCCTGCCATTTCTAACTGTGCATGAGGCACCTCCAAGGCATGAACCAAACCACAGTATCAGAGAGTCGGTAGACTCTCTATGTAGGGATGGCACCGACACGCCCATTCCGTAATACAAAACAAAAGCCTCCAAATCTCTGCTAAAAATAACATAGAAGCTTTTACAGGCACCTAACCTTCATATTCGGGTGATTCTGCAACCAACAAGGCTCTCAAAGTTGTCAAAAAGCATTCCTAAACTGGAAAAGCGGAAGGTAGCTAGACTACCAAATTGTTCATCTTGTTGTTGTTGTTGTTGTTGTTGTTGTTATTCAGTGAGGCTAACTCAAATTTTGTTCAAGCTATCACCGTGGTTTTAGCACCAAAAAAATACACGTTTCAGCGCACGAATCCACGACAACATAGCATCTTCATAATCATTAAAAAGGAACTCGAAAGCGATATAGTGCACTCGCTCTGCAGTTGGTCGCCATTTTAATAATTTTGTACGCATGCGCACAGTATGTCACATGACATGCACTTGGCAACAACCGTTGAGTACGAGCTTTACTAGAGAGTGTTGACTAGACCGCTTACTTTAGTGTATCGGAGAGACCATCTACTTACTCTCGTTGACTAAACCGTTCGGCAATCCTGGAGACCGTTGACTAGCTAAACCGTCGACTGTGGTTATGATTCGGACTAGACCATTTATGCTGATTATTACCACTTTACCAGCTTCTGATTATAGTACTTGGAATGTGCTTTATCACAAAAGTGAGTTGCTATAAATTATACATGTATACTAGGCATACGCATTGCGCAGATAGCCTCGCGCAGAGGTATGACGTAAGTTAGTTAGCACAAAACCACACCCACTAGAAGCTGCATCGCCCACGCAATTGCCGGAGAAGCTACTCTACACGAAAGAGCCTTCAGGAGACGAATGTCTCTGTATACAACACAGTTCCAAGGACCAGTTATGGCTGCTACACGAGAGCGGAGTTGCTTGAAACTCACGTTCGTATCGCTGGCGATCGATCCGCGTACCGTCTGTCTCCAGCGGTCAGATCTCTGCTGAAACAGAGGCTACACAAACTCTAATCGCGTTGAAGCTGTAGTAAGCCTACCTGGGTAAAAAGAAGTGATCGATTTGTCCAGATCTCTAATCCTTCGGGCGTCAGAAGTACAAAGGCGGCATCCATGTAACTCGTCAGGACGCCATCTTGAACATGTGCTTGCCCCCCGGGGTGCCCCCGGGGCCGGAAGCGTTTCGTTACAGCTGTAGTAACAACACGTATACGGAACGTACAGACATAGTAATAACACGTATAAGGAACGTAACCGGAGATTTAATTGCATTCCTAAGCGTGACGGAAGTTGCGCACATATATATAAGTACAAAAAAACATTTTCAAAAAATGTAAACAGATGTAGGGATGGAAGTACCAAAAAGCACTGAAACAAGGTGTAGGGATAGCAGAATCACAAAATTAAACATACATAGCCCCATCCCTACATCTTTTTCACATGTTAACTGCAACATAAATAACATTACAAGGGCGATGAATACTATCGGTATGGAAGGCAACTCCAGCACTATAGATCAGTGCAACCGTGCTGCATGCTGTAACATGTGAAAAAGATGTAGGGATGTGGCTATGTATGTTTAATTTTGTGATTCTGCTATCCCTACACCTTGTTTCAGTGCTTTTTGGTACTTCCATCCCTACATCTTTTGACATTTTTAGAAAATGTTTTTTTGTACTTATTTCTGTCCATTTTTCTTATAAAATAACATACGTATATTAACGTAATGCATGCAAGTATTCTAGTAATCTCCAGCTCTCAAGTTGGGGATGTCAATAAAGTACACAGTGATCTAGCCTCGTTCCCAGGCCACGTGGTAAAATTCGAACTCTCCCCTCCACTAGAGCCTGGGAACGAGGCTAACGGTGATCCTGACAAGATGTCCTTGTAGACAGCAATTAAAGAAGGCGTTCTGTGCATTATTGCTGTATGATATGATCGTGAGCAAAATAGTTTGGAGATGCCCCATTATCCTGATACCTCAAAGCAGAGTAGCTAATAAGTTTTCTAGTCAACGAGTCTACCAACTCTCTAATGCTCAGCTGATAGTCTCAGATGATAGCTACATTGAATTTATAACTGTAGGTCGTATATTAGTCTCGCGTGCCAGCCCTCTAAGGGGGCTGGCACGCGAGACCAGCAGTGAGAGCGAAGCGGATACTAACTCTATTTAATGCACATCAAGGTTAGTCTAGTCTACCAGTTTTATCCTGTATTGTTTATACACGAGTAACGTATAGCAACTCACTTTTATGATAAAGCACATTCCAAGTACTATAATCGTCCTAGCAGAAGCTGGTAATAATCGGTCTAGTCCGAATCATAACCACAGTCAACCGTTTAGCTAGTCAATGGTCTCCGGGATTGCCGAACGGTTTAGTCAACGATAGATGGTCTCTCCGATACATTAAAGTAAGCGGTCTACTGTCTAGTCAACACTCTCTAGTAAAGTGGTCTGCACTGTGTACTCGTACTCAAAGTGCAACGGCTGTTGCCAAGTGCACGTCATGTGACATACTGTGCGCATGCGTACAAAATTATTAAAATGGCGACCAACTGCAGAGCGAGTGCACTGTGTATCGCTTTCGAGTTTCGTTTTATAGTTATGAAGATGCTACATTATCGTGGACCTGCGCGCTGAAACGTGCGTTTTTTTGGTGCTAATATCACGGTGATTGCTTGAACCAAATTTGAGTTAGCCTCACTGAACCAGAACAAGAACAAGAACAACAACAACAAGATGAACAATTTGGTAGTCTAGCTACCTTTCGCTATTCCACTTTAGCGATGCTTTTTGGCAACTTTGGGAGTCTTGTTGGTTGCAGAAACACCCGAATATCAAGGTTAGGTGCCTGTAAAAGCTTACATGTTATTTTTAGCAGAGATTTGGAGCCTTTTGTTTTGTATTACGTAATGGGCGTGTCGGTGCCATCCCTACATAGAGAGTCTACCGACTCTCTGATATATACGCTCACTAGCACTATTAAAGTTGTGAACAAAATTATTGTCGTGCATATAAATTATAATGTAGCTATCATCTGAGACGATCACTTGAGCATCAGAGAGTTGGTAGACTCGTTGGCTAGATTATTTAGCTACTCTGGTGGTTTCACCGTAGAGGTGTCAGGATAATGGGGCATCTCCAAACTATTTTGCTCATGATCACGACATACAGCAATAATATACAGAACGCCTTAATTCTTTAATTGCTGTCTACAAGGATGTCAAGCAGGGTAATCTGTACATTTCTAGCCATGCTAGCACAGTACATACATTTCCATGTCAGGGCCCTTACCCTCTCCTTCCCTTAGCGTCACAATGTCGTTATCTTCAGAAAAATGGTTTATACACATCCCCTAAGTGAACTTGTTAATTTTTATCGTATATATAGCATGCATCGTATATAAAGCACGCAGTGATCCTGACAAGATGTATACATCTTTTCAGGATCACTGTGTACTTTATTGACATCCCCAGCTTGAGAGCTGGAGATTATTAATTTTAGTAATTCAACTAGAATACTTGCATGCATTACATAAATATTTATAAGAAAAAATGGACAGAAACAAGTACAAAAAAACGTTTTCAAAAAATGTAAAAAGATGTAGGGATGGAAGTACCAAAAAGCACTCAAACAAGGTGTAGGGATATCAGAATCACAAAGTTAAACATACATAGCCCCATCCCTACATCTTTTTCACATGTCAACTGCAACATAAATAACTCTAATTTTATTACAAGGGCTATGAATACAATAGGTATGGAAGGCAACTCCAGCGCAGCTTGATACAACACATGACAAACTGTATAGATCAGTGCAACCGTGTTGCATGCCGTAACATGTGAAAAAGATGTAGGGATGGGGCTATGTATGTTTTAACTTTGTGATTCTGCTATCCCTACACCTTGTTTGAGTACTTTTTGGTACTTCCATCCCTACATCTGTTTACATTTTTTGAAAATGTTTTTTTGTACTTGTGTTATATATAGCTACCCTCTATTGGCTGCTCCAGCATTCTACTATTTACCTGCAATATTATATTATCACGCTGCCATGCAGGTTTTAATGACATCAAGTGCATTACCATCTTGGAACACCTGCTGTACCCACAAGCACAGAAGAGCCTGCCTGGTACATCATTCTGTGGTAAGCATCCTTGTTTGATTTATTAGCACACATAATCTTTGTACCTAATTTAAAAGAACATAACTTATACTGTTAGTATTTCAATTGGCACCATTCATGCAAATGTTCAATTTCAAATGTATGTGTGAATACAGTTACACAGTTACGCTACATCTATTTACGTATCTGTATAGTGTCCAGACTTTTATGCTCCAGGTCGTACTACCGTAGCGTATGCTGAAGAGGGAGATGGGCGCTAAATGTGTATCGTCCGTACAGAATGTAGTATCCGCCCATCACCCTGAAAGGCAGGAATACTATCCTTTTCTAGTACAATATACTATCCATTCGAGCTAAACATATGGCTAAAAACTGAAAATTCGAAGACAGTGAGCAGAATCAAGCAGCAAAATTTGATCTTTGGTGTGCTTTAATTGGAATACCGACAGTAAGTCAGCTACTTACCTCGTTTCTTCGCTTTGCATTTGCTACACACTCGAGTGGGTGGATACTACATGCACAAACGTACCCCTTGCAGGAAGTGACACTGAAGAGGGGGGTGGGCGCTTGATATGTATACTCTATGGTATAATATGTTACAGATTATTGCTAAGCGGGAAGAGAGGCAACTAATTGTGTCATGTAAAGAGCTCAGGAATGCACTCCATAGCAATGTAGTGGTAGGGAGAATAGCATGCATGGAATACCATGTAAGCTTATGTTCACGATAGTATAATGTATACTGCTTACCCTACAGGCCATCACAGACCTTGCCAAAGATGTCTAAAAGCTGGATATCAACTATCCATACATAGCCGTTGTAGTTGGCGATTCGACTATGAGCTACTACCTTGTTGCCGAAAGGATTGTGATGATGGATTGCCAAAGCTTGTTTGAAGCTCTGCAAGCTTCTTACTGAGTATCCAAGGCCCCTGACAACATTATTAATCTTTATACAACGTAGCATTGAGGATAGCCAGCTCATATCAAACATGGTCACACAGGTAGTAAGTTAATTCATTGGGCAAGATGTAAAACTACATACATTATACAGATTGGACAAGATTTTGTAAATTAACTCTGTAAATATCATTATTTTAGTAACAGTATGTAATCAGTGTATTTTTTTTAGTAAGTTCCCACTTGTACAATGTCGTGCTGTAATTACACTATATTATTGATAATGAAAGTGTGTAATAACACTGAAGAGTGTGTGTGCCCATATTAGGTACCCTTAACACCCATGGGTGTTCAAATATTAGCACCTTTAAGAGTGTTCAGGTAACACCAATGGGTGTTCACTTTTAACACCCTTGGGGATTTACATATAAACATGCGACTGAGCACCCTTTGGGGTGTTACTGTAACTCCTTATTTTTAACAGTGTAGCTACATTTTCTCAAGTGATTTACAACACGTGCATGCACGGGAATCACACTTAAAAGATGGTTGTAGCTACCTCTCTACCGTTTCCTGTGTGGTGCCGTGCCATGCATGGTTTCAATGTTCATGACAATGTAGTCTGTGGGCTATGAAAAGTAACTGCAAGAAGTGTACTAGTTACCGTAGGACCACTCGTATGGTATGGAAACTAAGAAGTTACTATTGTAAGATACCATAAACTCGGGAGTATAGCGACCCCTTAATTACATTAACTCCATGAATATAATTACTTATCAACTCGAATAGTATTACCCGTTCAAATAGAATTACCCTATGAATATTTTTACCCATCAGACAACAAAGTACAAACATCATGACAACTATAATATAAAAGCATGGAGGCATAGAGGTTAAGGGACGCCGCGGTTTAATAGTAGTATAGGTACAGCCAATCAGTCTTGGAAGCGGTTGGATGCTCGCACATGATGCGGAAGTGCGCTGACTTTGTGGCATCTGAAGCGCACTACGTGATACCATGCATGATTTGAGAAATAAGAATTGCTAGCATATTTTTTGTGACGTGGGATGTGAACTAAGGAATGTTCACTATCTAATGGCGCACTACTGTGAAAGTACACGCGGCTACGCACGATCGCTAAAAGTACTGTTAACGGCCGGAACTATTCACAAAATTAATGCGGAAGGCCGTAACTGAAGAATAGATATATGCACAACCACAGTCAAAATAATCAAACAAGCTACTATATACAGAAAAGGTTCACAATTCTACATAATCGAAAAATGCTGCAGAAAGTAGTCAAACGTTCATATATTATTACTATGTGTAGAAAAGGGTTCACAACTGCAAAAGATGTTCACAACTGCAGACTGTGTTCAAAATGTCATAATGTTATAGCTATGTGCAGAAAATATTCACAACTGCAAACGATGTTCACAACTGCAGAAAGTAGCCAAATGTTCATATATTATAACTATGTGCAGAAAAGGTTCACAACTGCAGAAAATGTTCACAACTGCAGACTGTGTTCAAAATGTCATAACGTTATAGCTACGTGCAGAAAATGTTCACAACTGCAAAAGATGTTCACAACTGCAGAAAGTAGTCAAACGTTCATATAATATTATTATAACTATGTGGAAAAAAGGTTCACAACTGCAGAAAATGTTCACAACTGCGGACTGTGTTCAAAATGTCATAATGTTATAGCTATGTGCAGAAAATGTTCACAATTTCAAAAGATGTTCACAACTGCAGAAAGTAGTCAAATGTTCATATATTATAACTATGCATGTGCAGAAAAGGTTCACAACTGCAGAAAATGTTCATAACTGCAGACTGTGTTCAAAATGTCATAATATTATCACTGCTAAAAAGAAAAGATTTTAACATTGGATTGGTACTGGCCATGGAGTTGCATCATTATCATTCTGTACTGAATACTAAAGTTAAGTTGAATCTGTACAAGTCTTTCTGTAAGGAAATAGAATTCAAGAATTATTTGCAGGGGGTAGGTGATCCGGGTACAAGATTATTGTTTAAGTTTCGGTCAGGTACGAACGGTCTGAATGAAGAGTTAGGAAGACATAGGGGTAAAAATGATGATAGGCAGTGTAAATTATGCAGGGGTGAATGTGAGAGTGTGGTACATGTTCTCTGGGAGTGTCCAGCATATGACAGCATTAGAAATAATTTCATGGTTGAATTAGAAAATCTATTGGGGGGAGGTTTGGGGAGTTTAGTACACTTGATAATTTTAATAAGGCAAGTTTTATTTTAGGGTTTGAGAATTGGAACAGGGATGATTTTAAAGCATTATTAAAGCTAGTTAAGAGCTTTGTATTACTGATATGGGAGACTAGGAAGAAGGAATTGTATGGTGATCAGGATTGTGTGGTCTCTGGTTGTTCTTGCTCTTGTCCTCTGACTGGAGGTCTTACAAGCTCCGCCTGCGTCTGTGGGTGCGTGGTCAATGGCGTAAGCGCTACGGCAGCAACATGAGTATATTATTATTACTGTACACTGCTTTTATAAAGGAACAATTTTCTGCTGACTGAAATACCTTACATGGCTATCCCATGGCATAGTATGGATAGTTCATGGTCACATGCCACAAAGTGCTACAGTGACAATCTGTTGATCAGAAAGCATGACTCTGTACTACACAGATGTAGCCAGTATAGTACACAGCTTTGACAGGAAACAATGCATTTCAGGCATATGACTCTGATAAGGTGGATTCAGTTCATATATGGACAGGCACATGTCAAACCTGTGCTGCAATACTAGCTGTTATTGATAATATATCCATTTTCTATATTTCCTAGACTCTCTACTACACAGATGTATAGCCAGTATAGCTAGTACACAGCTTTGACAGGAAACAACGCATTTCAGCCACATGACTCTGATAAGGTGGATTCAGTTCATATATGGACAGGCACATGTCAAACCTGTGCTGCAATACCAGCTGTTATTGATAATATATCCATTTTCTATATTTCCTAGACTCTCTACTACACAGATGTAGCCAGTATAGCTAGTACACAGCTTTGACAGGAAACAAGGCATATGACTCTGATAAGGTGGATTCAGTTCATATATGGACAGGCGCATGTCAAACCTGTGCTGCAATACCAGCTGTTATTGATAATATATCCATTTTCTATATTATTTGCAACTCTAGCAACCGAATTTTTGGTTAAAATAACCCTTAGTTTTTACAGTAATATTATTCATGGCACAAATGATATGCTTAAATCGAGATACCCAAACAAAAGTCTGTTCTCCTGATATGCTTAAATCGAGATACCCAAACAAAAGTCTGTTCTCCTGCCTGGGTATTGAAGTCAGGATTCTGTGATTTAACAAGTGCTGGAGAATATTTTTCTTTACACTGAGGGTCAATGTGGTTTCGAAAATGGAAACTATCAATTACTTTGGTGACATTCAGCCAAATTTTGTCAAATGGTGGTTCAAAAGGTAGAGGGTCTCTTCCGGCTTTTAATTTACACAAATTACACATGTACATGCACATGTTAGATCACATTTCACCAGGGAGATCAGCCAATTCAGCAGATCGAATAAGGAATACTTGTGTTGGTGATTCTGACCTGTAAACCGGCACAACACAGTATTATTAATAAGCTGTAACATTTTATTATTAATGTAACAGCAATTCTGTAGACTGTCGAGCTCTGCTGAATGTACAATACCAGTGTATATTCAGCAGAGCTCGACAGTCTATTATATAGGGTTTTTATTGGCAATGCATGGCACGTATGTCACCTCAAGGCATAACGTAATTACATGAGAACAAGACAGAAGTCTGATTAAATTATTCACATAACACCTAAGAAACAAGTTAAGCAAGTTCAACAGGGACACAAAACAGTCAAACTAAACCAGTCTGTCTGAGGTGACAGGTCCATTACACTGTACAGTAACTCAATAAACTGATACTCATATCCCTTGAACTTACTTATACATGGTACAGAGGGCTCCAAGTATCAATGTGGCCTCCACCTCTGACTACAAACTGATGGCCTCTCGACCATTTTCAAAGCCGCTTCTTGTCACCTGTATCCTTACGGCATAATGTTTCACACTAGTCTGTAGCTCTGCTGATACAAGTACTTGCGGATTCTCTTCAACTAGGCTTGCAAAACCTATAAATCATGTCAGAAGGACAGATATTTTAATGGATAGCTGTTGATACATCTAGAGTACATGGGGTCTTGGATTTAGAAATAATAGGCCAATAAAAACCATTGCATTAACTATCGTAAATAATAATATGCATTCAACATAATATTATTGAAGCATGTACTTGCTCAACTTAACATGCTTTTCATGAACATTAGAATGCAGTAGCTAATAGTATTGATCTGCAAGGGCCGCGAAAACCAGCCTAATCCTGTGATCCTAGGCCTGCACCCTCGCAATTAGTTTAACATGTTATTGAGATTTTGCAGATGACTGTCCAACAGAAGTACCCACAGACATATGTGAAATTATGGCATCTACTTTGGCTACACTCTCTTGATTGACGTCTGATTCTGTTGGAATGATTGTACACAACAAAAAGTCATGAAAATACCCAGGAATACTGGCATACAATTCAGCTTCTATTCTTCAATTGTGCATTGGATAGATATCATATATGCAGACATAAATAATGGCTATAATAATTATGTCATTGATTATGCTGCCAATATTCAGACTCAGTCATAATTCCTAACCTTCAGTGATAGCTCCACAAAACTTCTGAAATTCCCGCAACTTTGTTGGGACTGGAGGATCTTGCTTCTCCAGCAGTTCACAATGTTCCTGACAGAATGCCTTCCCACCAGCTGGTGAAGCAGTGCACACATCAGGAAGGTTCAGAGCTGGCAAGGTTCCCACAATATTCTGCAAGATAGGTGCGTCAGTTTTAGAGCATAATATCTGACACAGTAAAGTGTAGTGTGAACAATTACTCGCAATTGGAATTAATTTGAATGGAGTGCATATGGTGGAGTGGAGAAGTTCTTTCAACTGGTGTTAATTTGTGTACAGTGAATTGGAGAATTTCTCTCAATTGGTGTTAATTTGAATGGAGTGTGTCTGGTGGAGTGGAGAAATTCTCTCAACTGGCATTTGTGTACAGTAAATTGGAGAATTTCTCTCAATTGGTGTTAAGGAATATATCAGGTGGTGTGGATAATCATGAATAGTCCCTGGTCAGAGCACTCCTGGTGCTGATGACCAGACATTGATCATTCTAGAAACTGTTGATTAGTGAGACAATTTTGTTATAGAAGCAGTCCAATACACCACAAACCATATAAGTCATAGGAGCTGCCATTAAACCACACCACCAGGATTGAATCACATGTATAGGTACCCGCCTTCATGGCGTGGCTTAACTGACTATTAAGGTTGCGGACTTGTCCATTTGGCTCCACTAGATAGACAAATTCTAAATGTAGGCATGTCCCCACCCCCCACCCTCACACTCACACACTCTCACACGTGCACCATTACCTCCACACGAAAATGCAGTGAGGAAACACTACTTTCCATATGCCATCTGTAATCCAAAGTTTGCCACACCCTATAACAGATAGTAGAAAGCATAGTAACCATTAAAAAATGTTGTACATGCATGTACATAGTGCACTTGGAGCAGCATTGGTATCACTTCATACCTCGCTTTTTGCAGTCAGCAGTGCAGAAATCAGCTGAGTGTGGGTATAGATTCTGAAGGTGTCTCTCCTCAATCATCTCCATGCATGGCTCTCGATCTGAGTTACTGAAAAATCTATATATAATTAATGCAGCCAATTTCTCTCAACTCATTCTCCATCTCGCCAGTGTAGAAGGCTTCAGCTGCCAAATGTGGGGTCAACTCTATAGATGAATGCAACATAGACTAACTAATTATTAATGCTCACAATATGTTTTCAATTTATACAGGTATAATTACTGCATACTGTATCTCAGTTGATCACATTTCAAGCCACATGCACTTACCAAGAGCTCTTGGTAGAGAGAAGGCATCGTTATATGCTTCAGCAAATCCCTGAAAAGACACCCATGCATGGTTTCTGCATATATAACATGATACATTATTATAAACTTCATACAACTCTGAGGCTATAGTATTGTATGCAGTGATGTACATATGAAAATAAACTTACGCGCATGGAGGCATAGAGATTAAGGGACGCCGCGGTTTAATAGTAGGTACAGCCAATCAGTCTTGGAAGCGGTTGGATGCTCGCACATGATGCGGAAGTGCGCTGACTTTGTGGCGTCTGAAGCCGTACTACGTTTCCGTAAAAAAACATCCGTGAGCCATACAGTAACTAAAACCTTACACGTGTATATAGCCACAACAAAGCGAATCTATATCAGTTTGGTACAACTGTATCTATTTCAACCGGTTGTTCGACCATTCGGAGAATTCCCGTTCCAGTGGAGAAGCTTACGCGGTACGAAGTAGGTTACCACACGGAAGAATTGTGCGGGCACAGGTAGCTACTCTAATAGAATGAACTTCGGAGTCCCAGCAGTGGATAGCATGATCGTGATTGCTATATTATTAGCCTTAGTAGTGAGTGTTTGTGCTCACGGCACGTATGAAAAGGCCATTTTTGTTAGTACCACTGGTGTTGATACCACTGCTTGTTGGACAGGAGGAGAAAAGCTGCCATGCAAGGACTTTGATCTTGCCTTGGAAGGTGCCAGGAAACTGAACTCTACAGTAGTCTTTACAGACCAGTGTGAGTGCAATGATGAACAAGTTGATATTGCTTCCATTGAAGACTTAATAGTGTTTGATCAGAATCAAACATGCCCTCAAGTTTGGTTTATCCCAACAAATGACAGCCAGCAGTGTGATTGCGGAAGTGATTTGAGTGGACATGTGTACTGCAACAGTACCCTGGGAGCGCTAGGCATTCGGGACTGCTACTGCATGACGTATGATGAATCCATGGAAAATATTATTGTTGGAGCATGCATTTATAACTGTGTCAGTGCAAATGGTGAAATTCATAATGATTATCACTATGTTCCAAATAACAGTTCTGAGCTGAATAGGGTAATGTGTGGACCCTTCAACAGGGCTGGGCAATTGTGTGCTCGCTGTCAAGAAGGGTATGGAACACCATTGTATTCCTATGACTTAAGATGCATAAAATGCTCAAAAACTCATTACCACTGGTTAATGTACATGGTTGTGGCTTATTTCCCACTCACATTATTTCTGATACTGGTTCTCTGCTGTCGTATTAATGCTACATCAGCTAAACTAAATGCCTTTGTAACTGTTGCACAGATACTTACAACACCTCCAAATTTACGTATCGTCCTGTTACAATATCGTTTCAAACCAATATATGCATATCTGCCTGTATTACAAATCTTAGCTACAGTGTATGGCATATGGAACCTCGATTTCTTTCGCACAGTGATTCCTCCCATCTGCATAAATCTAAGCACATTACAAGCTCTGTCTCTGGATTATGCCATTGCTTTCTATCCTCTACTACTGCTCTTTTTTGTATACTTACTCATTGAGCTACATGCGCGTGACTTCTGGCCCATTGTACAGTTATGGCGACCGTTTGAGAGGTGTTGTAGGAACAGGTGGGATATCAGGAGTTCAATTATTAATGCTTTTGCCACATTCCTTTTTCTTGCTTCTTCAAGACTTTTAAGTGTTTCATTTGACCTCTTAACTCCCATGCACATTTTTGATGCTCATGGAAACAAACATGGCTTGTTTTTATACTATGATGGATCAGTGGAGTTTCTTGGCAGAGAACACCTTCCATATGCTGTACTTGCAGTGATTGTGATGCTGTTTCTTGTCATCTTTCCTTTACTACTTTTTATCTTGTATCCCATAAAGTGCTTTCAGAAATGTCTGACATATTTCAACCTAAGATGCCATGCACTGCGAGTATTCATGGATGCTTTCCAAGGTTTTTACAAGGATGGAACTGATGGCACTCGTGACTGCCGATACTTTGCTGTGGTCCATCCTCTTTTTAAAATTACTTTATTCTTTGCATATGCAGTGACACTTGACGGACTGTTCTATGCCATAGGAACAGTTGAACTTTTACTTTTTGCAATGCTAATAGTAATAGTACAGCCTTACAAAAAGAAGTTCGCTCCTTACAACACTACTGACACGGTGTTGATACTCATACTTGCAGCATGGTATGCTTCAGTTGTAGGTTTAGATGTGTCACTGGTAAAGTTTACTGAAATGTTTATGATCTTCACACTATTGTTGGCGATATTGCCACTTTTTTATGTTTTTGTAGTCATTATACATTGGCTGTATACTGCCATTTATGTGAAAAGATGCAAGTAAATTATTATTCACCTTGTGATGATGTACCGTTTTACAAAATTAGCTGCAGTTACTCAACAATTTATGCCATTGTTTGAATTGAAATGAAGTATTTCACTACAAATTTAAAGGGTTACTTTAACCAAATTAGCTCAGTTGCAGCTTCACTATTATGATATGCTTACATGTGCATTCTACTTAGTACTGTGTGCATGTGTATCGGCCACCAAAGGCATATTGGTTTTGTTTTATGGACTATAGTATTATAAGAATAAGGAAGAGGTTTGTTGGAATGCACACCCTCAGACTGGGAGTATAGGCTAGAAATTTGGAGGAGTCCTGACTGTGTAATACATGTATATATACCCTTTTTACTCGGATCCTCAGTTACAGGAGGTCACTCCCAGCCAGCCATCAGCTATGCTAACTCATCTACATCAGAACTAATAACCATAACCATATTGCTAGGCTACCATTTTAATGCACGAGTAAGCTAATGTACTGTTGATGTCTGTTCCTCATTCTTGACCAACTCCCTCCAGATACTCCTACCATCTTGGCAATCGTCTGTGTCCAAGTGTGTATTGTGTTCACTCATTTGCAACTCAAAAACAAAATTACTGGTCAATATGACAATTCTTTTATTACTGAGTACTCAGAGTCCACTGTTTTCGTTCTGAGCATTGGACTACTGCAGAAGTATTATAATGGTATTGGAAGCATAGCTAGACTAAGTGCTACTCCTAACTATTAGTGACTATCAGATTGCATTTCCTGTGTCTGTATGCATGGCTTTCCTAACTGAAACCATGTGGTTACTGGATAACGAGTGAACATCCGGTAATCTGATACCCATTGCAGGCATAGTAAGTTGAACTAATGATGTAATGTTTATGTCATAGCTGAGTGCAGTATTAATAATTTATGTATTTCATATCCTTTATTAAGTTCCTCTTCCTCTTCACGCTTATGTTGTTCCTTTGAGAGACTGGTTATGTTTTAGCTGTCACCACACCATTGGAACTTGGTATCTGCTTCAGAGCTGAGAGGGAAGTTCAAATCTTGGTTGACAACATGTCAGAGACACTCCATACAATGAGTCTTTAGGCTCTTTGCCATTGCCAGTGGACTCTGCACAATTACTCCAGTGACATATAGGTATAAATAATAATAATTATCCTGTTATACTGCATGTGGTACATGTTTATAGTTAGATGATGGCATTGAGTGGTTTACAGGACATATACACAAGCGGCTCAGAGTAAGCCTCGATGGGATTTCCTGTGAACCACTCAAATTGACAATGCCATAATCTAACTTTAAGATGTATCCCAGTATTATACCGGCCATGACCATGAAGAGGTTTAGCGCATATACTGGTACACCACGAGGGCAAAGCCCAAGTAGTGTATCCGCTAAATCTCTGAGTGGGAGTGGTATATATAACTGGTTTGTACAACAGCACTCCATAGTAATGTAGTGTATGGATGACCACAAGGAGTGTATGCATCATAGTAACAGAAGAATTGTTATCTTGAGTATAGTTGTCTGTTATTTAGTTGCAGATGATAACACATTAGCTACATGCATGGACACAGCTAATTGCCAAGATGGAATCAGTATGAGAAGGAAGTTGGTCAAGAATGTGGAAAACACATTACAATAGTCGTCACTCCCAGCCAGCCATCAGCTGTGCTTACTCATCTACATCGGAACTAATAACCATTGCTAGGCTACCATTTTAATACATTAGTAATTATAAAACTGATGTACTGTTAATGGTGGCCTCATTCTTGACAAACTCCCTCCAGATACTACTATATAGCTACCATCTTGGCAATTGAATGTGTGTGTGCATGTGTGTAATTTGTTAACTCATTTTCAACTCAAAATAACTAAATGACTGGTGAATATGACAATATCTTTTTTTACGATGTGGCTAGCGCTGACTCAGCCTGGTGTATGTGTTTTTGCCACCTAGTGTATGGCTGAGCTCAAGCTTGCAACTTTGCCAGCTGTCTTCTGGCTACAGGCGGTGCCTTAGAACTATATGGCTGCTGTAGTACAGTTATACATGCCACATTGTACTAGTTGTCTACAGGTTAGCGACTTAACTTAAACTGGGAGTTGACAACTAGCACATGAGTGTGCACACTACATGCCCTTATAAGAGCATGTTGAATGTGCCTGTAGCTATTGATTATCACATACTTATTGTGCAACTACCAGTAAAGGTATGCAGTGTGTGTGTTATAAGGGCATATAGTCTGTGCATGTGCTAGTTATATCAATAACACAACATAATGACACAATAAGAATAAGGTATGCAGTGTGTTCACGCCCTTATAAGGGTGTGCATGTGCTAGAATAAGGTATGCTGCGTGTGCATGCCCTTATATATAAGGGTGTGCATGTGCTAGTTATCAGTATGAAGGAAATACCACAGTGTTATGACTCGATAAGAACTGTGGCGTGTGGGTGGTGTGTGTGCTATAGAAATACCACAGGGATCAATATACAACTAAAGCACTACAAAACAAAACAATTATGTTTAACAGTAGCATAAACAGTAGTCCACGTTAAAAATATCTGGCTTTTGGGAATATATAATATATACGGTACACATGTAGAGCTAAAGTGCCATTTGGGAATACTTTTATGTACGGCATACTAACCATTATTAATACTAACTGAATTTTACAATTCACCACTTACATAGCACTCTATATTCTCCTTAGAAGTACATATTTGCTTTTACTGTTACACTATAATCAAGAGTTGCACAAGAGGAGAGTATCACACTACCTATAGTGCTGTGTCAACACTATTTCCAAAGTAATGGGTCAAGGGGTATACTGGTATGGCTGGCGTGAAGACTTAAAGGGGCCTACTAAGTCCTTTTTTTTATATCGTACTGCTCAATAAGTGTGCCATGTTGCTTTGTACTATCATTATATAGGTGGCGTCATTTGCAAGTGGCACTGACACTTCTTATGAAGTCCCAAGGCCCTCCTGCTACACATCTGCTTCTTGTTACCAAGCCACTAACTTAAAGGAGCATTGCTGAGTGTTGACCTGCAGGGCTAGGGTCACCCACTCTATAATCAAACATCAATTCTAAATATTTTATTTCAATTCCAACAAAAGACAACATCTTCTTTCACACACTGTTTCAACAAACCTACCCTCAATGATATAGAAATTAAACAATAAACAGTAATTAATGCACAATACAGTTAATATTATGAAACAATAATGCAAAGAAAGCCAAAAAAAAGAAGGCATGAAGGTATAGCTATCATTAATACAACATAAAATTGAAGCATACCACGCTGCAAGCAGAAGTATCAGCACTGTGTCAATCGTGTTGTATGTAGCAAACTTCACTTTATAGGGCTGTACTATTACTATTAGCACAGCAAGAAGTAAAAGTCCCACTGTTCCTATAGCATAGAAAAGTGTCACTGCATATGGAAAGAAAATAATTATTTTCAAAAGAGGATAGGCTGCAGCAAAGTATGACTCAGATGATGGTGGCAGTAGTGGTGATGATGATGGTGAAGGTGGTAGTTGTGACTCGGATGATGGTGGCAGTAGTGGTGATGATGATGGTGAAGGTGGTAGTGTGACTCTGATGATGGTGAAGGTGGCAGTAGTGACAGTGATGATGGCAGTAGTGACAGTAACAGTGATGGTGAAGGTGGCATGACAGTGACAGTGATGGTGAAGATGGCAGTAGTGACAGTGATGGCGACGAAGGTAATGAAGATGGCAGTAGTGGTGGTGAAGATGGCAGTGGTAGTCGTGGTGAAGATGGCAGTAGTGGTGATGAAGGTGGTGGTGGTGAAGATGGCAGTAGTGGTGATGAAGGTGGTGGTGGTGAAGATGGCAGTAGAAGCAGTGAAGATGGCAGTAATGGAAGTGCTGGTGGTGAAGATGGCAGTAGTGATGGTGGTGATGGAGGTGGTAGTGAATCTGATGGTACTAATAATTTCCGCGGAAAACGTCAAGTTCACGTGAAAGAAAATAAGAAAACAACTACAAAGAAAAGGGCTCCAAAGAGTGTTTGCAATAGCACACACTACTACTGCCGCAAGAATGACTCCTGCCATCCTCGAGAGTTGCAGTGTACTGAAGCCAGTCCTTTGGCTACTAACGAGGAACTTACAACTTGCTATCACAAGACAGCTGATAAGTGCAATTACAGTCCTACTTTCAACAAGTTCAAAGTGTACAAAGGATCCTCAGTTACAGCCAGGATTGGAATTAAAGGGTGGTTTGAAGTGATGCACCTCTACCATCACATTGTTACGTATCAAGGACTAGCATATGAGTATGGTAAGTATGGAACAAGAGTTCACGATCAAAACGATCCCTACTTCAAGTACAATAAGCCCGGCGTGAAGTGGCAGTACCTGGGTGTCAGTAACTGTACATACGATCGGGTGACAGCATTTACAGCCACGTGGACGAAACCGGATTACAGTGCTATACTTCACAACTGCCAGCACTTTGCTTCGTCTCTTGTTACATTCCTCCTGAATGACTGCAAAGAGGATGAACCATTTACGCACACCCCTGGTCCAGACCTGCTGGACCTGATCTATCCTTAAAAGTATGTATATGTATTGTAACTGAGAGTGAAACTTTGTTACAGTAGTTGTTTGTTGCCATCTAGTGGCATAGACAGGAATATATCTGTTGTTGTATACTTAGAATAGTGTAGTGGCCAGCTGGCTGGCATATTATGCATGCATGCTTACGTCCAGCCGATTGAATAGCTTCATTGTTGGCTTGCATGGAGTCTTAACTTGTAACATGTTTTGATCCTTTATGACTTCAATTCTTGCCTAAACCCAGTAAAATAATAAAGTAATATATATAGTAATAGCTTTGCCCCCAGGCTCTCTTGTACATGGTTCACTTTGCAACATAATTATACTGCCTGGTATATTTTCTCAAGTGATTTACAACACGTGCATGCACAGGAACCACTCAAAAGATGGTTGTACCTCTCTACCGTTTCCTGCGTGGTGCCGTGCCATTGTTTCAATGTTCATGACAATGTAGTCTGTGGGCTATGAAAAGTAACTGCAAGAAGTGTACTAGTTACCGTAGGACCACTCGTATGGTATGGAAACTAAGAAGTTACTATTGTAAGATACCATAAACTCGGGAGTATAGCGACCCCTTAATTACATTAACTCCATGAATATAATTACTTATCAACTCGAATAGTATTACCCGTTCAAATAGAATTACCCTATGAATATTTTTACCCATCAGACAACAAAGTACAAACATCATGACAACTATAATATAAAAGCATGGAGGCATAGAGGTTAAGGGACGCCGCGGTTTAATAGTAGTATAGGTACAGCCAATCAGTCTTGGAAGCGGTTGGATGCTCGCACATGATGCGGAAGTGCGCTGACTTTGTGGCGTCTGAAGCGCACTACGTGATACCATGCATGATTTGAGAAATAAGAATTGCTAGCATATTTTTTGTGACGTGGGATGTGAACTAAGGAATGTTCACTATCTAATGGCGCACTACTGTGAAAGTACACGCGGCTACGCACGATCGCTAAAAGTACTGTTAACGGCCGGAACTATTCACAAAATTAATGCGGAAGGCCGTAACTGAAGAATAGATATATGCACAACCACAGTCAAAATAATCAAACAAGCTACTATATACAGAAAAGGTTCACAATTCTACATAATCGAAAAATGCTGCAGAAAGTAGTCAAACGTTCATATATTATTACTATGTGCAGAAAAGGTTCACAACTGCAAAAGATGTTCACAACTGCAGACTGTGTTCAAAATGTCATAATGTTATAGCTATGTGCAGAAAATGTTCACAACTGCAAACGATGTTCACAACTGCAGAAAGTAGCCAAATGTTCATATATTATAACTATGTGCAGAAAAGGTTCACAACTGCAGAAAATGTTCACAACTGCAGACTGTGTTCAAAATGTCATAACGTTATAGCTACGTGCAGAAAATGTTCACAACTGCAAAAGATGTTCACAACTGCAGAAAGTAGTCAAACGTTCATATAATATTATTATAACTATGTGGAAAAAAGGTTCACAACTGCAGAAAATGTTCACAACTGCGGACTGTGTTCAAAATGTCATAATGTTATAGCTATGTGCAGAAAATGTTCACAACTTCAAAAGATGTTCACAACTGCAGAAAGTAGTCAAATGTTCATATATTATAACTATGCATGTGCAGAAAAGGTTCACAACTGCAGAAAATGTTCACAACTGCAGACTGTGTTCAAAATGTCACAATATTATCACTGCTAAAAAGAAAAGATTTTAACATTGGATTGGTACTGGCCATGGAGTTGCATCATTATCATTCTGTACTGTACACTGCTTTTATAAAGGAACAATTTTCTGCTGACTGAAATACCTTACATGGCTATCCCATGGCATAGTATGGATAGTTCATGGTCACATGCCACAAAGTGCTACAGTGACAATCTGTTGATCAGAAAGCATGACTCTGTACTACACAGATGTAGCCAGTATAGTACACAGCTTTGACAGGAAACAATGCATTTCAGGCATATGACTCTGATAAGGTGGATTCAGTTCATATATGGACAGGCACATGTCAAACCTGTGCTGCAATACTAGCTGTTATTGATAATATATCCATTTTCTATATTTCCTAGACTCTCTACTACACAGATGTATAGCCAGTATAGCTAGTACACAGCTTTGACAGGAAACAACGCATTTCAGCCACATGACTCTGATAAGGTGGATTCAGTTCATATATGGACAGGCACATGTCAAACCTGTGCTGCAATACCAGCTGTTATTGATAATATATCCATTTTCTATATTTCCTAGACTCTCTACTACACAGATGTAGCCAGTATAGCTAGTACACAGCTTTGACAGGAAACAAGGCATATGACTCTGATAAGGTGGATTCAGTTCATATATGGACAGGCGCATGTCAAACCTGTGCTGCAATACCAGCTGTTATTGATAATATATCCATTTTCTATATTATTTGCAACTCTAGCAACCGAATTTTTGGTTAAAATAACCTTTAGTTTTTACAGTAATATATATATACCCTTGCACAAGTATACTAACTTGCTACAATGTGCACCCCATCATCTATTTCTTTCACACAAATTTGCACTACTGTACTATCATAATGATAATATTGCATAACGATGAAAGTATGTATTCTGGGGGTTTTTCTGAAAAAAAATATGAGAAGAACAGCTAGAAATATAAAGAAACAATGCTGGATATATAATAACAGGTACTACGTGTATTTGTTTTTACAACGAACCATTCGGTGGAGTTAAAATAGGTGGTGAGTTTTATTCATGGCACAAATGATATGCTTAAATCGAGATACCCAAACAAAAGTCTGTTCTCCTGCCTGGGTATTGAAGTCAGGATTCTGTGATTTAACAAGTGCTGGAGAATATTTTTCTTTACACTGAGGGTCAATGTGGTTTCGAAAATGGAAACTATCAATTACTTTGGTGACATTCAGCCAAATTTTGTCAAATGGTGGTTCAAAAGGTAGAGGGTCTCTTCCGGCTTTTAATTTACACAAATTACACATGTACATGCACATGTTTGATCACATTTCACCAGGGAGATCAGCCAATTCAGCAGATCGAATAAGGAATACTTGTGTTGGTGATTCTGACCTGTAAATCGGCACAACACAGTATTATTAATAAGCTGTAACATTTTATTATTAATGTAACAGCAATTCTGTAGACTGTCGAGCTCTGCTGAATGTACAATACCAGTGTATATTCAGCAGAGCTCGACAGTCTATTATATAGGGTTTTTATTGGCAATGCATGGCACGTATGTCACCTCAAGGCATAACGTAATTACATGAGAACAAGACAGAAGTCTGATTAAATTATTCACATAACACCTAAGAAACAAGTTAAGCAAGTTCAACAGGGACACAAAACAGTCAAACTAAACCAGTCTGTCTGAGGTGACAGGTCCATTACACTGTACAGTAACTCAATAAACTGATACTCATATCCCTTGAACTTACTTATACATGGTACAGAGGGCTCCAAGTATCAATGTGGCCTCCACCTCTGACTACAAACTGATGGCCTCTCGACCATTTTCAAAGCCGCTTCTTGTCACCTGTATCCTTACGGCATAATGTTTCACACTAGTCTGTAGCTCTGCTGATACAAGTACTTGCGGATTCTCTTCAACTAGGCTTGCAAAACCTATAAATCATGTCAGAAGGACAGATATTTTAATGGATAGCTGTTGATACATCTAGAGTACATGGGGTCTTGGATTTAGAAATAATAGGCCAATAAAAACCATTGCATTAACTATCGTAAATAATAATATGCATTCAACATAATATTATTGAAGCATGTACTTGCTCAACTTAACATGCTTTTCATGAACATTAGAATGCAGTAGCTAATAGTATTGATCTGCAAGGGCCGCGAAAACCAGCCTAATCCTGTGATCCTAGGCCTGCACCCTCGCAATTAGTTTAACATGTTATTGAGATTTTGCAGATGACTGTCCAACAGAAGTACCCACAGACATATGTGAAATTATGGCATCTACTTTGGCTACACTCTCTTGATTGACGTCTGATTCTGTTGGAATGATTGTACACAACAAAAAGTCATGAAAATACCCAGGAATACTGGCATACAATTCAGCATCTATTCTTCAATTGTGCATTGGATAGATATCATATATGCAGACATAAATAATGGCTATAATAATTATGTCATTGATTATGCTGCCAATATTCAGACTCAGTCATAATTCCTAACCTTCAGTGATAGCTCCACAAAACTTCTGAAATTCCCGCAACTTTGTTGGGACTGGAGGATCTTGCTTCTCCAGCAGTTCACAATGTTCCTGACAGAATGCCTTCCCACCAGCTGGTGAAGCAGTGCACACATCAGGAAGGTTCAGAGCTGGCAAGGTTCCCACAATATTCTGCAAGATAGGTGCGTCAGTTTTAGAGCATAATATCTGACACAGTAAAGTGTAGTGTGAACAATTACTCGCAATTGGAATTAATTTGAATGGAGTGCATATGGTGGAGTGGAGAAGTTCTTTCAACTGGTGTTAATTTGTGTACAGTGAATTGGAGAATTTCTCTCAATTGGTGTTAATTTGAATGGAGTGTGTCTGGTGGAGTGGAGAAATTCTCTCAACTGGCATTTGTGTACAGTGAATTGGAGAATTTCTCTCAATTGGTGTTAAGGAATATATCAGGTGGTGTGGATAATCATGAATAGTCCCTGATCAGAGCACTCCTGGTGCTGATGACCAGACATTGATCATTCTAGAAACTGTTGATTAGTGAGACAATTTTGTTATAGAAGCAGTCCAATACACCACAAACCATATAAGTCATAGGAGCTGCGATTAAACCACACCACCAGGATTGAATCACATGTATAGGTACCCGCCTTCATGGCGTGGCTTAACTGACTATTAAGGTTGCGGACTTGTCCATTTGGCTCCACTAGATAGACAAATTCTAAATGTAGGCATGTCCCCCTCCACCCTCACACTCACACACTCTCACACATGCACCATTACCTCCACACGAAACATGCAGTGAGGAAACACTACTTTCCATATGCCATCTGTAATCCAGAGTTTGCCACACCCTATAACAGATAGTAGAAAGCATAGTAACCATTAAAAAATGTTGTACATGCATGTACATAGTGCACTTGGAGCAGCATTGGTATCACTTCATACCTCGCTTTTTGCAGTCAGCAGTGCAGAAATCAGCTGAGTGTGGGTATAGATTCTGAAGGTGTCTCTCCTCAATCATCTCGATGCATGGTTCTCGATCTGAGTTACTGAAAAATCTATATATAATTAATGCAGCCAATTTCTCTCAACTCATTCTCCATCTCGCCAGTGTAGAAGGCTTCAGCTGCCAAATGTGGGGTCAACTCTATAGATGAATGCAACATAGACTAACTAATTATTAATGCTCACAATATGTTTTCAATTTATGCAGGTATAATTGCTGCATACTGTATCTCAGTTGATCACATTTCAAGCCACATGCACTTACCTTGGTAGAGAGAAGGCATCGTTATATGCTTCAGCAAATCCCTGAAAAGACACCCATGCATGGTTTCTGCATATATAACATGATACATTATTATAAACTTCATACAACTCTGAGGCTATAGTATTGTATGCAGTGATGTACATATGAAAATAAACTTACGCGAGACTGCACTGATATTCCAACAGCTGTCGCTCAAACATAACTCCATCTGTCACCTCAACCATTTCTATTCCATGCTTGTCACCAAACTGAGAGTAGATATACAGAACTCTACAGGAGAGACAACGCAGCCCTATTTTTGTGGCACATACCACTCCCTGGCAAGTATAGCACTGCACTTGGCAACTGTGATACTGCACCAGTCTGTTACCACACTCGAAACACTCTCCCACAGGTGGTGCTAAAATGGTAGGTGCTGGAGAAAACATATGAGTAAGTTTGATACTAGCTATACACTTGATTTAGGGTAGCTACGTCAAAACTTGTAAATTGCAGGTGGGTTGCAACACAAATTACCTTCATCCCATCCCAGGGTCTCCAAAAGCTGCGGGTTGCAGTGAATGAGCTGCTGCAGCTCATTCACTTTCTCCTTTGGCAAGCCAATGCACCTCTCCAAAACATTCTCCCTTTGCGCATCTGTGAGCGTTTTCGGGATAACTTGCTCACATTTGCACAACCTTACTATCACATCCAACCCAAACACTAATATCATGTAGCACAAAGCAGGAAGCTTTCTAAACATTGTGGTGCTGATAGGATTGGAGCCATTCTGCAATGCAGTACATGCAGCACTAAACCTTTTCACGGTTTCTTTAGTCTCCATCTGCTTAGTGGTTAGCTCTTTCAAATCTGGCATAAGCTTAGCCCTTTTTGCTGCCATATTCTCTACAATCGGACAAGGTGGCAAAATGGGTGGAGCTTGTTTTGTTTAGATATAGATATAGTTAGTAATATTTGACGACTAACAATCCCCTTGAAACCATACTCTATCTAGCAAGAGCTCGTTCATTTATATTACTAGTACTGTATCCGTTGTGAACAGTTTTTGCAGACGTGAACGCTTTGGAGGGACTAGATCTACAGCCGTTGATACTCGATAGTTGTGAACATTTTCCTACGCTGTGAACGTGTTCCTACGTTGTGAACATTTCCCCACGCTGTGAACGTTTTCTTACAGTCTTAACTGTTGCAAATACTTTATAATACGAGTTGCTTTTTCTGAACACTTGTGAACCTTTCCTTCAGTTGTGAACGCTTTAGTTTTAGTCCCGACCGAAGCCGACCGAACGGTTGTAAATACTGTCTGCACTTTTGGAGTAGCTTGGTCTGTTTTGTCCACCTACACCAGAGCACAGATAAGGACTAAAGTCTCCCCAACCTTAATTACAGCCGTATTAACCGTCCCCGACCTCGGAAATAATAGTGATCGGAATCCCGGCAGCCCCACCCATTTTTTTCACTTGAGGAGATCTGTGTCATTGTGTCAGAATGCACGGCCGCTAGTATAAAGCTGGTAAGACCTGGCCTGTCACAGTCTTCAGTCCGGCTGGAGCGATTTATTTGCCTGCTCAGTTACAACAGCAAGTCAAGGTGTTTCACGGATAATCCAGCAACATCGGGTCTCCTGGCCTATGTTTCTTGTGGATGCACGGATAAATATGCCTTCGGTTACCGTTACGGCCTGTTGAGTACGGCTGGAACATTTTAATATAGTCAAGGTTTTTCAAAAACATCCAGTTTCAAGCTGTGAACATTATCTAGTTCACAAAATTTATGTACTTAGAATCCATTTCGCAAATCGATCAGCAATTGCACTACGCTTCGTAATAAAACATCCGTGAGCCATACAGTAACTAAAACCTTACACGCGTATATAGCCACAACAAAGCGAATCTATATCCGTTTGTAACTTTGTATCTATTTCAACCGGTTGTTCGACCATTCGGAAAATTCCCGTTCCAGTGGAGAAGCTTACGCGGTACGAAGTAGGTTACCACACGGAGAATTGTGCGGGCACAGGTACTCTAATAGAATAAACTTCGGAATCCCAGCTGTAGCCTGGATAGCATGATCGTGATCGCTATATTATTAGCCTTAGTAGTGAGTGTTTGTGCTCACGGCACGTATGAAAAGGCCATTTTTGTTAGTACCACTGGTGTTGATACCACTGCTTGTTGGACAGGAGGAGAAAAGCTGCCATGCAAGGACCTTGATCTTGCCTTGGAAGGTGCCAGAAAACGGAACTCTACTGTAGTCATTGCAGACCAGTGTGAGTGCAGTGATGAACAAGTTGATGATGCCTCCATTGAAGAACCTAATGACTTAATAGTGTTTGATCAGAATCAAACATGTCCTCAAGTTTGGTTTATCCCAACAAATGACAGCCAGCAGTGTGATTGCGGAAGTGATTTAAGTGGACGTGTGTACTGCAACAGTACCCTGGGAGCACTAGGCATTCTGGGCTGCTACTGCATGACGTATGATGAATCCATGGAAAATATTATTGCTGGAGCATGCATTTATAACTGTGTCAATGCAAATGGTGAAATTCATGAGGATTATCACTATGTTCCAAATAACAGTTCTGAGCTGAATAGGGTAATGTGTGGACCCTTCAACAGGGCTGGGCAAATGTGTGCTCGCTGTCAAGAAGGGTATGGAACACCACTGTACTCCTATGACTTAAAATGCATAAAATGCTCAAAAACTCAATACCACTGGTTAATGTACATCGTTGTGGCTTATGTCCCACTCACATTATTTCTGATACTGGTTCTCTGCTGTCGTATTAATGCTACATCAGCTAAACTAAATGCCTTTGTAACTGTTGCACAGATACTTACAACACCTCCAAATTTACGTTTCGTCCTGTTACAATATCATTTCAAACCAATACATGCATATCTGCCTGTATTACAAATTTTAGCTACAGTGTATGGCATATGGAACCTCGATTTCTTTCGCACAGTGATTCCTCCCATCTGCATAAATCTAAGCACATTACAAGTTCTGTCTCTGGATTATGCAATTGCTTTCTATCCTCTACTACTGCTCTTTTTTGTATACTTACTCATTGAGCTACATGCGCGTGACTTCTGGCCCATTGTGCAGTTATGGAGACCGTTTGAGAGGTGTTGTAGGAACAGGTGGGATATCAGGAGTTCAATTATTAATGCTTTTGCCACATTCCTTTTTCTTGCTTCTTCAAGACTTTTAAGTGTTTCATTTGACCTCTTAACTGCCATTCACATTTTTGATGCTCATGGAAACATACATGGCTTGTTTTTATACTATGATGGATCAGTGGAGTTTCTTGGCAGAGAACACCTTCCATATGCTGTACTTGCAGTGATTGTGATGCTGTTTCTTGTAATCTTTCCTTTACTACTTTTTATCTTGTATCCCATAAAGTGCTTTCAGAAATGTCTGACATATTTCAACCTAAGATGCCATGCACTGCGAGTATTCATGGATGCTTTCCAAGGTTTTTACAAGGATGGAACTGATGGCACTCGTGACTGCCGATATTTTGCTGTGGTCCATCCTCTTTTTAAAATTACTTTATTCTTTGCATATGCAGTGACACTTGATGAACTGTTCTATGCCATAGGAACTGTTGAACTTTTACTTTTTGCCATGCTAATAGTAATAGTACAGCCTTACAAAAAGAAGTTCGCTCCTTACAACACTACTGACACGGTGTTGATACTCATACTTGCAGCATGGTATGCTTCAGCTGGAGGTTTAGATGTGTCACTGGTAAAGTTTACTGAAATGTTTATGATCATCACACTATTGATGGCGATATTGCCACTTTTTTATATTTTTGTAGTCATTATACATTGGCTGTACACTGCCATTTATGTGAACAGATGCAAGTAAATTATTATTCACCTTGTGATGATGTACCTTTTTACAAAATTAGTTGCAGTTACGTATTCTCAAGAATTTATGCCATTGTTTGAATTGAAATGAAGTATTTCACTACAAATTTAAAGGGTTACTTTAACCAATCTATGGTTAGCTCAGTTGCAGCTTCACTATTATGATATTCTTACATGTGCATTCTACTCAGCACTGTGTGTGTATCGGCCACCAAAGGCATATTGATTTTGTTTTATGGACTATAGTATTATAAGAACAAGGGAGAGGTTTGTTGGAATACACACCCTCAGACTGGGAGTATAGGCTAGAAATTTGGAGGAGTCATGACTGTGTAATACATGTATACCCTTTTTACTCCTCCATTTCCATAGCTCGTTCTCCCCCATTGTAGTTTACCTTGTAACCTGCTGTTACTAGAAATCTGCATTTCAACAAATTTCCCTTGACTACCAACATGTTTCTCACATATAGGTGCTACACATAATTATGTCTTTGCATGCAACTGGTGTAGAGTATTCGATTAGAAATTGTGTACATAAAACTGCAGATGACCCTATAGCTGGGTTAAAGTAACCCTTCTATTTTTGCAGTGCACTTAGCACACTTTTCTATGCTATCGGCACAATGGGTCTTTCACTGTTTGCAATACTAATAGCATTAGTACAGCCCTATAAAAAAATGTTTGCTACTTACAACACAACTGACACAGTGTTGATCCTTCTACTTGCAGCGTTGTATGCTTCCATTTCTTGTTTAACTATGTCACAGCTGCAGAATTTAAAATTTGTCAAAATGTCTTTGATTGTTGCGTTATTGACAGCAATACTACCACTTTTTTATATTCTTGTAGTCATTATACTTTGGCTGTATAGTGTTGTTCATGTGAACAAATGCAACTAATTACATACCTTACAAGTATATGTTTTGGCATTTCTTCTGTTGCAATATAATTGTTTCAACATACTCAGGCCAAGGCCCTTCTACTCCACATCTGCTTCTCCTCACTACAGCCACTAAGGAGCATTGCTGAGTGTTGACTTGCGGGGTCACACTCTCTATAATTAAAAAACAAACAAATTATTTTGTTTCAATTCCAAGCTAATATAACTTCTTGCACAGCTATTTGAACAAAGCGTAGAAAGAGATATAAAAATTAATAAACAATGTACCCTGAGTATGATGAAACAATAATTGTATTGCAACAGAAGAAATGCCACATATACCTGTAAGGTATGCAATTAGTTGGACCTGTTCAGACAAACAGCAATATACAGCCAAAGTATAATGACTACAAGAATATAGAAAAGTGGTAATATTGCTGTCAATAACGCAACACTCAAAGACATTTTGACAAATTTTAAATTCTGCAGCTGTGACTCATGGGATACAAGATAAAAAGCAGCAGAGGAAAGATTACAAGAAACAGTGTCACAATCACTGCAAGTATGGCGTATGTAAGGTGTTCTCTACCAAAGAACTCGACTGATCCATCATAGTACAAAAATAAGCCACGTTTGTTTCCATGAGCATCAAAAGTATGCATGGGAATAAGGAGGTCAAATGAAACATTTAAAAGTCTTATATAAGTAAGCAAAAGAAATGTGGCAAAAGCATTGATAATTGAGCTTCTGATGTCCCACCTGTTTCCGCAACACCTCTGAAATGGACTCCACAATTGTACAATGGGCCAGAAGTCATGTGCATGTAGCTCAATGAGTAAGTATACAAAAACAAGCAACAGGAGATAAACAATTAAAAAACTATTTTGTTTCAATTCCAACAAAGTAGCTAATATAACTTCTCGCACAGCTATTTGAACAAATCGTATAAAAAGATATAAAAATTAAACGATGTACCGGGGTTCTTAAGAAGTATCAGTGCTGCATACATAAGACTTCATGTAATTAGAAAGCAACATGGCATACTTATTGAGCAAAGGAGTAAAGGCCTTGTACTGAACAAGATATACAGAAGTGGTAATATTGACGTCAACAGTACAATAGCTAATCAAAGACATTTTGACAAATTTTAAACTCTTCATCTGTGATACATTTAAATATACAATATCATGTCAATTGTTGTAAGTAGCAAACTTCACTTTATATATATATATAGGGCTGTACTATTACTATTAGCATTGCAAAAAGTGAAGTACAACTGTTCCAATAGAATAGAACAGTCCGCTATTGAAGTGTCACCGCATATACAAAGAAAAGAAAGTGCAGCAAAGTACCGGCAGTCACAAGTACCATCTGTCCCATCCTTGTAACAACCTTGAAATCTCATTCAAAAACAATCATCTGTAATAGTGAAAGCTTAAAACTACAGTGGGCCAATCCCAACTATACATACTGAAAGCTTGAGTATGAGTTACAGATAGCTAATCAGCCATACATTCTTTTGAGTCTGAACATCCAGAAAGTATAGTATTATGCATCTGTAGTTGTGGTGCAGAATATTGTAGCTACCTCTATAACCCTCTATTCAGGTTTTTAATATTCACTTTACCAAACTCCTACTCAAGTTTTCATATGCATGTTCAATCTGCTTATGATAAATTTAGTCATTGAAACTAAGACAATAAATTATTGTAATTGCAAAGCAATGGAAGCTATCTCTTGGAAATATGTAGCTAGCACTAAAGCACATTCAGAATTAAATTTAAAAAACAGTGCACGGGCTATGGTTAGGATTGGGTAGGAGCAAAATAGAAACAGTTGATAAAATTGATTACACACATACAGCCCTTGAAATTAAAATTATAGTGGTACAGTTTATTGGGACTCGCACCAGTGTACAGTTTCAAAATGACAGTGTTTGTAATAGCTTATAAGTTGTATGTTTCATAATATTATTATACGTAAACAGTAGTACATGATAACAATTTTATAGACCCTTTTGGAAATAATTTTATATAATTTTGGCATAATATGCAAATGATCGATATGGCAAATTTAGGTTAAATTTTTATGATACATGGTTGGTTTCATGGCATATGGATCCTTAACTTCTTTTATACTGTAATGCTCAAGCATGCCGAGTTTCTTTCTACCATCACTTTGGCTCATTATTACGTGGAGTCATATGCGTGTGGCACTGGCACTTCTCATGAAACCCCAAGGCCCTTCTGCTCCAGTTCTGCTTCTCATCACCACAGCCACTAAATAAATGTTGCAGAGTCACCCCCTCCTTGAATCAGACATCAATTATGTGAATCCTAAAACGCTGTAAGATGTAAGTTCTTCCACAGCTGAACTAAGCGTACCCCTCATATAGATATACAATGTGCAGTAAACATTCTCAAACAATTGTGTTGCAACTGCAAGAAACATTTAAAAGCATACGTGCGAGGTGTACAATTAATAAAACTTATTTGCATCTGTTTATATGGATAGCATTATATAGCCAATGCATAATCACTACAAGAATGTAAAAAAGTGGTAATATTGCTGTCAATGCTATAATGATAAAAGACACTTTGACAAATTTAAAACTTTTGCTCGATGACACACTTAAACATAAAACTGAAGCATACCATCCTGCAAGTAGAAGTATCAATACTGAGTCAGTCATATTGTAAGTAGCAAACTTCACTTTATATGGCTGCACTATTACTATTAGCATTGCAAGAAGCACGAGTACCACTGTTCCAACAGCATAAAATAGATCACTAAGTGTCACTGTATACACAAGAAAAAGAGTTATTTTAAAAAGAGGATAGACTGCAGCAAAGTATCGACAGTCACGAGTGCCATCTGTTCCATCCTTGTAGCAGCCTTGGAAAGCATCCATAAATACTCGCAGTGCATGACATCTTAGGTTGAAATACGTCAGATATTTTTGAAAGCATCTCATGGGATACAAGAAAAAAAGCAGTAGAGGAAGAATTATAAGAAAAAGCATTACAATCAATGCACTAACGGCATATGGAAGGTGTTCTGTACCAAAGTACTTGACTGATCCATCATAGTACAAAAATACACCACATTTGTTTCCATGTACATCAAAAATATGGATGGGAGCTAGGAGGTCAAATGAAACACTCAAAAGTTTTATATAAGTAAGCAAAAGAAATGTAGCAAAAGCATTGATAATCGAGCTTCTGATGTCCCACCTGTTCCCACAACACCTCTGAAATGGTCTCCACAATTGTACAATGGGCCAGAAGTCACGCGCATGAAGCTCGATGAGTAAGTATACAAAAAAGAGCAGTAGGAGTGGATAGAAAGCAATAGCATAATCCAGAGAGAGAGCTTGTAATGTACTTAGATTTACGCAGATAGGAGGAATCACTGTGCGAAAGAAATCTACATTCCATATGCCATAAATTGTAGCTAAAATTTGTATTAGTGGCAGATAAGGATGTTCATTACTTTGCAGGATGACACGTAAATTTGCAGGTATTGCGATTATCTGTGCAACAGTCACAAAGGCATTCAGTTTAGCTGATGTAGCACTAATACGACAGCAGAGAACCAGCAATAGAAATAGTGTGAGTGGGACATAAGCCACAACGATGTACAGTAACCAGTGGTATTGAGTTTCTGAGCATTTTATGCATTTTAAGTCATAGGAATACAATGGTATTCCATACCCTTCTTGACACTGCCCACACAACTGTCCAGCCCTGTTGAAGGGTCCACACATCACTTTATTCAGCTCAGAACTGTTGTTTGGAAGGTAATGATAAAGACTGTCATGTGTCAAGTGAGTCGCTCGATTTTCACAGTTATAAATGCATGCTCCAACAATAACCTTTTCCATTATAGATTCATCATACGTCATGCAGTAGCAGTCCAGAATGCCTAGTGCTCCCAGGGTACTGTTGCAGTACACACGTCCACTTAAATCACTTCCACAATCACACTGCTGGCTGTCATTTGTTGGGATAAACCAAGCTCGAGGGCATGTTTGATTCTGATCTAACACTGTCAAGTCATTAATAGGTTCTTGGATGGAGGCAACATCAACTCGCTCATCATTGCATTCACACTGTTCTGCAAATACTACAGTGGAGTTTAGCTTTCTGGCACCTTCCAAGGCAAGATCAAGGTCCTTGCATGGCAGCTTTACTCCTCCTGTCCAACAAGCGTTGCTGTCAACACCAGTAGTGGTATTGACAAATACTATCTTTCCGTATGAACTGTGAACACAAATACCCACCACTAATTTAAAAGCTACAAATACGGTGACCATCATCATACTAGCCTTTGCATAAAATTTCACACTGCGTAGCAGACTGCTCATATGAGGTCTAGAACACTAACTTAATAAGCCACCTGGCACGTATATAGGGCATTTCAAAGCCGGAAGTTGAAATTGACTGACGCGTCATTACAGGAAGTTAGCTACGTACCGTCGCGCCATGTCCATAAACTGGGCTACTACATGTAGCTAGCTCTCTATCAATAGCAAGTCTCAGCTTTCGAGTGCGTGAAATTATGGTTCCATCAGTTCAATTTTTAGCAGTTTCGTTATCGTTGCTTACGTTTAGTCATGCCACAGACTTGAAAGAACACGTCATCTACGTTCGTGGTGAGAAAGGCACGATGGACAGCTCTTGTTGGACGGGAGGACCAGAGACGCCATGTGCTAGCTTGGACCTTGCTCTCCGTGGGGCGGAGTTGATGCGTCCGTCCATTGTATCTGTTAAGCAGGACAACTGTGAGTGCTATAATGACCAAGAGTGCCCCACTTGGTTTTATCCAACACATAATGAATCAAACCCTTGCAAGTGTGGAGACCCTTTAAGTGATGTAGTTCGCTGTAATGAGTCTTTAAAAGAGGTGGCAGTGATCGGTTGCTATTGTATCACCTATGACAGCATGAGAAACAGAACTGTTGCTGGTGCATGTTTTTACAACTGTGAAAGTGCCACCACAAGACAAGACAAATACTACCACCGTCTACCGTCTGATATTTTTGAACTGAGTAATGTAATGTGTGGTCATCTAAACAGAGAGGGGCAACTCTGTGGAAAGTGTAAGAACGGATTTTTCCCTCCCGTGTACTCATACAATACAGAATGTGTCAATTGTAATGGTACCTTGCACAGTAGAGCCATGTAGTAACTGTAGTAGTGTGTGATAACATATCTTCTTTCGGCTATGTACAGGCATAACTTCAGACTGGTAGTGTGGTTGTGGAGGCCCTTTGACAGGTGTTTTTCTCGTTTCAGACGGCAGTGGGATGTCAGAACTTCAAGTATTGATGCACTTGCGACATTTCTTCTTCTAGCGTGTGCAAAACTCCTGAATGTATCAGCTGATCTTCCCATTCCAACTGAGGTGTTTGATGTGCATGGTAAAAGAGTTGGTTTTTATCTTTACTACGGTGCATCAATTGAATGCTTTGGCAAACAGCATCTTCCCTACGCTATACTTGCACTAACTGTGGTGTTTTTTCTCGTACTCTTGCCCCTAGCTGTATTGATTCTTTACTCTTCCAAAAGTATCAATTTCAGTCCGGAGTGCTGTACACTTTCCTTAAAGCATTCCAAGGTAGCTACATGGATGGAACTGACGGTACATGTGACACTCGCTACTTTGCTGCCGTGTATCTGTTAGCCAGAATTGTTTTAATTGTAGCATATGCAATAACTCTCACCACTTTTTACTACGCGCTTGGACTTGTACTTCTCATCGTTCTTGCCCTTATTGTTATAGTGGTCAAACCATACAGGAATACCGTCTACAATCGTGTCGACACTGTGTTAATATTACTACTTGCCATGGTTTACTCTTCCATCCTGATTTACAATATAGCTAGCGTTAAGGAATCCCGACATGTAAAAGCAACGTTGTCAATGTCGTTCATAGTTGCTGCACTCCCACTGGTGTACTTGTGCTTCATTTGTGTATACTGGGTGTTGACACGAAGCCTAGTGCAAGACAGACTTTGTATGGAACAAGAATTGGTCACTGGATCAAGACCAGAAGTACCTCAGACTCGGAGTTTGATATCCCCTACGGGCTACTCAAGCCGTCTAGTAGGACAACTAATTACACAGCATTTTGTACCCACAAATACTTATTATACTACACCTCTTGTAAAAGGCAATCAAGCATAAGAACTTCACAAAGGCCTATATTTTTTAACATCTGGAACTGGAGTCAAATCTTTCTTGTTCAATCATATGCATTCTGTATACGCATGCATACATGTAGGGAATGGCATCTTTACTTAATTAATCCATCGTTTTTTTTTAAGAAAACAAGGCACATTTGTTTCTGTGTATAAAAAAACAGGTTGGAGCTATCTATATCCCATAGTGGAATAAGCACCACTGAATAGAAAGTGAGGGATTTAGTACATGTACACGCACCGCCATTCATGCACTTTTCAATCACATGCCAGTGTCACAACACTCTAGCTGGGGTAAGTGGGGGTATCGTTATGATGTAATATAATTGTGCTTCATTTGTGTTGATATTAACAACATGGCATATGTGCATTGAACATTACAGTACAAAAGAAATCAAGGTTCATCATGATGCCTGGTAAAATTCCATGTTTACCTCTAAGGAGAATATACTGTAGTGCCATGGATCATATGATTACCCAAAATTTGGCTACATCAGTTGCATAGTGCATGATGTATAAACTTATTCCCATATGGCACATTAGTTCTACAAATATATTTCCCAAGGGCTAAACATTATTATCATGTAGTACTGTTTACACTACATGTACTATAAAGTTTTGTATAGCAACTATTATAAGATAATTTTATGCATGTCACTGTACAATGTATATACTCTCCTTATCCGCCACAAAAACATAAGGGTTGTTTTGACCCAGTTTAGTTACCACTGTTTCAATTTAAGGGTCAAAAACAACCCACCTGATAACGGAATTTCTGAAGGCATCTCATAGGATATACAAAATAAAGAGCAACAGAGCTACCTCTAACTTTTATTCAGACTTTCCAAAATCCTCCTCAAGCTTTCATATGCATATTTGTTAACACAATTATTTTATTCGGTATATAAACTGCAATATTTGAGTTGGGTGTTAGACAACAAAACTTCTTCAACTACTAAACAAAATAATCCCATAAAGAATTGTGTTGCAGTTGAGTATGTAAAGCTGCAAAAATGTCAAATGTGTATAAGGTGTATTATGAATTTATTCTAGTTTCGTTTGTTCATACGAATGATAATATACAGCCAATGTATAGTGACTACAAAAATATACAAAAGTGGTAATATTGATATCAGTGCTATAATAATCAAAGACATTTTGACAAACTTCAAATTTCTTGTTGATGTCACACTTAAGCATAAAACTGAAGCATACCATCCTGCAAGTAGAAGTATCAATACTGAGTCAGTCGTATTGTAAGTAGCAAATTTCACTTTATATGGCTGCACTATTACTATTAGCATTGCAAGAAGTAAAAGTCCCACTGTTCCAATAGCGAAGAAAAGATCACTAAGTGTCACTACATACATAAAGAAAAGACTTATTTTAAAAAGAGGATAGACAGCTGCAAAGTATCGGCAGTCACGACTGCCATCAGTTCCATCCTTGGAAAGCATCCATAAATACTCGCAGTGCATGACATCTTAGGTTGAAATACGTCAGACATTTCTGAAAGCATCTCATGGGATACACGATAAAGAGAAGTAGAGGAAAGATTACAAGAAACAGCATCACAATCACTGCAAGTGTAGCATATGGAAGGTGCTCTCTACCAAAAAATTTGACTGATCCATCACAGAATAGAAACAAGCCACGTACGTTTCCATGTGCATCAAAAATATGTGTGGGAGTTAGGAGGTCAGACGAAACACTTAAAAGTCTTTCATAAGTAAGCAAAAGGAATGTCGCAAAAGCATTGATAATCGAGCTTCTGATGTCCCACCTGTTCCCACAACACCTCTGAAATGGTCTCCATAACTGTACAATGGGCCAGAAGTCATGTGCATGCAGCTTAATAAGTAAGTATACCAAAAAAGGTAGTAGGAGAGGATAGAAAGCAATGGCATAATCCAGAGATAGATCTTGTAGTGTGCTTAGATTTGCACAGATTGGAGGAATCACTGTGCGAAAGAAATCGAGGTTCTATATACCATACACTGTAGCTACGATTTGTATTAGTGGTAGATATGTATGATCATTACGGTGTAGGATGACACATAAATTTGGGGGTGTTGCCATTACCTGTGCAACAGTTACAAAGGCATTCAGTTTAGCTGATGTAGCACTAATACGACAGCAGAGAACCAGTAACAGAAATAGTGTGAAGGGGACATAAGCCACAACGATGTACATTAACTAGTGGTGATGAGTTCCTGAACATTTTATGCATCTTAAGTCATAGGAGTACAATGATATTCCATACCCTTCTTGACACTGCCCACACAACTGTCCAGCCCTGTTGAAGGGTTCACACATTACCCTATTCAGCTCAGAACTGTTATTTGGAAGGGAATGATAAAGACTGTCGTGTAATTGTGTTGAAACGTTTTCACAGATATAAATGCATGCTCCAACAATAACATTCTCCATGGATACATCGCACGTCATGCAGTAGCAGTCCAGAATGCCTAGTGCTCCCAGGGTACTGTTGCAGTACACACGCCCACTTAAATCACTTCCACAATCACACTGCTGGCTATCATTCGTTGGGATAAACCAATTTTCAGGGCATGTTTGATTCTGTTCAGACACTGTAATTGACAAATCATTATTAATAGGCTCTTCGATGCTGGCAATATCAACTTGTTCATCATTGCACTCACACTGGTCTGCAATGACTACAGTAGAGTTCAGTTTCCTGGCACTTTCCAAGGCAAGATCAAGGTCCTTGCATGGCAGCTCTTCTCCTCCTGTCCAACAAGCAGTGTCATAGTCTCGCGGGCCTGCCTCACTCGCACGGCCCGCGAGACTACCAGTGTCAGTGATATTGTCTTTCCGTATGTATTGTGAGCACTATAAACGCGTACTACTAAGGCTAGAAGCGAAATGACCAACATCATCGGGCTACCCTTTACAGGGGGTTTCATAGAGCTACTAGCGGAATTCATGTGAGGGATAGCGGTTACTAGGTAATACGCATAGCGCAGATGAGGCCTCGCGCAAAGGTATGACGTTTGATAGTTAGCACAAAACCACACCCACCAAACTGCTGCATCGCCCACGCAATTGCTGAGGAAGCTACTACTACACAAATGGGCTTTCAGGAGACGGATGCCTCAGCATACAACACAGTACCAAGGACCAGTTATGGCTGCTACACGAGAGCAGAGTTCCTTGAAACTGACATTCGTATCGATCGCGATAATAAATAATATTATGTTGTTTCTTAAATTCTGTGATACGATATGACTGAGCTTAAGCAACGATAATACAATAGTAAGAATACAAACAAAAGGAACCGTATTTTACGCACTGAAAGATGAGACTTACTGGTAAAGGTAACGTCGCTTATGGAGAAGTGCGCCGTGATTACGTAATATCCTGTAGTGATGCGTGGGTCAGCCCAGCGGTGCGCCATACATGTAGTAACCTAGCCCTCACATGAATTCCGCTAGTAGCTCTATGAAACCCCCCTGTAAAGGGTAGCCCGATGATGTTGGTCATTGTGCTTCTAGCCTTAGTAGTGCGCGTTTATAGTGCTCACAATACATACGGAAAGACAATATTTGTCAATTCCACTGGTGTTGACAACACTACTTGTTGGACAGGAGGAGAAGAGCTGCCATGCAAGGACCTTGATCTTGCCTTGGAAGGTGCCAGGAAAGTGAACTCTACTGTAGTCTTTACAGACCAGTGTGAGTGCAATGATGAACAAGTTAATGTTTCCTCCATCAAAGAACCTAATGACTTAACAGTGTTTGATCAGAATCAAACATGCCCTCAAGTTTGGTTTATCCCAACAAATGACAGCCAGCAGTGTGATTGTGGAAGTGATTTAAGTGGGCTTGTGTACTGCAACAGTACCCTGGGAGTGCTAGGCATTCTGGAATGCTACTGCATGACGTATGATGAATCCATGGAAAATATTGTTGTTGGAGCATGCGTTTACAATTGTGAAAATCGAGTAACTCAAATGACACATGAGAGTGTTTATCATTACCTGCCAAATAACAGTTCTGAGCTGAATAGGATAATGTGTGAACCCTTCAACAGGGCTGGACAGTTGTGTGGGCAGTGTCAAGAAGGGTATGGAATACCATTGTACTCCTATGACTTAAGATGCATAGAATGCTCAAAAACTCATAACCACTGGTTACTGTACATCGTTGTGGCTTTTTTGCCACTCACACTATTCCTACTGCTGGTTCTCTGCTGTCGTATTAGTGCTACATCAGCTAAACTGAATGCCTTTGTAACTGTTGCACAGATAATTGCAATACCTCCAAATTTACGTGTTATCCTACTGGGTAGTGATTCAGAACATAAATATCTGCCACCAATACAAATCTTAGCTACAGTGTATGGCATATGGAACCTTGATTTCTTTCGCACCGTGATTCCGCCCATTTGCATAAATCTAAGCGCATTACAAGCTCTGTCTCTGGATTATGCCATTGCTTTCTATCCTCTCCTGTTGCTTGTTTTTGCGTACTCACTCATTGAGCTACATGCACGTGACTTCTGGCCCATTGTACAATTATGGAGACCATTTCAGAGGTGTTGTAGGAACAGGTGGGACATCAGAAGCTCAATTATCAATGCTTTTGCCACATTCCTTTTGCTTACTTATATAAGACTTTTAAGTGTTTCATTTGACCTCCTAACCCCCACACACATTTTTGATACTCACGGGAAAATGCGAGGCTTATTTTTATACAGTGGTGGAGCAGTCAAGTACTTTGGTAAAGAGCACCTTCCGTACGCCATACTTGCATTGATTGTGATGCTGTTTCTTGTACTCTTTCCTCTACTTCTCTTTATCTTGTATCCGATGAGATGCTTTCAGAAATGTCTGACGTATTTCAACCTAAGATGCCATGCACTGCGAATCTTTATGGATGCTTTCCAAGGTTGTTACAAGGATGGAACTGATGGCACTCGTGACTGTCGATACTTTGCTGTGGTCCAGCCTCTTTGTAAAATTATTCTTTACTTTGTTTATGCAGTGACACGTGGCGATCATTTCTATCCTATCGGAACAGTGGGACTTTTATTTCTTGCAATACTAATAGCATTAGTACAACCCTATAAAAAGAAGTTTGATGCTTACAACACAACTGACACAGTGTTGATACCTCTACTTGCAGCGTGGTTTGCCTCAATTGTGTGCTTAAGTACGTCGCACACAATATGTCGCAGATAAGGAGTTTAAAGTTTGTGCAGATGTCTTTTATCATAGCTGGATTGACAGCGATATTACCACTTTTTTATATATTTGTAGTCATAGTGCATTGGCTGTACAATGCCATTCATGTGAACAGATGTAACTAAATTTGTACAAAACCAGCTGCTACACATTATTGTTTCACATTGAGTGTACATGTACATCATTTAATTTTTTCTATCAGGTCCGGTTTATTTTTAATAGCTGTGCAGTAGTGTATTGTTGGAACTGACAATGAAGTGTGTATATATTAGAGAATTGATGTTTTGCACACAAGTTCTATATTCCTTTTATTCAGCAGTGACACATAATTTTATTGTAACTTTTCGTACTTTAGTTTGTTCACAGAGTTTTGCTTGGACTTTTTTGGAGAAGCTGTAGCTACTGTTTTTCAATTTATGGATGACGTGTCTGATACTAACTTGCATTAACAAATGTTTCCATTTGTACAGACGTAACCCACAGACCAGATGAGTCCATGCAATGGTGTTCCTTTTAAAGGCTTATATAGAGTACTGCTACCGTACTACCAGTGTAAATGTTAGTGAAGAGAAGTCCATTTGCTAATAAAATTAATACCTGTAATTGAAGGCACAGTGGGCTAACCCAGACTCAAGTACTGGAAAGTGTAAAATTGTGTACACCCATGAGCACTTTTGAATTCTCAGTAGCTGAACCATATCAATACTTGCGAGTTGGACTATATAGCTACTAGCTCTACTTCTCAGCCCTTCAATTAATATACATTACAAAGTTGCAACAATGGAGCGAATACTCATGTTCACAGGCTGAATGGTATGAAATTACGACACACTCTCCCAACAACAATCAGAGGAAATGCATATCGTAAACATGTTTGAAGTGTTCATATGACAGCAGCTGGACCTAAGTTGCTGTTACATAGTAGCTACTGCTACACTGTTTTCTTTATATTGCAACAGATAGGTTGTCAACATGTTTATCATGTTTCCTCTAATACATGTTGCTGGGCGAGTGTGAGTATTAATCTCATACCATACAACTTATCAACATGTGTACAGTAAAACTTCACTTCATTGTTGCTACTGTGTAGATAAGTAAAGCGCAGGAGGATGAACCCTACATTGCTGCTCTGATATAATATTCTAGATGTTCCATGTTTTCCTGGTATGTATACTAACTGAGAAGCCGACGTAGTACTACGTCCAACCCACAAGTATTAATATTGTCCCCTCTGTTTCTCAGAAGAGCTACTAAGAATTCAATATTTGTTGATATACTCATTGGGCGTGCTTCATTTTTGTTTAATTTATGCTATTTCCATGTGGGTTAGCCCTTTACATAAACCACGTTTATAATCACAAAATGCATGGCATGTAAGTCTGCTACAGCAAAATATGGTATGGTTACATAGTTGTAAAAGAAGCAACAACATGTTTTTTACACATAGTATGATTATCATCTCAAAATATAAACACTTTCATAGTTGTAAAAAAATACACACACAATGAAGCAAAACCATGTGCACGAGGTGAATGTAGTTTATTGTGCTCAATCAGCTCCACAAGTACCTCTACTCTCCATCAGTACTAGTATCACTAGCACTGTCACCATCCGCCATGACATCACCAAGGAGAGCTACATCTGAGTCACTCTTCGGGACTAAGAAGCCTGTAGGGGATATCAATCTCCGAGTACGAAGTACTTCTGGTCTTGATCCAGCGACCAATTCTTGTTCCATACAAAAGTCTGTCTTGCACTAGGCTTCGTGTCAGCACCCAGTATACACAAATGAGGAACAAGTACACCAGTGGGAGTGCAGCAACTATGAATGACATTGACAACGTTGCTTTTACATGTCGGGATTCCTTAACACTAGCTATATTGTAACTCAGGATGGAAGAGTAAACCATGGCAAGTAGCAATATTAACACACTGTCGACACGATTATAGACGGTATTCCTGTATGGTTTGACCACTATAACAATAAGGGCAAGAACGAGTATAAGTCCAAGCGCATAGTAAAAAGTGGTCAGGGTTACTGCATACGCCACAACTATAACTATTCTGGCTAACAGATACACGGCAGCAAAGTAGCGAGTGTCACGTGTACTGTCAGTTCCATCCATGTAGCTACCTTGGAATGCATTAAGGAAAGTGTACAGCACTCAGGACTGAAGTTGATACTTTTGGAAGAGTCTTGTGGGGTAAAGAACCAACAAAGCTAGGGGTAAAAGTATGAAAAAGACTACCATAGTTAGTGCAAGGATGGCATAAGGAAGATGTTTTTTGCCAAAGTATTCAATTGATGCATCGTAGTAAAGATAGAAGCCAACTCTTTTGCCGTGCACATAGCCGAAAGAAGATATGTTATCACACAAAGTGAGAGTGGGTAGAAAGCAGTGATATAGTCGAGTGCTAAGGACTGTAGTGTTGTTATCTCTAGGCAGATGGGTGGAAGTAATGTGCGGAAAAAGTCAAGGTTCCAAAATCCATATACCGTAGCAAAAATATGCACGGCAGCTGCAGCCGTACCGTGTTTGTGCACTGCAACTGTAATGATTCGTACACGGGAAGGAAAAATCCGTTCTTACACTTTCCACAGAGTTGCTCCTCTCTGTTTAGATCACCACACATTACATCATTCAGTTTAGAAATATCAGATGGTAGACGGTGGTAGTATTTATCTTCTCTTGTCGTAGCACTTTTACAGTTGTAAAAACATGCACCGGCAACAGTTCTGTTTCTCATGCTGTCATAGGTGATACAATAGCAACCGATCACTGCCACCTGTTTTAAAGTCTCATTACAGCGAACTACATCACTTAAAGGGTCTCCACACTTGCAAGGATTTGATTGGTTACGTGTTGGATAAAACCAAGTGGGGCACTCTTGGTTATAGCACTCACAGTTGTCCTGCTTGACAGATACAATGGACGGACCCATCAACTCTGCCCCACGGAGAGCAAAGTCCAAGCTAGCACATGGCGTCTCTGGTCCTCCCGTCCAACAAGAGCTGTCCATCGTGCCTTTCTCACCACAAACGTAGATGACATGATGTTCTTTCAAGTCCGTGGCATGACTAAACGTAAGCAACGATAACGAAACTGCTAAAAGATGAACTAATGGAACCATATTTCACGCACTCGAAGCTGAGACTTGCTGTTGATAGAGAGCTACATATAGCTAGTTTATGCGTAGCTAACTTCCTGTACTGATGCGTCAGTCAGTTTCAACTTCCTTTGAAATACCCCACATTCCAGGTGGCTTAGTAGTCTAGACCTCACATGAGCTCTGCTACGCAGTATATGAAATTTTATGCAAGGGGTTGTGTGATGATGGTCACCGTATTTGTAGCTTTAGTGGTGGGTATTTGTGTTCACAGTTCATATGGAACGACAATATTTGTCGATACAACTACTGGTGTTGACAACACTGCTTGTTGGACAGGAGGAGAAGAGCTGCCATGCAAGGACCTTGATCTTGCCTTGGAAGGTGCCAGAAAGCTAAACTCCACTATAGTATCTGCAGAACAGTGTGAATGCAATGATGAACAAGTTGATATTGCCTCCATTGAAGAACCTAATGACTTAATAGTGTTTGATCAGAATCAAACATGTCCTCAAGTTTGGTTTATTCCAACAAATGACAGCCAGCAGTGTGATTGCGGAAGTGAATTAAGTGGACGTGTGTACTGCAACAGTACCCTGGGAGCACTAGGCATTCTGGACTGCTACTGCATGACGTATGATGAATCCATGGAAAATGTTGTTGTTGGAGCATGCATTTATAACTGTGTCAGTAAAAATGGACCAACACAAAAGATTCATGACGATCTTTATGACTATGTACCAAATAACAGTTCTGAGCTGAATAGGGTAATGTGTGAACCCTACAACAGGGCTGGACAGTTGTGTTCTCACTGTTTAGAAGGGTATGCAATACCATTGTATTCCTATGACTTAAGATGCATTAAATGCTCAGAAACGCATTACCACTGGTTAATGTACATTGTTGTGGCTTATTTCCCACTCACATTATTTCTACTGCTGGTTCTCTGCTGTCGTATTAATGCTACATCAGCTAAACTAAATGCCTTTGTAACTGTTGCACAGATACTTACAACACCTCCAAATTTACGTATCGTCCTGTATCGTTTCAAACCATTACATGCATATCTGCCTGTAATAAAAATCTTAGCTACAGTGTATGGCATATGGAACCTTGATTTCTTTCGAACTGTGATTCCTCCCATCTGCATGAATCTAAGTACTTTACAAGCTCTGTCTCTGGATTATGCCATTGCTTTCTATCCTCTACTACTGCTCTTTTTTGTATACTTACTCATTGAGCTACATGCACGTGACTTCTGGCCCATTGTACAGTTATGGCGACCATTTGAGAGGTGTTGCGGGAACAGGTGGGATATCAGAAGCTCAATTATTAATGCTTTTGCCACATTCCTTTTTCTTGCTTCTTCAAGACTTTTAAGTGTTTCATTTGACCTCTTAACTCCCATGTACATTTTTGATGCTCATGGAAACAAACGTGGCTTGTTTTTGTACTATGATGGATCAGTGGAGTTTCTTGGCAGAGAACACCTTCCATATGCTGTACTTGCAGTGTTTGTGATGCTATTTCTTGTAATCTTTCCTTTACTACTTTTTATCTTGTATCCCATAAAGTGTTTTCAGAAATGTCTGACATATTTCAACCTAAGATGCCATGCACTGCGAGTATTCATGGATGCTTTCCAAGGTTTTTACAAGGATGGAACTGATGGCACTCGTGACTGTCGATACTTTGCTGTGGTCCATCCTCTTTTTAAAATGACTTTATTCTTTGTATATGCAGTGACACTCAGCACACTATTCTATGCTATTGGAACAGTGGGACTTTTACTTTTTGCTGTAATAATAGTAACAGTACAGCCGTATAGTAAGAAGTTTGCTACTTACAACACTACTGATACGGTGTTGATACTTGTACTTGCAGGATTGTTTGCCTCAATTGTATGTTCAAATGTATTGCAGATGCTGAACGGTTTAAAATTTGTTGAAATATCTTTTATTACTGCACTGTTGACAGCGGTATTGCCACTTTTCTATATTTTTGTAGTCATTGTACATTGGCTATACACTGCCATTTATGTGAAGAGATGCAAATAAGTTTTGTTTTGACACTTTTATAAAACCAGCTGCAACACATGTACAATTGTTTTATAATTATAACGTTTACATTTAGAGCTAGGATTTATTGTAAAAGCTGTAAGAACATACATCAGGATGTTATCTAATTGAAAATGAGTCACAGAATTGCAACTGTTTTCCTTCATGAAGTGGAGACACAAGTTGTAGGTTCGTATAGTTCAGTTTGCTTTTTGCTTGGACTATTTTTGAATTAAACCTTTTCCTTTTGAATATTATACCATTTTAATGTGATGTCATTACAATGACGTCACTGCTCATTAGCTAATTACTTAAATTTGTACTGGCCTGTTTTTTACCCCTGAACCTAATCTCTGCTGAGCTTGAAACCATAATCATTTTTGGTAGCAGCCTTATCTGATTCAATACAATTTTGGGTGAATGTTGGTGAAATTCAGAGAAACGCTCTTTGCCATGCACAGTGGACCACACAAAATTACCGCAAAGACACACATAGCTATACCGGTTATGTTTTGCATTACCTTCCAAAATTCCTCACTCTACATGTAGATTGATAAAATATAATCCACTTGATCTATGGCAGGCTAGGGTAGCGAGGTAATTTTCTGAATATATAAACACTGCAAAATGGATGGACCACATAATGGTTACCACGGTTGCTGCGACATAACGGTAATATCACAAATCAGAGGAAGCTGGCCTATACATGGCATTGAGCGCGGTTTCGCTGCACTCATGAACTCCTGTAGATAGAGATTCAGACCCACAGGCCAGCTTCCTCTCTGGCTGATTTGCACCCTTCACTACCAATGTTGCAACAACCATGGTAACCATTATGTGGTCAGTTCATGTATAATACAGGCTAGCTGATATTTGCCAGAACCATACACACAAACAGCCATGCATCTGAGAGGGAGTTACTATTAAACAATTCCAGAATTGGGGACAGCACTTGGTTCCAGCATCAATGGGCTGGCTTCCTCCCTAAAGAGGAAGCATGCTGGTGCCTGCATGCTCTACAGGATGCAAGTGGCTCTAAGGGATGAACCCTATAGGTATAGCTTAGAGCATAGAGCTGCCCATTCTATGCTATCCAGATTCCATCCTTGACAATGTCTGATAGTGTACTATATAATTGGAGTTAACCAATGGGTGTTTTCCTCCCCTATTTAACTAACATGACAAATCTCATGATAATTAACTCATTTTGACAACAAGATGGTAGCTAACTGGTTTGAAACTGACAATAATTTTTTACCAACTGGCCTGGTCACCAGCAATACAGACCGTGTGAGGTCTACCAACACACACAAATAAATCATAATTAGGAGTAGCACTAGCTATACCTTCAGTAACATTGTAGTGCTTCTGCAGCAAAATTACTACCAGTTCTCATGCAGTGCCTGCAAGAGACCCCTTCAGAAGCGAAACTGAATGTGGTTCCAGCATCAATTATGCTGGTGCCTGCATGCTCTACAGGAAACAAACAAGCCCAGCACCAGTCTGAATGGACTAGCTTCCTTTTATTTATCCTGTGGGTATGGCTGTAGAAATAAATATTAGCTAGAGGTCTAGAGAGGAAGCTACACATCAGCCAGTTTCCTCTCTGGCTGATTTGTGCCATTGCCCTTTTAAATTACTACCACTGTAACTGTTGCTTCAACCAGGGTAACCATTATGTTGCTAAAACGCTTCTACAGCGGACTGATATGGTTGCAGTAAATATATTGAACCATGACATTGTGGTATTTCCTTATACTTATATGCATAAATACTCAGTACAATCCCTCATTTCCAATTGAAGGGCTGCCTTCGTTTTGCTGCTACAAAATCTGTTATTATAATAACACCAGATGGAATGCTTAGTTTACTACATGACATTAAAATCAAGAACCATATAGCTATAGCTATTATAAAGTGACCACCAACCAGTCAAAACAAAAGCTTTTGTTTTTTAGACATACATAGCATGTTTATCATTACAAAATCCATGGCATGTGGATCTGTTACAATAACTTACTAAAGTTAAGTTGAATCTGTACAAGTCTTTCTGTAAGGAAATAGAATTCAAGAATTATTTGCAGGGGGTAGGTGATCCGGGTACAAGATTATTGTTTAAGTTTCGGTCAGGTACGAATGGTCTGAATGAAGAGTTAGGAAGACATAGGGGTAAAAATGATGATAGGCAGTGTAAATTATGCAGGGGTGAATGTGAGAGTGTGGTACATGTTCTCTGGGAGTGTTCAGCATATGACAGCATTAGAAATAATTTCATGGTTGAATTAGAAAATCTATTGGGGGGGAGGTTTGGGGAGTTTAGTACACTTGATAATTTTAATAAGGCAAGTTTTATTTTAGGGTTTGAGAATTGGAACAGGGATGATTTTAAAGCATTATTAAAGCTAGTTAAGAGCTTTGTATTACTGATATGGGAGACTAGGAAGAAGGAATTGTATGGTGATCAGGATTGTGTGGTCTCTGGTTGTTCTTGCTCTTGTCCTCTGACTGGAGGTCTTACAAGCTCCGCCTGCGTCTGTGGGTGCGTGGTCAATGGCATAAGCGCTACGGCAGCAATATGAGTATATTATTGTTATTATAAGTTATTAAAAAAACACACAATGTGCACGAGGTGATCATGCTGAATCAGAAGAAGCTCCACAAGTACCTTTACTCTCCATCAATACTAGAATTGCTATAGCAATGTCATCTTCCACCATTACATTATTAAATAAAGCCATATCTGGTTCACAGTCCTCAGGATTGAGATTCTGAAGAATGCAGGAGAAATAAATCCCTGTACTTCTATTCTTGATCCACCGACCAAATCTAAGAATTAATCCATACAAAAGCCTATCTTGCACTAGTCTTACATTTACAGATCCCGTGTATAATTCATAATCAATTAGTCCAGTAGTTGAAATAGCAGCAATAGCTGATACCATAAACTCTGGAGTAGAAGTACCGGTACTTCTATTCGAAATTGCACATTTTTGCAGTACAGACTTATAATCATGGGGTACTTTTTATGGAGGTTAAAATACAGTAGTAGGGCTGTTCTTACAGATGAGCGCTCTTTCTTCTGATGCTGAATCTCCGAGTGCTTGAGCATGACTGCTTAACTATAATTATCATGCCTATATCGTTTTAGTCACTCACACTTGCACTATTACACATCCCAGTTTACTTGATAATTTATTGTTTGATGGGTACTTATATTCATTGGGTACTTATGTTTGTGTGGGTACCACTATTCAGGAAAAGGTAGTAACTGCTTCTATAGGTACTTATATTCGTGGGATACTTGTAAATGATGGATACTTATGCTCCAGAGTATATGGTATTCGTTGTCCATGAACAAGCAAGGGAGTGCAAACAGCAGGTTCTCCCCTGAATGAATATGCATATTTCTGGAAGTGGTCTCGCCGGTTGGTTACTCCAACAAACACCAACAAATATCCTTTAAAAGTTGAGATATATATAGTGGCCATAAACTGGGCTCGTAGCTGGTTTCAATGTTGCTTTGCTACCTGCTGATGGAATCTTTTTCCTTGTAATTCCATAATCAGCAAGTACACGACTCAGTGTAGCTGGAGATGCTGAAGTGCCATTGAATTCTTCTACAGATCTCATGTAATTGTAGCCTAGCACCAGACCTATATACAGCAAATCGCTAGTTCTTCTTGCCTGCTTAATTTGGTCTCCTGATGAGAGGTAAGTCAACTTGAATTTTCCGCCAAACGCATCGATACGCCAAAAGTTGCTAGTCTCGTTCCCCATCCACGCGCACAAATGAACGAGGCTAGAGCGTCACGCAATGTGGTTTGACCCCGGAAATTTACCGGACGTAGATCTAATCCTCGCATGAACTCAGCTAGTATAAAATTCCCTGCCCTGCAAAGCGTAGCATGATGATGATGTTTCTAGCTTTAGTATTGTGTGTTTGTGTTCACAGCACTCACGGAATGTCCATATTTGTCAATACCACTACTGGTGTTGACAACACTACTTGTTGGACAGGAGGAGAAGAGCTGCCATGCAAGAACCTTGATCTTGCCTTGGAGGGTGCCAGGAAACTAAACTCCACTGTAATCTGTACAGAACAATGTGTGTACAATGATGAACACGTTGATGTTACCTGCGTCGAAGAACCTATTAATAACGACTTATCAATGACAGTGTTTGACGGGAATCAAACATGCCCTCAAGTTTGGTTTATCCCAACAAATGACAGCCAACAGTGTGATTGCGGAAGTGATTTAAGTGGACGTGTGTACTGCAACAGTACCCTGGGAGCACTAGGCATTCTGGACTGCAACTGCATGACGTATGATGAATCCATGGAAAACGTTATTGTTGGAGCATGCATTTATAACTGTGAAAACATTTCAGCACAATTTCACGACAGTATTTATCATTACCTTCCAGATAACAGTTCTGAGCTGAATAGGGTAATGTGTGAACCCTTCAACAGGGCTGGACAGTTGTGTGGTCAGTGTCAAGAAGGGTATGGAACACCACTGTACTCCTATGAATTACAATGCATAAAATGCTCAGGAACTCATTACCACTGGTTACTGTACATAGTCGTGGCTTATGTTCCACTCACACTATTTCTATTGCTGGTTCTCTGCTGTCGTATTAGTGTTACATCAGCTAAACTGAATGCCTTTGTAACTGTTGCACAGACAATTGCAGCACCTCAAAGTTTGCGTGTCATCCTACAACGTAACGATCACAGGTATCTACCACTAATACAAATCTTAGCTACAGTGTATGGGATTTGGAACCTTGATTTCTTTCGGACCACAATTCCACCCATCTGCTCAAATCTAAGCACATTACAAGCTCTGTCTCTGGATTATGCAATTGCTTTCTATCCTCTACTACTGCTCATTTTTGTGTACTTACTCATTGAGCTACATGCGCGTGACTTCTGGCCCATTGTACAATTATGGAGGCCATTTCAGAGGTGTTGTAGGAACAGGTGGGATATCAGAAGCTCAATTATCAATGCTTTTGCCACATTCCTTTTGCTTACTTATGTAAGACTTTTGAGTGTTTCATCTCTCCTCCTAACTCCCACTCATATTTTTGATGCACACGGAAACGTGCGTGGCTTGTTTCTATTCTCTGATGGGTCGGTCAAATTTTTTGGTAATGAGCACCTTCCATATGCCATACTTGCAGTGATTGTGATGCTGTTTCTTGTAATCTTTCCTCTACTTCTCTTTATCGTTTATCCGATGAGATGCTTTCAGAAATGTCTGACATACTACAACCTAAGATGCCATGCACTGCGAGTATTTATGGATGCTTTCCAAGGTTGTTACAAGGATGGGACAGATGGCACTCGTGACTGTCGATACTTTGCTGTGATCTATCCTCTTTTTAAAATAAGCCTCTTCTTTATGTATGTAGTGACACTTAGTGAGCTTTACTATGCTATCGTAACAGTGGGACTTTTACTTCTTGCAATGCTAATAGTAATAGTGCAGCCCTATAAAGTGAAATTTGCTACTTACAATACGACTGACTCAGTATTGATACTTCTACTTGCAGGATGGTATGCTTCACTTTTATGCTTAAGTGTGTCGTCAATAAGAAATTTGAAGTTTGTCAAAATGTCTGTGATTATTATAGCACTGACAGCAATATTGCCACTTTTCTATGTTTTTGTAGTCACTATACATTGGCTGTACTATATTACCCTTCGTATGATCAGATGCAACTAAAGTGAATTCATTATACACCTCACACACATTTTGTTAGCGGTTTTTACATACTTAGCAACAACACACTTGTTTATATCAATATTAATACTATCAGCATTTTGTCTATTGTGGGAATTGCCAAAGTGGGCTATTAATCATAAACTCAATTAATGGAGTTTACATATTCTATGAGATGTGTAGCCAAAATTTTAAAATTCGAAATCATAAGTTGTGCGTTCCCAAAAATTTGCACTTACATGCATGTTGGAATGGTAAATTTCTGAAAGCATCTCATGGGATACAAGATAAAGATAAGTAGAGCGAAAATCACAAGAAACAGCATCACAATCACTGCAAGTGAGTAGGCAATAAACCTGTGGAATAGCTAGTCTTCAGGTATTCCTATGGAGCCTTTTCCAGCTCCATTGCTTCATCAAATCGTCATTGAAGGTGTTCCTAAAGGAATGTATAGAAATATAGAAATACTACTACCACCTATTACACCAGTTCTCCTTAGTGCAGCATTCCTGAGTATGGCATAGCTACATCTATAAAATCATGAGAATAGTACACAAAATGTTGATCTCAAGTATAAAATGTAAAAGAATTAACCGGCTATAAACATGCAGGCATTGTTAAATGCTTCAAACCTACAGGTACACTATCTGGACAATTTTTTTCATGATTTGCACACGTGGCATGCAAGATTTCCATGCATCTAGTCAAAAGCGATTCCACAGTTTTCTTTATGGATTTATTGATACATACGTTCAAATTTATGTGAGCGCATTAGAGGTCACCCAGCAAAGCCATCATGTACAGCAGTAGTGACCCTGACTTGAGATGAGATGTTTGCTTAATATTAATGATGTGTAGGTAGGCCTTTCTCTGATAGTTCCGGGGGTGCATGGCTCTGTTCTTGGCCTGCAAACAGATAGTTAATTCTCAGTAAAAAAACAACAACTAAAAACAACTGCTAGCTACATTGACCAGTCATTTGTTATTTGAGTTGCAAATGAGTGAACACATTACCCGCATGGACGCAGACAATTGCCGAGATGGTGGGAGTATAAGGAGGGAGTTTGTTCAAAATGATAAACACACATTAACAGCACATTAGCTTACTCATGCATTAAAGGATAGCCTACACTGCAAAAACAAAAGGATTGGTTTAACCCAGCTTGGGTTACCTGAGTTTCAGCATCAATATCAAAGAATGTGCATACAAGGAGATCAATTACATTGTTTGTCAACTATAGGTAGTAAACAATTAAGTTAGGTCACGTATGACAGGTGGTGCCATGCTAGAAGTGCTGCACTTATGATGTTTCTTAATTGCAGGAGCCGTGGAAATGTTATAAGGGCTGCTTCACTTCTAACATTTCTATAGTTCCTTAATTGGTATGCGTGACTTAGCTTAATTGAGTATCTTTTGTCTGAAATTGGAGACCTGCAGTGGTCAAGAAATATAACTGATCTGCTTGTATGCACATGCAACTCAGATGACCCAATATGGGTTACATCAACCCTTTTGTTTTTGCAGTGTATAGCAATGGTTATTAGTTATGATGCAGATGAGTAAGCACAGCTGATGGCTGACTGGGAGTGGCGATTTTCCTAATGTACTTTCCATGTTCTGAACAACTCTCTCCACATACTCATACCATCTTGCCAATTAGCTGTGTCCATGCATGTAAATGTGTTATCATTTGCAACTAAATAGCTAACATGCAACTATAGTCAAGATGACAATTCTTTTTTTGCTGTATTTTGTGTATTTATTCCCTCCGACAGCTCTGTGTACTTATACGACGAAATGCTTTCAGTTTCCATTATTTCATAGTATTGTTTATAGTGTTGTACTCATGCCCTACATATGTGCAGTAACATTGTAATGCTCCTGTAACAAAATTACTACCAATTCTCAGTGCCTGCAAGAGACCCCTTCAGAAGAGAAACTGATGTGGTTCCATCATCAATAGGCTGGCTTCCTCTCTAAAGAGGAAGCCAGCCCATTTAGGCTGGTGTCAACATGCTCTACAGGAAGCAAACAAGCCCAGCACCAGTCTGAACGGACCAGCTTCCTTTATTTATCCTGTGGGTATGGCTGTAGAAATAAATATTAGCTAGAGGTCTAGAGAGGACGCTACACATCAGCCAGTTTCCTCTCTGGCTGATTTGTGCCACTACCCTTCACTACCACTGTAACGGTTGCTGCAACCAGGGTAACCATTATGTGGTTAAAACGCTTCAACAATGGACTGGTATGGTTGCAGTAAATATATTGAACCATGACATTGTGGTATTTCCTTATACTTATATGCATAAATACTCAGTACAATCCCTCATTTCCAATTGAAGGGCTGCCTTCGTTTTGCTGCTACAAAATCTGTTATTCAAATAACACCAGATGGAATGCTAAGTTTACTACATGACATTAAAATCAAGAACCATATAGCTATTATAAAGCGACCACCAACCAGTCAAAACAACAGCTTTTGTTTTTTAGACACATACATAGCATGTTTATCATTACAAAATCCATGGCATGTGGATCTGTTACAATAACTTATTATTGTTATTATAAGTTATTAAAAAACAACACAATGTGCACGAGGTGATCATGCTGAATCAGAAGCAGCCCTACAAGTACCTCTACTCTCCATCAATACTAGAATTGCTATAGCAATGTCATCTTCCACCATTACATTACTAAATAAAGCCATATCTGGTTCACAGTCCTCAGGATTGAGATTCTGAAGACTGTAGGGAAATAAATCCCTGTACTTCTATTCTTGATCCACCGACCAAATCTAAGAATTAATCCATACAAAAGCCTATCTTGCACTAGTCTTACATTTACAGATCCCGTGTATAATTCATAATCAATTAGTCCAGTAGTTGAAATAGCAGCAATAGCTGATACCATAAGCTCTGGAGTATAAGTACTGGTACTTCTATTCGAAAATTGTGCATTTTTGCAGTACAGACTGCACGGGGTACTTATAATCATGGGGTACTTTTTATGGAGGTTAAAATACAGTAGTAGGGCTGTTCTTACAGATGAGCTGAATTTACATACCCTATGAAATATATATGTAAAGAAACTTTTGAAATCCGTAATCACCAGTTGTTTCCAAAAATATGCTTAGACATAAATTTCTAAAAGAATCTCATGGGTTACGAGATAAAGAGAAGTAGAGGAAATATTACAAGAAATAACAGCACAATAAAAAATAAAACCACAGCACATCATAAAACCAAAAAATTGATTACTTTGGTTGCATTAAGAAGCGATTGATGTACTTAATTCAGTGCACAAATCTCTTCAATACTCTTGCAATACACCAAAAGTAATATCCTGTATATGTGTCATACTCCTTAGTCAACCAGCTACATAGAATCAGCAAAACATCCTCCAATGGGACTGTTTCTTGTGGTTTCCTGTATGAAGGGCTCAGAACCAGAGTGGGATAACCACAAAGACAACAGCCAATATACATACTGTAAGCCAAAGTAGGTGTTAGAGATAGCAATCAAGCATACTTGTATATTTTTTTAGAGTCGGAATGTTTAGAAAACACTGTAATGCTATGCTTTGATGCCGACATTGTTGTACGTACCTACGTATCTCTAACTGCACCTGCAGTATGTTAGTTGTCTGTTGCAAACTCTTACTCAGGCTTTCATACACATGTTCAATCTGCTTTCAGTATGCATTTTGACAACCTCAAACTCCTACTCAGGCTTTTAGCTACACACATCATGCGTATTTCAGACTCTACTCCTCTTATATTGACTATCTCAATCTTGTCTGATATGCACATACATGTACATGTAGGCTGCCTCAACCTCCGACTCAGGTTCAGTTACACAATTATATACTTGTTGGCTAGCTTTGATTAAATTTTGTACCCAAGTCTATTATGCATAATCACTGCCTCCCTACACAAGCTTAACATTGTAACTTGTAAGTGCATATTAGGAGCAACTAGTGATTAAGAAGTTCAAATCTTGTCTATATATGCTCATAGGTTATGATTGTATTTCTTGATTTTGGGGTTACCCACTGTGGTTCTGAGCCCTTTACATCTTATTTGATGGGTAGCCATCCTAGTCTCATACCCAGGCCTTCCCTCGCAGCTATTTTCACAGCCGTGAAAAAATGCACGTTTTTCCATGGCTGCGAAAAAAGCTGCGAGGGAAGGCCTGGGTACAAGGCTATAGCCATCCAATATCACTCGATATTGGACAGTTCACCTTATAGCAAATAATGTATAGTGGTATAATAATTGTGAATGTACCATAAATAAAAATGTAGAATACTGCTTGGGTTTTCGTATAGAGCCTTTTCCATTGCTTCACCAGAACATGCTAGCTTGAAGTTGCACGCTCCTAAAAGGAATATATATTCAAGGAATACTACATATGTACGTGTTATACCAGCCCTTCTTAGTGCAGTATTCCTGAGTATGGCATAGTTACATGTAAAAAGTCACGAGAATGTGAAAAAATGCTAGTCTCAAGTATAATATAGTTCATAGCACGCCACCAAAGGTGCAAAATATATGTGACAACAAGTAAAAAAGTTAATCATGTCTACAGATGCAGGATGAAGTGGGCCGATACTGGAGCTGCGTAAGTTCCTAATCACAGAGGCACAGGTTGCTTCTGCAGAGTAGTAGAACTCCTCATGTCTGAAGCCATATAAATAGTTGTAGCCAATAGAAGTGTAGCGAAGATAAGAAGAGTCACAGAAGACAGCGCGGACTAATGAGAGGGGGCATGAGGAGGCTTTAGAGAGAAGTGAGAGAAAACTTTGTCGAACAATACTGAAGATAGCTACTAGAAAGATTAGCAGTCAGATGAAGAATCCTTGTGTGAGTAAGGCGAGGGAGATACCAAATTTTCCTGAGGATGTTGTTAAAGGCAACTTGGATAATATGTGTATGATATAAAAAATGAACCTCCTATAGTTATACTTGTCATTTTTATTTTTTAATGCTTCAAATTCACAGGTACAACTATCTGGACAATTTTGTTTATGGTTTTTGCACACACCAATCATCTCATACAGCAGTAGTGACCCTGACTGTAGGTGAGATGCTTGCTTAAATATGTGTACTTATGCCTTGCATGGATTCCTTTCACTGATAGTTGCACTGATAGTTGTAGAGATGGGTCTATTTACTTCTTGGGCTGTAACAAATGGCTCTATGTACTTACACCCTCTCATGACTGTATACTTACACCCTCTCATGGCTCTGTGTACTTACGCCCTATATTCCTCAACAGTTACTGTGTACATAGGCCTTTCATTGATAGGTCTACGGATGGCTCTGTTCTTGATCTGTAATAGATGGCTCTGTGTACTTCTGACAGATCTGTGTATTTAGGTCTTAACCTTACTGGATGCAAGGTTAAGATAACTGCACAGCCAAATGTGATTACGTCATTATAACATTCTGCAGTGACGCATATTTCATTTTTTGAGGCCTTAGACTATAATAGCCCTCACATGAACTCCGCAAGTATCAAATTTCATGTAACGGGTATATAGCATGATGATGGTCACTATATTTCTAGCTTTAGTAGTGTGTGTTTGTAGTCATAGCGTATGTGGAGAGACCATATTTGTTAATACCACTGGTGTTGATAACACTGCTTGTTGGACAGGAGGAGAAGAACTGCCCTTGATCTTGCCTTGGAAGGTGCTAGGAAACTGAACTCTACTGTAGTCTTTACAGACCAGTGTGAGTGCAGTGATGAACAAGTTGATGTTGCCTCCATCAAAAGTATTGACTTATTTGATCAGAATCAAACATGCCCTCAAGTTTGGTTTATCCCAACAAATGACAGCCAGCAGTGTGATTGTGGAAGTGATTTAAGTGGGCGTGTGTACTGCAACAGTACCCTGGGAGCACTAGGCATTCTGGACTGCTACTGCATGACGTACGATGTATCCATGAAGAATGTTGTTGTTGGAGCTTGCGTTTTCAAATGTGAAAAGGCACCGACACAATTAATGTATGATGGTCGTTATCATTACCTTCCCAATAACAGTTCTGAGTTGAATAGGGTAATGTGTGGACCCTTTAACAGAGCTGGACAGTTGTGTGGGCAGTGTCAAGAAGGGTATGGAACACCATTGTACTCCTATGAGTTAAGATGCATAAAATGCTCAGAAACTGATTACCACTGGTTACTGTACACCGTTGTGGCTTATTTCCCACTCACACTATTTCTATTGCTGGTTCTCTGCTGTCGTATTAGTGCTACATCAGCTAAACTGAATGCCTTTGTAACTGTTGCACAGGTAATTGCAGCACCTCAAAATTTACGGGTCATCCTGCTGGATAGTAAACAGGCGTATCTGCCACTAATACAAATTTTAGCTACAATGTATGGCATATGGAACCTTGATTTCTTTCGCACAGTGATTCCTCCCATCTGCTCAAATCTAAGTACATTACAAGCTCTGTCTCTTGATTATGCCATTGCTTTCTATCCTCTGCTACTGCTCGTTTGTGCATACTTACTCATTGAGCTACATGCACGTGCATTCTGGCCTATTGTACAGTTATGGAGGCCGTTCCAGAGGTGTTGCAGGAGTAGGTGGGACATCAGAAGTTCAATTATTAATGCTTTTGCCACATTCCTTTTGCTTAGTTATGTAAGATTCATGAGTGTTTCAGTTGACCTCCTAACTCCCACCCGTACTTTTGATGCTCATGGAAATGAACGTGGCTTCTTTTTGTACTATGATGGATCAGTCGAGTACTTTGGTAGAGAACACCGTCCATATGCTGTACTAGCATTAATTGTCACACTCTTTTTTGTCATTTTTCCTCTGCTGCTTTTCATTTTGTATCCACTGAAATGCTTTCAGAAATGTCTAACATATTTCAATCTAAGATGTCATGCACTGCGAGTATTTATGGATGCTTTCCAAGGTTGTTACAAGGATGGAACTGATGGCACTCGTGACTGTCGATGCTTTGTGGCGGTCTATCATTTTTTTTAATTAATTCTTTGGTTGGCATATATAATGACACTTAACGGACTTTTCTATGCCATTGGAACAGTGGTACTTTTTTTTTTTTGCATTGCTAATAGTAATAGTACAACCCTATAATAAGAAATCTGCAGCTTACAACACAACTGATGCAGTGTTAATACTCTTACTTGCAGCATTGTATGCTTTAATTGTATGTTCAGATGTGTCACTGGTAAAGTATACCGAAATATTTTCGGTGTTTGCACAATTGACAGCGATATTTAAATATGTCGCAGATGAATACTTTAAAATTTATCACAATATCTTTGACTTTTGTGTTATTGACTGCAATACTGCTGTTATTTTAGATTCTTGTAGTTATTATATATATAATTATATATCACTGCAAAAACATTGGGTTGTTTTTTAACCCAGCTCAGTTACAATTTAAGGGTAAAAAACAACACCCTTGTTTTCCCAAAGAAATGTAAACATGGGGACCCTTAAATTGCAACAAACAACATGTTTTTAGAGTATGCTAGCCTGCATGCGTGCACTGCAAAAACATGAGAGTTATTTTTGACCCTAAAATTGCAACTGCGGTATTCAAACTCAGTTTTATCAAAATGTCCACACGTGACTCGCACAGACTCGGGTCGACACATGATCCTAACATGACTACATTAGAACTATTAATAATTACATACCAACCCCGTCCCTAGCTGTGCAGCTGGCTTAGGCATCCTTCTTGTCAGCTTGTAACTACCACATCTTATAATAGAATTTGCTTCAAACTTTCGAGCAGTAGTAAACAGCATACAGGCTGCACTGTATAACACGTAATGGGACGTAATGCTGGTACAGGTTGTGGTTTCCATGGCTACTCTCGCAGAGAAAATTGCAGCTGGAACAAACAAAAGAAGAGCAAGAAAATTTGAGCATCAGTGCAACTGTGTGTTGTACGCAAGAACTAATTTAAAAGGTGTGGGCGTTTGCCATAGTTTTAATCTAGTTCACGAAATAATGATGTGTATTTCGCCAGCATGTGGACGTGATGATGTGGAATGCACAGTAATGAAAGTATGAGGTAAGAGAGCTATAAGTTTGCTTGGTGCATGCGCAGAAACCATACCTCATAGCTATACGATTCTCTCGTTATAGAATGAAATTTTACTCAACCTTGATGGCTGCTGCTTGAGCAGTCAAGTAGCTATGGCCATGCAGGAAACATGCATGCTGGAAATACACAAGGTATACATACCTAATCACTACAGGTACCTCATGTGCATAATCTTGGGTCATAGCTAGGAATGACTGTGGTAACATTTTTTTATTAGAGCTGACAACCACCAGATGAAGAGTGGGGATTTGCCAATGCATCTCCACTATCAAGTCACTGCACCCTTATACTGTAGCTGTACATATGTATAAGCAGTCATCTTTGAAAATGGTACATTTGCTTCCGTTGTCCACCAGAAGTATTGCTGTGTAGACTATACCCATTAATGGAAGGAAAGTATGAGTTTAGTGATTACATGTAGCTACGTAATTAAATGAGTAACCATGCATACTGAAATTTTCCCTCTGCGCAGATTAAAAGTCTTCATGGTCAGACATAACAAAGTATGTGGTTTTCCTCCTTACAGAATACTGGCTACTAATTTGACACTATGTATGTGTGTCTATAATTAATTTGCAACACTATTAATAGACAATTGACCCAAGCTCTTTGGAACTACCTTGGTTGAATTACAAATTCTACCGATCGTACCGGTCTTGTACCGTATCAGCATGCATCAACCCGTTCACGTGTATGGGTGTATCAGGAGGTGGGGCTACGGGGGTTGATATGATCGCAACAAACGTTCGTTCAGTCGGGGGCGAACATTGTCTGGTCCCTCGAGACTTACGTGGTACGCGCGTAGACGTGATGGTTACATAACTTCCTGCACTGACGCCTTTAAAAATACCCCACATTCCAGACGGCTTTGCAAAGGGTAGCATGATGATGGTTTCGGTATTTGTAGCTTTAGTGGTTAGTGTTTGTGCTCACAGCGCATATGGAAAGGCCATATTTGTCAATACCACTAGAGCTGGTGTTGACAACACTGCTTGTTGGACGGGAGGAGAAGAGCTGCCATGCAAGGACCTTGATCTTGCCTTGGAAGGTGCCAGAAAGCTAAACTCTACTATAGTTTTTACAGACCAGTGTGAGTGCAATGATGAACAAGTTAATGTTTTTGCCTCCATTAAGAACCTAATGACTTGACAGTGATAGATCAGAATCAAACATGCCCTGAAGAAATGACAGTCAACAGTGTGATTGTGGAAGAGACTTTTTAAGTGGGCGTGTGTACTGCAACAGTACCCTGGGAACACTAGGCATTCTGGACTGCTACTGCATGACGTATGATGAATCCATGGAAAATGTTGTTGTTGGAGCATGTATTTATAACTGTGATAATGTATCAACACAAATGACTCATGACGGTCTTTATCATTACCTTCCAAACAACAGTACTGAACTGAATAAGGTAATGTGTGGACCCTTCAATAGAGCTGGACAGTTGTGTGGGCAGTGTCAAGAAGGGTATGGAACACCATTGTACTCCTATGACTTAAGATGCATAAAGTGCTCAGAAACTCATTACCACTGATTAAATGTACATCATTGTGGCTTATTTCCCACTCACATTATTTCTATTGCTGGTTCTCTGCTGTCGTATTAGTGCTACATGAATGCCTTTGTGACAGTTGCACAGACAGTTACCACACCTGCAAATTTACGGGTCGTCCTGCCTGTAATGCAAATTAATCTTAGCTATAGTGTTTGGCATATGGAACCTTGATTTCTTTCGCACAGTGACTCCTCCCATTTGCATAAATCTAAGCACACTACAAGCTCTGTCTATGGACTATGCCATTGCTTTCTATCCTCTCCTACTGCTCTTGTTTTTGCATACCCACACATTGAGCTACATGCACGTGACTTCTGGCCCATTGTAACAATTGTGGAGACCATTTGAGAGGTGTTGCGGGAACAGGTGGGATATCAGAAGCTCAATAATTAATGCTTTTGCCACATTCCTTTTGTTTAAAGTAATTTTGAAAAGAAGTTGAAATAATAGCAAAGTATCAACAGTCATGAGTGCCATCAGTTCCATCCTTGTAACAACCTTGAAAGGCATCCATAAATACTCACAGTCCATGGCATCTTAGGTTAAAATACGTCAGACATTTCTGAAAGCACCTCGAGGGATACTGTAACAAGATAAAGAGAAGTAGAGGAAATATTACAAGAAACAGCATTACGATCAGTGCAAGAATGGCATAATATATGGAAGTGCTCATTACTAAAGTACTCGACTGATCCACCACTGTATAAAAATAAGCCTTGCATTTTCCCGTGAGTGTCAAAAATGTGCGTGGGAGTAAGTAGGTCACATGAAACACTCAAAAGTCGTACATAAGTAAGCAAAAGGAATGTGGCAAAAACATTGATAATTGAGCTTCTGATATCCCACCTGTTCCCACAACACCTCTGAAATGGTCTCCACAATTGCAATTGAAAGCAATGGCGTAATCCAGAGACAGAGCTTGTAGCGTGCTTAGATTTATACCCGTAAATTTGCAGGTGTGGTAACTGTCTATAATCATGCTATGTGTAAAAAACAAAAGCAGTAAGATAGAGATATAGCTATTCAACAGCTGCCAAAAAGGCCGCAAGGGTAGGCCTTGGTACGTGGCTATCACCATCCACACAGGACTTTATATACTGATGGCTGCTGGGTAACGTATGGGGCTGGCCTCCTCACAGATGGTAGCAGTTGATGTGCCCGGGATGTTTGAGGACTTTCGACTTGACAATTGATGACACATACATAAGTTATGTGATATATATTATTTAGAATATACATGCAGGAAGTTTCTGAACCTGTGGTGAACAACGAAATCAACTGCACGCTTAAAAGCTTTTAAATCTGTATATAATGTGTAATCACATTGAGATGCATCTGTATACAGACATATACACAATGATATGCAATTTGTTGTCAAGCCAGATGGAATGCGATGTTTACTACATGACATTGCACAAATAATTATATAATCCTGTATCACAAGAACTATGTATTCCAACTTGAAACTGACCGCCAAGTAGTCCAAACAAATGTTGTTGTTTTTTTACACATAGCATGATTATCATCTCAAAATGTAAAAACTTATATTGTTGTAATAAAATACACACACAATGAAGCAAAACCATGTGCACGAGGTGAATGTAGTTTATTGTGCTCAATCAGCTCCACAAGTACCTCTACTCTCAGCACTGTCACCATCCGCCATGACATCACCAAGTAGAGCTATACATCTGATTCACAGTCCTTTACGTGTCTATAATATCCATGCACGAACGTAGATGACATGTTCTTTTAGTCCATAGTATTACTTAACGTAAGAAATAATAATGAAACTGCTAAAAAATGAAGTAATAGAACCATAATTTCATGCACTCCAGGATTGCTAGTTAGCCGCTTATGGCGTAGGGCGCGAAGGTTACGTAACTTCCTATACTGACGATTTCAGCATCCTTCCCCACATTCCAGGTGGCCTAGTAGCCTAGACCTCACATGAACTCTGCACGTAGTATGAAAGTTCGCGCAAAGGATAGTATGATGATGATCGCTGTATTTGTAGCTTTAGTGGTGGGTATTTGTGTTCACAGTTCTTACGAAAAGACGATATTTGTCAATACCACTTCTGGTGTTGACAACACTGCTTGTTGGACAGGAGGAGAAGAGCTGCCATGCAAGGACCTTGATCTTGGCTCCGAAGGTGCCCGAAAGCTAAACACTACTGTAGTCTTTGCAGAACAGTGTGAATGCAATGATGAACGAGTTGATGTTGTCTCCATCCAAGAACCCAATGACTTGACAGTGTCTGATCAGAATCATACATGCCCTGAAATTTGGTTTATTCCAACAAATGACAGCCAGCAGTGTGATTGCGGAAGTGATTTAGGTGGACGTGTGTACTGCAACAGTACCCTGGGAACGCTAGGCATTCTGGACTGCTACTGCATGACGTATGATGAATCCATGGAGGATGTTATTGTTGGAGCATGCATTTATAACTGTGATAATCTAGAAACTCAATTGATACATGACAGTCTTTATCATTACCTTCCAAATAACAGTTCTGCGCTAAATAAGATAATGTGTGCACCCTTCAACAGGACTGGGCAATTGTGTGCTCACTGTCAAGAAGGATATGGAGCGCCATTGTACTCCTATGACTTAAGATGCATAAAATGCTCAGGAACTCATTACCACTGGTTACTGTACATCATTGTGGCTTACGTCCCACTCACACTATTTCTATTGCTGGTTCTCTGGTGTCGTATTAGTGCTACTTCAGCTAAACTGAATGCCTTTGTAACTGTTGCACAGATAATTGCATCACCTGCAAATTTACGTGTCACCCTGCATAGTAGCAAACATACCACATATCTGCCACTAATACAAATCTTAGCCACACTATTCGGCATATGGAACCGCGATTTCTTTCGCACAGTGATTCCTTCCAACTGCATAAATCTAAGCACATTACAAGGTCTGTCTCTGGATTATGCCATTGCTTTCTATCCTCTCCTACTGCTCGTTTTTGCATACTTACTCATTGAGCTACATGCACGTGACTTCTGGCCCATTGTGCAGTTATGGAGGCCATTCCAGAGGTGTTGTAGGAACAGGTGGGATATCAGAAGCTCAATTATTAATGCTTTTGCCACATTCCTTTTGCTTACTTATACCAAACTTTTGAGTGTTTCATTTGACCTCCTAGTTCCCATCCATATTTTTGATGCACATGGAAAGAAACGTGGCTTGTTTTTGTACTATGATGGATCAGTGGAGTTCCTTGGTAGACAACACCTTCCATATGCCATACTTGCAGTGATTGTGACACTGTTTCTCATAATTTTTCCTTTATTTCTCTTTATCTTGTATCCCATGAGATGCTTTCAGAAATGTCTGACATATTTCAACCTAAGATGTCATGCACTGCAAATTTTTATGGATGCTTTCCAAGGTTGTTACAAGGATGGAACAGATGGCAATCTTGACTGCCGATATTTTGCTATAGTCTACCCTCTTTTTAAAATCATTCTTTTGTTTGCATATGCATTAACATTTGGAGAACTTTTCTTAGCTATCGGAGCAATGGGAGTTTTACTTCTTGCTGTGCTAATAGTAATAGTACAGCCCTATAAAGTGAAGTTTGCTATTTACAACACAATTGACACAGTGTTGATACTTCTGCTTGCAGCATGGTATGCTTCAATTTTATGTTTAGATGTGTCACAAATTCAGAGTTTAAAATTTGTCGAATTGTCTCTGATTATTGCACTATTGACAACAATATTACCACTTTTCTATGTCGTTGTAGTCATTATACATTGGCTGTATATTGCCGTTTACGTGAATAGATACAAATAACTTGTTTGGCATTCTTCGCATAATTACAATAATTTTTGTTTCATAATATTAACTGTACATTGTTTAATTTCTATATAAATGAGGGTAGGCTTTGTTGAAACAGCAGTGAAAGAACATATACCCAGATTGGTTGGAATTGAAAATTAATGAGTATTTAGGATTCACAGAATTGATGTTTCGAATTGATGTTCGATTGTAGAGGGGGTGACCCTGCAAGTCAACACTCAGCAAGGCTCCTTAGTGGCTGTGGTGATGAGAAGCAGGTGTGGAGCAGAAAGAAAACAGAAATGGAAGGAAGGAGGATCTAGGGAGCCTAAAGTTGATGGTGATCACTTCAAAGCGATTTATATGCTTATAGCCATTGGGCTAATGGTTTAGCTACACTGCAATAACAGGAGGGTTGTTGTGCATGCACTGTAAAAACATGAGGGTTGTTTTTGAAACTTATATTGTGTGCATGCAAAAAACATTAGGGTTATTTTTGACACTTAAACCCTCCTGTTTTTGCAGTGTAGCGGATAATATTTCAAGAGTGAAAATGGAAATGATAATCTGACACATAAGTGTTTTAGGGAATTTACACATGCAATTACAATGCCATAGACTCGGGATGATAAGTACCGGTACCTATTTTCAAAATTAGTAGCTACAATAGGGTGCTTATATCCCTCTGGCTTCTGTGAGCGCCAAATGGCATATAGGCTTTTATAAGCACTAAGGCTGTACAGGGCAGTACGGTCTGGTTCAGTGTTCTGTCTATGGATCCAGACTACCAGGTTCAAATCTTGACCCTGGTACTCTTTCCTTTTTTTCCCAGAAATTTTCCACAATTTTTATTTTATTTTGAGTGTCAAAGGGATATTCATGGGGTGACTATATTGGTAGTCCCTAATGAGTTGGCATTTTGAAATTGTACACTGGTCTGAGTCCCAGAACCAAGACAAAACAACCAATGGTAGCTCTTGGGAATATGTACATGTAGGACAAGAGTGGGCTAATGCCAAACAGTCAATATACCCCGCGTAGGAGTTAATGAAAGCAATCAGACATACGTTGTTTTGAGTCTGAATGTCTAGATAAGTGGAGACTAAAGTATATAAAACGCATGTTGCTAAAAGCCTGAGTAGGAGATTGAGGTTGTCAATATACATATTCAAAAGTGGACGGAACATGCATATGAAAACACGAGTAGGAGTTTGGAACAGCCAATATACATACTAAAAGCCTGAAGTTAGAGACGGTTACAATGTCTGCATCAATACTACAGTTGCACATTTATTATCATGCTATTGTTGCCTATCAATCTTCTGTTATATGCACATAGCTACTGCCTCGAAAATCAGGCTCATATAATAACATTACTTCTTACATCACAGACATTGATCATACAGTACTAGTGCAGTGCAGATTAACATTTGAAGAAAAATTTGGGTTTCTATGGCAACAGTGGCAGTCGCTAGCATCATTACCTTATATGGTAATACCAGCTGTATTAAGTAGAGTTGTTGCCATGGAAACCTAAATCTTTTCCCAAATGTATATACCCAATAAATATATTATCTTATTACCTGGTTTAGTGGGAAATATGGCGAGATATTGCACGAGTGTGTACAAGTAAGATGTACACTGGTGTGAGTCCCAGAACCAAGACAAAACAATTAATGGTAGCTCTTGGGAATACGTAGGACCAGAGTGGGCTAACCCCAAACAGCCAATATACCCCGTGTAGGAGATAATGAAAGCAATCAGACATACATTGTTTACAAAATGCATGTTGCTAAAAGCCTGAGTAGGAGATTGAGGTTGTCAATATACACATTAAAAGTGGACAGAACATGCATATGAAAACACGAGTAGGAGTTTGGAACAGCCAATATACATAGTGAAAGCCCGATCAAAGTTAGATATGGTTACAATGTCTGCATCAAAACTACCGTTGCACATTTATTATCATACTATATTGCCTGTCAATCTTCTATGATATGCACATAGCTACTACATCACAAATCAGGCTCAGTTACATAATTATATGTGCTGGCTAGCTTTGATTAAATTTTGTATACAAAAAAAACATGCATGCCTGCAAGGTGTGCAAGCCTTTCGGAATTCCGTGATAGGGATGGCTCTATTCATGGCCTATAATGAGACACAGAGCCATGAGAGGTGTAAGTACACAGAGCCCTCTGTTATAGCCCAAGAACAGAGCCATCCATAGAACTAGCTATCAGTCAAATACCTACATAATTATATAAGTACAGTAACTGTTGAGGAATCTAGGGCTTAAGTACGCAGTCATCTGAGGGTGTAAGTTACTACCTACGCCCTGGATTCTTCAACAGCTACTGTGTACATAGAATGTTCATTGATCTAGGGATCACTCTGTTCTTCTCTATGTGTACACCCCTGCACATGGTCTTAAACTGATTCTTGTGTGTATTTAAACCCTTGTTTGACAGATGGTTCTGTGTATTTGACATCATGTATTTAGTGATTGTTCTGTCCTCAAATGCTTGACTGTGCCTGGCTCCTCATCACTGGGAACAAGTTTGTATTGTGACTGTTACTTTCTCAATTACATAATTAAAATCAAAGAGCCTTCTCTACATCTATTTTTTAGTCATTTTTAATTAAGTCTTCCCTCACAGCTTGCAAAGCTATTTCCCACAGCTGCAAGCGAAAGAGGGCACAAGGGTAGGCCTCGCCGGAGTCGGTACTAGGCTATTACCATCCACTCCGGGCCTATATTTCAGGCAAGGGTTCATCCTTGAACTTTACTAATGGCTGCTGATTAACTTGAGGGGTTGGCCTCCTCAAAAATGATGGGCCCGGGAATTTTGATGACACATACTTAGGTTATGTGATATATAAGGTTCTGAATCTGTGGCGAACCATGAAATCAACTACATGGACGCTTAAAAACTTTTAAATCTGTAAAGTTCTTACGTGCAATCACCTTGAGATGCATGCACACTGCAAAAAATATATAATTGTTTTGTGGTTACCAGAATTTCAGATAAAAAATAGTTGGTAATCTGTTCCTTACTAAGGAATATCAGTATGGAATGTCAACTTTCAATAAATTACCCACTTTGAGGTCTAGCTCCTGCCTTGAACTCTAGACATTTGAAATTCCTGTAAATATTAGAGTAGTCAAAACAACTGCATATTTTGCAGTGCATATATAAACTGACGTGTACAAAATTATACAATTTGCTGTCAAGCCAGATGGAATACTATATACACACACAATGAAATAAAACCATGTGCACTAGTACTACGTAAAAGTTACAGTAGTTTATTGTACTCAATCAGTTCCACAAGTACCTCTACTCTCCATCAGTAGTAGTATCACTAGCACTGTCACCATCCGCCATGACATCACCAAGGAGAGCTACATCTGAGTCACAGTCTTCGGAACTAAGAAGCCTGTAGGGGATATCAATCTCAGAGTACGAAGTACTTCTGGTCTTGATCCACCGACCAATTCTTGTTCCATACAAAAGTCTGTCTTGCACTAGGCTTCGTGTTAGCACCCAGTATACACAAATGAGGAACAAGTACACCAGTGGGAGTGCAGCGACTATGAATGACATTGACAACGTTGCTTTTACATGTCGGGATTCCTTAACGCTAGCTATGTTGTAACTCAGGATGGAAGAGTAAACTATGGCAAGTAGCAATATTAACACAGTATCGACACGATTGTAGATGGTATTCCTGTACGGTTTGACCACTATAACAATAAGGGCAAGAACAATGAGAAGTATAAGTCCAAGCGCATAGTAAAAAGTGGTCAGGGTTACTGCATACGCCACAACTATAACTATTCTGGCTAACAGATACACGGCAGCAAAGTAGCGAGTGTCACGTGTACTGTCAGTTCCATCCATGTAGCTACCTTGGAATGCATTAAGGAAAGTGTACAGCACTCCGGACTGAAGTTGATACTTTTGGAAGAGCCTTGTGGGGTACAGAACCAATAAAGCTAGAGGTAAAAGTATGAAAAAGACTACCATAGTTAGTGCAAGGATGGCATAAGGAAGATGTTTTTTGCCAAAGTATTCAATTGATGCATCGTAGTAAAGATAGAAGCCAACTCTTTTGCCATGCACATCAAACACCTCAGTTGGAATGAGAAGATCAGCCGATACATTCAGGATTTTTGCGTACGCTAGAAGAAGAAATGTTGCAAGTGCATCAATACTTGAAGTTCTGACATCCCACTGCCGTCTCAATCGAGAAAAACACCTGTCAAAGGGCCTGCACAAGCACACTACGAGTCTGAAGTTTTGCCTGTACATAGCTGAAAGAAGATATGTTATCACACACAGTAAGAGTGGGTAGAAAGCAGTGATATAGTCGAGTGCTAAGGACTGCAGTGTTGTTATCTCTAGGCAGATGGGTGGAAGTAATGTGCGGAAAAAGTCAAGGTTCCAAAATCCATATACCGTAGCCAAAATATGTAGCTGCAGCCGTACCGTGTTTGTGAAGTGCAACTGTAATGATTCGTGTACTTGTTGATGTTCCGAGCACATGGCTAACAAATATAAACGCATTAAGCTGAGGCGAGGCAGCACTGATCCTGAACACACAGACAAGTACAAAGAAAACTGTGAGAGGAAGAGTTACTACAGTGGCATACATGGCTCTACTGTGCAAGGTACCATTACAATTGACACATTCTGTATTGTACGAGTACACAGGAGGGAAAAATCCGTTCTTACACTTTCCACAGAGTTGCTCCTCTCTGTTTAGATGACCACACATTACATCATTCAGTTTAGAAATATCAGACGGTAGACGGTGGTAGTATTTATCTTGTCTTGTTGTAGCACTTTCACAGTTGTAAAAACATGCACCAGCAACAGTTCTGTTTCTCATGCTGTCATAGGTGATACAATAGCAACCGATCACTGCCACCTCTTTTAAAGTCTCATTACAGCGAACCACATCACTTAAAGGGTCTCCACACTTGCAAGGATTTGATTGGTTACGTGTTGGATAAAACCAAGTGGGGCACTCTTGGTTATAGCATTCACAGTTGTCCTGCTTGACAGATACAATGGAGGGACGCATCAACTCCGCCCCACGGAGAGCAAAGTCCAAGCTAGCACATGGCGTCTCCCGTCCTCCCGTCCAACAAGAGTTGTCCATCGTGCCTTTCTCACCACGAACGTAGATGACATGATGTTCTGTCAAGTCCGTGGCATGACTAAACGTAAGCAACGATAACGAAACTGCTAACAGATGAACTAATGGAACCATATTTCACGCACTCGAAGCTGAGACTTGCTATTGATAGAGAGCTAAGCTAGTAGCCCCGTTTATGCGTAGCTAACTTCCTGTACTGATGCGTCAGTCAGTTTCAACTTCCTTTGAAATACCCCACATTCCAGGTTGCTTAGGTAGTCTAGACCTCACATGAGCTCTGCTACGCAGTATGAAATTTTATGCAAGGGGTAGACTAAGTATGACGATCGTCACCGTATTTGTAGCTTTAGTGGTGGGTATTTGTGTTCACAGTTCATATGGAAAGACTATATTTGTTGATACAACTACTGGTGTTGACAACACTGCTTGTTGGACAGGAGGAGAAGAGCTGCCATGCAAGGATCTAGATCTTGCCTTGGAAGGTGCCAGAAAGCTAAACTCCACTGTAGTATTTGCAGAGCAGTGTGAATGCAATGATGAACAAGTTGATGATGCTTCCATTGAAGAACCTAATGACTTAATAGTGTTTGATCAGAATCAAACATGCCCTCAAGTTTGGTTTATCCCAACAAATGACAGCCAGCAGTGTGATTGTGGAAGTGATTTAAGTGGACGTGTGTACTGCAACAGTACCCTGGGAGCACTAGGCATTCTGGACTGCTACTGCATGACGTATGATGTATCCATGGAAAATGTTGTTGTTGGAGCATGCATTTATAACTGTGTCAGTAAAAATGAACCAACACAAATGATTCATGACGATCTTTATGACTATGTACCAAATAACAGTTCTGAGCTGAATAGAGTAATGTGTGAACCCTACAACAGGACTGGACAGTTGTGTTCTAACTGTTTAGAAGGGTATGCAATACCATTGTATTCCTATGACTTAAGATGCATTAAATGCTCAGAAACGCATTACCACTGGTTAATGTACATTGTTGTGGCTTATGTCCCACTCACATTATTTCTACTGCTGGTTCTCTGCTGTCGTATTAGTGCTACATCAGCTAAACTAAATGCCTTTGTAACTGTTGCACAGATACTTACAACACCTCCAAATTTACGGATCGTCCTGTATCGTTTCAAACCATTACATGCATATCTGCCTGTAATACAAATCTTAGCTACAGTGTATGGCATATGGAACCTTGATTTCTTTCGAACTGTGATTCCTCCCATCTGCATGAATCTAAGCACATTACAAGCTCTGTCTCTGGATTATGCCATTGCTTTCTATCCTCTCCTTCTGCTCGTTTTTGCATACTTACTCATTGAGCTACATGCACGTGACTTCTGGCCCATTGTACAGTTATGGAGACCATTTCAGAGGTGTTGTGGGAACAGGTGGGACATCAGAAGCTCAATTATCAATGCTTTTGCCACATTCCTTTTGCTTACTTATGTAAGACTTTTAAGTGTTTCATTTGACCTCTTAACTCCCATGCACATTTTTGATGCTCATGGAAACAAACGTGGCTTGTTTTTGTACTATGATGGATCAGTGGAGTTTCTTGGCAGAGAACACCTTCCATATGCTGTGCTTGCAGTGTTTGTGATGCTATTTCTTGTAATCTTTCCTTTACTACTTTTTATCTTGTATCCCATAAAGTGTTTTCAGAAATGTCTGACATATTTCAACCTAAGATGCCATGCACTCCGAGTATTCATGGATGCTTTCCAAGGTTTTTACAAGGATGGAACTGATGGCACTCGTGACTGTCGATACTTTGCTGTGGTCCATCCTCTTTTTAAAATGACTTTATTCTTTGTATATGCAATGACACTTGGCACACTATTCTATGCTATTGGAACAGTGGGACTTTTACTTTTTGCTGTAATAATAGTAACAGTACAGCCGTATAGTAAGAAGTTTGCTACTTACAACACTACTGATACGGTGTTGATACTTGTACTTGCAGGATTGTTTGCCTCAATTGTATGTTCAAATGTATTGCAGATGCTGAACGGTTTAAGGTTTGTTGAAATATCTTTTATTACTGCGCTGTTGACAGCGGTATTGCCACTTTTCTATATTTTTGTAGTCATTGTACATTGGCTATACACTGCCATTTATGTGAAGAGATGCAAATAAGTTTTGTTTTGACACTTTCATAAAATCAGCTGCAACACATGTACAATTGTTTTATAATTATAACGTTTACACACATTTAGAGCTATGATTTATTGTAAAAGCTGTAAGAACATACATCAGGATGTTATCTAATTGAAAATGAGTCACAGAATTGCAGTTGTTTTCCTTCATGAAGTGGAGACACAAGTTGTAGGTTCGTAGTTCAGTTTGCTCACTGCGGTTTTGCTTGGACTATTTTTGAATTAAACCTTTTCCTTTTGAATATTAATGTGATGTCATTACAATGACATCACTGCTTATTAGCTAATTACTTAAATTTGTACTGGCCTGTTTTTTTCTCCCTGAACCTAATCTCTGCTGAGCTTGAAACCATAATCATTTTTGGTAGCAGCCTTATCTGATTCAATACAATTTTGTGTGAATGTTGGTAAAATTCAGAGAAACGCTCTTTGCCATGCACAGTGGACCCCCAAAAATTACCGCAACGACACACATAGCTATACCTGTTATGTTTTGCATTACCTTCCAAAATGTCACTTGATCTATGGCAGGCTAGGGTAGTGAGGTAATTTTCTGAATGAATGGACCACATAATGGTTACCATGGTTGCTGCAGCACAAGAGTAATAGCAGTCAGCCCAGAGAGGAAGCTGGCCTATGGCAATGAGTGCGGTTTCACTGTACTCTTGAACTCCCGTATATAGCTAGAGATTCAGACCAACAGGCCAGCTTCATCTCTGGCTGATTTGCACCCTTCACTACCAATGTTGTAACAACCATGGTAACCAATATGTGGTCAGTTCATTTATAATACAGGCTAGCTGATATATGCTAGAACCATACACACAAACAGCCATGCATCTGTGAGGGAGTCACTACAATTCCAGAATTGGGGACAGTACTTTCAAATTGGTGCCTGCAGAAGACCCCCTCCCAAAAATTCAGATGAGAAACTGAATGTGGTTCCAGCATCAATAGGCTGGCTTCCTCTCTAAAGAGGAAGCCAGCCCATTCATGCTGGTGCCTGCATGCTTTACAGGATGCAAGTGGCTGTAAGGGATGGGCCCTATACGTTTAGCTTAGAGCACAGATCTAGCTGCCCATTCTAGGCCATCCAGATTCCATCCTTCGCAATGTCTGATAGTGCACTGTATAACTGGAGTTAACCAATGGGTGTTTTCCTCCCCTATTTAGGTAACATGACAAATCTCATGATAATTAACTCATTTGGACAACAAGATGGTTGCTAACTGGTTTGGAACTGACAATAATTTTCTAACAACTGGCCTGGTCACCAGCCAGGTCTCAACAATACAGGTCCACCAACACACACAGTCAAATGAATCATAATTAGGAGTAGCACTAGCTATAATACCTCCAGTAACATTGTAATGCAAAATTACTATCAGTTCTCATGCAATGCCTGCAGGAGACCCCTTCAGAAGAGAAACTGAATGTGGTTCCAGCATCAATAGACTGGCTTCCTCTCTAAAGAGGAAGCCAGCCCATTTATGCCAGTGTCTGCATGCTCTACAGGATGCAAACAAGCCCAGTACCAGTCTGAACAGACCAGCTTCCTTTTATTTACGCTGTGGGTATGGCTGTAGAAATAAATATTAGCTAGAGGTCTAGAGAGGAAGCTACACATCAGCCAGTTTCCTCTCTGTGCCATTGCCCTTTTAAATTACTACCACTGTAACTGTTGCTTCAACCAGGGTAACCATTATGTTGTTAAAACATTTCTAGAATGGACTGGTATGGTTGCAGTAAATATATTGAACCAGGACATTGTGGTATTTCCTTATACTTACATATGCATAATTACGCAGTACAATCCCTCATTTACAATTGAAGGGCTGCCTTTGTTTTGCTGCTACAAAATCTGTTATTAAAATAACACCAGATGGAATGCTAAGTTTACTACATGACATTAAAATCAAGAATAATATAGCTATTATAAAGCGACCACCAACCAGTCAAAACAACAGCTTTTGTTTTTTAGACACATACATAGCATGTTTATCATTACAAAATCCATGGCATGTAGATCTGTTACAATAACTTACAGAGTTAGCTATTAAAAAAACACAATGTGCACGAGGTGATCATGCTGAATCAGAAGCAGCTCCACAAGTACCTCTACTCTCCATCAATACTAGAATTGCTATAGCAATGTCATCTTCCACCATTACATTACTAAATAAAGCCATATCTGGTTCACAGTCCTCAGGATTGAGATTCTGAAGACTGTAGGGAAATAAATCCCTGTACTTCTATTCTTGATCCACCGACCAAATCTAAGAATTAATCCATACAAAAGCCTATCTTGCACTAGTCTTACATTTACAGATCCCGTGTATAATTCATAATCAATTTGTCCAGTAGTTGAAATAGCAGCAATAACTGATACCATAAACTCTGGAGTATAAGTACCGGTACTTTTATTCGAAAATTGTGCATTTTTGCAGTACAGACTGCACGGGGTACTTATAATCATGGGGTACTTTTATGGAGGTTAAAATACAGTAGTAGGGCTGTTCTTACAGATGAGCTGAATTTACATACCCTATGAAATATATATGTAAAGAAACTTTTGAAATCCGTAATCACCAGTTGTTTCCAAAAATATGCTTAGACAAAAGAATCTCATGGGATACGAGATAAAGAGAAGTAGAGGAAATATTACAAGAAATAACAGCACAATAAAAAATAAAACCACAGCACATCATAAAACCAAAAAATTGATTACTTTCCAGCTACATAGAATCAGCAAAACATCCTCCAATGGGACTGTTTCTTGTGGTTTCCTGTATGAAGGGCTCAGAACCAGAGTGGGATAACCACAAAGACAACAGCCAATATACATACTGTAAGCCAAAGTAGGTGTTAGAGATAGCAATCAAGCATACTTGTATATTTTTTTAGAGTCGGAATGTCTAGAAAACACTGTACGTATCTCTAACTGCACCTGCAGTATGTTAGTTGTCTGTTGCAAACTCTTACTCAGGCTTTCATACACATGTTCAATCTGCTTTCAGTATGCATTTTGACAACCTCAAACTCCTACTCAGGCTTTTAGCTACACACATCATGCGTATTTCAGACTCTACTCCTCTTATATTGACTATCTCAATCTTGTCTGATATGCACATACATGTACATGTAGGCTGCCTCAACCTCCGACTCAGGTTCAGTTACACAATTATATACTTGTTGGCTAGCTTTGATAAAATTTTGTACCCAAGTCTATTATGCATAATCACTGCCTCCCTACACAAGCTTAACATTGTAACTTGTAAGTGCATATTAGGAGCAACTAGTGATTAAGAAGTTCAAATCTTGTCTATATATGCTCATAGGTTATGATTGTATTTCTTGATTTTGGGGTTACCCACTGTGGTTCTGAGCCCTTTACATCTTATTTGATGGGTAGCCATCCTAGTCTCATACCCAGGCCTTCCCTCGCAGCTATTTTCACAGCCGTGAAAAAATGCACGTTTTTCCATGGCTGCGAAAAAAGCTGCGAGGGAAGGCCTGGGTACAAGGCTATAGCCATCCAATATCACTCGATATTGGACAGTTCACCTTATAGCAAATAATGTATAGTGGTATAATAATTGTGAATGTACCATAAATAAAAATGTAGAATACTGCTTGGGTTTTCGTATAGAGCCTTTTCCATTGCTTCACCAGAACATGCTAGCTTGAAGTTGCACGCTCCTAAAAGGAATATATATTCAAGGAATACTACATATGTACGTGTTATACCAGCCCTTCTTAGTGCAGTATTCCTGAGTATGGCATAGTTACATGTAAAAAGTCACGAGAATGTGAAAAAATGCTAGTCTCAAGTATAATATAGTTCATAGCACGCCACCAAAGGTGCAAAATATATGTGACAACAAGTAAAAAAGTTAATCATGTCTACAGATGCAGGATGAAGTGGGCCGATACTGGAGCTGCGTAAGTTCCTAATCACAGAGGCACAGGTTGCTTCTGCAGAGTAGTAGAACTCCTCATGTCTGAAGCCATATAAATAGTTGTAGCCAATAGAAGTGTAGCGAAGATAAGAAGAGTCACAGAAGACAGCGCGGACTAATGAGAGGGGGCATGAGGAGGCTTTAGAGAGAAGTGAGAGAAAACTTTGTCGAACAATACTGAAGATAGCTACTAGAAAGATTAGCAGTCAGATGAAGAATCCTTGTGTGAGTAAGGCGAGGGAGATACCAAATTTTCCTGAGGATGTTGTTAAAGGCAACTTGGATAATATGTGTATGATATAAAAAATGAACCTCCTATAGTTATACTTGTCATTTTTATTTTTTAATGCTTCAAATTCACAGGTATAACTATCTGGACAATTGCACACACCAATCATCTCATACAGCAGTAGTGACCCTGACTGTAGGTGAGATGCTTGCTTAAATATGTGTACTTATGCCTTGCATGGATTCCTTTCACTGATAGTTGCACTGATAGTTGTAGAGATGGGTCTATTTACTTCTTGGGCTGTAACAAATGGCTCTATGTACTTACACCCTCTCATGACTGTATACTTACACCCTCTCATGGCTCTGTGTACTTACGCCCTATATTCCTCAACAGTTACTGTGTACATAGGCCTTTCATTGATAGGTCTACGGATGGCTCTGTGTATATCAATGCAAAAAATATGAGGGTTGTTTTAAACCAGCTTGGTTACCACAGTTGCAATTTTACTGGTGAAAAACAACCCTCATGTTTTTTCAGTTGTGCATGCACACAATTTCAGTTTCAAAATCAACCCTCATGTTATTGTAGAGTGCATACACAAAAACGTGAGGGTTGTTTTTGATCCTTAAATTGCAACTGTGGTAACCCAACTGGGTTAAAACAACCCACATGTTTTTGCAGTGATATACTTCTGACAGATCTGTGTATTTAGGTCTTAACCTTACTGGATGCAAGGTAAAGACAAGTGCACAGCCAACAGTGATTACGTATATTTCATTTTTTGAGGCCTTAGACTATAATAGCCCTCACATGAACTCCGCAATATCAAATTTCCTGCAACGGGTATATAGCATGATGATGGTCACTATATTTCTAGCTTTAGTAGTGTGTGTTTGTGGTCATAGCGTATACGGAGAGACCATATTTGTTAATACCACTGGTGTTGCCAACATTCCTTTTGCTTAGTTATGGACAGATTCGTGAGTGTTTCAGCTGACCTCCTAACTCCCACCCGTACTTGCCTTGGAAGGTGCTCATGGAAACTGAAACATGGCTACTGTTTTTGTACTATGATGGATCAGTGTGAGTACTTTGTGATGAACAAGTTGATGTTGCCTCCATCAAAAGTATTGACTTATTTGATCAGAATCAAACATGCCCTCAAGTTTGGTTTATCCCAACAAATGACAGCCAGCAGTGTGATTGTGGAAGTGATTTAAGTGGGCGTGTGTACTGCAACAGTACCCTGGGAGCACTGGGCATTCCGGACTGCTACTGCATGACGTACGATGTATCCATGAAGAATGTTGTTGTTGGAGCTTGCGTTTTCAAATGTGAAAAGGCACCGACACAATTAATGTATGATGGTCGTTATCATTACCTTCCCAATAACAGTTCTGAGTTGAATAGGGTAATGTGTGGACCCTTTAACAGAGCTGGACAGTTGTGTGGGCAGTGTCAAGAAGGGTATGGAACACCATTGTACTCCTATGAGTTAAGATGCATAAAATGCTCAGAAACTGATTACCACTGGTTACTGTTCACCGTTGTGGCTTATTTCCCACTCACACTATTTCTATTGCTGGTTCTCTGCTGTCGTATTAGTGCTACATCAGCTAAACTGAATGCCTTTGTAACTGTTGCACAGGTAATTGCAGCACCTCAAAATTTACGGGTCATCCTGCTGGATAGTAAACAGGCGTATCTGCCACTAATACAAATCTTAGCTACAATTTATGGTATATGGAACCTTGATTTCTTTCGCACAGTGATTCCTCCCATCTGCTCAAATCTAAGCACATTACAAGCTCTGTCTCTGGACTATGCCATTGCTTTCTATCCTCTCCTACTGCTCGTTTTTGCATACTCACTAATTGAGCTACATGGGCGTGACTTCTGGCCTATTGTACAGTTATGGAGACCGTTCCAGAGGTGTTGCAGGAACAGGTGGGACATCAGAAGCTCAATTATTAATGCTTTTGCCACATTCCTTTTGCTTAGTTATGTAAGATTCGTGAGTGTTTCAGCTGACCTCCTAACTCCCACCCGTACTTTTGATGCTCATGGAAACAAACATGGCTTGTTTTTGTACTATGATGGATCAGTCGAGTACTTTGGTAGAGAACACCTTCCATATGCTGTACTAGCATGGAATTTGCTTCAAACTCAACAATGCTGTTTCTTATAATCTTTCCTCTGCTGCTTTTTATCTTGTATCCCATGGAGTGCTTTCAGAAATATCTTACATACAAGATGCCATGCACTGCGACTATTTATGGATGCTTTCCAAGGATGTTACAAGGATGGAACTGATGGCTCTCGTGATTGTCGATACTTTGTGGCGGTCTATCAAAATTTTAAATTATTTCTTTGGTTTGCATATGTAATGACACTTAGCAAACTTTCCTATGCCATTGGAACAGTGGTACTTCTTTTTTTTGCATTACTAATAGTAATAGTACAACCCTATAATAAGAAATTTGCAGCTTACAACACAACTGATGCAGTGTTAATACTCTTACTTGCAGCGTGGTATACTTTAATTGTATGTTCAGGTATATTGCTGTTTGTCTAAACAGATCCAACTAAGTTGTATTAATTATACACCTTGCACGCATATGTTTTTGGCTAAACACAATTATTTCTAAGTGTACATTGTTCATTTAGAGTTTCCAAAAAGCGACTATGAACAAGGTAATAATGACACCATAACACTTTTACTGTCGATACTTTGCTGCGGTCTACCCTCTTTTTAAAATAATTATTTTCTTTGCATATGCATTAGCACTTAATGAACTTTTCTATGCTGTCGGAACAATTGGATTTTTATTGTTTGTCGCACTAAGAGTAATAGTACAGCCCTATAAAAAGAAGTTTGCTACTTACAACACAGCTGACACGGTATTCATATTGCTACTTACAGCATGGTGTGCTTCAACTTTATGTTTAAATATATCGCAGATGACTAGTTTGAAATATGTCAAAATTTCTTTGATCATCACACTATTGACAGCGATAATGCCACTTTTCTATACTTTTAAAGTCATCATACATTGGATGTATATTGCTTTTTGTGAAAACAAATGCAAGCAATTGTAGGAATTTTACACCCTGTTATCTGGCATTTTAGGTCTACAGTCTATAATTGAATCTAAATTTGCTTCATTGAAATTATAGCTGTTGAGACCTGTTGTCTGTTTTTGGAATTGAATTTGATGTACAGAATTTGCAGCATTAAATGCCAAGTTCATAAAGTTGGGCACAAGTTGTACTGTTTGTACTTTATAGGAATCTGCTTTTTGACTTCTTTTCAATTTGTGAATGGCATGTCTGATACTAGGTATTATATGAGTTTACTCCGCTTAGGTAACAAGGTATGGACGATTTACCAATGTTGGGTTGCCAGAGTTTCCTGTAGGTCACCTTGAACTTGAATATGCATGGCAGCCAAGGAGTACCTGTTATAGAGCTGCAGGCTGATTAACAAAAGTAAACCATTGTATTTCCCCTTCCAATTGTATCTATAGTTACCATCACTACCCTTTTGAAGTTTAGCAGGATTTTGTCCCATAAGTGCAACTCTTTCCCAACGGAAAGAAAAACTGAAATGGAAGGAACGAGGATAGGGAGCCTAAAGTTGATGGTGCTCACTTCAAAGTGATTATTAATAAAATACTTATAGCTATTGGGCTAACGGATAATATTTTAAGCGTGAAAGTATAAATGATAATATGACACAATTATACTAAGTGTTTTGGGGAATTTACACATGTAATTACAATACCATAGACTCGGGATGCTAAGCTCCGGTGTCTATTTTCGAAATTAGTAGGTACAATAGGTGCTTATATTCATGGGGTGCCTATAGCCTATGAAATTGTACACTGGTGTGAGTCCCAGATCCAAGACAAAAAAATTACTGGTAGCTCTTGGGAATACGTAGGACCAGAGTGGGCTAACCCCAAACAGCCAATATATCCCGTGTAGGAGTTAATGAAAGCAATCAGACATGCATTGTTTACAAATGCATGTTGCTAAAAGCCTGAGTAGGAGATTGAGGTTGTCAATATACACATTAAAAGTGGACAGAACATGCATATGAAAACACGAGTAGGAGTTTGGAACAGCCAATGTACATAGTGAAAGCCTGATCAAAGTTAGATATGGTTACAATGTCTGCATCAAAACTACAGTTGCACATTTATTATCATACTATATTGCCTGTCAATCTTCTATGATATGCACATAGCTACTACATCAAAAATCAGGCTCAGTTACATAATTACATGTGCTGGCTAGCTTTGATTAATTTTTGTACACAAAAAAAAACATGCCTGCCTGCAAGGTGTGCAAGCCTTTCGGAATTCCGTGATAGGGATGGATCTATTCATGGCCTATAATGAGATGGCTCTGTGTAACTTACATCCTCAGATGACTGTGTACTTAAGCCCTAGATTCCTCAATAGTTACTGTGCTTCTATAATTATGTAGGTGTTGGACTGATAGCTAGTTCTATGGATGGCTCTGTTCTTGGGCTATAACAGAGGGCTCTGTGTACTTACACCCTCTCATGGTTCTGTGTACCTACGCCCTGGATTCTTCAACAGCTACTGTGTACATAGACCGTTCATTGATCTAGGGATCACTCTGTTCTTCTCTATGTGCACACCTTCTGACAGCCCTGTACCGTACGTGGTGTTAAACTGATTCTTGTGTGTATTTAAACCCTTGTTTGACAGATGTAACAGATGGTTCTGTGTATTTGACATCTCTGTGTATTTAGTGATTGTTCTGTGTATTCAGACCCTCAAATGCTTGACTGTGCCTGCCTCCTCATCACTAGGAACAAGTTTGTATTGTGACTGTTACTTTCTCAATTACATAATTAAAATCAAAGAGCCTTCTCTACATCTATTTTTTAGTCATTTTTAAATTAAGTCTTCCCTCACAGCTTTTGGTGAAGCTATTTCCCACAGCTGCAAGCGAAAGAGGGCACAAGGGTAGGCCTCGCCGGAGTCGGTACTAGGCTATTACCATCCACTCCGGGCCTATATTTCAGGCAAGGGTTCATCCTTCAACTTTACTAATGGCTGCTGATTAACTTGAGGGGTTGGCCTCCTCAAAAATGATGGGCCCGGGAATTTTGATGACACATACTTAGGTTATGTGATATATAAGGTTCTGAACCTGTGACAAACCATGAAATCAACTGCATGGACGCTTAAAAGCTTACCAGAATTTCAGATAAAAAGTAGTTGGTAATCTGTTCCTTACTAAGGAATATCAGTATAGAAGTCAACTTCCAACAAATTACCGACTTTGAGGCCTAGCTCCTGCCTTGAATTCTAGACATTTGAAATTCCTGTAAACATTAAGTAGTCAAAACAACTGCATATTTTGCAGTGCATATATAAACAGACGTGTACAAAATTATACAATTTGCTGTCAAGCCAGATGGAATACTATATACACACACAATGAAATAAAACCATGTGCACTAGCACTACGTAAAAGTTATAGCAGTTTATTGTGCTCAATCAGTTCCACAAGTATCTCTACTCTCCATCAGTAGTAGTATCACTAGTACTGTCACCGTCCACCATGACATCACCAAGTAGAGCTACATCTGAGTCACAGTCTTCGGGACTAAGAAGCCTGTAGGGGATATCAATCTCCGAGTACGAAGTACTTCTGGTCTTGATCCAGCGACCAATTCTTGTTCCATACAAAAGTCTGTCTTGCACTAGGCTTCGTGTTAGCACCCAGTATACACACATGAGGAACAAGTACACCAGTGGGAGTGCAGCAACTATGAATGACATCGACAACGTTGCTTTTACATGTCGGGATTCCTTAACGCTAGCTATGTTGTAACTCAGGATGGAAGAGTAAACCATGGCAAGTAGTAATATTAACACAGTGTCGACACGATTGTAGATGGTATTCCTGTACGGTTTGACCACTATAACAATAAGGGCAAGAACAATGAGAAGTATAAGTCCAAGCGCATAGTAAAAAGTGGTCAGGGTTACTGCATACGCCACAACTATAACTATTCTGGCTAACAGATACACGGCAGCAAAGTAACGAGTGTCACGTGTACTGTCAGTTCCATCCATGTAGCTACCTTGGAATGCATTAAGGAAAGTGTACAGCACTCCGGACTGAAGTTGACACTTTTGGAAGAGTCTTGTGGGGTACAGAACCAATAAAGCTAGGGGCAAAAGTATGAAAAAGACTACCATAGTTAGTGCAAGGATGGCATAAGGAAGATGTTTTTTGCCAAAGTATTCAATTGATGCATCGTAGTAAAGATAGAAGCCAACTCTTTTGCCATGCACATCAAACACCTCAGTTGGAATGAGAAGATCAGCCGATACATTCAGGATTTTTGCGTACGCTAGAAGAAGAAATGTTGCAAGTGCATCAATACTTGAAGTTCTGACATCCCACTGCCGTCTCAATCGAGAAAAACACCTGTCAAAGGGCCTGCACAACCACACTACGAGTCTGAAGTTATGCCTGTACATAGCTGAAAGAAGATATGTTATCACACACAGTGAGAGTGGGTAGAAAGCAGTGATATAGTCGAGTGCTAAGGACTGCAGTGTTGTTATCTCTAGGCAGATGGGTGGAAGTAACATACGGAAAAAATCAAGGTTCCAAAATCCATATACCGTAGCCAAAATATGCACCGCAGTTGCAGCCGTACCGTGTTTGTGCAATGCAACTGTAATGATTCGTGTACTTGTTGATGTTCCGAGCACATGGCTAACAAATACAAACGCATTAAGCTGAGGCGAGGCAGCACTGATCCTGAATACACAGACAAGTACAAAGAAAACTGTGAGTGGAAGTGTTACTACAGCGGCATACATGGCTCTACTGTGCAAGGTACCATTACAATTGACACAGTTCTGTTTCTCATGCTGTCATACGTGATACAATAGCAACCGATCACTGCCACCTCTTTTAAAGTCTCATTACAGCGAACCACATCACTTAAAGGGTCTCCACACTTGCAAGGATTTGATTGGTTACCTGTTGGATAAAACCAAGTGGGGCACTCTTGGTTATAGCACTCACAGTTGTCCTGCTTGACAGATACAATGGAGGGACGCATCAACTCCGCCCCACGGAGAGCAAAGTCCAAGCTAGCACATGGCGTCTCCCGTCCTCCCGTCCAACAAGAGCTGTCCACCGTGCCTTTCTCACCACGAACGTAGATGACATGATGTTCTGTCAAGTCCGTGGCATGACTAAACGTAAGCAACGATAACGAAACTGCTAACAGATGAACTAATGGAACCATATTTCACGCACTCGAAGCTGAGACTTGCTATTGATAGAGAGCTAAGCTAGTAGCCCCGTTTATGCGTAGCTAACTTCCTGTACTGATGCGTCAGTCAGTTTCAACTTCCTTTGAAATACCCCACATTCCAGGTGGCTTAGTAGTCTAGACCTCACATGAGCTCTGCTACGCAGTATATGAAATTTTATGCACGGGGTTTTGTGATGATGGTCACCGTATTTGTAGCTTTAGTGGTGGGTATTTGTGTTCACAGTTCATATGGAACGACAATATTTGTCGATACAACTACTGGTGTTGACAACACTGCTTGTTGGACAGGAGGAGAAGAGCTGCCATGCAAGGACCTTGATCTTGCCTTGGAAGGTGCCAGAAAGCTAAACTCCACTATAGTATCTGCAGAACAGTGTGAATGCAATGATGAACAAGTTGATATTGCCTCCATTGAAGAACCTAATGACTTAATAGTGTTTGATCAGAATCAAACATGTCCTCAAGTTTGGTTTATTCCAACAAATGACAGCCAGCAGTGTGATTGCGGAAGTGAATTAAGTGGACGTGTGTACTGCAACAGTACCCTGGGAGCACTAGGCATTCTGGACTGCTACTGCATGACGTATGATGAATCCATGGAAAATGTTGTTGTTGGAGCATGCATTTATAACTGTGTCAGTAAAAATGGACCAACACAAAAGATTCATGACGATCTTTATGACTATGTACCAAATAACAGTTCTGAGCTGAATAGGGTAATGTGTGAACCCTACAACAGGGCTGGACAGTTGTGTTCTCACTGTTTAGAAGGGTATGCAATACCATTGTATTCCTATTACTTAAGATGCATTAAATGCTCAGAAACGCATTACCACTGGTTAATGTACATTGTTGTGGCTTATTTCCCACTCACATTATTTCTACTGCTGGTTCTCTGCTATCGTATTAATGCTAGCTACATCAGCTAAACTAAATGCCTTTGTAACTGTTGCACAGATACTTACAACACCTCCAAATTTACGTATCGTCCTGTATCGTTTCAAACCATTACATGCATATCTGCCTGTAATAAAAATCTTAGCTACAGTGTATGGCATAATATTATGGAACCTTGATTTCTTTCGAACTGTGATTCCTCCAATCTGCATGAATCTAAGTACTTTACAAGCTCTGTCTCTGGATTATGCCATTGCTTTCTATCCTCTACTACTGCTCTTTTTTGTATACTTACTCATTGAGCTACATGCACGTGACTTCTGGCCCATTGTACAGTTATGGCGACCATTTGAGAGGTGTTGCGTGAACAGGTGGGATATCAGAAGCTCAATTATTAATGCTTTTGCCACATTCCTTTTTCTTGCTTCTTCAAGATTTTTAAGTGTTTCATTTGACCTCTTAACTCCCATGTACATTTTTGATGCTCATGGAAACAAACGTGGCTTGTTTTTGTACTATGATGGATCAGTGGAGTTTCTTGGCAGAGAACACCTTCCATATGCTGTACTTGCAGTGTTTGTGATGCTATTTCTTGTAATCTTTCCTTTACTACTTTTTATCTTGTATCCCATAAAGTGTTTTCAGAAATGTCTGACATATTTCAACCTAAGATGCCATGCACTGCGAGTATTCATGGATGCTTTCCAAGGTTTTTACAAGGATGGAACTGATGGCACTCGTGACTGTCGATACTTTGCTGTGGTCCATCCTCTTTTTAAAATGACTTTATTCTTTGTATATGCAGTGACACTCAGCACACTATTCTATGCTATTGGAACAGTGGGACTTTTACTTTTTGCTGTAATAATAGTAACAGTACAGCCGTATAGTAAGAAGTTTGCTACTTACAACACTACTGATACGGTGTTGATACTTGTACTTGCAGGATTGTTTGCCTCAATTGTATGTTCAAATGTATTGCAGATGCTGAACGGTTTAAAATTTGTTGAAATATGTTTTATTACTGCGCTGTTGACAGCGGTATTGCCACTTTTCTATATTTTTGTAGTCATTGTACATTGGTTATACACTGCCATTTATGTGAAGAGATGCAAATAAGTTTTGTTTTGACACTTTTATAAAACCAGCTGCAACACATGTACACATGTACAATTGTTTTATAATTATAACGTTTACACACATTTAGAGCTAGGATTTATTGTATAGCTGTAAGAACATACATCAGGATGTTATCTAATTGAAAATGAGTCACAGAATTGCAACTGTTTTCCTTCATGAAGTGGAGACACAAGTTGTAGGTTTGTATAGTTCAGTTTGCTTTTTGCTTGGACTATTTTTGAATTAAACCTTTTCCTTTTGAATATTATACCATTTTAATGTGATGTCATTACAATGACATCACTGCTCATTAGCTAATTACTTAAATTTGTACTGGCCTGTTTTTTACCCCTGAACATAATCTCTGCTGAGCTTGAAACCATAATCATTTTTGGTAGCAGCCTTATCTGATTCAATACAATTTTGGGTGAATGTTGGTGAAATTCAGAGAAACGCTCTTTGCCATGCACAGTGGACCCCACAAAATTACCGCAAAGACACACATAGCTATACCGGTTATGTTTTGCATTACCTTCCAAAATTCCTCACTCTACATGTAGATTGATAAAATATAATCCACTTGATCTATGGCAGGCTAGGGTAGCGAGGTAATTTTCTGAATATATAAACACTGCAAAATGAATGGACCACATAATGGTTACCATGGTTGCTGCGACATAAGGGTAATATCACAAATCAGAGGAAGCTGGCCTATACATGGCATTGAGCGTGGTTTCGCTGCACTCATGAACTCCTGTAGATAGAGATTCAGACCCACAGGCCAGCTTCCTCTCTGGCTGATTTGCACCCTTCACTACCAATGTTGCAACAACCATGGTAACCATTATGTGGTCAGTTCATGTATAATACAGGCTAGCTGATATTTGCCAGAACCATACACACAAACAGCCATGCATCTGAGAGGGAGTTACTATTAAACAATTCCAGAATTGGGGACAGCACTTGGTTCCAGCATCAATGGGCTGGCTTCCTCCCTAAAGAGGAAGCATGCTGGTGCCTGCATGCTCTACAGGATGCAAGTGGCTCTAAGGGATGAACCCTATAGGTATAGCTTAGAGCAAAGAGCTGCCCATTCTATGCTATCCAGATTCCATCCTTGACAATGTCTGATAGTGTACTATATAATTGGAGTTAACCAATGGGTGTTTTCCTCCCCTATTTAACTAACATGACAAATCTCATGATAATTAACTCATTTTGACAACAAGATGGTAGCTAACTGGTTTGAAACTGACAATAATTTTTTACCAACTGGCCTGGTCACCAGCAATACAGACCGTGTGAGGTCTACCAACACACACAAATAAATCATAATTAGGAGTAGCACTAGCTATACCTTCAGTAACATTGTAATGCTTCTGCAGCAAAATTACTACCAGTTCTCATGCAGTGCCTACAAGAGACCCCTTCAGAAGGGAAACTGAATGTGGTTCCAGCATCAATTATGCTGGTGCCTGCATGCTCTACAGGAAGCAAACAAGCCCAGCACCAGTCTGAATGGACCAGCTTCCTTTTATTTATCCTGTGGGTATGGCTGTAGAAATAAATATTAGCTAGAGGTCTAGAGAGGAAGCTACACATCAGCCAGTTTCCTCTCTGGCTGATTTGTGCCATTGCCCTTTTAAATTACTACCACTGTAACTGTTGCTTCAACCAGGGTAACCATTATGTTGTTAAAACATTTCTACAATGGACTGGTATGGTTGCAGTACTGAGTAAATTATTGAGTAAATTATTGAACCAGGACATTGTGGTATTTCCTTATACTTATATGCATAAATACTCAGTAGCTACAATCCCTCATTTCCAATAGACCGGTCACCCTTTACCATTATGATGTAATGGGGGGGGGGGGGGGTAAAAGTGAGCACTAAATGGAGAAAATATAGGAAAACATATGTAAACAAGCATGTTGTTATGTTTTCGTACACGAAAACTACATCAAAGAACGTGTTCTCATGTATTTTCTCCATTTAGTGCTCACTTTTACCCCCCATTACATCATAATGTTAAAGGGTCTATCTATTGAAGGGCTGCCTTCGTTTTGCAGCCACAAAATCTGTGAATATTATAATAACACCAGATGGAATGCTAAGTTTACTACATGACAATAAAATCAAGAACCATATAGCTATTATAAAGTGACCACCATCCAGTCAAAACAACAGTTTTTGTTTTTTAGACATAGCTACATAGCATGTTTATCATTACAAAATCCATGGCATGTGGATCTGTTAGCTACAATAACTTACACTGTAACAGAGTTATTAAAAAAAACACAATGTGCACGAGGTGATCATGCTGAATCAGAAGCAGCCCTACAAGTACCCCTACTCTCCATCAATACTAGAATTGCTATAGCAATGTCATCTTCCACCATTACATTACTAAATAAAGCCATATCTGGTTCACAGTCCTCAGGATTGAGGTTCTGAAGACTGCAGGGGAAATAAAGCCCTGTACTTCTATTCTTGATCCACCGACCAAATCTAAGAATTATTAATAATCCATACAAAAGCATATCTTGCACTAGCCTTACATTTACAGATCCACTGTATAATTCATGATCAATTAGTCCAGTAGTTGAAATAGCAGCAATAGCTGATATTCGTTGTCCACGAACAAGCAAGCGAGTGCAAACAGCAGATTCTCCCCTGAATGAATATCCATATTTCTGGAAGTAGTCTCGCCGGTCACTCCAAGTTTCATCAACAAACACCAACAAATTAATGTCCTTTAAAAGTTGAGATATAATATAATAGTGGCCATAAACTGTGGTTTCAATGTTGCTTTGCTACCTGCTGATTGAATCTTTTTCCTTGTAATTCCATAATCAGCAAGTAGCTACACGACTCAGTGTAGCTGGAGATGCTGAAGTGCCATTGAATTCTTCTACAGATCTCATGTAATTGTAGCCTAGCACCAGACCTATATACAGCAAATTGCTAGTTCTTCTGGCCTGCTTAATTTTGCCACACCGTGTCTCCTGATGAGCGTTAAGTCAACTTGAATTTTTCCCGCCAAACAAAAGTTGCTAGTCTCGTTCCCCATCCACGCGCAGACATGGAACGAGGCTAGAGCGTCACCAATGTGGTTTGACCCCGGGAAATTACCGAACGTAGATCTAATCCTCACATGAACTCAGCTAGTATAAAATTCCCTGCCCTGCAAAGCGTAGCATGATGATGATATTTCTAGCTTTAGTATTGTGTGTTTGTGTTCACAGCACTCACAGAATTGTCCAATAGTATTGGTCCCGGTTTACTGCTTTTAGAATTTACCGTTTCCTTTATGAGCTTTATAGACACATCTTATCTTCGTCTGTTGTTTTTTTAAAGCCCGCTAAGTCACCCAATATAAATTATTAGGCATGTGGCTACCTAAATATGATATTAACAAGGTTTCACACAGTGGGGATCAAGTAATTTCCCAGCCATTCAGACTGCGACATGGCTCTGCTAAATATCCTGATGTCATGATGGATGCTAGCTATACTGATGGAGAGTAGATATGGATATTCAGCTACTGCAACTAAAGCATGAGGTGTGTGTTAGCTGTCAGTACAGCATGAAGGACCACGATGTCATTGCAACTACAAGGGCATGTAGTGTGTAGGTGTGTAGTTGTCAGTATAAGGAAATACCACAATGTCATGGTTCAATATATTTTACTGCAACCATACCAGTTCACAGTAAAAATGTTTTAACCACATAACGGTTACCCTGGTTGCAGCAACTGTTACAGTGGTAGTGAAGGGTAGTGGCACAAATCAGCCAGAGAGGAAACTGGCTGATGTGTAGCTTCCTCTCTAGACCTCTAGCTAATATTTATTTCTACAGCCATACCCACAGGATAAATAAAAGGAAGCTGGTCCGTTCAGACTGGTGCTGGGCTTGTTTGCTTCCTGTATATAGTCTAAGAGCATGAAGACACCAGCCTATTGATGCTGAAACCACATTCAGTTTCTAGATCTCTTCTGAAGGGGTCTCTTGCAGGCACTGAGAATTGGTAGTAATTTTGTTACAGGAGCATTGCAATGTTAATGCACATATGTAGGGCATGAGTACAACACTATAATAAACAATACTATTAAATAATGGAAACTGAAAGCGTTTCGTCGCATAAGTACACAGAGCTGTCGGAGGGAATAAATACACAAAATACAGTAAGAAAAGAATTGTCATCTTGACTACAGTTGCATGTTAGCTATTTAGTTGCAAATGATAACACATTTACATGCATGGACACAGCTAATTGGCAAGATGGTATGAGTATGTGGAGAGAGTTGTTCAGAACATGGAAAGTACATTAGGAAAATCGTCACTCCCAGTCAGCCATCAGCTGTGCTTACTCATCTGCATCATGACTAATAACTATTGCTAGGCCACCCTTTAATACATGAGTAAGCTAATGTGCTGTTAATGTGTGTTTATCATTTTGAACAAACTCCCTCCTTATACTCCCACCATCTTGGCAATTGTCTGCGTCCATGCGGGTAATGTGTTCACTCATTTGTAACTCAAATAACAAATGACTGGTCAATGTAGCTAGCAGTTGTTTTTAGTTGTTGTTTTTTTACTGAGAATTGACTATCTGTTTGCAGGCCAAGAACAGAGCCATGCACCCCCGTAACTATCAGAGAAAGGCCTACATATGATACTACTGGTATGTATACAGTATAATTGTTAAGGAATCCAGGGCATAAAGTACACATCATTAATATTAAGCAAACATCTCATCTCAAGTCAGGATCACTACTGCTGTACATATGATGGCTTTGCTGGGTGACCTCTAATGCGCTCACATAAATGCATGTATCAATAAGTCCATAAAAAAAACTGTGCAATCGCTTTTGACTAGATGCGTGGAAATCTTGCATGCCACGTGTGAAAATCATGAAAAAATTTGTCCAGATAGTGTACCTGTAGGTTTGAAGCATTTAACAATGCCTGCATGCACAATCCTGTTTATAGCCGGTCAATTCTTTTGTATTATTCACATTTTATACTTGAGACCAACATTTTGTGTATTATTCTCATGATTTTATAAATGTAGCTATGCCATACTCAGGAATGCTGCACTAAGGAGAACTGTAGTAGTAGTATTTCTATAATTCTATACATTCCTTTAGGAACACATTCAATGATGTTTTGATGAAGCAATGGAGGCTCCATAGGAATACCTGAGGACTAGCTATTCCACAGGTTTATTGTACACTCACTTGTATTGATCATGATGCTGTTTCTTGTAATTTTCGCTCTACTGTTCTTTATCTTGTATCCCATGAGACACTTTCAGAAATTTACCATTCCAACATGCATGTAAGTGCAAATTTTTTGGGAACGCACAACTTGTGGTTACGAATTTTAAAATTTTGTCTACACATCTCATAGGGTATGTAAACTCCATTAACTAATTGAGTTTATGATTAGCTATACTAATAGCCCACTTTGGCAATTCCAACAATAGATAAAATGCTGATAGTATTAATATTGATATAAACAAGTGTGTTGTTGCTAAGTATGTAAAAACCGATAAAAAAATGTGTGTGAAGTGTATAATGAATTCACTTTAGTTGCATCTGATCATACGAATGGTATAGTACAGCCAATGTATAGTGATTACAAAAACATAGAAAAGTGGTAAAATTGCTGTCAGTGCTATAAAAATCAACGACAAGTTGACAAACTTCAAATTTCTTATTGATGACACACTGAAGCATAAAAGTGAAGCATACAACGCTGCAAGTAGAACTATCAATACTGAATCAGTTGTGTTGTAAGTGGCAAACTGTATTTTATATGGCTGTACTATTACTATTAGCATTGCAACAAGTAAAAGTCCCACTGTTACGATAGCATAGTAAAGCTCACTAAGTGTCACTACATACATAAACAAAAGGCTAATTTTAAAAAGAGGATAGATCACAGCAAAGTATCGACAGTCACGAGTGCCATCTGTCCCATCCTTGTAACAACCTTGGAAAGCATCCATAAATACTCGCAGTGCATGGCATCTTAGGTTGAAGTATGTCAGACATTTCTGAAAGCATCTCATCGGATACAAGATAAAGAACAGTAGAGGAAAGATTACAAGAAACAGCATCACAATCACTGCAAGTATGGCATATGGAAGGTGCTCATTACCAAAAAATTTGACCGACCCATCAGAAAATAGAAACAAGCCACGCGCGTTTCCGTGTGCATCAAAAATATGAGTGGGGATTAGGAGGAGAGATGAAACACTCAAAAGTCTTACATAAGTAAGAAAAAGGAATGTGGCAAAAGCATTGATAATTGAGCTTCTGATATCCCACCTGTTCCTACAACACCTCTGAAATGGCCTCCACAATTGCACAATTGGCCAGAAGTCACGCGCATGTAGCTCGATGAGTAAATATACAAAAATGAGCAGTAGTAGAGGATAGAAAGCAATTGCATAATCCAGAGACAGAGCTTGTAATGTGCTTAGATTGGAGCAGATGGGAGGGATTGTGGTCCGAAAGAAATCAAGGTTCCAAATCCCATACACTGTAGCTACGATTTGTATTAGCGGTAGATACCTGCGATCGTTATGTTGTAGGATGACACGCAAATTTTGAGGTGCTGCAATTGCCTGTGCAACAGTTACAAAGGCATTCAGTTTAGCTGATGTAGCACTAATACGACAGCAGAGAACCAGCAATAGAAATAGTGTGAGTGGGACATAAGCCACAACTATGTACAGTAACCAGTGGTAATGAGTTCCTGAGCATTTTATGCATTGTAACTCATAGGAGTACAGTGGCGTTCCATACCCTTCTTGACATTGCCCACACAACTGTCCAGCCCTGTTGAAGGGTTCACACATTACCCTATTCAGATCAGAACTGTTATTTGGAAGGTAATGATAAACACTGTCGTGAAATTGTGCTGAAATGTTTTCACAGTTATAAATGCATGCTCCAACAATAACGTTTTCCATGGATTCATCATACGTCATACAGTAGCAGTCCAGAATGCCTAGTGCTCCCAGGGTACTGTTGCAGTACACACTTCCACTTAAATCACTTCCACAATCACACTGTTGGCTGTCATTTGTTGGGATAAACCAAACTTGAGGGCATGTTTGATTCCGGTCAAACACTGTCATTAATAAGTCGTTATTAATAGGTTCTTCGATGCAGGTAACATCAACTTGTTCATCATTGTACACACATTGTTCTGTAGAGACTACAGTGGAGTTCAGTTTCCTGGCACCTTCCAAGGCAAGATCAAGGTCCTTGCATGGCAGCTCTTCTCCTCCAGTCCAACAAGCAGTGCTGTCAACACCAGTAGTGGTATTGACAAAAATGGTCTTTCCATATGAGCTGTGAGCACCAATACCCACTACTAAAGCTAGAAACATACTTGTCATTATCACCATGCTACTATTTGCAGGGAATTTCATGCTAGCAGAGTTTACGTGAGGACTAGTCTAAGAGCTTAAAAATTCTTCGTCTGGTTAAACATAGGCACAATGCTAGCGGTAAGAAAAGTTGATTCAGCCAACACAGTAGTACTATAGTCAATACTGTACACAGCCCTAATTAAAAAGCCCAGGCTGTTAGTTTAGCCCTTGGGAATAAAGTGGTGTTTTGGAATAATTTTTATCCATTGTGTAAGAAAGATTACATCAGTCATATACTACGCAACTGATATAACTAGTGTAACCATTTTTAGGTTAAAGTATATTGTACTCCTTAGAAATAAACATTTGATCATACATAAATAATGATAGCTACATTGTGTAGTATAGAACTTAATTTCTTCTGTAACAATTGAAGGCTCACACCCACAGGTGTGTATCTTCAGGCTGGATCTTTTCTAGCACCAGACCAGCATGCCATGGTTTACTCCTTACCATATATATAGCTAGTGTTAAAGACTCCCAACACATAAAAGTGACATTAATAATGTCATTCGCAGTTGCTGCACTCCCACTGGTGTATTATTCTTCATTTGTTTATACTGGGTGCTGACACGAAGCCTAGTAGCTTCAAGACAGACTTTTGTATGTAACAAGAATTGGTTGCTGGATCAAGACCAGAAGTACCTCATACTCGGAGATTGATATCCCATACCGGCTACTCAATCCTGAGGACTGTGAATTAGCTTTACTTGGTGGTGTCATGGTGGATGGTGACAGTGCTAGTGATACTAGTACTGATGGAGAGTAGAGGTACATGTGGAGCTGATTGAGCACAATAAACTATTCACCTCGTGCACATGGTGTTGCTTCATTGTGTGTGTATTTTTTTACAACTATGAAAGTGTGTACATTTTGAGATGATAATTATGCTAGCTATGTGTAAAAAGCAAAAATAATTCTACAAAGTCTGATAAAGTTTTTGTCAACAGTTACTGTTTTTCATCCATAATCTATTTCAGCGTAAGGACTAGTTGCGTGTGTTTCAGTATTCCCAAATGTATAAACATTTGGGAATATATACACACATGTAATTAGTCCTTAAACAATTGCTATTTTACATCAGTGCTATTTACTACCACTGGGACTATAAGACCAGGGTAATTACAAGACAGTGATATCTTATAGCTAGTACTAAGCGCCATATGGAATTAATAAATCACTTGAATCTTAATAGCTGTGACCTTGTGCACATTGTTTTTTTTTGTAAGTTATTGTAGCAGATCTACATGCAAACAATTTTGTAATGATAAACATGCTACATGCTATGTATGTGTAAAAACAAAACAAAAGCAGTTGTTTTCACTGTTTTGCTGAGTTAAACCAATCCCCTTGATTTTGCAGTGTATTGAAAACAACTACACATTCATTTTTTTTTTTTTGCAGTGAGTAACTGTTGACAAAGCAAACATGGGAATACACGCACAATCCCTTAAGGATCACAAGTTGTACACCAGTTTTAGTCCCAGTGGTACAAGTAGTTATTATAGTCATCAAATACCATTAGAATAAGACAATGGTATCTTAAAATATCAGGGGCGGAGACAGCTGTCAAAAAGTGGGGGGGCTCATGGCCCCCCCAGGAAAATTTGGTATTTCAGGTCCTCTGAGGTTGGCTCTGATGCAATCTGGAAGCATTTCAGAATAACAGTCTTTTCGCCATAGTGCAATACTCTAATTAATGCATTCTTGAGCTACATGTAATCAAAGAGTCCCGCAAGATTAATAAAGCAGGTCACGCAGTCTACGCTCTCGAAGGGGAGCCATGGAGCCAAAATAGTGTAGCCCCGAGCCTGGAAGCGAGGCCACACCACACTAGGTACTTAGATTTGTGAGCTAAATAGGAAGTAACTACACTAATTTGGCGGGGGGGGGGCTCAGCCCCCCCTCCTATGAAAGTGGGGGGGCTCGAGCCCCCCCTGCCCCCCCCCTATATCTCCGCCCCTGAATATGTAGGACTAAAGTGAAATAAGTACAACAATTCCTCACGTGGGCCGACTAGTCTCGTGCCCAGACCTATGTTCGCCGGGGGGCGAACATAGGTCTAGGCACGAGACTAGGGCCGACAGTTTCGGCCAAACACGTGATCCCCACATGACTAATATAACTACATTCCGACCCCGCCCATAGCTGGTTAAGCGGTAATTACCTGTGTAGATATATTTTAGCCGGCTTAGGCATCCTTCTTATCGGCCTAGGCCTTGAATGTTATCGCTTTTAGGTACCGAATTTTAATGGAAAGCTATGTGCAGCGAAACTGGTAATTAAATAACTATTAATAATTGCATTTTTCAAAATTTCTCGTTGCTACGCGTTCGGATATTTTGGTGAAACTGCTTAGATGCAAATGAACTAACCATTTCTAGGTTAAATTTATGACTCCTTTTTACAGTGCTAATATTATCAGTGAATAGCCTCGACCCAGGCCACACACCCGACTATTATTCAGGGGGTGTGGCCTGGGGACGAGGCTATATCAGTGAAAGGCCTACATGTATATATGCACACAGTAGCTGTTGGGTATGCACATGAGCTTATTTTGAATCAAAAATGGATACAAGTTCTTCCACACTTGTTTGAACAAAGCTAAGGAACTAAACAATGTATATACATTGATAATAATAAAACAATTGTGTTGCATAAGAGAAAAAAAATATGCTAAGACTTGCAAGGTAATATAACTTAGTTGCACCTGTTCATATGAACAGCAGTATACAGCCAATGTATAATGACTGCAAAGATATACAAAAGTGGAAATATTGCTGTCAGTAGTCCAATGATCAAAGACATTTTGACAAATTTCAAACTCTTCATCTGTGACACATTTAAACATACAATTGAAGCATACATTGCTGCAAATAAAAGTATCAAGATCGTGTCAATTGTGTTGTAAGTAGCAAACTTCACTTTATAGGGCTGTACTATTACAATTACCATTGCAAGAAGTAAAAGTACCACTGTTCCAATAGCATAGAAAAGTCCGCTAAGTGTCACTGCATACACAAAGAAAAGAATTATTTTAGAAAGAGGATAGACTGCAGCAAAGTATCGACAGTCACGAGTGCCATCAGTTCCATCCTTGTAACAACCTTGAAAAGCATCCATAAATACTCGCAGTGCATGGCATCTTAGGTTGAAATATGTTAGACATTTCTGAAAGCATCTCATGGGATACACGATAAAGAGAAGTAGAGGAAAGATGACAAGAAACAGCATGACAGTCAATGCAAGTATGGCATATGGAAGGTGCTCTCTACCAAAGTACTCGACTGATCCATCATAGTACAAAAACAAGCCACGTTTCTTTCCATGTGCATCAAAAATATGGATGGGAGCTAGGAGGTCAAATGAAACGTTCAAAAGTCTGATATAAGTAAGCAAAAGGAATGTGGCAAAAGCATTAATAATTGAGCTCCTAATATCCCACCTGTTCCCGCAACACCTCTGAAATGGCCTCCATAACTGTACAATAGGCCAGAAGTCACGTGCATGTAGCTCAATGAGTAAGTATGTAAAAACGAGCAGTAAGAGAGGATAGAAAGCAATGGCATAATCCATGGAGAGAGCTTGTAGTGTACTTAGTCTAAGATTAATGCAGATGGGAGGAATCACTGTGCGAAAGAAATCAAGGTTCCATATACCAAACAGTGTAGCTAGGATTTGTATTAGTGGCAGATATGTAATATGTTTGCTATTATGCAGAACGACACGTAAATTTGCAGGTATTGCGATTATCTGTGCAACAGTCACAAAGGCATTCAGTTTAGCTGATGTAGCACTAATACGACAGCAGAGAATCAGCAATAGAAATAGTGTGAGTGGGACATAAGCGACAACGATGTACAGTAACCAGTGGTAATGAGTTCCTGAGCATTTTATGCATCTTACATCATAGGAGTACAGCGGTGTTCCATACCCTTCTTGACACTGCCCACACAACTGTCCAGCCCTGTTGAAGGGTTCACACATTATCCTATTCAGCTCAGAACTGTTATTTGGAAGATAATGATAAAAACTGTCTAGTGAAATTTGAGTTGCTCGATTTGCACAGTTATAGATACACGGTCCAACAATAACATTCTCCATGGATTCATCATACGTCATGCAGTAGCAGTCTAGAATGCCTAGTACTCCCAGGGTACTGTTGCAGTACACACGCCCACTTAAATCACTTCCACAATCACACTCCTGGCTGTCATTTGTCGGGATAAACCAAGCTTGAGTACATGTTTGATTTTGATCATACACTGCCAAGCCATTATATTTATGTTCCCTGCACTCACACTGGTCCGTAAAGACCACAGTAGAGTTCAGTTTCATGGCACCTTCCAAGGCAAGATCAAGGTCCTTGCATGGCAGCTCTTCTCCTCCTGTCCAACAAGTAGTGTTGTCAACACCAGTGGTGGTATTGACAAATATTGTCTTTTGGTAAGTGCTATGAGCACAAGCATGCACTACTAAAGCTAGAAATACAGTGATCATCATTACAAACTCGAAAGTTCATACTAACCATTGATCTATGTACTGAGTTCGTCCTTTCGGGTCGTGACTGAACGCGTCACTACAGGAAGTCAATTACGTAACCATGCATTGCGGGTATCAATCAGCTAATAAAATAAATGTCATGGTGGATGGTGATGGAGAGTAGAGGTACTTGTGGAGCTGATTCAACACAATAAACTATAGTTTGTGCATTTAAAACTATGTTAAAGTGTTTGTTTCCATGAGATGTTATCACAACAGACTTACATGCCATGCATTTTGAGATGATATGCATGCTATGTGTAAAAAAATAAAAGCAGATGTTGGTGTCCAGTTTGTAATATAATGGCAGGATTCCATCATAAGCAAACCATGTTAGTATGACAACAACAAATTGAACTCTTTCCTGTACAGTGATATATATGCATGCATGCATGCACATGCATACGTATGGATGAAGGGTGCTCTTTCTTTGATCAATAAAAAAAAGTCATATTTGTTTTCAAAAAAAAATGTGTCAATTTTCATATCCCAGAGTGTAACATCTCATGGTGGCCCAGGAATGTATACCCTCAGGCTGGGAGTATGAGCTAGAAATTCTGAGGAGTTATGACTGTGTAATGCACCGCTTATTTTTCATTTCCCCTGCTCATTCTCCCATAACATAGTTTACCTTGTCACTAGAAACATGTATTCCAACTAATCGACCATGACTACCAACATGTTTCTCATACACAGGTATAGCTAATACTACACACAATTATTATGTCTTTGCATGCATAGTAGTTGTAGCATGGCCTCCAGTGCCATGTATGAGATATGGCCACAGTTGACACAAGAAGCCCGAGGCCCGTAGGCCTCGGGCGTCCTGTGTCAACTGTGTCCATATCTCACACATATGGCACGAGAGAAGCCATGCTACAACTAATTTGTAGCAATTTAGCCATGGTGCATTACGCGCTTCACTGGTGCTTTGGTACAGATAATTGCCCTAATTGGATAGTGGCACAGTAGTGACACGTTTAGCGTCACTACTGAGCCAATATCTGATAATGCTATGAGGATAATCATTGTTTGCACAAGAATAGCTACTTGACCATGCTACAATAAGTACTAGTATCACTTCAAAACTCCAGTGATCCTTAAGGGATTGCGTGTGTATTCCCATGTGTGCTTTGTCAACAGTTACTCACTGCAAAAAAAAATGGAATGTTTAGTTGTTTTCAATACACTGCAAAAACAAGGGGATTGGTTTAACCGTCAAAACAACTGCTTTTGTTGTTGTTTTTTACACATACATAGCATGTAGCATGTTTATCATTACAGAATTGTTGGCATGTAGATCTGCTACAATAACTTACACAGTTATAAAAAAAAACAATGTGCACAAGGTCACAGCTAAGATTCCATGGCTTCATCGATGCTCATGTCCCTGTCCGGAACATAGTGCTCGAGGAACTTGCGCTGACACATGGTCAGTAGAGGCCTGACCTTGTATAAGGGGTCGTAGTTAGGATCGTCTCTGGCTGCCTGTTGTTGGGAGTCATTCATGTGGAGGTATCGACAGAGTGACTCAAAACGATCTCGAGTGAAGACACGCTGGATGCCTACATTCCCAAGGAATTCATCTTTGGACCAGTAATTGCAGAGCTCGGGCTTCTGGTCAATGCCCATGATCATGTTGACCCCAACAAATGCTCTCATTTCCTCGGGAGTAGTTGGGTACCATTTTGCATCTGGCTTACTTCTCCGTCTCTGCTCTGCATACAGGTTGGTCTCCGTCGCAAGATGATCAAAGAAAGATGGCACCCAGAAAAGGCTGAAGAAATCCAGTGGTGTGGCATCTGGTGCACTGGACCCGGAACCTCTGTGAACGGAGCAATGCGGATGGGATGAAGGTCGCTTGACCAATCAGTGCCGATCATTTCATTGACAGCTGCATAGAAAGGTGAGAGAGTGTATTTTATTCAAAGAACGTAGCATTAGGAATATGAAGCTTACAGGGTGGCGGTGGTGCTGATGGTGGGGAGTAGGGGTCTGGTGTCGGTGGTGGGTTGGACTCCTCTTGTGCAGGTGGGGAATAGGGGTCTGGTGTTGGTGGTGGGTTGGACTCCTCTGGTGTGGGTGGGGGGTAGAGCCCGTCCCGTGTCAGCGGGGAGTATGGGTCTGGTATGGGTTGAAAGTATAATAGTGTGGTATGCTATGAGGTGAAAATTCATACATTATGTGTAGGAGCACAGTGTACATATTATGTATGGACAATAATGGCTGAATTGGGAAATATGATGTGATACAGCACCTGGGGATGCACAATAGTTGTACAACTGTTTAGCATGATTGTGAGGATTCCAGTAACTGTACATCCTTTGGTCACAGAGTGTCATGTAAGAATTTTCAAATTCGGCGATTGGACTATAGTATACTGTCACACTTACCATCATCTATTTCATTCCCGTCTCTAGTCTCATGGGTTGAAATAGGGACCTCAAAGAGGCTCGGGGAACTGATGGTTTTTACTGTGAAGCAGAGGAAGGAATGACATTCCATTCAGCAGAGTAAGTGTCATAATTTACCTCCATGCGCGCACTGTAAAAAGGAATCTGTTAGTTTAACAATATGAGTGGTTACTGCAGTGGCAGCTACTGGGGAGTACATTACAGCTAATTGACTTAGAACCATGGGTGGCTACATGTGGGCATCAGATCAGTCAATCAGCAGATGCCCAGTAGAACCTCATATGCTGTTGCAAGAAACAAACTGATTACTGGAATTACTATAGCCACTAGCCACACTAGTAATTCCAGTAATCAATTACATATTTCCCTTGTAACTGAAAGTTCACCATGCACTTTGTTATTCTTGCAACAGCATATAAGGACATCTGCTGATTGACTGATCTGATACCCACATGGTTCCAGTATTTATAAGCAATGTAGTTTGCCTTGCTACAAGGACAGTCCACCCACTCTGTTATTCTTGCAATATGTGGGCATCAGACTATAGGCTATAGCAGAGTCTGATGTCTAATGGAGCCAGCTAGGAAGATAGCCACTAGCTATAGCCACACATATACAACCTGATATTATGTATTTCCCTTGTAGCTACTTTAAGGAAAGCTTGACCACATTGTTATTGCATATGAGGTGACCTTCCCAGTAGCTACCTGCAACTGCAGTAACCACTCAAATTGTTAAACTAACAGATTCCTTTTTACAGTGGCATGCACACCGTCAGCATGTGTGGTGGAGTATCCTCCATCTGCGAAGTCACCCATGTTGTCGCCATCTGTGCACACGCAGATTTTGAGTGTAGTTTACATATAATAATAGTAATAGTTCTTCTGTATTTGTATTTGTATTTACCAGCAAATCTGTCTGTACTCCAGTTCTCATCGTCATCGCCCCAGTCTTCACACATCTCCAACTCCAGGTCTGATTCATCGGAGTCTAATGGAGCCTCAGCATAAGAAATTCCAAAATGAGTCTCAAAGAGCCGCCTGTCTGCCAAGATCTCCTCCAAAGCACTGCCACTAGATGTAGAAGCCATGCCTGCAGCTCTCCATTCACAAATATTCTGTTACTGCAGCTGCATGCTTCTTGATTGGAGCCTTTTTATTTACTTGTTACTTATGTAAATTTATAGTATTTATGTAAACTTGTGGCCGAGTTTTCAGGGAAAATCCGTATTGGACCCTCCCATTGTTTGTAGTGCGCTGGAATATGCAGGCCGTGAGTGTTGCAGCGGGATGGCTTTCGAGTAAGTTACACGCGCTGTGACGAAGTAATGCGCGTAAGTATATGACCCTGTCTTCTCGGGCAACCCAGTCTCCTTGTAAATATGACTGTATAGTCAAAAATACATCAAGCGCATAATATGACCGCATGCGCATATAGTCAGCGGATAGACCTATTTAGAAAGAACAAAAATAAATTGAAAATTAAATGACGACTGTATGACGAACCAACGTTGGACGAATCGCGCTCGGTGAGGAACCGAAGATCTAACTCGAGTAGGTGACTTACCAGCTTACATGTACATGTAATTACTTATGACTGTGTATAATACATATACATGTACGCCGAGTAATTTAGCTCGGATTTCATGAGCTAGCTAATAGTTAACTCTTAATTGCTAATTTTTTAGTCTGGGCTTGACCAAGTATTGCAATTGTTGAATGGCATTGCAAGGGTAAGCTCCCCCCACTTAACATCACTAATGAAGACGATTTTATGGTGCAGGATATGCGAGTAGTTTATTCAGCTACGAGTGGCCAGAAGGCCTGGATACACGGCTACTTATCTGATTGTACAATTTACTGTTGGTAATCCAATAAAGCCCTCCTTGTACCAAACAAGGTAATTAGCATAGTCACCCACGTACTAAGTAGTGATAATGTTGTTTTCATGGAAATAGAGATATCTTAATTGCTGCCATGTGAGTTTACATGCATGCTACAAAGGCTCACACAATTGGCTCATCTTTTGACTTGCGTACGTCTCATCTCTTATCTCCATTAATTAAGCCATGTTGTTACTAACTATTTGTGAGATTGTGTTGACGCTTGTGCAAAATCTAAGAATGGTAAAGAAGTTATAGCTAAATTGCATTTATAAATATATTGGCATCACGATTATGTTTGGCTGCAAACAGGAAATGCAGAATACTGCCTAGTTATTATGCATAGTTTGTTCAGATTTGTAGGTGGTTCCTAGCTTTGCCTTCATGGATTGATCAAGCAAAGATTTTAATTCCATTATTCATGAAACAAGAAATCATGGTGACAAACTATTTGTCCAGAATAGCCAGTGATAGTTTTACTCTGTGTGAAATGATTTATCCCCCCAAATTGTGTAGCCTCATTTAAACTGATTATGGGCTATAATAAAGGTGGCACTGAGGTACTTTAATACTGCTCCTCAAAATTGAGTATTACAGTAGGCATGTCATAGCCCCCTAAAGCTAGCCACTCCACTTTGGCCCCCTCCCCCTCCTAGCCTCGTTCCCAGGCTCCCCTCCCACACACGTGGGAGGGGAGCCTGGGAACGAGGCTATCCCCCTCCCACTTGGGTACATTCCTAAACAATAATAATTATGCCATGTCGCTATAAAATCATCCTTGCAAAAGTATATTGCTAGTTTCTCTTAATGTCCTATATAGCTACCTTCCTTCAGAATGGACTGTATTGAAAATATTCCACCGGACATTGCTGCTGAGACCCTGGTAAAAGGTAAATTTATATAAATTAGCCTTCTGCCCCGTCTTTAGCATTGTCCCCTGCCTTTACAGTATAGGACATCGTACAAGTCTTAGAGTGTAAGCTATGACCCCCGAATGATTAGGCCTATAAACCATAATATGGTGTATGGGCCTGGGGACAAGCTTACCCTGCTTTTGTCTTTATGGTCATACTGTTCAGTGGCGGATCTAGATGGGGTTCCATGCGTTCCTTGAACCCTCTTTTGAAGGGCTGCCTTCATTCATAGTAAGTCTGCGCAAACATAACTATGTACACAGGCAAGCAGATCTACGGTGAGTTAGTGAGGTCTATGGGCATAGGCCTACTGCACGCACGAATTCACCAAAAGTACTTCCAGTACTGATTTGCAAAGACCCCGTGAGAGCGATTCCTGATTCCTTTAAAAAGCTTCATGAAAAAAAATTTCCCCGCTTCATGCGGAGGGGGAGTATATGCACTCTGGGCTGCTTCGCAGCCTGAATCCTTCAGCCCCCCTCACTTTTTTCATGCTTCCACCGCCGGTGGGTGGTACTGGAACCCCCCTTTTCAAAATCCTAGGTCCGCCACTGCTGTTAGCTACATTATCAAGGGAGGAGGCATGTATAGGGAGGAGGCTTGGAAGTACTATTCACTAGCAAGCACCCAACTCTATTAAGTGACCACTCATTATTTGGTGGCTCTGTAACAAAAGCAGTACTACTCTGGCTTATATTAAGCAATCACATGATGAAGCCAATTTAATTAGTTAGACTGATTCTGCCGCACCATATCGCAGCAGGCCAATAATATTTGCCTTCAGGTAGCTAGCATTTAATTAGACAGTATTAATTTTCATGTGGTCAACTATGATCATCATAATAGTGCTTGTATGAAGCTTGAACCTGTAATCTAAAGGGAAATATGGCTGCATAATCACTACTGATTAGCTATAAGGCATCAGAGAACTTAGTATATCTTACAGTTACCAAATTCTTTGTCTTTTTCAGTGTCACTGTTGAAGTCGTGCATACACTGTGGTTCCAGGTGCCATATACGTTGCAAGACCTGCCCGAATGTATCATGTGGCCAAGAATTTCCAACTAAACAAAAAGTACCACTGTCTCCATCCAAGCTACATCGGAAACATCCGTGCAAAACATGGAAGACAATGAGAGAAAAGGTACTTCAGCTATCACAGCCTGCCAGTAGCTTCATTCCCAGGCTCCACTGTGCAAAGCTAGGTTGAAAACCTGGGAATGAGGCTAGCCTGTCATTGCATAAGACTTTGGTGGTAGTGTATCCATGTAACGATGTTTATTATTTCCCCCCTGAAGGCCCAAATTCTACACCAATCTGCAAATATGGACATTGTCATGTTTAGTCATAAAACAAATCCTATACGACATAGCTGTTCAACATTTGCAACAGAAGGGCTTGCCTCTCAATTTCTTCAAAAATATCCGGTCGTACAGCAGTTATGGCTAAAGTTTATTCAAACTCAAAGGCTGCCATCCACCCAGCAACCTAGTAACCAGTCACCCAGTACACAGTCCCCATCCTCCCAGCCGACTAACCCTCAGTCCCCGTCCTCCCAGCCGACTAGCCCTCAGTCCCCATCCTCCCAGCCGACTAACACTCAGTCCCCGTCCTCCCAGCCGACTAACCCTCAGTCCCCGTCCTCCCAGCCGACTAACCCTCAGTCCCCGTCCTCCCAGCCGACTAACACTCAGTCCCCGTCCTCCCAGCCGACTAACACTCAGTCCCCGTCCTCCCAGCCGACTAACCCTCAGTCCCCATCCTCCTAGCCAACTAACACTCAGTCCCAGCCGACAAACACTCAGTCCCCGTCCTCCCAGCCGACTAACCTTTATATTTGACATATTTAAACCTAAGATGTCATGCACTGCGAGTATTTATGGATGCTTTTCAAGGTCATTACAAGGATGGAACTGACTCGTGACTGCCGATACTTTGCTGCAGTCTATCCTCTTTTAAAAATAATTCTTTTCTTTGTGTATGCAGTAACACTTAGCGGACTTTTCTTTGCTATTGGAACAGTGGTACTTTTACTTCTTGCAATGGTAATTGTAATAGTACAGCCCTATAAAGTGAAGTTTGCTACTTACAACACAATTGACACGATCTTGATACTTTTATTTGCAGCATTGTATGCTTCAATTGTATGTTTAAATGTGTCACAGATGAAGAGTTTGAAATTTGTCAAAATGTATTTGATCATTGTACTACTGACAGCAATATTTCCACTTTTGTATATCTTTTACAGTCATTATACATTGGCTGTATACTGCTGTTCATATGAACAGGTGCAACTAAGTTATATTAGCTACCTTGCAAGTCTTAGCATATTTTTTGGTTTCTTATGCAACACAATTGTTTTATTATTATCAATGTATACATTGTTAATTCCTATATAAGCTTTGTTCAAACAACTGTGGAAGAACTTGTATACATTTTTGATTCAAAATAAGCATAAACACTCATAGTGCATACCCAACAGTTACTGTGTGCATACATGTAGGCCTTTCACTGATAATATTAGCACTGTAAAAAGGAGTCATAAATTTAACCTAGAAATGGTTATTTCAAGTACTAGTACCACTGGGACTAAAACTGGTGTATGACTTCAAAACTCCAGTGATCCTTAAGGGATTGCGTGTGTATTCCCATGTGTGCTTTGTCAACATTTACTCGCTGCGAAAAAAAAATTGAATGTGTAGTTGTTTTCAATACACAGCAAAAACAAGGTGGTTAGTTTAACCCGGCAAAACAGTCAAAACAACTGCTTTTTTTTACACATACATAGCATGTAGCATGTTTATCATTACAGAATTGTTGGCATGTAGATCTGCTACAATAAATTACACAGTTATAAAATAAAAAATGTGCACAAGGTCACAGCTAAGATTCAAGTGATTTATTAATTCCATATGGCGCTTAGACTATAAGATATCACTGTCTTGTAATTACCCTGGTCTTATAGTCCCAGTGGTAGTAAATAGCACTGATGTAAAATAGTAATTGTTGAAGGACTAATTACATGTGTGTATATATTCCCAAATATTTATGTACGCATACATTTGGGAATACTGAAACACATGCAACTAGTCCTTACGCTGAAATAGATTATGGATGAAAAACAGTAACTGACTTTATCAGACTTTGTACAATTATTTTTGTTTTTTACACAAAGCTAGCATAATTATCATCTCAAAATGTAAACACTTTCATAGTTGTAAAAAATACACACACAATGAAGCAACACCATGTGCACGAGGTGAATGTAGTTTATTGTGCTCAATCAGCTCCGCAAGTACCTCTACTCTCCATCAGTACTAGTATTACTAGCACTGTCGCCATCCGCCATGACATCACCAAGTAGAGCTACATCTGATTCACAGTCCTCAGGATTGAGTAGCCGGTAGGGGATATCAATCTCCGAGTACGAGGTACTTCTGGTCTTGATCCAGCGACCAATTCTTGTTCCATACAAAAGTCTGTCTTGCACTAGGCTTCGTGTTAGCACCCAGTATACACAAATGAGGAACAAGTACACCAGTGGGAGTGCAGCAACTATGAATGACATTGACAACGTTGCTTTTACATGTCGGGATTCCTTAACGCTAGCTATGTTGTAACTCAGGATGGAAGAGTAAACCATGGCAAGTAGTAATATTAACACAGTGTCGACACGATTGTAGATGGTATTCCTGTACGGTTTGACCACTATAACAATAAGGGCAAGAACAATGAGAAGTATCAGTCCAAGCGCATAGTAAAAAGTGGTCAGGGTTACTGCATACGCCACAACTATAACTATTCTGGCTAACATAACGTAAGCAACGATAACGAAACTGCTAAAAGATGAACTAATGGAAACATATTTCACGCACTCGAAAGCTGAGACAAACTACTGATTATAGATAGAGCGATGGCGTACAATAGCGACGGTTACGTAATGTATGCGTAGCTAACTTCCTGTTTTTTCGTGATAAAATAAACTGTAATATCCACACACTCAATGTACGTTTTATATAGGCAGCAAACTTAAAAAGGAAAACGCAAACGACAGTCTGCAACGTTGCCACCCCATCACAGTTGGGTAGGGGGGTTGTCGTTTCTGTGAAATCATGTTTGCCAATCGCTTGTAGAAGGTGGCTGCCTCCCGTCCCATGCCTCCAGTGGATGAGAAGACCAGGGGAGTGAACACACCATGTTCTACTTCTCTGATGCGTTGCCCATATTCCCGCTTCTTGGCTTGTTTGTGTCTCCTGTAGGCTGAAGAGGTCGTTGTGGAACGATTGCTGGATGCGTTGGGGTAGAAAACCCGTACGTCAAAGAATCTATCCTGTGAAGCGTTCCAGAAGCCTCTCGCACGAATGTCAACTCGGGCACCATCATTTGTATTCGTTGAACGTGCATCAAAATTCTCCCCGCTGAGAGGTTGGAGGGTTGGCTCAGTGGTCACATTGTAGCAAACCTCGGTAAGTAGGGTGGCGGTGATGTCTCGTAGCTCATTGTAGCGTATTGTTGGGAAGCCACCCATGTGACAGACCATTGCATGGTCCACTGAGAATTGGGCTTCACAATTACATGTCTGAGGCATGCTACCCAGATTCCAGCCATATCTCAGGCAGAGTGCGTCCCTGAATTCTCCTTTGTGTAGATAGAAACCATGTTCATCAAGTGGGAGAACAGAGAGCCATGATGACGATCCTTTTTCCTGTGCAAGATCGACCCCTTGTTTGAGCTGTGGAGGGAGTTGATCATGGACGCTCCTGGCTAGCTGGATCTGTCTCTGGCGGTTTGATGTTTTGATCTTGTTCTAACTTCCTGTACTACTAACGCGTACGCGTCAGCCAGTTTCAACTTCCTTTGAAATACCCCACATTCAAGGTGGCTTAGTAGTCTAGACCTCACATGTGACTATGAGCTCTGCTACGCAGTATGAAATTTTATGCAAGGGGTAGTATGATGATGGTCACCGCATTTGTAGCTTTAGTGGTGGGTATTTGTGTTCACAGTTCATATGGAAAGACAATATTTGTTGATACAACTACTGGTGTTGACAACACTGCTTGTTGGACAGGAGGAGAAGAGCTGCCATGCAAGGACTTTGATCTTGCCTTGGAAGGTACCAGAATGCTAAACTCCACTATAGTATCTGCAGAACAGTGTGAATGCAATGATGAACAAGTTGATGATGCCTCCATTGAAGAACCTAATGACTTAATAGTATTTGATCAGAATCAAACATGTCCTCAAGTTTGGTTTATCCCAACAAATGACAGCCAGCAGTGTGATTGTGGAAATGATTTGAGTGGGCTTGTGTACTGCAACAGTACCCTGGGAGTGCTAGGCATTCTGGGCTGCTACTGCATGACGTATGATGAATCCATGCAAACTATTGTTGTTGGAGCATGCATTTACAATTGTGCACAACCAGAGACTCAAAGGACACATGACAGTATTTATCATTACCTTCCAAACAACAGTTCTGAGCTGAATAGAGCAATATGTGAACCCTTCAACAGGGCTGGACAGTTGTGTGGGCAGTGTCAAGAAGGGTATGGAATACCACTGTACTCCTATGACTTAAGATGCATAAAATGCTCAGGAACTCATTACCACTGGTTACTATACATCGTTGTGGCTTATGTCCCACTCACAGTATTTCTGTTACTGGTTCTCTGCTGTCGTATTAGTGCTACATCAGCTAAACTGAATGCCTTTGTAACTGTTGCACAGATACTTGCAGCACCTCAATATTTGCGCTTCCTGCTAAGTACTACACATAAATACCTGCCACCAATACAAATTTTAGCTACAGTGTATGGCATATGGAACCTTGATTTCCTTCGCACAGTGATTCCTCCCATTTGCATAAATCTAAGTATATTACAAGTTCTGTCTCTGGATTATGTCATTGCCTTCTATCCTTTCCTGTTGCTTGTTTTTGTGTACTTACTCATTGAGCTGCATGCACGTGACTTCTGGCCCATTGTACAGTTATGGCGACCATTTCAGAGGTGTTGCGGGAACAGGTGGGACATCAAAAGCTCGATTATCAAAGCTTTTGCCACATTCCTATTGCTTACTTATGTACGACTTTTGAGTGTTTCATTTGACTTCCTAGTTCCCATCTTTATTTTTGATGCTCATGGAAACAAACGTGGCTTGTTTTTGTACTATGATGGATCAGTCGAGTACTTTGGTAAAGAACACCTTCCATATGCCATACTTGCAGTGATTGTGACGCTGTTTCTCATAATTTTCCCTCTACTTCTCTTTATCTTGTATCCCATGAGATGCTTTCAGGAATGTCTGACGTATTTCAACCTAAGATGCCATGCACTGCGAATCTTTATGGATGCTTTCCAAGGTTGTTACAAGGATGGAACTGATGGCACTCGTGACTGTCGATACTTTGCTGTGGTCCAGCCTCTTTGTAAAATTATGCTTTTCTTTGTGTTTGCGGTGACACTTGGTGAACTTTTCCATGCCATTGGAACAGTGGGACTTTTACTTCTTGCAATACTAATAGCAATAGTACAACCCTATAAAAAGAAGTTTGATGCTTACAACACAACAGACACAGTGTTGATACTTCTACTTGCAGCGTGGTTTGCCTCAATTTTGTGCTTTTATATGTTGCATGCAAAGAGTTTAAAGTTTGCGCAAATGTCTATGATCATAGGTGGATTGACAGCAATATTGCCACTTTTCTATATTGTTGTAATCATATTACATTGGCTGTACAATGCCATTTATGTGAACAGGTGTAATTAATTTTTACAGCTGCAACATATTATTGTTTTATATCGTGTGTACATCGTTTAATTTTTCTATCAGGTGCAGTTTATTATATTAGCTTTGTAGTTGTCTATTGTAGCAACTGACAATGAAGTGTTTACGGTTCAGAGAATTGATGTTTTGCACACATTGTCAAGTTCTTTTTCCTTTATGAAGCAGTGACACAAATTGTAACGTTCCGTATTTTAGTTTGTTCACAGGGTTTTGCTTGAACTTTTTTCAGAAGCTGTAGCTACTGTTTTTCCTTTCAATTTATGAATGACATGTCTGATACTAACTTGCATTGACAAATGGTTCTATTTGCACGGACGTAACCCACAGACCAGATGAGTCCATGCAATGGTGTTCCTTTTAAAGGCCTTTAAATCTGTAATAGCGGTATAAATTTAGTTAAAAGAAGTCCATTTGCTAAGTTTGCTAATTAAATACCTGTAATTAAGGTAGTTTGAAACTGAACTGAGAATAATTTAAAGTCAAAGATGCAAAATAGAAGAATAAAACAGAAAGGCTGTATGGAACATTCATTCCCAGGCTCTCTCGACTCAGAACAGAACATTCCCTGTTTTCTTCCATTCTACAATCTTTAGAGTTGGGAGAGCCTGGGAATCAGCCAAGTTTAAACAGGATATGTAGCTACGGACAGTATAAGGTGTATGATCACAGCAATGAGGAGTACTTTAAGGGCTAGCTATGTTTTTAGCACCATACAATGCAAGAAATGTATTATATTTGTAGAACAGCTATTCCCTGTATTAGCTAATAGAAGTGTGTACCCTAGAAATTGAAATATAGTATTCCAACAGTGGATAACACTATCAGAAAATATAAATGGGTAATTATGTCATCTCTTACTGATAAAACCTTTTTAAGAAAACACACATTGGGTTTTCTATGAAGGTTTCCTCTTTGGAGTTTCAATCTTCCAAAATATGATTTCTTTATAAACACTACGGGTTAAGGTTATTATACCAATATTTTAAGTGTAGTTTCTAAAATGGAAACAAATGCTAACTTTCTTTTTTATTTACAGAAAACCTCATGTCACCAACAGGTTTCAGATAATATTATTCCAGAGGTTTCATTGCATATCAATTATTTAAAAAGTGATAGTACCACTTTGTGTCAAGTACTTTCCTTCATGTCAAGGCGTTCTTGTTTCCCATACCAGTCTCTGTAATCTAATGAGCAGCTAAAAATTTTATGACACTTTATTATTCTTCAAGTATACTTTTGACATATCTATAATAGCTATTAATGGAGTAAAATATGTACACTGTAATGCTCTTTATGAATGCAGTTCCTATAATTGTATGACTTCAGTGGAAAATTTAATGTCAATGTTATTAATTGATCAAGACACTTACATGAAATGCTTGTTGTCATACGGTATTACCAGACGGTTTGCTTGCTCGGTGTCATACTACATGGCTTGCTTACCTGATGGAATGCTAATTTATGACATATAAAATCTTACGATGCAAGAAACAAGATAATCATATGTATTATATAAAATTAACCAACCAAGCCGTCAAAACACCAAGCCGTCAAAAACAACTACTTTTGTTCTTTTCATAAACCACGTTTATAATCACAAAGTGCATGGCATGTAAGTCTGCTATAGTAAAATATGGTATGGTTACATAGTTGTAAAAGAAGCAACAACATGCAATTGTTTTTGTTATAGTATGATTATCATCTAAAGATGTAAACACTTTCATAGTTGTAAAAAATATACACACAATGAAGCAAAACCATGTGCACGAGGTGAATGTAGTTTATTGTGCTCAATCAGCTCCACAAGTACCTCTACTCTCCATCAGTACTAGCTAGTATCACTAGCACTGTCACCATCCACTATGACATCACCAAGTAGAGCCACATCAGATTCACAGTCCTCAGGATTGAGAAGCCTGTAGGGGATATCAATCTCTGAGTATGAGGTACTTCTGGTCTTGATCCAGCGACCAATTCTTGTTAATGTACATCGTTGTGGCTTATTTCCCACTCACACTATTTCTGTTACTGGTTCTCTGCTGTCGTATTAGTGCTACATCAGCTAAACTGAATGCCTTTGTGACTGTTGCACAGATAATTGCATCACCTGTAAATTTACGTGTCATCCTGCATGGTAGTAAGCATTTTTGCCGCTGATCCGAATCTTAGCTACAGTGTAACCTTGATTTCTTTCGCACAGTGATTCCTTCCTACTGCATAAATCTAAGTACATTACAAGCTCTGTCTCTGGATTATGCCATTGCTTTTTATCCTCTCCTACTGCTCGTTTTTACATACTTACTCATTGAGCTACATGCACGTGACTTCTGGCCTATTGTACAGTTATGGAGGCCATTTCAGAGGTGTTGCAGGAACAGGTGAGATATTAGGAACGCAATTATTAATGCTTTTGCCACATTCGTCTTGCTTGCTTATGTAAGACTTTTGAGTGATTCATTTGACCTCCTAACTCCCACCCATATTTTTGATGCCCATGGAAACAAACGTGGCTTGTTCTTGTACTATGATGGATCAGTCGAGTACTTTGGTAGAGAGCACCGTCCATATGCCATACTTGCATTGACTGTCATGCTGTTTCTTGTAATTTTTCCTCTACTTCTCTTTATCGTGTATCCCATGAGATGCTTTCAGAAATGTCTGACATATTTCAACCTAAGATGCCATGCACTGCGAGTATTTATGGATGCTTTCCAAGGTCATTACAAGGATGGAACTGACTCGTGACTGCCGATACTTTGCTGCAGTCTATCCTCTTTTAAAAATAATTCTTTTCTTTGTGTATGCAGTGACACTTAGCGGACTTTTCTATGCTATAGGAACAGTGGTACTTTTACTTCTTGCAATGGTAATAGAATAGTACAGCCCTATAAAGCGAAGTTTGCTACTTACAACACAATTGAAACGATCTTGATACTTTTATTTGCAGCATTGCATGCTTCAATTGTATGTTTAAATGTGTCACAGATGAAGAGTTTGAAATTTGTCAAAATGTATTTGATCATTGTACTACTGACAGCAATATTTCCACTTTTGTATATCTTTTGCAGTCATTATACATTGGCTGTATACTGCTGTTCATATGAACAGGTGCAACTACGTTATATTAGCTACCTTGCAAGTCTTAGCATATTTTTTTGTTTCTTATGCAACACAATTGTTTTATTATTATCAATGTATACATTGTTAATTCCTATATAAGCTTTGTTCAAACAACTGTGGAAGAACTTGTATACATTTTTGATTCAAAATAAGCATAAACACTCATAGTACATACCCAACAGTTACTGTGTGCATACATGTAGGCCTTTCACTGATAATATTAGCACTGTAAAAAGGAGTCATAAATTTAACCTAGAAATGATTACTTCAAGTACTAGTACCACTGGGACTAAAACTGGTGTATGACTTCAAAACTCCAGTGATCCTTAAGGGATTGCGTGTGTATTCCCATGTGTGCTTTGTCAACATTTACTCACTGCAAAAAAAAAATTGAATGTGTAGTTGTTTTCAATACACAGCAAAAACAAGGGGGTTGGTTTAACCCAGCAAAACAGTCAAAACAACTGCTTTTTTTTACACATACATAGCGCTTAGTACTATATTATATCACTGTCTTGTAATTACCCTGGTCTTACAGTCCCAGTGGTAGTAAATAGCACTGATGTAAAATAGTAATTGTTGAAGGACTAATTACATGTGTGTATATATTCCCAAATGTTTATGTACGTAAACATTTGGGAATCCTGAAACACATGCAACTAGTCCTTACGCTGAAATAGATTATGGAAGAAAAACAGTAACTGTTGACAGAGACTTTATCAGACTTTGTACAATTATTTTTGTTTTTTACACAAAGCTAGCATAATTATCATCTCAAAATGTAAACACTTTCATAGTTGTAAAAAATACACACACAATGAAGCAACACCATGTGCACGAGGTGAATAGTTTATTGTGCTCAATCAGCTCCGCAAGTACCTCTACTCTCCATCAGTACTAGTATTACTAGCACTGTCACCATCCGCCATGACATCACCAAGTAGAGCTACATCTGATTCACAGTCCTCAGGATTGAGTAGCCGGTAGGGGATATCAATCTCCGAGTACGAGGTACTTCTGGTCTTGATCCAGTGACCAATTCTTGTTCCATACAAAAGTCTGTCTTGCACTAGGCTTCGTGTTAGCACCCAGTATACACAAATGAGGAACAAGTACACCAGTGGGAGTGCAGCAACTATGAATGACATTGACAACGTTGCTTTTACATGTCGGGATTCCTTAACACTAGCTATGTTGTAACTCAGGATGGAAGAGTAAACCATGGCAAGTAGCAATATTAACACAGTGTCGACACGATTGTAGATGGTATTCCTGTATGGTTTGACCACTATAACAATAAGGGCAAGAACAATGAGAAGTATAAGTCCAAGCGCATAGTAAAAAGTGGTCAGGGTTACTGCATACGCCACAACTATAACTATTCTGGCTAACATAACGTAAGCAACGATAACGAAACTGCTAAAAGATGAACTAATGGAAACATATTTCACGCACTCGAAAGCTGAGACAAACTACTGATTATAGATAGAGCGATGGCGTACAATAGCGACGGTTACATAAATGTATACGTAGCTAACTTCCTGTTTTTTTCGTGATAAAATAAACTGTAATATCCACACACTCAATGTACGTTTTATATAGGCAGCAAACTTAAAAAGGAAAAAAAAAAAAAAAAAGGAAACAAAAACCAGCAAAAAGCAAAGATGTAAAAAGAAATGTATGAATAAGGGGTTCAAGTGGGCACCTGCCCCTCGGATGTAGCAAGGGTGATGTCCAAGGCCACACCATGGACAGGGCGATGGAAGGATGACCTGCTGCCACGGATGCACATAATGGCCGATCGTAGTGACGCAAACGACAGTCTGCAACGTTGCCACCCCATCACAGTTGGGTAGGGGGGTTGTCGTTTCTGTGAAATCATGTTTGCCAATCGCTTGTAGAAGGTGGCTGCCTCCCGTCCCATGCCTCCATTGGATGAGAAGACCAGGGGAGTGAACACACCATGTTCTACTTCTCTGATGCGTTGCCCATATTCCCGCTTCTTGGCTTGTTCGTGTCTCCTGTAGGCTGAAGAGGTCATTGTGGAATGATTGCTGGATGCGTTGGGGTAGAAAACCCGTACGTCAAAGAATGTATCCTGTGAAGCGTCCCAGAAGCCTCTCGCACGAATGTCAACTCGGGTACCATCATTTGTATTCGTTGAACGTGCATCAAAATTCTCCCCACTGAGAGGTTGGAGGGTTGGCTCAGTGGTCACATTGTGGCAAACCTCGGTAAGTAGGGTGGCGGTGATGTCTCGTAGCTCATTGTGGCGTATTGTTGGGAAGCCACCCATGTGACAGACCATTGCATGGTCCACTGAGAATTGGGCTTCACAATTACATGTCTGAGGCATGCTACCCAGATTCCAGCCATATCTCAGGCAGAGTGCGTCCCTGAATTCTCCTTTGTGTAGATAGAAACCATGTTCATCAAGTGGGAGAACAGAGAGCCATGATGACGATCCTTTTTCCTGTGCAAGATCGACCCCTTGTTTGAGCTGTGGAGGGAGTTGATCATGGACGCTCCTGGCTAGCTGGATCTGTCTCTGGCGGTTTGATGTTTTGATCTTGTTCTAACTTCCTGTACTACTAACGCCTACGCGTCAGCCAGTTTCAACTTCCTTTGAAATACCCCACATTCAAGGTGGCTTAGTAGTCTAGACCTCACATGTGACTATGAGCTCTGCTACGCAGTATGAAATTTTATGCAAGGGGTAGTATGATGATGGTCACCGCATTTGTAGCTTTAGTGGTGGGTATTTGTGTTCACAGTTCATATGGAAAGACAATATTTGTTGATACAACTACTGGTGTTGACAACACTGCTTGTTGGACAGGAGGAGAAGAGCTGCCATGCAAGGACCTTGATCTTGCCTTGGAAGGTGCCAGAAAGCTAAACTCCACTATAGTATCTGCAGAACGGTGTGAATGCAATGATGAACAAGTTGATGATGCCTCCATTGAAGAACCTAATGACTTAATAGTGCTTGATCAGAATCAAACATGTCCTCAAGTTTGGTTTATCCCAACAAATGACAGCCAGCAGTGTGATTGTGGAAGTGATTTGAGTGGGCGTGTGTACTGCAACAGTACCCTGGGAGTGCTACGCATTCTGGACTGCAACTGCATGACGTATGATGAATCCATGGAAACTATTGTTGTTGGAATATGCATATACAATTGTGCACATCCAGAGACTCAAAGGACACATGACAGTCATTATCATTACCTTCCAAACAACAGTTCTGAGCTGAACAGAGTAATGTGTGAACCATTCAACAGGGCTGGACAGTTGTGTGGGCAGTGTCAAGAAGGGTATGGAATACCACTGTACTCCTATGACTTAAGATGCATAAAATGCTCAGGAACTCATTACCACTGGTTACTATACATCGCTGTGGCTTATGTCCCACTCACACTATTTCTATTGCTGGTTCTCTGCTGTCGTATTAGTGCTACATCAGCTAAACTGAATGCCTTTGTAACTGTTGCACAGATAATTGCAGCACCTCAATATTTGCGCTTACTGCTAGGTACTAAACATAAATATCTGCCACCAATACAAATTTTAGCTACAGTGTATGGCATATGGAACCTTGATTTCCTTCGCACAGTGATTCCTCCCATTTGCATAAATCTAAGTACATTACAAGCTCTGTCTCTGGATTATGCCATTGCCTTCTATCCTCTCCTGTTGCTTGTTTTTGTGTACTTACTCATTGAGCTGCATGCACGTGACTTCTGGCCCATTGTACAGTTATGGAGGCCATTTCAGAGGTGTTGCGGAAACAGGTGGGACATCAGAAGCTCAATTATCAATGCTTTTGCCACATTCCTTTTGCTTACTTATACCAGACTTTTGAGTGTTTCATTTGACTTCCTAGCTCCCATCTATATTTTTGATGCTCATGGAAACAAACGTGGCTTGTTTTTGTACTATGATGGATCAGTCGAGTACTTTGGTAAAGAACACCTTCCATATGCCATACTTGCAGTGATTGTGACGCTGTTTCTCATAATTTTCCCTCTACTTCTCTTTATCTTGTATCCCATGAGATGCTTTCAGGAATGTCTGACGTATTTCAACCTAAGATGCCATGCACTGCGAATCTTTATGGATGCTTTCCAAGGTTGTTACAAGGATGGAACTGATGGCACTCGTGACTGTCGATACTTTGCTGTGGTCCAGCCTCTTTGTAAAATTATGGTTTTCTTTGTGTTTGCGGTGACACTTGGTGAACTTTTCCTTGCCATTGGAACAGTGGGACTTTTACTTCTTGCAATACTATTAGTAATAGCAATAGTGCAGCCCTATAAAATGAAGTTTGATGCTTACAACACAACTGACACAGTGTTGATACTTCTACTTGCAGCGTGGTTTGCCTCAATTTTGTGCTTAAATATGTCGCATACAAAGAGTTTAAAGTTTGCGCAAATGTCTTTGATCATAGTTGTATTGACAGCAATATTACCACTTTTCTATATTGTTGTAGTCATATTACATTGGCTGTACAATGCCATTTATGTGAACAAGTGTAATTAATTTTTACAGCTGCAACATATTATTGTTTTATATCGTATGTACATCGTTTAATTTTTCTATCGGGTGCAGTTTATTATATTAGCTTTGTAGTTGTCTATTGTAGCAACTGACAATGAAGTGTTTACGGTTCAGAGAATTGATGTTTTGCACACATTGTCAAGTTCTTGTTCCTTTATGAAGCAGTGACACAAATTGTAACGTTCCGTTTTTTAGTTTTTTCACAGGGTTTTGCTTGAACTTTTTTCAGAAGCTGTAGCTACTGTTTTTCCTTTCAATTTATGAATGACATGTCTGATACTAACTTGCATTGACAAATGGTTCTATTTGCACGAACGTAACCCACAGACCAGATGAGTCCATGCAATGGTGTTCCTTTTAAAGGCCTTTAAATCTAAAATAGCAGTATAAATTTAGTTAAAAGAAGTCAGTTTGCTAATTAAATACCTGTAATTAAGGTAGTTTGAATCTGAACTGAGAATAATTTAAAGTCAAAGATGCCGAATAGAAGAATAAAACAGAAAGGCTGTATGGAACATTCATTCCCAGGCTCTCTCGACTCAACGATGCAGAACAGAACATTCGCTGTTTTCTTCCGTTCTACAATCTTTAGAGTTGGGAGAGCCTGGGAATCAGCCAAGTTTAAACAGGATATGTAGCTACGGACAGTATAAGGTGTATGATCACAGCAATGAGGAGTACTTTAATGGCTAGCTATGCTTATAGCACCATACAATGCAAGAAATGTATTATATTTGTAGAACAGCTATTCCCTGTATTAGCTAATAGAAGTGTGTACCCTAGAAATTGAAATATAGTATTCCAACAGTGGATAACACTATCAGAAAATATAAATGGGTAATTATGTCATCTCTTACTGATAAAACCATTTTAAGAAAACACACATTGGGCTTTCTATGAAGGTTTCCTCTTTGGAGTTTCAATCTTCCAAAATATGATTTCTTTATAAACACTACGGGTTAAGGTTATTATACCAATATTTTAAGTGTAGTTTCTAAAATGGAAACAAATGCTAACTTTCTTTTTATTTACAGAAAACCTCATGTCACCAACAGGTTTCAGATAATATTATTCCAGAGGTTTCATTGCATATCAATTATTTAAAAAGTGATAGTACCTCTTTGTGTCAAGTACTTTCCTTCATGACAAGGCGTTCTTGTTTCCCATACCAGTCTCTGTAAGCTAATGAGCAGCTAAAAATTTAATGACACTTTATTATTCTTCAAGTATACTTTTGACATATCTAAACTAGCTATTAATGGAGTAAAATATGTACACTGTAATGCTCTTTATGAATGCAGTTCCTATAATTGTATGACTTCAGTGGAAAATTTAATGTCAGTGTTATTAATTGATCAAGACACTTACATGAAATGTTTGTTGTCATACGGTATTACCAGACGGTTTGCTTGCTCGGTGTCATACTACATGGCTTGCTTACTTGATAATTTATGACATATAAAATCTTACGATGCAAGAAACAAGATAATCATATGTATTATATAAAATTAACCAACCAAGCCGTCAAAAACAACTACTTTTGTTCTGTACATAAACCATGTTTATAATCACAAAGTGCATGGCATGTAAGTCTGCTATAGTAAAATATGGTATGGTTACATAGTTGTAAAAGAAGCAACAACATGCAATGAAACAATTGTTTTTGTTATAGTATGATTATCATCTAAAAATGTAAACACTTTCATAGTTGTAAAAAATATACACACAATGAAGCAAAACCATGTGCACGAGGTGAATGTAGTTTATTGTGCTCAATCAGCTCCACAAGTACCTTTACTCTCCATCAGTACTAGTATCACTAGCACTGTCACCATCCGCCATGACATCACCAAGTAGAGCCACATCTGATTCACAGTCCTCAGGATTGAGAAGCCTGTAGGGGATATCAATCTCTGAGTATGAGGTACTTCTGGTCTTGATCCAGCGACCAATTCTTGTTAATGTACATCGTTGTGGCTTATTTCCCACTCACACTATTTCTGTTACTGGTTCTCTGCTGTCGTATTAGTGCTACATCAGCTAAACTGAATGCTATTGTAACTGTTGCACAGATAATTGCATCACCTGCAAATGTACGTGTCATCCTGCATGGTAGTAAGCATTTTTGCCACTGATCCGAATCTTAGCTACAGTGTAACCTTGATTTCTTTGTACGTATACATTTGGGAATACTGAAACACATGCAACTAGTCCTTACGCTGAAATAGATTATGGAAAAAAAACTGCCGTTGACAAAGACTTTATCAGACTTTCTACAATTATTTTTGTTTGTTTTTTACACATAGCTAGCATAATTATCATCTCAAAATGTAAACACTTTCATAGTTGTAAAAACGTACACACACAATGAAGCAACACCATGTGCACGAGGTGAATGTAGTTTATTGTGCTCAATCAGCTCCGCAAGTACCTCTACTCTCCATCAGTACTAGTATCACTAGCACTGTCACCATCCGCCATGACATCACCAAGTAGAGCCACATCTGATTCACAGTCCTCAGGATTGAGTAGCCGGTACGGGATATCAATCTCCGAGTACGAGGTACTTCTGGTCTTGATCCACCGACCAATTCTTGTTCCATACAAAAGTCTGTCTTGAAGCTACTAGGCTTTGTGTTAGCACCCAATATAAACCAATGAAGAACAAGTACACCTCCAGTGGGAGTGCAGCAACTATGAATTACATTATTAATGTCACTTTTATGTGTTGGGAGTCCTTAACACTAGCTATATTGTAACTCAGGATGTAGGAGTAAACCATGGCATGCTGGTCTGGTGCTAGAGAAGATCCAGTCTGAAGATACACACCTGTGGGTGTGAGCCTTCAATTGTTACAGAAGAATTAAGTTCTATAATGCACAATGTAGCTATCATTATCTGTGTATAGTCAAATGCTTACTTCTAAGGAGTATATACTTTAACCTAAAACAGTTACATCAGTTGCATAGTATGCAACTGATGTAATCTTTCTTACACAATGGATAAAAAAAATTATTCCCAAACACCATTTTATTCCCAAGGGCTAAACTAACAGCCTGGGCTCTTTCATTAGGACTTGTATACAGTAATAACATGTACTACTGTGTTGGCTGAATCAACTTTTTTTACTGCTAGCATTAATTGTGCCAGGCCCTATGTTTAACCAGATGAAGAATTTTTCAGCTCTTAGCCCTCACTGCAAAAACAGGAGGGTCGTTTTAACCCAGCTTGTTTACCATAGGTGCATTTTAAAGATCAAAAACAACCCTCATGTTTTTGCATGCACACATTTTAAGTTTCAAAAACAACCCTCATGTTTTTGCAGTGCATGCACAAAACACGAGGATTGTTTTTAATCCTTAAATTGCAACTGTGGTAAACAAGCTGGGTTAAAACAACCCTCCTGTTTTTGCAGTGCTCACGTAAACTCTGCTAGCATGAAATTCCCTTCAAATAGTAGTATGGTGATAATGACAAGTGTGTTTCTAGCTTTAGTAGTGGGTATTTGTGCTCACAGCACATATGGAAAGGCCATTTTTGTCAATACCACTGGTGTTGGCAACACTGCTTGTTGGACTGGAGGAGAAGAGCTGCCATGCAAGGACCTTGATCTTGCCTTGGAAGGTGCCAGAAAAATAAACTCAACTGTAGTCATTGCAGACCAGTGTGAGTGCAATGATGAACAAGTTGATGCTGTTGCCTCTTCACAAGAACGTAATGACTTGTCAATGTTTGATCAGAATCAAACATGCCCGCAAGTTTGGTTTATCCCAACAAATGACAGCCAGCAGTGTGATTGTGGAAGTGATTTGAGTGGGCGTGTGTACTGCAACAGTACCCTGGGAGTGCTAAGCATTCTGGACTGCTACTGCATGACGTATGATGAATCCATGGAAAATATTGTTGTTGGAGCATGCGTTTACAATTGTGCACAGCCAGAGACTCAAAGGACACATGACAGTATTTATCATTACCTTCCAAACAACAGTTCTGAGCTGAATAGAGCAATGTGTGAACCCTTCAACAGGGCTGGACAGTTGTGTGGGCAGTGTCAAGAAGGGTATAGAATACCACTGTACTCCTATGACTTAAGATGCATAAAATGCTCAGGAACTCATTACCACTGGTTACTATACATCGTTGTGGCTTATGTCCCACTCACACTATTTCTGTTACTGGTTCTCTGCTGTCGCATTAGTGCTACATCAGCTAAACTGAATGCCTTTGTAACTGTTGCACAGATACTTGCAGCACCTCAATATTTGCGCTTCCTGCTAAGTACTACACATAAATATCTGCCACCAATACAAATTTTAGCTACAGTGTATGGCATATGGAACCTTGATTTCCTTCGCACAGTGATTCCTCCCATTTGCATAAATCTAAGTATATTACAAGCTCTGTCTCTGGATTATGTCATTGCCTTCTATCCTTTCCTGTTTCTTGTTTTTGTGTACTTACTCATTGAGCTGCATGCACGTGACTTCTGGCCCATTGTACAGTTATGGAGACCATTTCAGAGGTGTTGTGGGAACAGGTGGGACATCAGAAGCTCAATTATCAATGCTTTTGCTACATTCCTATTGCTTACTTATGTACGACTTTTGAGTGTTTCATTTGACTTCCTAGTTCCCATCTTTATTTTTGATGCTCATGGAAACAAACGTGGCTTGTTTTTGTACTATGATGGATCAGTCGAGTACTTTGGTAAAGAACACCTTCCATATGCCATACTTGCAGTGATTGTGACGCTGTTTCTCATAATTTTCCCTCTACTTCTCTTTATCTTGAGATGCTTTCAGGAATGTCTGACGTATTTCAACCTAAGATGCCATGCACTGCGAATCTTTATGGATGCTTTCCAAGGTTGTTACAAGGATGGAACAGATGGCACTCGTGACTGTCGAAACTTTGCTGTGGTCCAGCCTTTTTGTAGAATTTTTCTTTTCTTTGTGCTTGCGTTGACACTTGGTGAACTTTTCCACGCCATTGGAACAGTGGGACTTTTACTTCTTGCAATACTAATAGCAATAGTACAGCCCTATAAAAAGAAGTTTGATGCTTACAACACAACTGACACAGTGTTGATACTTCTACTTGCAGCATGGTTTGCCTCAATTTTGTGCTTTAATATGTTGCATGCAAATAGTTTAAAGTTTGCGCAAATATCTGTGATCATAGTTGTATTGACAGCAATATTGCCACTTTTCTATATTGTTGTAGTCATATTACATTGGCTGTACAATGCCATTTATGTGAACAGGTGTAATTAATTTTTACAGCTGCAACATAATATTGTTTTATATCGTGTGTACATCGTTTAATTTTTCTATCGGGTGCAGTTTATTATATTAGCTTTGTAGTTGTCTATTGTAGCAGCTGACAATGAAGTGTTTACGGTTCAGAGAATTGATTTTTTGCACACATTGTCAAGTTCTTTTTCCTTTATGAAGCAGTGACACAAATTGTAACGTTCCGTATTTTAGTTTGTTCACAGGATTTTGCTTGAACTTTTTTCAGAAGCTGTAGCTACTGTTTTTCCTTTCAATTTATGAATGACATGTCTGATACTAACTTGCATTGACAAATGGTTCTATTTGCACGGACGTAACCCACAGACCAGATGAGTCCATGCAATGGTGTTCCTTTTAAAGGCCTTTAAATCTGTAATAGCGGTATAAATTTAGTTAAAAGAAGTCCATTTGCTAAGTTTGCTAACTAAATACCTGTAATTAAGGTAGTTTGAAACTGAACTGAGAATAATTTAAAGTCAAAGATGCAAAATAGAAGAATAAAACAGAAAGGCTGTATGGAACATTCATTCCCAGGCTCTCTCGACTCAGAACAGAACATTCCCTGTTTTCTTCCGTTCTACAATCTTTAGAGTTATAGGATATGTAGCTACGGACAGTATAAGGTGTATGATCACAGCAATGAGGAGTACTTTAAGGGCTAGCTATGTTTTTAGCACCATACAATGCAAGAAATGTATTATATTTGTAGAACAGCTATTCCCTGTATTAGCTAAGAGAAGTGTGTACCCTAGAAATTGAAATATAGTATTCCAACAGTGGATAACACTATCAGAAAATATAAATGGGTAATTATGTCATCTCTTACTGATAAAACCATTTTAAGAAAACACACATTGGGTTTTCTATGAAGGTTTCCTCTTTGGAGTTTCAATCTTCCAAAATATGATTTCTTTATAAACACTACGGGTTAAGGTTATTATACCAATATTTTAAGTGTAGTTTCTAAAATGGAAACAAATGCTAACTTTCTTTTTTATTTACAGAAAACCTCATGTCACCAACAGGTTTCAGATAATATTATTCCAGAGGTTTCATTGCATGTCAATTATTTAAAAAGTGATAGTACCACTTTGTGTCAAGTACTTTCCTTCATGTCAAGGCGTTCTTGTTTCCCATACCAGTCTCTGTAATCTAATGAGCAGCTAAAAATTTAATGACACTTTATTATTCTTCAAGTATACTTTTGACATATCTATAATAGCTATTAATGGAGTAAAATATGTACACTGTAATGCTCTTTATGAATGCAGTTCCTATAATTGTATGACTTCAGTGGAAAATTTTATGTCAATGTTATTAATTGATCAAGACACTTACATGAAATGCTTGTTGTCATACGGTATTACCAGACGGTTTGCTTGCTCGGTGTCATACTACATGGCTTGCTTACTTGATGGAATGCTAATTTATGACATATAAAATCTTACGATGCAAGAAACAAGATAATCATATGTATTATATAAAATTAACCAACCAAGCCGTCAAAACACCAAGCCGTCAAAAACAACTACTTTTGTTCTTTTCATAAACCACGTTTGTAATCACAAAGTGCATGGCATGTAAGTCTGCTATAGTAAAATATGGTATGGTTACATAGTTGTAAAAGAAGCAACAACATGCAATTGTTTTTGTTATATTATGATTATAGCATTTTTGCCACTGATTCGAATCTTAGCTACAGTGTAACCTTGATTTCTTTCGCACAGTGAATCCTTCCAACTGCATAAATCTAAGTACATTACAAGTCTGTCTCTGGATTATGCCATTGCTTTTTATCCTCTCCTACTGCTCGTTTTTGCATACTTACTCATTGAGCTACATGCACGTGACTTCTGGCCTATTGTACAGTTATGGAGGCCATTTCAGAGGTGTTGTAGGAACAGGTGGGATATTAGGAACACAATTATTAATGCTTTTGCCACATTCGTATTGCTTGCTTATGTAAGACTTTTGAGTGATTCATTTGACCTCCTAACTCCCACCCATATTTTTGATGCCCATGAAAACAAACGTGGCTTGTTCTTGTACTATGATGGATCAGTCGAGTACTTTGGTAGAGAGCACCGTCCATATGCCATACTTGCAGTGATTGTGATGCTGTTTCTTGTAATTTTTTCTCTACTTCTCTTTATCGTGTATCCCATGAGATGCTTTCAGAAATGTCTGACGTATTTCAACCTAAGATGTCATGCACTGCGAGTATTTATGGATGCTTTCCAAGGTCATTACAAGGATGGAACTGACTCGTGACTGCCGATACTTTGCTGCAGTCTATCCTCTTTTAAAAATAATTCTTTTCTTTGTGTATGCAGTAACACTTAGCGGACTTTTCTTGGCTATTTGAACAGTGGTACTTTTACTTCTTGCAATGGTAATTGTAATAGTACAGCCATATAAAGTGAAGTTTGCTACTTACAACACAATTGACACGATCTTGATACTTTTATTTGCAGCATTGTATGCTTCAATTGTATGTTTAAATGTGATGGTACAATTTCTCAAGGTCCTTCCACCACATCTCAGACGACACAGGTGTGCTGTCATTGTCAGTGACGATCACTTGCAGTCTGATGCCCAGACTACTCCCATAATTGATTGGAAACGTGCGCGTGCATGACTAATTAATCAAATGGTATGGCATTGTATCGTCAAACGATTCCCAAACCTTTAACTAGCTATCAAAGGTGACTGTTCAAGAAACGTCTAGAGAACACATGTATGCACACTGCATGGTATTATAAAATGACAGCATTGATGTAGATTGACAAACCAGGTATTTACCTAACTGTAATAAAAATTCAGGATAGGTTTGCTTGCGGCAGTAACCATACCTATACTTCCTATAATATTATTATCTACGAATACTGTCGTCGATGTATCAGCCCGGTTTCCACAGCCATCCCCCGTAGCCCCACCTCCTGGTACAACCCGTACACATAACCATCACGGCCTGCGCACGTGAATATTTGTTTTATTATGGCGCGCACACACAGGTACGCGCACAGACGCGATGGTTACGTAACTTCCTGTACTGAAGTAACTTCCTTTGAAATACCCCATGCGGCTACCAGCATGAACGTTAACTCTGCGCGTAGTATGCAATTTCGTGTAAAGGGTAGCATGAAGACGATTACTGCATTCGTAGCTTTAGTGGTTGGTATTAATGTTCACAGCACTTACGGAGCGACCATATTTGTCAATACTACTACTGGTGTTGACAACACTGCTTGTTGGACGGGAGGCGAAGAGCTGCCATGCAAGGACCTTGATCTTGCCTTGGAAGGTACCAGGAAACTGAACTCTACTGTAGTCTTTACAGACCAGTGTGAGTGCAATGATGAACAAGTTGTTGTTGCCTCCACCCAAGAACCTAATGGCTTGACAATGTTTGATCAGAATCAAACATGTCCTCAAGTTTGGTTTATCCCAACAAATGACAGCCAGCAGTGTGATTGTGGAAGTGATTTAAGTGGACGTGTGTACTGCAACAGTACCCTGAGAGCACTAGGCATTCTGGACTGCTACTGCATGACGTATGATGAATCCATGGAAAATGTAGTTGTTGGAGCATGTATTTATAACTGTGAAAATCGAGCGACTAAAATCACACATGATAGTCTTTATCATTATGTTCCGAATAACAGTTCTGAGCTGAATAGGGTAATGTGTGGACCCTTCAACAGGGCTGGACAGTTGTGTGGGCAGTGTCAAGAAGGGTATGGAATACCATTGTATTCCTATGACTTAAAATGCATAAAATGTTCAGGAACTCATTACCACTGGTTAATGTATATCGTTGTGGCTTATGTCCCACTCACACTATTTCTATTGCTGGTTCTCTGCTGTCGTATTAGTGCTACATCAGCTAAACTGAATGCCTTTGTAACTGTTGCACAGATACTTACAACACCTGCAAATTTACGGGTCATCCTCAATTTTACTGGTATCAAACATGCATACCTGCCTGTAATACAAGTCTTAGCTACAGTGTATGGCATATGGAACCTTGATTTCTTTCGCACAGTGATTCCTCCAATTTGCATAAATCTAAGCACATTACAAGCTCTGTCTCTGGATTATGCCATTGCTTTCTATCCTTTTCTATTGCTCATTCTTGCATACTCAGTCATTGAATTGCATGGGCGTGCGTTCTGGCCCATTGTACAGTTATGGCGACCATTTGAGAGGTGTTGTAGGAACAGGTGGGACATCAAAAGCTCAATTATCAATGCTTTTGCCACATTCCTATTGCTTGCATATGTAAGACTTTTGAGTGTTTCATTTGACCTCCTAACTCCCACCCATGTTTATGATGCATATGGAAAGAAACGTGGCTTGTTTTTGTACTATGATGGATCAGTCGAGTACTTTGGTAAAGAACACCTCCCATATGCTGTACTTGCATTGACTGTCATGCTGTTTCTTATCATTTTTCCTCTACTTCTCTTTATCGTGTATCCCATGAGATGTTTTCAGAAATGTCTGACATACTTCAACCTAAGATGCCATGCACTGCGAGTATTTATGGATGCTTTCCAAGGTTGTTACAAGGATGGAACTGATGGCACTCGTGACTGTCGATACTTTGCTGCAGTCTACCCTCTTTTTAAAATAATTCTTTTCTTTGCATATGCATTAACACTTAGTGAACTTTTCTATGCTGTCGGAACAATGGGATTTTTATTGTTTGCCGTAGTAATAGTAATAGTACAGCCCTATAAAAAGAAGTTTGCTACTTACAACACAACTGACACGGTGTTCATACTGCTACTTACAGCATGGTGTGCTTCAACTTTATGTTTAAATGTATCGCAGATGACTAGTTTGAAATATGTCAAAATTTCTTTGATCATCACACTATTGACAGCGATAATGCCACTTTTCTATACTTTTAAAGTCATCATACATTGGATGTATATTGCTTTTTGTGAAAACAGATGCAATTAATTGTAGGAATTTTACACCCTGCATGCATGTTATCTGGCATTTTTGTCTACATTCTATAGTTGTATCTGAATTTGCTTCATTGAAATTATAGCTGTTGAGTCTGTTTTTGGAATTGAATTTGAAGTACAGAATTTGGAGCATTAAATGCCAAGTTGATAAAGTTTGGTACTGTTTGTAGCTACTTTATAGGAATCTGCTTTTTGAGTTTTCTTCAATTTGTGAATGGCATGTCTGATACTAGGTATTATATGAGTTTACTCCGCTTAGGTAACAAGGTATGGCCGATTTACCAATGTTGGGTTGCCAGAGTTTCCTGTAGGTCACCTTGAACTTGAATATGCATGGCAGCCAAGGAGTACCTGTTATAGAGCTGCAGGCTGATTAACAAAAGTAAACCATTGTATTTCCCCTTCCAATTGTATCTATAGTTACCATAACTACCCTTTTGAAGTTTAGCAGGCTTTTGTCCCATAAGTGCAACTCTTTCCCAACGGAAAGAAAAACAGAAATGGAAGGAACGAGGATAGGGAGCCTAAAGTTGATGGTGCTCACTTCAAAGTGATTATTAATAAAATGCTTATAGCTATTGGGCTAACGGTTAGCGGATAATATTTTAAGCGTGAAAGTATAAATGATAATATGACACAATTATACTAAGTGTTTTGGGGAATTTACACATGTAATTACAATACCATAGACTCGGGATGCTAAGCTCCGGTGTCTATTTTCGAAATTAGTAGCTACAATAGGTGCTTATATTCATGGGGTGCCTATAGCCTATGAAATTGTACACTGGTGTGAGTCCCAGAACCAAGACAAAACAATTAATGGTAGCTCTTGGGAATACGTAGGACCAGAGTGGGCTAACCCCAAACAGCCAATATACCCCGTGTAGGAGTTAATGAAAGCAATCAGACATGCATTGTTTACAAAATGCATGTTGCTAAAAGCCTGAGTAGGAGATTGAGGTTGTCAATATACACATTAAAAGTGGACAGAACATGCATATGAAAACACGAGTAGGAGTTTGGAACAGCCAATATACATAGTGAAAGCCCGATCAAAGTTAGATATGGTTACAATGTCTGCATCAAAACATGCAGACATTGTGACACAATGAGCAGCTAAAAATTTAATGACACTTTATTATTCTTCAAGTATACTTTTGACATATCTATAATAGCTATTAATGGAGTACAATACGTACACTGTAATGCTCTTTATGAATGCAGTTCCTATAATTGTATGACTTCAGTGGAAAATTTAATGTCAATATTATTAATTGATCAAGACACTTACATGAAATGCTTGTTGTCATACGGTATTACCAGACGGTTTGCTTGCTCGGTGTCATACTACATGGCTTGCTTACTTGATGGAATGCTAATTTATGACATATAAAATCTTACGATGCAAGAAACAAGATAATCATATGTATTATATAAAATTAACCAACCAAGCCATCAAAACACCAAGCCGTCAAAAACAACTACTTTTGTTCTTTACATAAACCACGTTTATAATCACAAAGTGCATGGCATGTAAGTCTGCTATAGTAAAATATGGTATGGTTACATAGTTGTAAAAGAAGCAACAACATGCAATTGTTTTTGTTATATTATGATTATCATCTAAAGATGTAAACACTTTCATAGTTGTAAAAAATATACACACAATGAAGCAACACCATGTGCACAAGGTGAATGTAGTTTATTGTGCGCAATCAGCTCCACAAGTACCTCTACTCCCCATCAGTACTAGCTAGTATCACTAGCACTGTTACCATCCACTATGACATCACCAAGTAGAGCCACATCAGATTCACAGTCCTCAGGATTGAGAAGCCTGTAGGGGATATCAATCTCTGAGTATGAGGTACTTCTGGTCTTGATCAAGCAACCCAATTCTTGTTAATGTACATCGTTGTGGCTTATTTCCCACTCACACTATTTCTATTGCTGGTTCTCTGTTGTCGTATTAGTGCTACATCAGCTAAACTGAATGCTATTGTGACTGTTGCACAGATAATTGCATCACCTGCAAATTTACGTGTCATCCTGCATGGTAGTAAGCATTTTTGCCACTGATCCGAATCTTAGCTACAGTGTAACCTTGATTTCTTTCGCACAGTGATTCCTTCCAACTGCATAAATCTAAGTACATTACAAGTCTGTCTCTGGATTATGCCATTGCTTTTTATCCTCTCCTACTGCTCGTTTTTACATACTTACTCATTGAGCTACATGCACGTGACTTCTGGCCTATTGTACAGTTATGGAGGCCATTTCAGAGGTGTTGCGGGAACAGGTGGGATATTAGGAACGCAATTATTAATGTTTTTGCCACATTCGTATTGCTTGCTTATGTAAGACTTTTGAGTGATTCATTTGACCTCCTAACTCCCACCCATATTTTTGATGCCCATGGAAACAACCGTGGCTTGTTCTTGTACTATGATGGATCAGTCGAGTACTTTGGTAGAGAGCACCGTCCATATGCCATACTTGCATTGACTGTCATGCTGTTTCTTGTAATTTTCCCTCTACTTCTCTTTATCGTGTATTCCATGAGATGCTTTCAGAAATGTCTGATATATTTCAACCTAAGATGTCATGCACTGCGAGTATTTATGGATGCTTTCCAAGGTCATTACAAGGATGGAACTGACTCGTTACTGCCGATACTTTGCTGCAGTCTATCCTCTTTTAAAAATAATTCTTTTCTTTGTGTATGCAGTAACACTTAGCGGACTTTTCTTTGCTATTGGAACAGTGGTACTTTTACTTCTTGCAATGGTAATTGTAATAGAACAGCCATATAAAGTGAAGTTTGCTACTTACAACACAATTGACACGATCTTGATACTTTTATTTGCAGCATTGTATGCTTCAATTGTATGTTTAAATGTGTCACAGATGAAGAGTTTGAAATTTGTCAAAATGTATTTGATCATTGTACTACTGACAGCAATATTTCCACTTTTGTATATCTTTTGCAGTCATTATACATTGGCTGTATACTGCTGTTCATATGAACAGGTGCAACTAAGTTATATTACCTTGCAAGTCTGCACAACTGTGGAAGAACTTGTATCCATTTTGATTCAAAATAAGCATGAATACTCATATATAGTGCATACCCAACAGTTACTGTGTGCATACATGTAGGCCTTTCACTGATAATATTAGCACTGTAAAAAGGAGTCATAAATTTAACCTAGAAAGGGTTACTTCATTTGCATCTAAGAAGGAATTTCTGTACTTATTTCACTTTAGTCCTACATATTTTAATATCCCCAAGAGATACCATTGTTTTGAAGTCTTATTAGAGGTGTTCTAATGGTATTTGATGACTATAATAAGTACTAGTACCACTGGGACTGAAACTGGTGTACAACTTCAAAACACCAGTGATCCTTAAGGGATTGCGTGTGTATTCCCATGTGTGCTTTGTCAACAGTTACTCACTGCAAAAAAAATTGAATGTGTAGTTGTTTTCAATACACTGCAAAAACAAGGGGATTGGTTTAACCCCGCAAAACAGTCAAAACAACTGCTTTTTTTTTACACATACATAGCATGTAGCATGTTTATCATTACAGAATTGTTGGCATGTAGATCTGCTACAATAAATTACACAGTTATAAAATAAAAAATGTGCACAAGGTCACAGCTAAGATTGAAGTGATTTATTAATTCCATATGGCGCTTAGACTATAAGATATCACTGTCTTGTAATTACCCTGGTCTTATAGTCCCAGTGGTAGTAAATAGCACTGATGTAAAATAGTAATTGTTGAAGGACTAATTACATGTGTGTATATATTCCCAAATATTTATGTACGCATACATTTGGGAATACTGAAACACATGCAACTAGTCCTTACGCTGAAATAGATTATGGAAGAAAAACAGTAACTGTTGACAAAGACTTTATCAGACTTTGTACAATTATTTTTGTTTTTTACACAAAGCTAGCATAATTATCATCTCAAAATGTAAACACTTTCATAGTTGTAAAAAATACACACACAATGAAGCAACACCATGTGCACGAGGTGAATGTAGTTTATTGTGCTCAATCAGCTCCGCAAGTACCTCTACTCTCCATCAGTACTAGTATTACTAGCACTGTCACCATCCACCATGACATCACCAAGTAGAGCTACATTTGATTCACAGTCCTCAGGATTGAGTAGCTGGTAGGGGATATCAATCTCCGAGTACGAGGTACTTCTGGTCTTGATTCCGCGACCAATTCTTGTTACATACAAAAGTCTGTCTTGAAGCTACTAGGCTTTGTGTTAGCACCCAATATAAACAAATGAAGAACAAGTACACCAGCGGGAGTGCAGCAACTGCGAATGACATTATTAATGTCACTTTTATGTGTTGGGAGTCCTTAACACTAGTAAGGAGTAAACCATGGCATGCTGGTCTGGTGCTAGAAATGATCCAGTCTGAAGATACACACCTGTGGGTGTGAGCCTTCAATTGTTACAGAAGAAATTAAGTTCTATACTGCACAATGTAGCTATCATTATTTGTGTATGATCAAATGTTTGTTTCTAAGGAGTATAATACTTTAACCTAAAAATGGTTACACCAGTTATATCAGTTGCGTAGTATATGACTGATTGTAATCTTTCTTACACAATGGATAAAAATTATTCCAAAACACCACTTTATTCCCAAGGGCTAAACTAACAGCCTAGGCTCTTTCATTAGGGCTTGTATACAGTAATAACATGTACTACTGTGTTGGCTGAATCAAGTTTTCTTACTGCTAGCATTAATTGCGCCTATGTTTCCAGAAGAAGAATTTTTCAGCTCTTAGCCCTCACGTAAACTCTGCTAGCATGAAATTCCCTGCAAATAGTAGCTGACGTATTTCAACCTAAGATGTCATGCACTGCAAATCTTTATGGATGCTTTCCAAGGTTGTTACAAGGATGGAACTGATGGCACTCGCGACTGCCGATACTTTGCTGCTGTGTATCCTCTTTTTAGAATTGCTCTTTACTTTGTATACGCAGGGACACTTAGCACACTTTTCTATGCTATCGGCACAATTGGTCTTTCACTGTTTGCAATGCTAATAGCATTAGTACAGCCTTATAAAAAAATGTTTGCTACTTACAACACAACCGACACGGTGTTGATCCTTCTACTTGCAGCATGGTATGCTTCCATTTCTTGTTTAACTATGTCACAGCTGCAGAATTTAAAATTTGTCAAAATGTCTTTGAGTGTTGCGTTATTGACAGCAATATTACCACTTTTCTATATTCTTGTAGTCATTATACTTTGGCTGTATATTGCTGTTTGTCTGAACAGGTCCAACTAATTGCATACCTTACAGGTATATATGGCATTTCTTCTGTTGCAATACAATTATTGTTTCGTCATACTCAGGGTACATTGTTTATTAATTTTTATATCTCTTTCTACGCTTTGTTCAAATAGCTGTGCAAGAAGTTATATTAGCTTGGAATTGAAACAAAATAATTTGTTTGTTTTTTAATTATAGAGAGTGTGACCCCGCAAGTCAACACTCAGCAATGCTCCTTAGTGGCTGTAGTGAGGAGAAGCAGATGTGGAGCAGAAGGGCCTCGGGGGGTTCTTAAGAAGTATCAGTGCCACATACATAAGACTTCATGTAATTAGAAAGCAACATGGCATACTTATTGAGCAAAGGATTAAAGGAAAAGGATTAAAGGCCTTGTACTGAACAAGGTAGTTAAATATAGCTAGTGTAAAATCATATGCCTACAGTGCTATAGAACCACTGAATCATAACATTAATAACCTTATATTAGTTACGTAGTATAGCATATATAAAATTCTTCCCAATTGGCACTTCAGTTGTACATATGTATATATATTATTCCCAAGGATCTAGGACTAAACATTATAATATGTACTATTGTTTACACTACTATTATAATATAGCGTTTAACATAATTATCATAAATGTGAAAGTGTACACTTGTGTGAGTCCAAATGAAATTAGAAACTAATACCACTGAAATTCAAGATCTTAGACTAATTGCAGGACTGGTGTATATTCCCAAATCTATTTTGACATTATTTCCATGATGGTAATGATGAGGTATATAGAAACTAAACGATGTCAATTGTGTTAACTGAAACTGATTGCATAAGAAACAACAAAAATATGCTTGCAAGGTAATAAACCTTACTTGCATCTGTTCATATGAACAGCAATATACAGCCAATGTACAGTGACTGCAAAAGATATACAGAAGTGGTAATATTGACGTCAACAATACAATAAATCAAAGATATTTTGACAAATTTTAAACTCTTCATCTGTGATACATTTAAATATACAATTGAAGCATACAATGCTGCAAAATATATAGAAGTATCAATATCATGTCAATTGTTGTAAGTAGCAAACTTCACTTTATAGAGCTGTACTATTACTATTAGCATTGCAAGAAGTGAAGTACAACTGTTCCAATAGCATAGAACAGTCCGCTATTGAAGTGTCACTACATATACAAAGAAAAGAAAGTGCAGCAAAGTATCGGCAGTCGCAACTGCCATCTGTCCCATCCTTGTAACAACCTTGAAATCTCATTCAAAAGGAATCATCTGTAATAGTGAAAGCTTAAAACTGCAGAGGGCCAATCCCAACTATACATACCAAAAGCTTGAGTATGAGTTACAGATAGCTAATCAGCCATACATTCTTTTGAGTCTGAATATCCAGAAAGTATAGTATTATGCATCTGTAGTTGTGGTGCAGAATATTGTAGCTACCTCCATAACCCTCTATTCAGGTTTTTAATATTCACTTTTCCAAACTCCTACTCAAGTTTTCATATGCATGTTCCAATCCGCTTATAATAAATTTTGGCATTGAAACTAAGACAATAAATTATTGTAATTGCAAAACTATGGAAGCTATTTCTTGGAAATATGTAGCTAGCACTAAAGCACATTCAGAATTAAATTTAAAAAACATATGGTTAGGATTGGGTAGTAGCAAAATAGAAACAGTTGATAAATAGATTTGGGAATACACGCATACAGCCATTGAAATTAAAATTATAGTGGTATAGTTTTTCGGGACTCGCACCAGTGTACAGTTTCAAAATGACAGTGTTTTGTAATAGTATATATGTTGTATGTTTCATAATATTATTATACATACACAGTAGTACATGATAACAATTTAAAGTGCCTTTTGGGAATAATTTTATATAATTTTGGCATACTATGCAAATGATCGATATGGCAAATTTAGGTTAAATTTTCATGCTACATGGTTGGTTTCATGGCATATGGATCCTTAACTTCTTTTATACTGTAATGCCCAAGCATGCCAAGTTTCTTTCTACCATCACTTTGGCTCATTATTACGTGCATGCATGTGGCACTGGCACTTCTCATGAACCCCCCAGGCCCTTCTGCTCCAGTTCTGCTTCTCATCACCACAGCCACTGTTCTTTAAGTCACCCCCACTTTGAATCAGACATCAATTCTGCGAATCCTAAAACACTGTAACAACGTACCCCTCATATAGATATTCAATGTGCACTAAACATTCTGAAACAATTGTTCTGCAACTGCAAGAAACTTTTAAAAGCATACGTGCAAGGTGTACAATTAATACAACTTATTTGCATCTGTTTACATGAATAGCATTATATAGCCAATGCATAATCACTACAAGAATATAAGAAAGTGGTAATATTGCTATTAATGCTGTAATGATCAAAGACACTTCGACAAATTTGAAACTTTTGCTCGATAACACACTTAAACATAAAACTGAAGCATACCATCCTGCAAGTAGAAGTATCAATACTGAGTCAGTCGTATTGTAAGTAGCAAATTTCACTTTATATGGCTGCACTATTACTATTAGCATTGCAAGAAGCACGAGTCCCACTGTTCCAACAGCATAAAATAGACCACTAAGTGTCACTGCATACACAAGAAAAAGAGTTATTTTAAAAAGAGGATAGACTGCAGCAAAGTATCGGCAGTCACGAGTGCCATCTGTTCCATCCTTGTAGCAGCCTTGGAAAGCATCCATAAATGCTTTCATAGCGGTCGTTGCTTTCTGGTAGAGTATAGCATATGGACGGTGTTCTCTACCAAGGAACTCCACTGATCCATCGTAGTACAAAAACAAGCCACGCTCGTTTCCATGTGCATCAAAAATATGGATGGGAGCTAGGAGGTCAAATGAAACACTCAAAAGCTTTATATAAGTAAGCAATAGGAATGTGGCAAAAGCGTTAATAATCGAGCTTCTAATATCCCACCTGTTCCTACAACACCTCTGAAATGGCCTCCACAATTGTACAATTGGCCAGAAGTCACGTGCATGTAGCTCAATGAGTAAGTATACAAAAAAGAGCAGTTGTAGAGGATAGAAAGCAATGGCATAATCCAGAGACAGAGCTTGTAATATACTTAGATTTGAACAGATGGGAGGAATCACTGTGCGAAAGAAATCTATATTCCATATGCCATAAATTGTAGCTAAAATTTGTATTAGTGGCAGATAAGGATGTTCATTACTTTGCAGGATGACACGCAGATTTGCAGGTATTGCGATTGTCTGTGCAACAGTTACAAAGGCATTCAGTTTAGCTGATGTAGCACTAATACGACAGCAGAGAACCAGCAATAGAAATACTGTGAGTGGGAAATAAGCCACAACGATATACATTAACCAGTGGTAATGAGTTTCTGAGCATTTTATGCATTTTAAGTCGTAGGAGTACAGTGGTGCTCCATACCCTTCTTGACACTGCCCACACAACTGTCCAGCCCTGTTGAAGGGTTCACACATTACCCTATTCAGGTCAGAACTGTTATTTGGAAGGTAATGATAAAGACTGTCATGTGTCAAGTGAGTCGCTCGATTTTCACAGTTTTAAATGCATGCTCCAACAATAACATTTTCCATGGATTCATCATACGTCATGCAGTAGCAGTCCAGAATGCCTAGTGCTCCCAGGGTACTGTTGCAGTACACACGTCCACTTAAATCACTTCCACAATCACATTGCTGGCTGTCATTTGTTGGAATAAACCAAACTTGAGGACATGTACATTGTCAAGTCATTAGGTTCTTGGATAAAGGCAACATCAATTTGCTCTTCATTGCATTCACACTGTTCTGCAAATACTATAGTGGAGTTTAGCTTTCTTGCACCTTCCAAGGCAAGATCAAGGTCCTTGCATGGCAGCTCTTCTCCTCCAGTCCAGCAAGCAGTGTTGTCAACACCAGTAGTGGTATTGACAAATACTGTCTTTCCATATGAACTGTGAACACAAATACCCACCACTAAAGCTACAAATAAGGTGACCATCATCATACTACCCTTTGCATAAAATTTCATACTGCGGAGTAGAGCTCATATGAGGGCTAGAACACTAACTTAATAAGCCACATGGGGTATTTCAAAGCCGGAAGTTGAAATTGACTGACGCGTCAGTACAGGAAGTTAGCTACGCACTGCCATATCCATAAACGCGGCTACTAGCTAGCTATAACCAGTCATGCACTTTTCAATCGCATGCCAGTGTCACAACCCTCTGGGGTATGAAAATTTAAGAGGGGGTATCGTTACGATAATATAATTGTGCTTCATTTGTGTTGATATTAACAACATGGCATATATGCATTGAACACTATAGTACAAAAGAAATCAAGGTTCATCATGATGCCTGGCAAAATTACATGTTTACCTCTAAGGAGAATATACAGTGCCATGAATCATAAAATTGCCCTAAATTTGGCTACATCAGTTGCATAGTGCACGATGTATAAACTTATTCCCATATGGCACATTAGTTCTACAAATATATATTCCCAAGGGCTAAACATTATTATCATTTAGTACTGTTTACACTGCATGTACTATAAAGTTTTGTATAGCAACTATTATAAGATAATTTTATGCATGGCACTGTATATACTCTCCTCATATGCCACAAACACATTAGGGTTGATTGTTTTAACCAGCTTTAGTTACCACTGTTTCAATTTAATGGTCAAAAACAACCCTCCTGATTACGGAATTTCTGAAGGCATCTCATAGGATATACAAAATAAAGAGCAACAGAGTTACCTCTAACCTTTATTCAGGCTTTCCAAAATCCTCCTCAAGCTTTCATAATTATGCATGTTCAGTCTGCGTAACACAATGCTGCATATTGGCAACCTCAATTTCCTATGGCTTTACCTTAGCTACATGCATTATGCATAATAATTTCTGGATCAGTCTCCTTTTGCTCTTATTATAATTATTATTGACTGTCTCAATTTTGTATACACATACATGTAGGTTGCCTCAAACTCCTAGTATATAGCGGTACACATTTCAAGGTTTAATTTGTTAACACAATTATTTTATTCGGTATATAAACTGCAATGTTGACAACAAAACTTCTTCACCTACCCTTACAATAAAAAAAAAATGATCCCATAAACAATTGTGTTGCAGTTGAGTCTGAGTTTTACGTCGACGTACGTCAAGTCTCTCACGTCGACGTCTGGGTCTCACGTCGACGTCAAGTCTCTCACGTCGACGTCTGAGTCTCACGTCGACGTCAAGTCTCTCACGTCGACGTCTGAGTCTCACGTCGACGTCTGAGTCTCACGTCGACGTCAAGTCTCTCACGTCGACGTCTGAGTCTCACGTCGACGTTAACTGTCTCACGTCGACGTCTGAGTCTCACGTCGACGTCTGAGTCTCTCACGTCGACGCCTGAGTCATCCACGTCGAATTAGCAACGTAAGACTCAGACTTCGACGTGAGACACTTGACGTCGACGCGAGAGACTTGACGTCGACGTGAGACTCAGACGTCGACGTGAGAGACTCTGACGTCGACGTGAGACTCAGACGTCGACGTGAGGCTCAGACGTCGACGTGAGACTCAGACGTCGACGTGAGACTCAGAGATGTGAGTATTTTCCAAACCTGTGAGCTTTATCCACAGTTGTGAGCATTTTCCAGACCTGTGAGCATTATCCACAGTTGTGAGCATTATCTACAGTTGTGAGCATTATTCACAGTTGTGAGCATTATCCACAGCTGTGAGCATTGTCTGCAGCTGTGAGTATTATCCACAGTTGTGAGCATTTTTCAGAGATGTGAGCATTATCCACAGCTGTGAGCATTATCCACAGTACAGTTGTGAGCTTTATCCACACTTATGAGCATTTAAGCATGAGCATGAGCATTTGCTTTGAGGATTTATCTACGTTTTGTGAGAATATGCATGTGTTCAGGACTTACACTACATCCAGAGTTGTCAGTATTATAGCTAAGAGATTAATCACAAGTCTGGAAAATGCTCACAACTGTGGATAATGCTCACAGGTCTGGAAAATGCTCACAACTGCGGATAATGCTCACAGCTGTTTATAATATGCTCACATGTACAACTGTGGATAATGCTTACAGGTCTGGAAAATGCTCACAACTGTGGATAATGCTCATGCACAGGTATGGAAAATACTCACATCTCTGCAAAATGCTCACAAGTCTGGAAAATACTCACATCTCTGCAAAATGCTGTGGAAAATGCTCACAACTGTGGATAATGCTCACACAGGTCTGGAAAATGCTCACATATCTGCAAAATGCTCACAAGTCTGGAAAATACTTACATCTCTGCAAAAATGCTCACAAGTCTGGAAATGCACGTCTGCAAAATGCTCACAAGTCTGGAAAATGCTCACATCTCTGCAAAATGCTCACAAGTCTGGAAAATGCTCACATCTCTGAAAAATGCTCACAAGTCTGGAAAACGCTCACATCCCTAAGTAGTGCATATTTATATTATATGGAATATACGCATTATTATGTTCATTTGGACACTAACTGTAGATTATAACTCGGTACATAGCCAGCTTAAACCTACCATAATCACTCTGGTATATAATAGGTTTTCTCCTCAGTCGCCCATCCTTAATACCAAGTACTAATTTCATGCTTTCCTTTTTCCTTAAATATTTCAAGACAAATTGGTAGTGTACTGAAGATGTCAAAACAGCTAGCTATAATGTACTGATGATATATTATTATATGACTATATTACCGTTAATTTGCTCTATAAAACGGGCATGATCATTTTCCAAAAGTAAAATTTTAACATTCCAGAGTTGTATATAGCCTAGTTGTGAATACTCTTTAGTATTTTAGTCAGTTCACAGATATCTTAGACTAGCTATGGTCAGTTGTAAGCATTTGCACGAATCGTGAGCAATATTCACAGCTATGAACATTATCTACAGCTGTGAGCGAGCACTTTCAGAAATGTGAGGATTTTCTAAACCTGTGAGCATTATTCATAATTGTGAGCATTTTCCAAACCTGTGAGCATCATCCACAGTTGTGAGCATTATTCACAGTTGTGAGCATTTTCCAAACCTGTGAGCATTATCCATAGTTGTGAGCATTATCTGCAGATGTGAGCATTTTCCAGACCTGTGAACAGTATCCACAGTTGTGAGCATTATCCACATCTGTGAGCATTTTCCAAACCTGTGAGCATCATCCGCAGCCGTGAGGATTATCTACAGTTGTGAGCATCATCCCCATCTGTAAGGAGTATCTACAGTTGTGAGCATTGTCCACAGCTGTGAGCATTATCAACTGCTGTGAGATTATCTCGAGTTGTGAATAGTATTATCCGGTGTTGTGCATATTAAAGTTTGTATGCAGCATGCATGGCCTAAAAATGCTCACAAAACATACACCCCGTTTTTATTGTTCGCAAATCGACGAGGACTTGCATCATCGGGCTACCCTTTACAGGGGATTTCATAGAGCTACTAGCGGAATTCATGTGAGGCCTAGCTATAGGTATAGATAATATAGACTCGTAACTATCTTACGAGTCTATATTATTAATGCTATAGGTTACTAGGTATACGCATTGCGCAGATGAGGCGCCCACGCAATTGCTGAGGAAGCTACTGCTACACAAATGGGCCTTCAGGAGACGAATGCCTCTGCATACAACACAGTACCAAAGACCAGTTATGGCTGCTACACGAGAGCAGAGTTCCTTGAAACTGACGTTCGTATCGATCGCGATAATAAATAATATTATGTTGTTTCTTAAATTCTGTGATACGATATGACTGAGCTTAAGGAACGATAATACAATAGCAAGAATACAATCTAAAGGAACCATATTTTACGCACTGAAAGATGAGACTTACTGGTACAGGTAACGTCGCTTATGGAGAAGTGCGCCGTGATTACGTAATATCCTGTAGTGATGCGTGGGTCAGCCCAGCGGTGTGCCATACATATATAACTGTCATGTAAATTATTTGTAACCTAGCCCTCGCATGAATTCCGCTAGTAGCTCTATGAAACCCCCTGTAAAGGGTAGCCCGATGATGTTGGTCATTGTGCTTTTAGCCTTAGTAGTGCGTGTTTATAGTGCTCACAGCACATACGGAAAGACAATATTTGTCAGTACCACTACTAGTGTTGACAACACTGCTTGTTGGACAGGAGGAGAAGAGCTGCCATGCAAGGACCTTGATCTTGCCTTGGAAGGTGCCAGGAAACTGAACTCTACTGTAGTCTTTACAGACCAGTGTGAGTGCAATGATGAACAAGTTGATGTTTCCTCCATCAAAGAACCTAATGACTTGACAGTGTTTGATCAGAATCAAACATGCCCTCGAGCTTGGTTTATCCCAACAAATGACAGCCAACAGTGTGATTGTGGAAGTGATTTAAGTGGACGTGTGTACTGCAACAGTACCCTGGGAGCACTAGGCATTCTGGACTGCTACTGCATGACGTATGATGAATCCATGGAAAATGTAGTTATTGGAGCATGTATTTATAACTGTGAAAATCGAGCGACTAAAATGACACATGACAGTCTTTATCATTATGTTCCGAATAACAGTTCTGAGCTGAATAGGGTAATGTGTGGACCCTTCAACAGGGCTGGACAGTTGTGTGGGCAGTGTCAAGAAGGGTATGGAATACCATTGTATTCCTATGACTTAAAATGCATAAATGTTCAGGAACTCATTACCACTGGTTACTGTGCATCGTTGTGGCTTATGTCCCACTCACACTATTCCTATTGGTGGTTCTCTGCTGTCGTATTAGTGCTACATCAGCTAAACTGAATGCCTTTGTAACTGTTGCACAGATACTTACAACACCTGCAAATTTACGGGTCATCCTCAATTTTACTGGTATCAAACATGCATACCTGCCTGTAATACAAGTCTTAGCTACAGTGTATGGCATATGGAACCTTGATTTCTTTCGCACAGTGATTCCTCCAATTTGCATAAATCTAAGCACATTACAAGCTCTGTCTCTGGATTATGCCATTGCTTTCTATCCTTTTCTATTGCTCATTCTTGCATACTCAGTCATTGAATTGCATGGGCGTGCGTTCTGGCCCATTGTACAGTTATGGCGACCATTTGAGAGGTGTTGTAGGAACAGGTGGGACATCAAAAGCTCAATTATCAATGCTTTTGCCACATTCCTATTGCTTGCATATGTAAGACTTTTGAGTGTTTCATTTGACCTCCTAACTCCCACCCATGTTTATGATGCATATGGAAAGAAACGTGGCTTGTTTTTGTACTATGATGGATCAGTCGAGTACTTTGGTAAAGAACACCTCCCATATGCTGTACTTGCATTGACTGTCATGCTGTTTCTTATCATTTTTCCTCTACTTCTCTTTATCGTGTATCCCATGAGATGTTTTCAGAAATGTCTGACATACTTCAACCTAAGATGCCATGCGCTGCGAGTATTTATGGATGCTTTTCAAGGTTGTTACAAGGACGGAACTGATGGCACTCATGACTGTCGATACTTTGCTATTATCTATGCTCTTTTCAAAATGACTTTTTTCTTTGCATTTGCAGTGATACTTAGTGCACTATTCTATGCCATTGGAACAGTTGGACTTTTACTTTTTGCAATGCTGATAGTAATAGTACAGCCCTATAAAAAGAGGTTTGCTGCTTACAATACAACTGACACGGTGTTGGTGCTCCTACTGGTAGCATTCTATGCTTCAGTTTTATGTTTAAATGTGTCGCAGATAGAGAGTTTGAAGTTTGCAAAAATGTCTTTGATCATTGGACTACTAACAGCAACTTTACCACTTATGTATATTGTTGTAGTCATTATACATTGGCTGTATATTGCTGTTCATAAGAATAAGTGTAACTGAGAAGTTGTATACCAATTATACAATGCAACTGATATAGCCAAATTTTGGCTGATTTTAGGATTCGTTCTTTACCTGGCATGGTATATTCTCCTTAGAAGTCCGTTCTACTCCAGATATGCTTAACGCTTCCTATCACCACAGCCAATATAAAGAGCATTGCTGAGTGTTGACATGCAGGGTCACTCCGTCCATCAATTCTATGAACACAATTCCAAAAGTGGACAACACTGCAAAAACAGAACACAGTAAGAAAAGAATGTTATCTAGACTATAGTTGTCTGTTATTTAGTTGCAGATGATAATTTGTTACATTCATGAACACAGCTAATTGCCAAGATGGTACTAGTAGCTATGAGTATGTGGAGGGAATTGGTCAAGAATGTAGAAAACACATTAGAAAACTGGATGGCTGGGAGTGATGACTTTTCTTAGAAAAGTAATCACTTCCAGCCAGCTATCATGCAGCTATACTTACTAGTCTGCACTAGAATAACCATTGTTAGGCTACCATTTTAATGCATGAGTATAAGCTAATGTACTGTTAATGTGTGTTCCTCATTCTTGAAGAACTCCCTCCAGGTACTCCTGCCATCTTGGCAATTGTCTGTGTCCATGCGTGTAATGTGTTCACTCATTTGCAACTCAATTAATAAATGACTGGTCAATATGACAATTTCTTTTTTTCTGAGTGAAGTTGCAACTGAGCTAACCATAGGTTGGTTAAAGTAACTGTTTAATTTTGTATATATATTTTTTTATGGACTAAGTATTATAAGAATAAGGGAGAGGTTTGTTGGAATGTACACCCTCAGACTGAGAGTATTAGCTAGGTACCTTTACTCCTCCATTTCTCCAGCTTATTCTCCCATAACGGTGTTTACCTTATAACCCTATAACAATGCATTCCAACAAATCAACCATGACTATCAACATGTTTCTCGTACATAGGTACTAGAAATAATCAGCAACTGATGTTTAGAGTATTCGATTACAATATATGCACATAAAGCTGCAACTGAGATAATCCTAGCTGGGTTAAAGCAACCCTTAAGGAAGGCTTACTACAGCTTCCACACTGCAAAAAAACACGAGGTTGTTTTAACCAGCTTGGTTACAACAGTTGCAATTTTAAGGGTGAAAAACAGCTCTTATGTTTTTGCAGTGAACATCCTATGCAATTTCTTTCATAACAAAGCCTGTGCCTCATATATATAGCAATTATTACTTACATAAGATAGAGATATATTCAACAGCTGCAAAAAAACAAGGCTGCAAGGGTAGGTCTCGGTACGCAGCTATTACCATCCACTCAGGACCTACTTTAGGCAGGGGTTCATCCTCAACTTTACTAATGGCTGCTGGGTAACGTATGGGGCTGGCCTCCTCAAAAATGGTATCAATTGGGATGTTGGAGGACTGGTGACTTAGCAATTGATGATACATACATAAGTTAATGTGATATGGAATGTACGTGTGCAGGAAGGTTCTGAACCTGCGGCAAACAATGAAATCAACTGCACGCTTAAAAACTTTAATGTGTAATGTGCAATCGATATCACATTGAGATGCATCTATATTACAGACATGTACACAATGAATCAGATATGGAACTTGTTGTCAAGCCAGAATGCTATTTTTACTACATGACATTGCATAAAATTTAATACATCTCAAGAACTATATATTCCAACTTGAAAGTGACGGCCAAGCCGTCCAAACGACTGCTTTGCTTTTTTACACATAGCATATTATCATCTAATAATGTAAACACATGTACATAATTGTGAAAAAATACACACACAATGAAACATGTGCATGAGGTGAATCCAGTTTATTGTGCTCAATAGACCCTTTACCATTATGATGTAATGGGGGGTAAAAGTGAGCAATAAATACATGAAAACACGCGTAAACAAGCATGTTCTTATGTTTTCAAACAAGAAAACTACATCAAAGCACATGTTCTCATGTATTTTCTCCAATTAGTGCTCACTTTTACCCCCCATTACATCATAATGGTAAAGGGTCTATTAGCTGTACAAGTACCGCTAGCTACCCTCTACCAATACTAGTATCACTTAACTAGCACTGTCATCATCCGCCACGACATTATTAAGGTAACAAAAAAACATTTAAAAAAATGACAGAACATATAGGGATGGAATCCCCAAAAAGCAACCAAACAAGGTAGGAATGATACCACAATGCCCTTACGGAGCTACCCCTGAAGTAGTCTGTCTGCTAAATACATTCTACATCAGGTCCTGATGGTTTTTCACCTTTGACACTTCATACAATGCTGAAGACTGAAATTGCTCCACCCGTTTTCCTCATGTCATTCTTACTTGCACATTTCACTGTGAAATGTGTAGCACATGAACAGACGCAACTAAAGTGAAACCTTACACACATTTTTAGCAGATTTTACATAGTTGGCATCATATTACTGATTGTATGTCTTGAAACAACTGTGGAAGAACTTAATATAATATTATTATCAAGATTTTGTCTATTGCCAAAGTGGGCTATATAACTAATCTTAAACTGAATTAATGGAATTTATATAGCTACCCTATGAAATATATATGTAAAGAAACTTTTGAAATTTGTAATCACCAGTTGTTCCCAAAAATATGCTTAGACATGTTAGAACTATAAAGTTCTAAAAGAATCTCATGGGATATGAGATAAAGAGAAGTAGAGGAAATATTACAAGAAATAGCAGCACATTAAAAAATAAAACCACAGACCATCATAAAACTTAACATAAAAATGGTAATGGTGTGTCACAGATGGAGAGTTTGAAGTTTGCAAAAATGTCTTTGATCATTGGACTACTGACAGCAATTTTACCACTTATGTATATTGTTGTAGTCATTATACATTGGCTGTATATTGCTGTTCATGAGAATAAGTGTAACTGAGAAGTTTTACACCAAATATACAATGCAACTGAATCTGCTTCCTATCACCACAGCCACTGTAAAGAGCATTGCCGAGTGTTGATATGCAGGGTCGCTCCGTCTATCAATTCTATGAACACAATTCCAAAAGTGGACAACATTCTATCATAAGAAAGCCTGTACCTCATAGATATAGTAATTAAGCAATGTACACTTAGTATACGTAACATTATGAAACAACTAATTAATTATGTAATAAAGAAAACACCAAAAAAAGATGCCTGCAGGGTGTGTTAGTAGGCCTTTCACTAATAGTCTTAGGCACGGCTCTGTTCTTGGGCTGTAGCTAATAGATGGCTCTGTGTACTTAAACCCTCTGACATGTACACACATGCTCTGTTAATGCATGTGCTGTAATAGATGGCTCTGTGTACTTACACCCTCTGACATGTACACACATGCACTGTTAATGCATGTGCTGTATTCCCAAATGTACTTGTCAAAAGTTACTATTTTCATTCCTATTATTGCTATAGCGTAACCATAGCCCAGACAACATGAAAATATACTAGTCAGCGAGCAGAAAGTCATTGTCATCATCATAATATTAGTCATGCATTTGTATCTCTTGGGAATATGTACTTTTATCCATTTGGAAAAAAGTACATAAGATGCAACTGGAGTAACCAACTGGAGTAACCATATTCCTGTTAAATTTTTTTTACAGTGAATTCTTGGACTGTAATACAATGGCATGCACTGTGTACTTACACCCTCTAGTGTCTCTAGCTGTGTAGCTACTGTGTACATAGCTAGACTGCATGCAAGGTGTGCAGGCCTTTCCGTGATGGGGATGGCTCTATTCATGACCTACAATGAGATGGCTCTGTGTAGCTTACACCCTCAGACGACTTTGTACTTAAGCCCTAGATTCCTCAACAGTTACTGTGCTTATATAATTATGTAGGTGTTTGACTGATAGCTAGTTCTATGGATGGCTCTGTTCTTGGGCTATAATAGATGGCTCTGTGTACTTACACCCTCTCATGACTGTATACTTACACCCTCTCATGGCTCTGTGTACTTATGCCCTGTATTCCTCAACAGCTACTGTGTACATAGGCCTTTTATTGATAGTTTTACGGATGGCTCTGTTCTTGGTCTGTAATAGATGGCTCTGTTCTTCTCCCTGTGTACACCTTCTGACAGCCCTGCATTCACGTAGTCTTAAACGGATTCTTCTGTGTATTTAGACCCTTGTTTGACAGATGTAACAGATGGCTCTGTGTACTTACACCCTCTCATGGCTCTGTGTACTCATGCCCTGGATTCTTCAACAGTTACTGTGTACATATAGGCCTTTCATTGATAGGTCTACGGATGGCTCTGTTCTTGGTCTGTAATAGATGGTTCTGTGTACTTCTGACAGATCTGTGTATCTAGCTACCTACGCCCTGGATTTTTCAGCAGCTACTGTGTACTACATAGACTGTTCACTGATCTAGGGCTGGCTCTATTCTTCTCCCTGTGTACACTTTCTGACAGCCCTGCATGCACGTGGTCTTAAACGGATTCTTCTGTGTAGCTATTTAGACCCTTGTTTGATGGATGTAACAGATGGCTCTGTTTACTTACACCCTCTCATGGCTCTGTGTACCTATGCCCTGGATTCTTCAACAGCTACTGTGTACATAGACTGTTTACTGATCTAGGGCTGGCTATGTTCTGCTACCTTCTGACATCCACAGGTACAACTATCTGGACAATTTTTTCAAATGGTTTTTGCACACATTAATCATCCCATACAGCACCTGACTGTAGGTGAGATGCTTGCTTAAATATGTGTACTTATGCCTTGCATGGATTCCTTTCACTGATAGTTGCACTGATAGTTGTAGAGACGGCTCTATTTAATTCTTGGGCTGTAACAGATGGCTCTATGTACTTACACCCTCTCGTGACTGTATACTTACACCCTCTCATGGCTCTGTGTACTTACGCCCTGTATTCCTCAACAGTTACTGTGTACATAGGGCTTTCATTGATAGGTCTACGGATGGCTCTGTTCTTGATCTGTAATAGATGGCTCTGTGTACTTCTGACAGATCTGTGTATTTAGGTCTTAACCTTACTGGATGCAAGGTTAAGATACACTGCAAAAACAGGGGGGTTGTTTTAACCCAACTTGTTTACCACAGTTGCATTTTAAAGATCAAAAACAACCCTCATGTTTTTGCATGCACACAATTTAAGTTTCAAAAACAACCCTCATGTTTTTGCAGTGCATGTACAAAACACGAGAATTGTTTTTGATCCTTAAATTGCAACTGTGGTAAACAAGCTGGGTTAAAACAACCCTCCTGTTTTTGCAGTGTAACTGCACAGCCAAATGTGATTACATAATTATAACTTTCTGCAGTGACGCATATTTCATTTGTTGAGGCCTTAGACTTTAATAGCCCTCACATGAACTCCGCAATATCAAATTTCCTGCAACGGGTATATAGCATGATGATGGTGACTATATTTCTAGCTTTAGTGGTGTGTGTTTGTGGTCATAGCGTATGTGGAGAGACCATATTTGTTAATACCACTGGTGTTGACAACACTGCTTGTTGGACAGGAGGAGAAGAGCTGCCATGCAAGGACCTTGATCTTGCCTTGGAAGGTGCTAGGAAACTAAACTCTACTGTAGTCTTTACAGACCAGTGTGAGTGCAACGATGAACAAGTTAATGTTTCCTCCATCAAAGAACCTAATGACTTGACAGTGTTTGATCAGAATCAAACATGCAATCGAGCTTGGTTTATCCCAACAAATGACAGCCAGCAGTGTGATTGTGGAAGTGATTTAAGTGGACGTGTGTACTGCAACAGTACCCTGGGAGCGCTAGGCATTCTGGGCTGCTACTGCATGACGTATGATGAATCCATGGAAAATATTGTTGTTGGAGCATGCGTTTACAATTGTGAAAATCGAGCGACTCAAATGACACATGAGAGTCTTTATCGTTATCTTCCAAACAACAGTTCTGAGCTGAATAAGGTAATGTGTGAACCCTTCAACAGGGCTGGACAGTTGTGTGGTCAGTGTCAAGAAGGGTATGGAACACCACTGTACTCCTATGAATTACAATGCATAAAATGCTCAGGAACTCATTACCACTGGTTACTGTACATAGTTGTGGCTTATGTCCCACTCACACTATTTCTATTGCTGGTTCTCTGCTGTCGTATTAATGCTACATCAGCTAAACTGAATGCCTTTGTAACTGTTGCACAGATAATTGCAATACCTCCAAATTTACGTGTTATCCTACTGGGTATAGAACATAAACATCTGCCACCAATACAAATCTTAGCTACAGTGTATGGCATATGGAACCTTGATTTCTTTCGCACAGTGATTCCGCCCATTTGCATAAATCTAAGCACATTACAATCTCTGTCTCTGGATTATGGCATTGCTTTCTATCCTCTTCTGTTGCTTGTTTTTGCATACTTACTCATTGAGCTACATGGGCGTGACTTCTGGCCCATTGTACAGTTATGGAGACCATTACAGAGGTGTTGTAAGAACAGGTGGGATATTAGAAGCTCAATTATCAATGCTTTTGCCACATTCCTTTTGCTTACTTATATAAGACTTTTAAGTGTTTCATTTGACCTCCTAACCCCCACACACATTTTTGACACTCACGGGAAAATGCGAGGCTTATTTTTATACAGTGGTGGATCAGTCAAGTACTTTGGTAAAGAGCACCTTCCGTACGCCATACTTGCAGTGATCGTGATGCTATTTCTTGTAATCTTTCCTCTACTTCTCTTTATCTTGTACCCCATGAGGTGTTTTCAGAAATGTCTGACGTATTTCAACCTAAGATGTCATGCACTGCGAATCTTTATGGATGCTTTCCAAGGTTGTTACAAAGATGGAACTGATGGCACTCGTGACTGCCGATACTTTGCTGTAGTCCAGCCTCTTTGTAAAATTATTCTTTACTTTGTGTATGCAGTGACACTTGGCGATCTTTTCTATCCTATCGGAGCAGTGGGACTTTTACTTCTTGCTATACTAATAGCATTAGTACAGCCTTATAAAAAGAAGTTTGATGCTTACAACACGACTGACACAGTGTTGATACTTCTACTTGCAGCATGGTTTGCCTCAATTGTGTGCTTAAATATATCACAGATGAAGAGTTTAAAGTTTGTGCAGATGTCTTTTATAATAGCTGGATTGACAGCGATATTACCACTTTTCTATATATTTGTAGTCGTATTGCATTGGCTGTACACTGCCATTCATGTGAATAGATGTAACTAAATTTGTACAAAATCAGCTGCTACACATTATTGTTTCACATTGAGTGTACATCATTTATCAGGTGCGGTTTATTTTTAATAGCTGTGCATGCAGTAGTGTATTGTTGGAACTGACAATGAAGTGTGTATGGTTTAGAGAATTGATGTTTTGCACACAAGTTCTATTCCTTTTATTCAGCAGTGACACATAATATTATTGTAACTTTTCGTACTTTAGCTTGTTCACAGGGTTTTGCTTGGACTTTTTTTGAGAAGCTGTAGCTACTGTTTTTCACTTTATGGATGACGTGTCTGATACTAAATTGCATTAACAAATGTTTCTATTTGCACAGACCAGATGAGTCCATGCAATGGTGTTCCTTTTAAAGGCTTATATAGAGTACTGCTACCGTACTACCAGTGTAATTTAGTAAAGAGAAATCCATTTGCTAGTAAAATTCGTTAATTAAATACCTGCAATTGAAGGCACAGTGGGCTAACCCAGACTCAAGTACTGGAAAGTGTAAAATTGTGTACACCCATGAGCACTTTTGAATTCTCAGTAGCTGAACCATATCAATACTTGCGAGTTGGACTATATAGCTACTAGCTCTACTTCTCAGCCCTTCAATTAATATGCATTACAAAGTTGCAACAATGGAGCGAATACTCATGTTCACATGTTGAATGGTATGAAATTACGACACACTCTCCCAACAACAATCAGAGGAAATGCATACTATCGTAAACATGTTTGAAGTGCTCATATGACAGCAGCTGGACCTAAGTTGCTGTTACATAGTACACTACACTGTTTTCTTTATATTGCAACAGATAGGTTGTCAACATGTTTATCATGTTTCCTCTAATAGATGTTGCTGGGCGAGTGTGAGTATTAATCTCATACCATACAGCTTATCAACATGTGTACAGTAAAATTTCACTCCATTGTTGCTACTGTCTAGATAAGTAATGCGCAGGAGGATGAGCCCTATATTGCTGCTCTGGTATGATATTCTAGGTGTTCCATGTTTTCCTGGTGTGTATAATAACTGAGACGCAGACCTAGTACTACGTCCAACCCTCAAGTATTAATACTGTCCCCTCTGTTTCAGAGCTACTAAGAATTCAATATTTGTTGATATACTCATTGGGCGTGCTTCATTTTTGTTTAATTTATGCTATTTCCATGTGGGTTAATCTTTTACATAAACCATGTTTATAATCACAAAATGCATGGCATGTAAGTCTGCTACAGTAAAATATGGTATGGTTATATAGTTGTAAAAGAAGCAAAAACATGTTTTTTACACATAGTATGATTATCATCTCAAAATGTAAACACTTTCATAGTTGTAAAAAAATACACACACAATGAAGCAAAACCATGTGCACGAGGTGAATGTAGTTTATTGTGCTCAATCAGTTCCACAAGTACCTCTACTCTCCATCAGTACTAGTATCACTAGCACTGTCACCATCCGCCATGACATCACCAAGTAGAGCCACATCTGAGTCACAGTCCTCAGGACTAAGAAGCCTGTAGGGGATATCAATCTCCGAGTATGAGGTACTTCTGGTCTTGATCCAGCGACCAATTCTTGTTCCATACAAAAGTCTGTCTTGCACTAGGCTTCGTGTTAGCACCCAGTATACACAAATGAAGAACAAGTACACCAGTGGGAGTGCAGCAACTATGAATGACATTGACAACGTTGCTTTTACATGTCGGGATTCCTTAACACTAGCTATGTTGTAACTCAGGATGGAAGAGTAAACCATGGCAAGTAGCAATATTAACACAGTGTCGACACGATTGTAGATGGTATTCCTGTATGGTTTGACCACTATAACAATAAGGGCAAGAACAATGAGAAGTATAAGTCCAAGCGCATAGTAAAAAGTGGTCAGGGTTACTGCATACGCCACAACTATAACTATTCTGGCTAACATAACGTAAGCAACGATAACGAAACTGCTAAAAGATGAACTAATGGAAACATATTTCACGCACTCGAAAGCTGAGACAAACTACTGATTATAGATAGAGCGATGGCGTACAATAGCGACGGTTACGTAATGTATACGTAGCTAACTTCCTGTTTTTTTCGTGATAAAATAAACTGTAATATCCACACACTCAATGTACGTTTTATATAGGCAGCAACCTTAAAAAGGAAAAAAAAAAAAAAAAAAGGAAACAAAAACCAGCAAAAAGCAAAGATGTAAAAAGAAATGTATGAATAAGGGGTTCAAGTGGGCACCTGCCCCTCGGATGTAGCAAGGGTGATGTCCAAGGCCACACCATGGACAGGGCGATGGAAGGATGACCTGCTGCCACGGATGCACATAATGGCCGATCGTAGTGACGCAAACGACAGTCTGCAACGTTGCCACCCCATCACAGTTGGGTAGGGGGGTTGTCGTTTCTGTGAAATCATGTTTGCCAATCGCTTGTAGAAGGTGGCTGCCTCCCGTCCCATGCCTCCAGTGGATGAGAAGACCAGGGGAGTGAACACACCATGTTCTACTTCTCTGATGCGTTGCCCATATTCCCGCTTCTTGGCTTGTTCGTGTCTCCTGTAGGCTGAAGAGGTCGTTGTGGAACGATTGCTGGATGCGTTGGGGTAGAAAACCCGTACGTCAAAGAATGTATCCTGTGAAGCGTTCCAGAAGCCTCTCGCACGAATGTCAACTCGAGCACCATCATTTGTATTCGTTGAACGTGCATCAAAATTCTCCCCGCTGAGAGGTTGGAGGGTTGGCTCAGTGGTCACATTGTGGCAAACCTCGGTAAGTAGGGTGGCGGTGATGTCTCGTAGCTCATTGTGGCGTATTGTTGGGAAGCCACCCATGTGACAGACCATTGCATGGTCCACTGAGAATTGGGCTTCACAATTACATGTCTGAGGCATGCTACCCAGATTCCAGCCATATCTCAGGCAGAGTGCGTCCCTGAATTCTCCTTTGTGTAGATAGAAACCATGTTCATCAAGTGGGAGAACAGAGAGCCATGATGACGATCCTTTTTCCTGTGCAAGATCGACCCCTTGTTTGAGCTGTGGAGGGAGTTGATCATGGACGCTCCTGGCTAGCTGGATCTGTCTCTGGCGGTTTGATATTTTGATCTTGTTCTAACTTCCTGTACTACTAACGCGTACGCGTCAGCCAGTTTCAACTTCCTTTGAAATACCCCACATTCAAGGTGGCTTAGTAGTCTAGACCTCACATGTGACTATGAGCTCTGCTACGCAGTATGAAATTTTATGCAAGGGGTAGTATGATGATGGTCACCGCATTTGTAGCTTTAGTGGTGGGTATTTGTGTTCACAGTTCATATGGAAAGACAATATTTGTTGATACAACTACTGGTGTTGACAACACTGCTTGTTGGACAGGAGGAGAAGAGCTGCCATGCAAGGACTTTGATCTTGCCTTGGAAGGTGCCAGAACACTAAACTCCACTATAGTATCTGCAGAACAGTGTGAATGCAATGATGAACAAGTTGATGATGCCTCCATTGAAGAACCTAATGACTTAATAGTATTTGATTAGAATCAAACATGTCCTCAAGTTTGGTTTATCCCAACAAATGACAGCCAGCAGTGTGATTGTGGAAGTGATTTGAGTGGGCTTGTGTACTGCAACAGTACCCTGGGAGTGCTAGGCATTCTGGGCTGCTACTGCATGACGTATGATGAATCCATGGAAACTATTGTTGTTGGAGCATGCGTTTACAATTGTGCACAACCAGAGACTCAAAGGACACATGACAGTATTTATCATTACCTTCCAAACAACAGTTCTGAGCTGAATAGAGCAATGTGTGAACCCTTCAACAGGGCTGGACAGTTGTGTGGGCAGTGTCAAGAAGGGTATGGAATACCACTGTACTCCTATGACTTAATATGCATAAAATGCTCAGGAACTCATTACCACTGGTTACTATACATCGTTGTGGCTTATGTCCCACTCACAGTATTTCTGTTACTGGTTCTCTGCTGTCGTATTAATGCTACATCAGCTAAACTGAATGCCTTTGTAACTGTTGCACAGATACTTGCAGCACCTCAATATTTGCGCTTCCTGCTAAGTACTACACATAAATACCTGCCACCAATACAAATTTTAGCTACAGTGTATGGCATATGGAACCTTGATTTCCTTCGCACAGTGATTCCTCCCATTTGCATAAATCTAAGTATATTACAAGTTGTCTCTGGATTATGTCATTGCCTTCTATCCTTTCCTGTTGCTTGTTTTTGTGTACTTACTCATTGAGCTACATGCGCGTGACTTCTGGCCCATTGTACAGTTATGGAGGCCATTTCAGAAGTGTTGCAGGAACAGGTGGGACATCAGAAGCTCAATTATCAATGCTTTTGCCACATTCCTATTTCTTACTTATGTACGACTTTTGAGTGTTTCATTTGACTTCCTAGTTCCCATCTTTATTTTTGATGCTCATGGAAACAAACGTGGCTTGTTTTTGTACTATGATGGATCAGTCAAGTACTTTGGTAAAGAACACCTTCCATATGCCATACTTGCAGTGATTGTGACGCTGTTTCTCATAATTTTCCCTCTACTTCTCTTTATCTTGTATCCCATGAGATGCTTTCAGGAATGTCTGACGTATTTCAACCTAAGATGCCATGCACTGCGAATCTTTATGGATGCTTTCCAAGGTTGTTACAAGGATGGAACTGATGGCACTCGTGACTGTCGATACTTTGCTGTGGTCCAGCTTCTTTGTAAAATTATGCTTTTCTTTGTGTTTGCGGTGACACTTGGTGAACTTTTCCATGCCATTGGAACAGTGGGACTTTTACTTCTTGCAATACTAATAGCAATTGTACAACCATATAAAAAGAAGTTTGATGCTTACAACACAACAGACACAGTGTTGATACTTCTACTTGCAGCGTGGTTTGCCTCAATTTTGTGCTTTTATATGTTGCATGCAAAGAGTTTAAAGTTTGCGCAAATGTCTATGATCATAGGTGGATTGACAGCAATATTGCCACTTTTCTATATTGTTGTAGTCATATTACATTGGCTGTACAATGCCATTTATGTGAACAGGTGTAATTAATTTTTACAGCTGCAACATATTATTGTTTTATATCGAGTGTACATCGTTAAATTTTTCTATCGGGTGCAGTTTATTATATTAGCTTTGTAGTTGTCTATTGTAGCAACTGACAATGAAGTGTTTACGGTTCAGAGAATTGATGTTTTGCACACATTGTCAAGTTCTTTTTCCTTTATGAAGCAGTGACACAAATTGTAACGTTCCGTATTTTAGTTTGTTCACAGGGTTTTGCTTGAACTTTTTTCAGAAGCTGTAGCTACTGTTTTTCCTTTCAATTTATGAATGACATGTCTGATACTAACTTGCATTGAGAAATGGTTCTATTTGCACGGACGTAACCCACAGACCAGATGAGTCCATGCAATGGTGTTCCTTTTAAAGGCCTTTAAATCTGTAATAGCGGTATAAATTTAGTTAAAAGAAGTCCATTTGCTAAGTTTGCTAATTAAATACCTGTAATTAAGGTAGTTTGAAACTGAACTGAGAATAATTTAAAGTCAAAGATGCAAAATAGAAGAATAAAACAGAAAGGCTGTATGGAACATTCATTCCCAGGCTCTCTCGACTCAGAACAGAACATTCCCTGTTTTCTTCCGTTCTACAATCTTTAGAGTTGGGAGAGCCTGGGAATCAGCCAAGTTTAAACAGGATATGTAGCTACGGACAGTATAAGGTGTATGATCACAGCAATGAGGAGTACTTTAAGGGCTAGCTATGTTTTTAGCACCATACAATGCAAGAAATGTATTATATTTGTAGAACAGCTATTCCCTGTATTAGCTAATAGAAGTGTGTACCCTAGAAATTGAAATATAGTATTCCAACAGTGGATAACACTATCAGAAAATATAAATGGGTAATTATGTCATCTCTTACTGATAAAACCATTTTAAGAAAACACACATTGGGTTTTCTATGAAGGTTTCCTCTTTGGAGTTTCAATCTTCCAAAATATGATTTCTTTATAAACACTACGGGTTAAGGTTATTATACCAATATTTTAAGTGTAGTTTCTAAAATGGAAACAAATGCTAACTTTCTTTTTTATTTACAGAAAACCTCATGTCACCAACAGGTTTCAGATAATATTATTCCAGAGGTTTCATTGCATATCAATTATTTAAAAAGTGATAGTACCACTTTGTGTCAAGTACTTTTCTTCATGTCAAGGCGTTCTTGTTTCCCATATCAGTCTCTGTAATCTAATGAGCAGCTAAAAATTTTATGACACTTTATTATTCTTCAAATATACTTTTGACATATCTATAATAGCTATTAATGGAGTAAAATATGTACGCTGTAATGCTCTTTATGAATGCAGTTCCTATAATTGTATGACTTCAGTGGAAAATTTAATGTCAATGTTATTAATTGATCAAGACACTTACATGAAATGCTTGTTGTCATACGGTATTACCAGACGGTTTGCTTGCTCGGTGTCATACTACATGGCTTGCTTACTTGATGGAATGCTAATTTATGACATATAAAATCTTACGATGCAAGAAACAAGATAATCATATGTATTATATAAAATTAACCAACCAAGCCGTCAAAACACCAAGCCGTCAAAAACAACTACTTTTGTTCTTTTCATAAACCACGTTTATAATCACAAAGTGCATGGCATGTAAGTCTGCTATAGTAAAATATGGTATGGTTACATAGTTGTAAAAGAAGCAACAACATGCAATTGTTTTTGTTATAGTATGATTATCATCTAAAAATGTAAACACTTTCATAGTTGTAAAAAATATACACACAATGAAGCAAAACCATGTGCACGAGGTGAATAGTTTATTGTGCTCAATCAGCTCCACAAGTACCTCTACTCTCCATCAGTACTAGTATTACTAGCACTGTCACCATCCACCATGACATCACCAAGTAGAGCTACATCTGATTCACAGTCCTCAGGATTGAGTAGCTGGTAGGGGATATCAATCTCCGAGTATGAGGTACTTCTGGTCTTGATTCAGCGACCAATTCTTGTTCCATACAAAAGTCTGTCTTGCACTAGGCTTCGTGTCAGCACCCAGTATACACAAATGAAGAACAAGTACACCAGTGGGAGTGCAGCAACTGCGAATGACATTATTAATGTCACTTTTATGTGTTGGGAGTCCTTAACACTAGTAAGGAGTAAACCATGGCATGCTGGTCTGGTGCTAGAAATGATCCAGTCTGAAGATACACACCTGTGGGTGTGAGCCTTCAATTGTTACAGAAGAAATTAAGTTCTATACTGCACAATGTAGCTATCATTATTTGTGTATAATCAAATGTTTGTTTCTAAGGAGTATAATACTTTAACCTAAAAATGGTTACACCAGTTATATCAGTTGCGTAGTATATGACTGATTGTAATCTTTCTTACACAATGGATAAAAATTATTCCAAAACACCACTTTATTCCCAAGGGCTAAACTAACAGCCTAGGCTCTTTCATTAGGGCTTGTATACAGTAATAACATGTACTACTGTGTTGGCTGAATCAAGTTTTCTTACTGCTAGCATTAATTGCGCCTATGTTTCCAGACGAAGAATTTTTCAGCTCTTAGCCCTCACGTAAACTCTGCTAGCATGAAATTCCCTGCAAATAGTAGCTGACTTATTTCAACCTAAGATGTCATGCACTGCAAATCTTTATGGATGCTTTCCAAGGTTGTTACAAGGATGGAACTGATGGCACTCGCGACTGCCGATACTTTGCTGCTGTGTATCCTCTTTTTAGAATTGCTCTTTACTTTGTATACGCAGGAACACTTAGCACACTTTTCTATGCTATCGGCACAATTGGTCTTTCACTGTTTGCAATGCTAATAGCAATTAGTACAGCCCTATAAAAAAATGTTTGCTACTTACAACACAACTGACACGGTGTTGATACTTCTACTTGCAGCGTGGTATGCTTCCATTTCTTGTTTAACTATGTCACAGCTGCAGAATTTAAAATTTGTCAAAATGTCTTTGAGTGTTGCGTTATTGACAGCAATATTACCACTTTTCTATATTCTTGTAGTCATTATACTTTGGCTGTATATTGCTGTTTGTCTGAACAGGTCCAACTAATTGCATACCTTACAGGTATATGTGGCATTTCTTCTGTTGCAATACAATTATTGTTTCATCATACTCAGGGTACATTGTTTATTAATTTTTATATCTCTTTCTACGCTTTGTTCAAATAGCTGTGCAAGAAGTTATATTAGCTTGGAATTGAAACAAAATAATTTGTTTGTTTTTTAATTATAGAGAGTGTGACCCCGCAAGTCAACACTCAGCAATGCTCCTTAGTGGCTGTAGTGAGGAGAAGCAGATGTGGAGCAGAAGGGCCTCGGGGGGTTCTTAAGAAGTATCAGTGCCACATACATAAGACTTCATGTAATTAGAAAGCAACATGGCATACTTATTGATCAAAGGATTAAAGGAAAAGGATTAAAGGCCTTGTACTGAACAAGGTAGTTAAATATAGCTAGTGTAAAATCATATGCCTACAGTGCTATAGAACCACTGAATCATAACATTAATAACCTTATATTAGTTACGTAGTATAGCATATATAAAATTCTTCCCAATTGGCACTTCAGTTGTACATATGTATATATATTATTCCCAAGGATCTAGGACTAAACATTATAATATGTACTATTGTTTACACTACTATTATGATATAGCGTTTAACATAATTATCATAAATGTGAAAGTGTACACTTGTGTGAGTCCAAATGAAATTAGAAACTAATACCACTGAAATTCAAGATCTTAGACTAATTGCAGGACTGGTGTATATTCCCAAATCTATTTTGACATTATTTCCATGATGGTAATGATGAGGTATATAGAAACTAAACGATGTCAATTGTGTTAACTGAAACTGATTGCATAAGAAACAACAAAAATATGCTTGCAAGGTAATAAACCTTACTTGCATCTGTTCATATGAACAGCAGTATACAGCCAATGTATAGTGACTGCAAAGATATACAGAAGTGGTAATATTGACGTCAACAGTACAGTAAATCAAAGATATTTTGACAAATTTTAAACTCTTCATCTGTGATACATTTAAATATACAATTGAAGCATACAATGCTGCAAAATATATAGAAGTATCAATATCATGTCAATTGTTGTAAGTAGCAAACTTCACTTTATAGGGCTGTACTATTACTATTAGCATTGCAAAAAGCAAAGTACAACTGTTCCAATAGCATAGAACAGTCCGCTATTGAAGTGTCACTACATATACAAAGAAAAGAAAGTGCAGCAAAGTATCGGCAGTCGCAAGTGCCATCTGTCCCATCCTTGTAACAACCTTGAAATCTCATTCAAAAAGAATCATCTGTAATAGTGAAAGCTTAAAACTGCAGAGGGCCAATCCCAACTATACATACCAAAAGCTTGAGTATGAGTTACAGATAGCTAATCAGCCATACATTCTTTTGAGTCTGAATATCCAGAAAGTATAGTATTATGCATCTGTAGTTGTGGTGCAGAATATTGTAGCTACCTCCATAACCCTCTATTCAGGTTTTTAATATTCACTTTTCCAAACTCCTACTCAAGTTTTCATATGCATGTTCCAATCCGCTTATAATAAATTTTGGCATTGAAACTAAGACAATAAATTATTGTAATTGCAAAACTATGGAAGCTATTTCTTGGAAATATGTAGCTAGCACTAAAGCACATTCAGAATTAAATTTACAAAACATATGGTTAGGATTGGGTAGTAGCAAAATAGAAACAGTTGATAGAATAGATTTGGGAATACACGCATACAGCCATTGAAATTAAAATTATAGTGGTTTAGTTTTTTGGGACTCGCACCAGTGTACAGTTTCAAAATGACAGTGTTTTGTAATAGTATATATGTTGTATGTTTCATAATATTATTATACATACACAGTAGTACATGATAACAATTTTTAACTGCCTTTTGGGAATAATTTTATATAATTTTGGCATACTATGCAAATCATCGATATGGCAAATTTAGGTAAAATTTTTATGCTACATGGTTGGTTTCATGACATATGGATCCTTAACATCTTTTATACTGTAATGCTCAAGCATGCCAAGTTTCTTTCTACCATCACTTTGGCTCATTATTACGTGGAGTCATATGCATGTGGCACTGGCACTTCTCATGAAACCCCAAGGCCCTTCTGCTCCAGTTCTGCTTCTCATCACCACAGCCACTAAATAAATGTTGCAGAGTCACCCCCTCTTTGAATCAGACATCAATTCTGTGAATCCTAAAACACTGTAACAACGGAGATGTAAGCTGAACTAAGTGTACCCCTCATATAGATATTATATAATGTGCACTAAACATTCTGAAACAATTGTTCTGCAACTGCAAGAAACATTTAAAAGCATACGTGCAAGGTGTACAATTAATACAACTTATTTGCATCTGTTTACATGAATAGCATTATATAGCCAATGCATAATCACTACAAGAATATAAGAAAGTGGTAATATTGCTATTAATGCTGTAATGATCAGAGACACTTCGACAAATTTGAAACTTTTGCTTGATAACACACTTAAACATAAAACTGAAGCATACCATCCTGCAAGTAGAAGTATCAATACTGAGTCAGTCGTATTGTAAGTAGCAAATTTCACTTTATATGGCTGCACTATTACTATTAGCATTGCAAGAAGCACGAGTCCCACTGTTCCAACAGCATAAAATAGACCACTAAGTGTCACTGCATACACAAGAAAAAGAGTTATTTTAAAAAGAGGATAGACTGCAGCAAAGTATCGGCAGTCACGAGTGCCATCTGTTCCATCCTTGTAGCAGCCTTGGAAAGCATCCATAAATACTCGCAGTGCATGGCATCTTAGGTTGAAATACGTCAGATATTTTTGAAAGCATCTCATGGGATACAAGAAAAAAAGCAGTAGAGGAAGAATTATAAGAAAAAGTATCACAATTAATGCAAGTATAGCATATGGACGGTGTTCTCTACCAAGGAACTCCACTGATCCATCGTAGTACAAAAACAAGCCACGCCCATATGCACTATAGTACAAAAGAAATCAAGGTTCATCATGATGCCTGGCAAAATTACATGTTTACCTCTAAGGAGAATATACAGTGCCATGAATCATAAAATTACCCTAAATTTGGCTACATCAGTTGCATAGTGCACGATGTATAAACTTATTCCCATATTGCACATTAGTTCTACAAATATATATTCCCAAGGGCTAAACATTATTATCATTTAGTACTGTTTACACTGCATGTACTATAAAGTTTTGTATAGCAACTATTATAAGATAATTTTATGCATGGCACTGTATATACTCTCCTCATACGCCACAAACACATTAGGGTTGATTGTTTTAACCAGCTTTAGTTACCACTGTTTCAATTTAAGGGTCAAAAACAACCCTCCTGATTACGGAATTTCTGAAGGCATCTCATAGGATATACAAAATAAAGAGCAACAGAGTTACCTCTAACCTTTATTCAGGCTTTCCAAAATCCTCCTCAAGCTTTCATAATTATGCATGTTCAGTCTGCGTAACACAATGCTGCATATTGGCAACCTCAATTTCCTATGGCTTTACCTTAGCTACATGCATTATGCATAATAATTTCTGAACCAGTCTCCTTTTGCTCTTATTATATTGCCTGTCTCAATTTTGTATACACATACATGTAGGTTGCCTCAAACTCCTATATACACATTTCAAGGTTTAATTTGTTAACACAATTATTTTATTAGGTATATAAACTGCAATGTTGACAACAAAACTTCTTCACCTACCCTTACAATTTAAAAAAATGATCCCGTAAACAATTGTGTTGCAGTTGAGTCTGAGTTTTACGTCGACGTACGTCAAGTCTCTCACGTCGACGTTTGAGTCTCACGTCGACGTCAAGTCTCTCACGTCGACATCTGAGTCTCACGTCGACGTCAAGTCTCTCACGTCGACGTCTGAGTCTCACGTCGACGTCTGAGTTTCACATCGACGTCTGAGTCTCACGTCGACGTCTGAGTCTCTCACGTCGACGTCTGAGTCTCACGTCGACGTCAAGTCTCTCACGTCGACGTCTGAGTCTCACGTCGACGTCAACTGTCTCACGTCGACGTCTGAGTCTCACGTCGACGTCTGAGTCTCTCACGTCGACGCCTGAGTCATCCACGTCGAATTAGCAACGTAAGACTCAGACGTCGACGTGAGACACTTGACGTCGACGCGAGACTCAGACGTCGACGCGAGAGACTTGACGTCGACGTGAGACTCAGACGTCGACGTGAGAGACTCAGACGTCGACGTGAGACTCAGACGTCGACGTGAGACTCAGACGTCGACGTGAGAGACTCTGACGTCGACGTGAGACTCAGACGTCGACGTGAGGCTCAGACGTCGACGTGAGACTCAGACGTCGACGTGAGACTCAGAGATGTGAGCATTTTCCAAACCTGTGAGCTTTATCCACAGTTGTGAGCATTTTCCAGACCTGTGAGCATTATCCACAGTTGTGAGCATTATCTACAGTTGTGAGCATTATTCACAGTTGTGAGCATTATCCACAGCTGTGAGCATTGTCTGCAGCTGTGAGTATTATCCACAGTTGTGAGCATTTTTCAGAGATGTGAGCATTATCCACAGCTGTGAGCATTATCCACAGTACAGTTGTGAGCTTTATCCACACTTATGAGCATTTAAGCATGAGCATGAGCATTTGCTTTGAGGATTTATCTACGTTTGTGAGAATATGCATGTGTTCAGGACTTACACTACATCCAGAGTTGTCAGTATTATAGCTAAGAGATTAATCACAAGTCTGGAAAATGCTCACAACTGTGGATAATGCTCACAGGTCTGGAAAATGCTCACAACTGCGGATAATGCTCACAGCTGTGTATAATATGCTCACATGTACAACTGTGGATAATGCTTACAGGTCTGGAAAATGCTCACAACTGTGGATAATGCTCATGCACAGGTCTGGAAAATACTCACATCTCTGCAAAATGCTCACAAGTCTGGAAAATACTCACATCTCTGCAAAATGCTCTGGAAAATGCTCACAACTGTGGATAATGCTCACAGGTCTGGAAAATGCTCACAACTGTGGATAATGCTCACACAGGTCTGGAAAATGCTCACATATCTGCAAAATGCTCACAAGTCTGGAAAATACTTACATCTCTGCAAAAATGCTCACAAGTCTGGAAATGCACGTCTGCAAAATGCTCACAAGTCTGGAAAATGCTCACATCTCTGCAAAATGCTCACAAGTCTGGAAAATGCTCACATCTCTGAAAAATGCTCACAAGTCTGGAAAACGCTCACATCCCTAAGTAGTGCATATTTATATTATACGGAATATACGCATTATTATGTTCATTTGGACACTAACTGTAGATTATAACTCGGTACATAGCCATGACTTCATTCTACCTGTAATCACTCTGGTATATGCTCACAACTGTGAATCATGCTCACAGGTCTGGAAAATGCTCACAACTGTGGATAATGCTCACACAGGTCTGGAAAATGCTCACATATCTGCAAAATGCTCACAAGTCTGGAAAATACTTACATCTCTGCAAAAATGCTCACAAGTCTGGAAATGCACGTCTGCAAAATGCTCACAAGTCTGGAAAATGCTCACATCTCTGCAAAATGCTCACAAGTCTGGAAAATGCTCACATCTCTGAAAAATGCTCACAAGTCTGGAAAACGCTCACATCCCTAAGTAGTGCATATTTATATTATACGGAATATACGCATTATTATGTTCATTTGGACACTAACTGTAGATTATAACTCGGTACATAGCCAGCTTAAACTTACCATAATCACTCTGGTATATAATAGGTTTTCTCCTCAGTCGCCCATCCTTAATACCAAGTACTAATTTCACGCTTTCCTTTTTCCTTAAATATTTCAAGACAAATTGGTAGTGTACTGAAGATGTCAAAACAGCTAGCTATAATGTACTGATGATATATTATTATATGACTATATTACCGTTAATTTGCTCTATAAAACGGGCATGATCATTTTCCAAAAGTAAAATTTAAACATTCCAGAGTTGTATATAGCCTAGTTGTGAATACTCTTTAGTATTTTAGTCTGTTCACAGATATCTTAGACTAGCTATGGTCAGTTGTAAGCATTTGCACGAATCGTGAGCAATATTCACAGCTGTGAGCGAGCTTTTTCAGAAATGTGAGGATTTTCTAAACCTGTGAGCATTATTCATAATTGTGAGCATTTTCCAAACCTGTGAGCATCATCCACAGTTGTGAGCATCATCCCCAGCTGTAAGGAGTATCTACAGTTGTGAGCATTGTCCACAGCTGTGAGCATTATCAACAGCTGTGAGATTATCTCGAGTTGTGAATAGTATTATCCGGTGTTGTGCATATTAAAGTTTGTATGCAGCATGCATGGCCTAAAAATGCTCACAAAACATACACCCCGTTTTTATTGTTCGCAAATCGACGAGGACTTGCATCATCGGGCTACCCTTTACAGGGGATTTCATAGAGCTACTAGCGGAATTCATGTGAGCCCTAGCTATAGGCATAGATAATATAAACTCGTAACTATCTTACGAGTCTATATTATCTATGCTATAGGTTACTAGGTATACGCATTGCGCAGATGAGGCGCCCACGCAATTGCTGAGGAAGCTACTGCTACACAAATGGGCCTTCAGGAGACGAATGCCTCTGCATACAACACAGTACCAAAGACCAGTTATGGCTGCTACACGAGAGCAGAGTTCCTTAAAACTGACGTTCGTATCGATCGCGATAATAAATAATATTATGTTGTTTCTTAAATTCTGTGATACGATATGACTGAGCTTAAGGAACGATAATACAATAGCAAGAATACAATCTAAAGGAACCATATTTTACGCACTGAAAGATGAGGCTTACTGGTACAGGTAACGTCGCTTATGGAGAAGTGCGCCGTGATTACGTAATATCCTGTAGTGATGCGTGGGTCAGCTCAGCGGTGTGCCATACATATATAACTGTCATGTAAATTATTATTGTAACCTAGCCCTCACATGAATTCCGCTAGTAGCTCTATGAAGCCCCCTGTAAAGGGTAGCCCGATGATATTGGTCATTGTACTTCTAGCCTTAGTAGTGCGTGTTTATGGTGCTCACAGCACATACGGAAAGACAATATTTGTCAATACCACTACTGGTGTTGACAACACTGCTTGTTGGACAGGAGGAGAATGGCTGCCATGCAAGGACCTTGATCTTGCCTTGGAAGGTGCTAGGAAACTGAACTCTACTGTAGTCTTTACAGACCAGTGTGAGTGCAATGATGAACAAGTTAATGTTTACTCCATCAAAGACTTAACAGTGTTTGATCAGAATCAAACATGCCCTCAAGTTTGGTTTATCCCAACAAATGACAGCCAGCAGTGTGATTGCGGAAGTGATTTAAGTGGACGTGTGTACTGCAACAGTACCCTGGGAGCACTAGGCATTCTGGACTGCTACTGCATGACGTATGATGAATCCATGGAAAATATTGTTGTTGGAGCATGCGTTTACAATTGTGAAAATCGAGCGACTCAAATGACACATGAGAGTCTTTATCGTTATCTTCCAAACAACAGTTCTGAGCTGAATAAGGTAATGTGTGGACCCTTCAACAGGGCTGGACAGTTGTGTGGTCAGTGTCAAGAAGGGTATGGAACACCACTGTACTCCTATGAATTACAATGCATAAAATGCTCAGGAACTCATTACCACTGGTTACTGTACATAGTTGTGGCTTATGTCCCACTCACACTATTTCTATTGCTGGTTCTCTGCTGTCGTATTAATGCTACATCAGCTAAATTGAATGCCTTTGTAACTGTTGCACAGATAATTGCAATACCTCCAAATTTACGTGTTATCCTACTGGGTATAGAACATAAACATCTGCCACCAATACAAATCTTAGCTACAGTGTATGGCATATGGAACCTTGATTTCTTTCGCACAGTGATTCCGCCCATTTGCATAAATCTAAGCACATTACAAGCTCTGTCTCTGGATTATGGCATTGCTTTCTATCCTCTCCTGTTGCTTGTTTTTGCGTACTTACTCATTGAGCTACATGCACGTGACTTCTGGCCCATTGTACAGTTATGGAGACCATTTCAGAGGTGTTGCGGGAACAGGTGGGACATCAGAAGCTCAATTATCAATGCTTTTGCCACATTCCTTTCGCTTACTTATATAAGACTTTTAAGTGTTTCATTTGACCTCCTAACCCCCACACACATTTTTGACACTCACGGGAAAATGCGAGGCTTATTTTTATACAGTGGTGGGGCAGTCGAGTACTTTGGTAAAGAACACCTTCCGTACGCCACACTTGCAGTGATCGTGATGCTGTTTCTTGTACTCTTTCCTCCACTTCTCTTTATCTTGTATCCAATGAGATGCTTTCAGAAATGTCTGACGTATTTCAACCTAAGATGCCATGCACTACGAATCTTTATGGATGCTTTCCAAGGTTGTTACAAGGATGGAACTGATGGCACTCGTGACTGTCGATACTTTGCTGTGGTCCAGCCTCTTTGTAAAATTATTCTTTACTTTGTTTATGCAGTGACACTTGGCGATCATTTCTATCCTATCGGAACTGTGGGACTTTTATTTCTTGCAATACTAATAGCATTAGTACAGCCCTATAAAAAGAAGTTTGATGCTTACAACACAACTGACACAGTGTTGATACTTCTACTTGCAGCGTGGTTTGCCTCAATTGTGTGCTTAAATACGTCGCAGATAAGGAGTTTAAAGTTTGTGCAGATGTCTTTTATCATAGCTGGATTGACAGCGATATTACCACTTTTCTATATATTTGTAGTCGTATTGCATTGGCTGTACAATGCCATTCATGTGAACAGATGTAACTAAATTTGTACAAAATCAGCTGCTACACATTATCGTTTCACATTGAGTGTATATCATTTCATTTTTTCTATCAGGTGCGGTTTATTTTTAATAGCTGTGCAGTAGTGTATTGTTGGAGCTGACAATGAAGTGTGTATGGTTTAGAGAATTGATGTTTTGCACACAAGTTCTATTCCTTTTATTCAGCAGTGACACATAATATTATTGTAACTTTTCGTACTTTAGTTTGTTTACAGACTTTTGCTTGGACTTTTTTTGAGAAGCTGTAGCTACTGTTTTTCCTTTCAATTTATGGATGACGTGTCTGATACTAACTTGCATTAACAAATGTTTCTATTTGCACAGACGTAACCCACAGACCAGATGAGTCCAGGCAATGGTGTTCCTTTTAAAGGCTTATATAGAGCACTGCTACCGTACTACCAGTGTAAATGTTAGTGAAGAGAAGTCCATTTGCTAATAAAATTCGTTAATTAAATACCTGCAATTGAAGGCACAGTGGACTAACCCAGACTCAAGTACTGGAAAGTGTAAAATTGTGTAAACCCATGAGCACTTTTGAATTCTCAGTAGCTGAACCATATCAATACTTGCGAGTTGGACTATATAGTAGCTACTAGCTCTACTTCTCAGCCCTTCAATTAATATACATTTAATGATCTACAAAGTTGCAACAATGGAGCAAATACTCATGTTCACAGGCTGAATGGTATGAAATTACAACACACTCGCCCAACAACAATCAGAGGAAATGCATAATATCGTAAACATGTTTGAAGTGCTCATATGACAGCAGCTGGACCTAAGTTGCTGTTACATAGTAGTTACTGCTACACTGTTTTCTTTATATTGCAACAGGTTGTCAACATGTTTATCATGTTTCCTCTAATAGATGTTGCTGGGTGAGTGTGAGTAATCTCATACCATACAGCTTATCAACATGTGTACAGTAAAACTTCACTCCATTGTTGCTACTGTGTAGATAAGTAATGCGCAGGAGGATGAGCCCTACATTGCTGCTCTGATATGATATTCTAGATGTTCCATGTTTTCCTGGTATGTATAATAACTGAGAAGGCCTGAGAAACAGACGTAGAACTACGTCCAACCCACAAGTATTAATACTGACCCCTCTGTTTCTCAGAGCTACTAAGAATTCAATATTTGTTGATATACTCATTGGATGTGCTTCATTTTTGTTTAATTTATGCTATTTCCATGTGGGTTAACCCTTTACATAAACCACGTTTATAATCACAAAATGCATGGCATGTAAGTCTGCTACAGTAAAATATGGTATGGTTACATAGTTGTAAAAGAAGCAACAACATGTTTTTTACACATAGTATGATTATCATCTCAAAATGTAAACACTCTCATAGTTGTAAAAAAATACACACACAATGAAGCAAAACCATGTGCACGAGGTGAATGTAGTTTATTGTGCTCAATCAGCTCCACAAGTACCACTACTCTCCATCAGTAATAGTATCACTAGCACTGTTGCCATCCGCCATGACATCACCAAGTAGAGCTACATCTGATTCACAGTCCTCAGGATTGAGTAGCCGGTAGGGGATATCAATCTCCGAGTACGAGGTATTTCTGGTCTTGATCCAGCGACCAATTCTTGTTCCATACAAAAGTCTGTCTTGCACTAGGCTTCGTGTTAGCACCCAGTATACACAAATGAAGAACAAGTACACCAGTGGGAGTGCAGCAACTATGAATGATATTGACAACGTTGCTTTTACATGTCGGGATTCCTTAACGCTAGCTATATTGTAACTCAGGATGGAAGAGTAAACCATGGCAAGTAGTAATATTAACACAGTGTCGACACGATTGTAGATGGTATTCCTGTATGGTTTGACCACTATAACAATAAGGGCAAGAACAATGAGAAGTATAAGTCCAAGCGCATAGTAAAAAGTGGTCAGGGTTACTGCATACGCCACAACTATAACTATTCTGGCTAACATAACGTAAGCAACGATAACGAAACTGCTAAAAGATGAACTAATGGAAACATATTTCACGCACTCGAAAGCTGAGACAAACTACTGATTATAGATAGAGCGATGGCGTACAATAGCGACGGTTACGTAATGTATACGTAGCTAACTTCCTGTTTTTTCGTGATAAAATAAACTGTAATATCCACACACTCAATGTACGTTTTATATAGGCAGCAAACTTAAAAAGGAAAAAAAAAAAAAAAAAAGGAAACAAAAACCAGCAAAAAGCAAAGATGTAAAAAGAAATGTATGAATAAGTGGTTCAAGTAGGCACCTGCCCCTCGGATGTAGCAAGGGTGATGTCCAAGGCCACACCATGGACAGGGCGATGGAAGGATGACCTGCTGCCACGGATGCACATAATGGCCGATCGTAGTGACGCAAACGACAGTCTGCAACGTTGCCACCCCATCACAGTTGGGTAGGGGGGTTGTCGTTTGTGTGAAATCATGTTTGCCAATCGCTTGTAGAAGGTGGCTGCCTCCCGTCCCATGCCTCCGGTGGATGAGAAGACCAGGGGAGTGAACACACCATGTTCTACTTCTCTGATGCGTTGCCCATATTCCCGCTTCTTGGCTTGTTCGTGTCTCCTGTAGGCTGAAGAGGTCGTTGTGGAACGATTGCTGGATGCGTTGGGGTAGAAAACCCGTACGTCAAAGAATGTGTCCTGTGAAGCGTTCCAGAAGCCTCTCGCACGAATGTCAACTCGGGCACCATCATTTGTATTCGTTGAACGTGCATCAAAATTCTCCCCGCTGAGAGGTTGGAGGGTTGGCTCAGTGGTCACATTGTGGCAAACCTCGGTAAGTAGGGTGGCGGTGATGTCTCGTAGCTCATTGTGGCGTATTGTTGGGAAGCCACCCATGTGACAGACCATTGCATGGTCCACTGAGAATTGGGCTTCACAATTACATGTCTGAGGCATGCTACCCAGATTCCAGCCATATCTCAGGCAGAGTGCGTCCCTGAATTCTCCTTTGTGTAGATAGAAACCATGTTCATCAAGTGGGAGAACAGAGAGCCATGATGACGATCCTTTTTCCTGTGCAAGATCGACCCCTTGTTTGAGCTGTGGAGGGAGTTGATCATGGACGCTCCTGGCTAGCTGGATCTGTCTCTGGCGGTTTGATGTTTTGATCTTGTTCTAACTTCCTGTACTACTAACGCGTACGCGTCAGCCAGTTTCAACTTCCTTTGAAATACCCCACATTCAAGGTGGCTTAGTAGTCTAGACCTCACATGTGACTATGAGCTCTGCTACGCAGTATGAAATTTTATGCAAGGGGTAGTATGATGATGGTCACCGCATTTGTAGCTTTAGTGGTGGGTATTTGTGTTCACAGTTCATATGGAAAGACAATATTTGTTGATACAACTACTGGTGATGACAACACTGCTTGTTGGACAGGAGGAGAAGAGCTGCCATGCAAGGACTTTGATCTTGCCTTGGAAGGTGCCAGAACTCTAAACTCCACTATAGTATCTGCAGAACAGTGTGAATGCAATGATGAACAAGTTGATGATGCCTCCATTGAAGAACCTAATGACTTAATAGTGTTTGATCAGAATCAAACATGTCCTCAAGTTTGGTTTATCCCAACAAATGACAGCCAGCAGTGTGATTGTGGAAGTGATTTGAGTGGGCTTGTGTACTGCAACAGTACCCTGGGAGTGCTAGGCATTCTGGGCTGCTACTGCATGACGTATGATGAATCCATGGAAACTATTGTTGTTGGAGCATGCGTTTACAATTGTGCACAACCAGAGACTCAAAGGACACATGACAGTATTTATCATTACCTTCCAAACAACAGTTCTGAGCTGAATAGAGCAATGTGTGAACCCTTCAACAGGGCTGGACAGTTGTGTGGGCAGTGTCAAGAAGGGTATGGAATACCACTGTACTCCTATGACTTAAGATGCATAAAATGCTCAGGAACTCATTACCACTGGTTACTGTACATCGTTGTGGCTTATGTCCCACTCACACTATTTCTGTTACTGGTTCTCTGCTGTCGTATTAATGCTACATCAGCTAAACTGAATGCCTTTGTAACTGTTGCACAGATACTTGCAGCACCTCAATATTTGCGCTTCCTGCTAAGTACTACACATAAATACCTGCCACCAATACAAATTTTAGCTACAGTGTATGGCATATGGAACCTTGATTTCCTTTGCACAGTGATTCCTCCCATTTGCATAAATCTAAGTATATTACAAGTTCTGTCTCTGGATTATGTCATTGCCTTCTATCCTCTCCTGTTGCTTGTTTTTGTGTACCTACTCATTGAGCTACATGCACGTGACTTCTGGCCCATTGTACAGTTATGGAGGCCATTCCAGAGGTGCTGTGGGAACAGGTGGGACATCAGAAGCTCAATTATCAATGCTTTTGCCACATTCCTATTGCTTACTTATGTACGACTTTTGAGTGTTTCATTTGACTTCCTAGTTCCCATCTTTATTTTTCATGCTCATGGAAACAAACGTGGCTTGTTTTTGTACTATGATGGATCAGTCGAGTACTTTGGTAAAGAACACCTTCCATATGCCATACTTGCAGTGATTGTGACGCTGTTTCTCATAATTTTCCCTCTACTTCTCTTTATCTTGTATCCCATGAGATGCTTTCAGGAATGTCTGACGTATTTCAACCTAAGATGCCATGCACTGCGAATCTTTATGGATGCTTTCCAAGGTTGTTACAAGGATGGAACTGATGGCACTCGTGACGGTCGATACTTTGCTGTGGTCCAGCCTCTTTGTAAAATTATGCTTTTCTTTGTGTTTGCGGTGACACTTGGTGAACTTTTCCATGCCATTGGAACAGTGGGACTTTTACTTCTTGCAATACTAATAGCAATAGTACAACCCTATAAAAAGAAGTTTGATGCTTACAACACAACAGACACAGTATTGATACTTCTACTTGCAGCGTGGTTTGCCTCTATTTTGTGCTTTTATATGTTGCATGCAAAGAGTTTAAAGTTTGCGCAAATGTCTGTGATCATAGGTGGATTGACAGCAATATTGCCACTTTTCTATATTGTTGTAGTCATATTACATTGGCTGTACAATGCCATTTATGTGAACAGGTGTAATTAATTTTTACAGCTGCAACATATTATTGTTTTATATCGAGTGTACATCGTTTAATTTTTCTATCGGGTGCAGTTTATTATATTAGCTTTGTAGTTGTCTATTGTAGCAACTGACAATGAAGTGTTTACGGTTCAGAGAATTGATGTTTTGCACACATTGTCAAGTTCTTTTTCCTTTATGAAGCAGTGACACAAATTGTAACGTTCCGTATTTTAGTTTGTTCACAGGGTTTTGATTGAACTTTTTTTAGAAGCTGTAGCTATTGTTTTTCCTTTCAATTTATGAATGACATGTCTGATACTAACTTGCATTGACAAATGGTTCTATTTGCACGAACGTAACCCACAGACCAGATGAGTCCATGCAATGGTGTTCCTTTTAATTAAAGGCCTTTAAATCTGTAATAGCAGTATAAATTTAGTTAAAAGAAGTCCATTTGCTAAGTTTGCTAATTAAATACCTGTAATTAAGGTAGTTTGAAACTGAACTGAGAATAATTTAAAGTCAAAGATGCCGAATAGAAGAATAAAACAGAAAGGCTGTATGGAACATTCATTCCCAGGCTCTCTCGACTCAGAACAGAACATTCCCTGTTTTCTTCCGTTCTACAATCTTTAGAGTTGGGAGAGCCTGGGAATCAGCCAAGTTTAAACAGGATATGTAGCTACGGACAGTATAAGGTGTATGATCACAGCAATGAGGAGTACTTTAAGGGCAAGCTATGCTTTTAGCACCATACAATGCAAGAAATGTATTATATTTGTAGAACAGCTATTCCCTGTATTAGCTAATAGAAGTGTGTACCCTAGAAATTGAAATATAGTATTCTAACAGTGGATGACACTATCAGAAAATATAAATGGGTAATTATGTCATCTCTTACTGATAAAACCATTTAAAGAAAACACACATTGGGTTTTCTATGAAGGTTTCCTCTTTGGAGTTTCAATCTTCCAAAATATGATTTCTTTATAAACACTACGGGTTAAGGTTATTAAACCAATATTTTAAGTGTAGTTTCTAAAATGGAAACAAATGCTAACTTTCTTTTTTATTTACAGAAAACCTCATGTCACCAACAGGTTTCAGATAATGTTATTCCAGAGGTTTCATTGCATATCAATTATTTAAAAAGGGATAGTACCACTTTGTGTCAAGTACTTTCCTTCATGACAAGGCGTTCTTGTTTCCCATACCAGTCTCTGTAAGCTAATGAGCAGCTAAAAATTTACTGACACTTTATTATTCTTCAAGTATACTTTTGACATATCTATAATAGCTATTAATGGAGTAAAATACGTACACTGTAATGCTCTTTATGAATGCAGTTCCTATAATTGTATGACTTCAGTGGAAAATTTAATGTCAATGTTATTAATTGATCAAGACACTTACATGAAATGCTTGTTGTCATACGGTATTACCAGACGGTTTGCTTGCTCGGTGTCATACTACATGGCTTGCTTACTTGATGGAATGCTAATTTATGACATATAAAATCTTACGATGCAAGAAACAAGATAATCATATGTATTAATATAAAAATTAACCAACCAAGCCGTCAAAACACCAAGCCGTCAAAAACAACTACTTTTGTTCTTTACATAAACCACGTTTATAATCACAAAGTGCATGGCATGTAAGTCTGCTATAGTAAAATATGGTATGGTTACATAGTTGTAAAAGAAGCAACAACATGCAATTGTTTTTGTTATAGTATGATTATCATCTAAAGATGTAAACACTTTCATAGTTGTAAAAAATATACACACAATGAAGCAAAACCATGTGCACAAGGTGAATAGTTTATTGTGCTCAATCAGCTCCACAAGTATCTCTACTCTCCATCAGTACTAGCTAGTATCACTAGCACTGTCACCATCCACTATGACATCACCAAGTAGAGCCACATCAGATTCACAGTCCTCAGGATTGAGAAGCCTGTAGGGGATATCAATCTCTGAGTATGAGGTACTTCTGGTCTTGATCCAGCAACCCAATTCTTGTTAATGTACATCATTGTGGCTTATTTCCCACTCACACTATTTCTGTTACTGGTTCTCTGCTGTCGTATTAGTGCTACATCAGCTAAACTGAATGCTATTGTAACTGTTGCACAGATAATTGCATCACCTGCAAATTTACGTGTCATCCTGCATGGTAGTAAGCATTTTTGCCACTGATCCGAATCTTAGCTACAGTGTAACCTTGATTTCTTTCGCACAGTGATTCCTCCCATCTGCTCAAATCTAAGCACATTACAAGCTCTGTCTCTGGACTATGCCATTGCTTTCTATCCTCTCCTACTGCTCGTTTTTGCATACTCACTAATTGAGCTACATGGGCGTGACTTCTGGCCTATTGTACAGTTATGGAGGCCATTTCAGAGGTGTTGCGGGAACAGGTGGGACATCAGAATCTCAATTATCAATGCTTTTGCCACATTCCTATTGCTTACTTATGTAAGACTTTTGAGTGATTCATTTGACCTCCTAACTCCAACCCATATTTTTGATGCCCATGAAAACAAACGTGGCTTGTTCTTCTATGATGGATCAGTCGAGTACTTTGGTAGAGAGCACCGTCCATATGCCATACTTGCAGTGATTGTGATGCTGTTTCTTGTAATTTTTTCTCTACTTCTCTTTATCGTGTATCCCATGAGATGCTTTCAGAAATGTCTGACGTATTTCAACCTAAGATGTCATGCACTGCGAGTATTTATGGATGCTTTCCAAGGTCATTACAAGGATGGAACTGATGGCACTCGTGACTGCCGATACTTTGCTGCAGTCTATCCTCTTTTAAAAATAATTTTTTTCTTTGTGTATGCAGTGACACTTAGCGGACTTTTCTATGCTATAGGAACAGTGGTACTTTTACTTCTTGCAATGGTAATAGAATAGTACAGCCCTATAAAGTGAAGTTTGCTACTTACAACACAATTGACACGATCTTGATACTTTTATTTGCAGCATTGTATGCTTCAATTGTATGTTTAAATGTGTCACAGATGAAGAGTTTGAAATTTCCACTTTTGTATATCTTTTGCAGTCATTATACATTGGCTGTATACTGCTGTTCATATGAACAGGTGCAACTAAGTTATATTAGCTACCTTGCAAGTCTTAGCATATTTTTTTGTTTCTTATGCAACACAATTGTTTTAGAACTTGTATACATTTTTGATTCAAAATAAGCATAAACACTCATAGTGCATACCCAACAGTTACTGTGTGCATACATGTAGGCCTTTCACTGATAATATTAGCACTGTAAAAAGGAGTCATAAATTTAACCTAGAAATGGTTACTTCAAGTACTAGTACCACTGGGACTAAAACTGGTGTATGACTTCAAAACTCCAGTGATCCTTAAGGGATTGCGTGTGTATTCCCATGTGTGCTTTGTCAACAGTTACTCACTGCAAAAAAAAAATTGAATGTGTAGTTGTTTTCAATACACAGCAAAAACAAGGGGGTTGGTTTAACCCAGCAAAACAGTCAAAACAACTGCTTTTCTTTACACATACATAGCGCTTAGTACTATAATATATCACTGTCTTGTAATTACCCTGGTCTTATAGTCCCAGTGGTAGTAAATAGCACTGATGTAAAATAGTAATTGTTGAAGGACTAATTACATGTGTGTATATATTCCCAAATGTTTATGTACGTAAACATTTGGGAATACTGAAACACATGCAACTAGTCCTTATGATGAAATAGATTATGGAAGAAAAACAGTAACTGTTGACAGAGACTTTATCAGACTTTCTACAATTATTTTTGTTTTTTACACATAGTATGATTATCATCTCAAAATGTAAACACTTTCATAGTTGTAAAAAATACACACACAATGAAGCAACACCATGTGCACGAGGTGAATGTAGTTTATTGTGCTCAATCAGCTCCGCAAGTACCTCTACTCTCCATCAGTACTAGTATTACTAGCACTGTCACCATCCGCCATGACATCACCAAGTAGAGCTACATCTGATTCACAGTCCTCAGGATTGAGTAGCCGGTAGGGGATATCAATCTCCGAGTACGAGGTACTTCTGGTCTTGATCCAGCGACCAATTCTTGTTCCATACAAAAGTCTGTCTTGCACTAGGCTTCGTGTTAGCACCCAGTATACACAAATGAGGAACAAGTACACCAGTGGGAGTGCAGCAACTATGAATGACATTGACAACGTTGCTTTTACATGTCGGGATTCCTTAACACTAGCTATGTTGTAACTCAGGATGGAAGAGTAAACCATGGCAAGTAGCAATATTAACACAGTGTCGACACGATTGTAGATGGTATTCCTGTATGGTTTGACCACTATAACAATAAGGGCAAGAACAATGAGAAGTATAAGTCCAAGCGCATAGTAAAAAGTGGTCAGGGTTACTGCATACGCCACAACTATAACTATTCTGGCTAACATAACGTAAGCAACGATAACGAAACTGCTAAAAGATGAACTAATGGAAACATATTTCACGCACTCGAAAGCTGAGACAAACTACTGATTATAGATAGAGCGATGGCGTACAATAGCGACGGTTACGTAATGTATACGTAGCTAACTTCCTGTTTTTTTCGTGATAAAATAAAATGTAATATCCACACACTCAATGTACGTTTTATATAGGCAGCAAACTTAAAAAGGAAAAAAAAAAAAAAAAAAGGAAACAAAAACCAGCAAAAAGCAAAGATGTAAAAAGAAATGTATGAATAAGGGGTTCAAGTGGGCACCTGCCCCTCGGATGTAGCAAGGGTGATGTCCAAGGCCACACCATGGACAGGGCGATGGAAGGATGACCTACTGCCACGGATGCACATAATGGCCGATCGTAGTGACGCAAACGACAGTCTGCAACGTTGCCACCCCATCACAGTTGGGTAGGGGGGTTGTCGTTTCTGTGAAATCATGTTTGCCAATCGCTTGTAGAAGGTGGCTGCCTCCCGTCCCATGCCTCCAGTGGATGAGAAGACCAGGGGAGTGAACACACCATGTTCTACTTCTCTGATGCGTTGCCCATATTCCCGCTTCTTGGCTTGTTCGTGTCTCCTGTAGGCTGAAGAGGTCGTTGTGGAATGATTGCTGGATGCGTTGGGGTAGAAAACCCGTACGTCAAAGAATGTATCCTGTGAAGCGTTCCAGAAGCCTCTCGCACGAATGTCAACTCGGGTACCATCATTTGTATTCGTTGAACGTGCATCAAAATTCTCCCCGCTGAGAGGTTGGAGGGTTGGCTCAGTGATCACATTGTGGCAAACCTCGGTAAGTAGGGTGGCGGTGATGTCTCGTAGCTCATTGTGGCGTATTGTTGGGAAGCCACCCATGTGACAGACCATTGCATGGTCCACTGAGAATTGGGCTTCACAATTACATGTCTGAGGCATGCTACCCAGATTCCAGCCATATCTCAGGCAGAGTGCGTCCCTGAATTCTCCTTTGTGTAGATAGAAACCATGTTCATCAAGTGGGAGAACAGAGAGCCATGATGACGATCCTTTTTCCTGTGCAAGATCGACCGCTTGTTTGAGCTGTGGAGGGAGTTGATCATGGACGCTCCTGGCTAGCTGGATCTGTCTCTGGCGGTTTGATGTTTTGATCTTGTTCTAACTTCCTGTACTACTAACGCGTACGCGTCAGCCAGTTTCAACTTCCTTTGAAATACCCCACATTCAAGGTGGCTTCGTAGTCTAGACCTCACATGTGACTATGAGCTCTGCTACGCAGTATGAAATTTTATGCAAGGGGTAGTATGATGATGGTCACCGCATTTGTAGCTTTAGTGGTGGGTATTTGTGTTCACAGTTCATATGGAAAGACAATATTTGTTGATACAACTACTGGTGTTGACAACACTGCTTGTTGGACAGGAGGAGAAGAGCTGCCATGCAAGGACTTTGATCTTGCCTTGGAAGGTGCCAGAATGCTAAACTCCACTATAGTATCTGCAGAACAGTGTGAATGCAATGATGAACAAGTTGATGATGCCTCCATTGAAGAACCTAATGACTTAATAGTATTTGATCAGAATCAAACATGTCCTCAAGTTTGGTTTATCCCAACAAATGACAGCCAGCAGTGTGATTGTGGAAATGATTTGAGTGGGCTTGTGTACTGCAACAGTACCCTGGGAGTGCTAGGCATTCTGGGCTGCTACTGCATGACGTATGATGAATCCATGGAAACTATTGTTGTTGGAGCATGCGTTTACAATTGTGCACAACCAGAGACTCAAAGGACACATGAAAGTATTTATCATTACCTTCCAAACAACAGTTCTGAGCTGAATAGAGCAATATGTGAACCCTTCAACAGGGCTGGACAGTTGTGTGGGCAGTGTCAAGAAGGGTATGGAATACCACTGTACTCCTATGACTTAAGATGCATAAAATGCTCAGGAACTCATTACCACTGGTTACTATACATCGTTGTGGCTTATGTCCCACTCACAGTATTTCTGTTACTGGTTCTCTGCTGTCGTATTAATGCTACATCAGCTAAACTCAATGCCTTTGTAACTGTTGCACAGATACTTGCAGCACCTCAATATTTGCGCTTCCTGCTAAGTACTACACATAAATACCTGCCACCAATACAAATTTTAGCTACAGTGTATGGCATATGGAACCTTGATTTCCTTCGCACAGTGATTCCTCCCATTTGCATAAATCTAAGTATATTACAAGTTCTGTCTCTGGATTATGTCATTGCCTTCTATCCTTTCCTGTTGCTTGTTTTTGTGTACTTACTCATTGAGCTACATGCACGTGACTTCTGGCCCATTGTACAGTTATGGAGACCATTTCAGAGGTGTTGCGGGAACAGGTGGGACATCAGAAGCTCAATTATCAATGCTTTTGCCACATTCCTATTGCTTACTTATGTACGACTTTTGAGTGTTTCATTTGACTTCCTATTTCCCATCTTTATTTTTGATGCTCATGGAAACAAACGTGGCTTGTTTTTGTACTATGATGGATCAGTCGAGTACTTTGGTAAAGAACACCTTCCATATGCCATACTTGCAGTGATTGTGACGCTGTTTCTCATAATTTTCCCTCTACTTCTCTTTATCTTGTATCCCATGAGATGCTTTCAGGAATGTCTGACGTATTTCAACCTAAGATGCCATGCACTGCGAATCTTTATGGATGCTTTCCAAGGTTGTTACAAGGATGGAACTGATGGCACTCGTGACTGTCGATACTTTGCTGTGGTCCAGCCTCTTTGTAAAATTATGCTTTTCTTTGTGTTTGCGGTGACACTTGGTGAACTTTTCTATGCCATTGGAACAGTGGGACTTTTACTTCTTGCAATACTAATAGCAATAGTACAACCCTATAAAAAGAAGTTTGATGCTTACAACACAACAGACACAGTGTTGATACTTCTACTTGCAGCATTGTTTGCCTCAATTTTGTGCTTAAATATGTCGCATGCAAAGAGTTTAAAGTTTGCGCAAATGTCTTTGATCATAGGTGAATTGACAGCAATATTGCCACTTTTCTATATTGTTGTAGTCATATTACATTGGCTGTACAATGCCATTTATGTGAACAGGTGTAATTAATTTTTACAGCTGCAACATATTATTGTTTTATATCGTGTGTACATCGTTTAATTTTTCTATCGGGTGCAGTTTATTATATTAGCTTTGTAGTTGTCTATCGTAGCAACTGACAATGAAGTGTTTACGGTTCAGAGAATTGATTTTTTGCACACATTGTCAAGTTCTTTTTCCTTTATGAAGCAGTGACACGAATTGTAACTTTCCGTATTTTTGTTTGTTCACAGGGTTTTGCTTGAACTTTTTTCAGAAGCTGTAGCTATTGTTTTTCCTTTCAATTTATGAATGACATATCTGATACTAACTTGCATTGACAAATGGTTCTATTTGCACGGACGTAACCCACAGACCAGATGAGTCCATGCAATGGTGTTCCTTTTAAAGGTCTTTAAAACTGTAATAGCGGTATAAATTTAGTTAGCTAAAAGAAGTCCATTTGCTAAGTTTGCTAATTAAATACCTGTAATTAAGGTAGTTTGAAACTGAACTGAGAATAATTTAAAGTCAAAGATGCAGAATAGAAGAATAAAACAGAAAGGCTGTATGGAACATTCATTCCCAGGCTCTCTCGACTCAACGATGCAGAACAGAACATTCCCTGTTTTCTTCCGTTCTGCAATCTTTAGAGTTGGGAGAGCCTGGGAATCAGCCAGGTTTATTAAACAGGATATGTAGCTACGGACAGTATAAGGTGTATGATCACAGCAATGAGGAGTACTTTAAGGGCTAGCTATGCTTTTAGCACCATACAATGCAAGAAATGTATTATATTTGTAGAACAGCTATTCCCTGTATTAGCTAATAGAAGTGTGTACCCTAGAAATTGAAATATAGTATTCCAACAGTGGATAACACTATCAGAAAATATAAATGGGTAATTATGTCATCTCTTACTGATAAAACCATTTTAAGAAAACACACATTGGGTTTTCTATGAAGGTTTCCTCTTTGGAGTTTCAATCTTCCAAAATATGATTTCTTTATAAACACTACGGGTTAAGGTTATTATATCAATATTTTAAGTGTAGTTTCTAAAATGGAAACAAATGCTAACTTTCTTTTTTATTTACAGAAAACCTCATGTCACCAACAGGTTTCAGATAATATTATTCCAGAGGTTTCATTGCATATCAATTATTTAAAAAGTGATAGTACCACTTTGTGTCAAGTACTTTCCTTCATGACAAGGCGTTCTTGTTTCCCATACCAGTCTCTGTAATCTAATGAGCAGCTAAAAATTTAATGACACTTTATTATTCTTCAAGTATACTTTTGACATATCTATAATAGCTATTAATGGAGTAAAATATGTACACTGTAATGCTCTTTATGAATGCAGTTCCTATAATTGTATGACTTCAGTGGAAAATTTAATGTCAATGTTATTAATTGATCAAGACACTTACATGAAATGCTTGTTGTCATACGGTATTACCAGATGGTTTGCTTGCTCGGTGTCATACTACATGGCTTGCTTACTTGATGGAATGCTAATTTATGACATATAAAATCTTACGATGCAAGAAACAAGATAATATATGTATTATATAAAATTAACCAACCAAGCCGTCAAAACACCAAGCCGTCAAAAGCAACTACTTTTGTTCTTTACATAAACCACGTTTATAATCACAAAGTGCATGGCATGTAAGTCTGCTATAGTAAAATATGGTATGGTTACATAGTTGTAAAAGAAGCAACAACATGCAATTGTTTTTGTTATAGTATGATTATCATCTAAAAATGTAAACACTTTCATAGTTGTAAAAAATATACACACAATGAAGCAAAACCATGTGCACAAGGTGAATGTAGTTTATTGTGCGCAATCAGCTCCACAAGTACCTCTACTCTCCATCAGTACTAGCTAGTATCACTAGCACTGTCACCATCCACCATGACATCACCAAGTAGAGCCACATCTGATTCACAGTCCTCAGGATTGAGAAGCCTGTAGGGGATATCAATCTCTGAGTATGAGGTATTTCTGGTCTTGATCCAGCGACCAATTCTTGTTAATGTACATCGTTGTGGCTTATTTCCCACTCACACTATTTCTGTTACTGGTTCTCTGCTGTCGCATTAGTGCTACATCAGCTAAACTGAATGCTATTGTAACTGTTGCACAGATAATTGCATCACCTGCAAATTTACGTGTCATCCTGCATGGTAGTAAGCATTTTTGCCACTGATCCGAATCTTAGCTACAGTGTAACCTTGATTTCTTTGTACGTATACATTTGGGAATACTGAAACACATGCAACTAGTCCTTACGCTGAAATAGATTATGGAAAAAAAACAGCCGTTGACAAAGACTTTATCAGACTTTCTACAATTATTTTTGTTTGTTTTTTACACATAGCTAGCATAATTATCATCTCAAAATGTAAACACTTTCATAGTTGTAAAAACGTACACACACAATGAAGCAACACCATGTGCACGAGGTGAATGTAGTTTATTGTGCTCAATCAGCTCCGCAAGTACCTCTACTCTCCATCAGTACTAGTATCACTAGCACTGTCACCATCCGCCATGACATCACCAAGTAGAGCCACATCTGATTCACAGTCCTCAGGATTGAGTAGCCGGTACGGGATATCAATCTCCGAGTACGAGGTACTTCTGGTCTTGATCCACCGACCAATTCTTGTTCCATACAAAAGTCTGTCTTGAAGCTACTAGGCTTTGTGTTAGCACCCAATATAAACCAATGAAGAACAAGTACACCTCCAGTGGGAGTGCAGCAACTATGAATTACATTATTAATGTCACTTTTATGTGTTGGGAGTCCTTAACACTAGCTATATTGTAACTCAGGATGTAGGAGTAAACCATGGCATGCTGGTCTGGTGCTAGAGAAGATCCAGTCTGAAGATACACACCTGTGGGTGTGAGCCTTCAATTGTTACAGAAGAATTAAGTTCTATAATGCACAATGTAGCTATCATTATCTGTGTATAGTCAAATGCTTACTTCTAAGGAGTATATACTTTAACCTAAAACAGTTACATCAGTTGCATAGTATGCAACTGATGTAATCTTTCTTACACAATGGATAAAAAAAATTATTCCCAAACACCATTTTATTCCCAAGGGCTAAACTAACAGCCTGGGCTCTTTCATTAGGACTTGTATACAGTAATAACATGTACTACTGTGTTGGCTGAATCAACTTTTCTTACTGCTAGCATTAATTGTGCCAGGCCCTATGTTTAACCAGATGAAGAATTTTTCAGCTCTTAGCCCTCACGTAAACTCTGCTAGCATGAAATTCCCTTCAAATAGTAGTATGGTGATAATGACAAGTGTGTTTCTAGCTTTAGTAGTGGGTATTTGTGCTCACAGCACATATGGAAAGGCCATTTTTGTCAATACCACTGGTGTTGGCAACACTGCTTGTTGGACTGGAGGAGAAGAGCTGCCATGCAAGGACCTTGATCTTGCCTTGGAAGGTGCCAGAAAAATAAACTCAACTGTAGTCATTGCAGACCAGTGTGAGTGCAATGATGAACAAGTTGATGCTGTTGCCTCTTCACAAGAACGTAATGACTTGTCAATGTTTGATCAGAATCAAACATGCCCGCAAGTTTGGTTTATCCCAACAAATGACAGCCAGCAGTGTGATTGTGGAAGTGATTTGAGTGGGCGTGTGTACTGCAACAGTACCCTGGGAGTGCTAAGCATTCTGGACTGCTACTGCATGACGTATGATGAATCCATGGAAAATATTGTTGTTGGAGCATGCGTTTACAATTGTGCACAGCCAGAGACTCAAAGGACACATGACAGTATTTATCATTACCTTCCAAACAACAGTTCTGAGCTGAATAGAGCAATGTGTGAACCCTTCAACAGGGCTGGACAGTTGTGTGGGCAGTGTCAAGAAGGGTATGGAATACCACTGTACTCCTATGACTTAAGATGCATAAAATGCTCAGGAACTCATTACCACTGGTTACTATACATCGTTGTGGCTTATGTCCCACTCACACTATTTCTGTTACTGGTTCTCTGCTGTCGCATTAGTGCTACATCAGCTAAACTGAATGCCTTTGTAACTGTTGCACAGATACTTGCAGCACCTCAATATTTGCGCTTCCTGCTAAGTACTACACATAAATACCTGCCACCAATACAAATTTTAGCTACAGTGTATGGCATATGGAACCTTGATTTCCTTCGCACAGTGATTCCTCCCATTTGCATAAATCTAAGTATATTACAAGCTCTGTCTCTGGATTATGCCATTGCTTTCTACCCTCTCCTGTTGCTTGTTTTTGTGTACTTACTCATTGAGCTACATGCACGTGACTTCTGGCCCATTGTACAGTTATGGAAACCATTTCAGAGGTGTTGCGAAAACAGGTGGGATATCAGAAGCTCAATTATCAATGCTTTTGCCACATTCCTTTTGCTTATTTATACAAGACTTTTGAGTGTTTCATTTGACTTCCTAGTTCCCATCTATATTTTTGATGCTCATGGAAACAAACGTGGCTTGTTTTTGTACTATGATGGATCAGTCGAATACTTTGGTAAAGAACACCTTCCATATGCCATACTTGCAGTGATTGTGACGCTGTTTCTCATAATTTTCCCTCTACTTCTCTTTATCTTGTATCCCATGAGATGCTTTCAGGAATGTCTGACGTATTTCAACCTAAGATGCCATGCACTGCGAATCTTTATGGATGCTTTCCAAGGTTGTTACAACGATGGAACTGATGGCACTCGTGACTGTCGATACTTTGCTGTGGTCCAGCCTCTTTGTAAAATTATTCTTTACTTTGTTTATGAAGAGACACCTAGCGATCTTTTCTATCCTATCGGAACAGTGGGACTTTTACTTCTTGCAATACTAATAGCATTAGTACAACCCTATAAAAAGAAGTTTGACGCTTACAACACGACTGACACAGTGTTGATACTTCTACTTGCAGCATGGTTTGCCTCAATTGTGTGCTTAAATATATCACAGATGAAGAGTTTAAAGTTTGTGCAGATGTCTTTTATCATAGCTGGATTGACAGCGATATTACCACTTTTCTATATATTTGTAGTCATAGTGCATTGGCTGTACAATTCCATTCATGTGAACAGATGTAACTAAATTTGTACAAAACCAGCTGATACACATTATTGTTTCACATTGAGTGTACATCATTAAATTTTTTCGATCAGGTGCGGTTTATTTTTAATAGCTGTGCAGTAGTGTATTGTTGGAACTGACAATGAAGTGTGTATGGTTTAGAGAATTGATGTTTTGCACACAAGTTCTATTCCCTTTATTCAGCAGTGACACATAATATTATTGTAACTTTTCGTACTTTAGCTTGTTCACAGGGTTTTGGACTTTTTTTTGAGAAGCTGTAGCCTACTGTTTTTCCTTTCAATTTATGGATGACGTGTTTGATACTAACTTGCATTAACAAATGTTTTTATTTGCACAGACGTAACCCACGGACCAGATGAGTCCATGCTATGGTGTTCCTTTTAAAGCCTTATATAGAGCACTGCTACCGTACTACCAGTGTAAATGTTAGTGAAGAGAAGTCCATTTGCTAATAAAATTCGTTAATTAAATACCTGCAATTGAAGGCACAGTGGGCTAACCCAGACTCAAGTACTGGAAAGTGTAAAATTGTGTACACCCATGAGCACTTTTGAATTCTCAGTAGCTGAACCATATCAATACTTGCGAGTTGGACTATATAGCTACTAGCTCTACTTCTCAGCCCTTCAATTAATATGCATTTAATGATCTACAAAGTTGCAACAATGGAGCGAATACTCATGTTCACAGGCTGAATGGTATGAAATTACAACACACTCTCCCAACAACAATCAGAGGAAATGCATACTATCGTAAACATGTTTGAAGTGCTCATATGACAGCAGCTGGACCTAAGTTGCTGTTATATACATAGTAGTTACTGCTACACTGTTTTCTTTATATTGCAACAGATAGGTTGTCAACATGTTTATCATGTTTCCTCTAATACATGTTGCTGGGCGAGTGTGAGTATTAATCTCATACCATACAGCTTATCAACATGTGTACAGTAAAACTTCACTCCATTGTTGCTACTGTCTAGATAAGTAATGCGCAGGAGGATGAGCCCTATATTGCTGCTCTGGTATGATATTCTAGGTGTTCCATGTTTTCCTGGTGTGTATAATAACTGAGACGCAGACCTAGTACTACGTCCAACCCACAAGTATTAATACTGTCCCCTCTGTTTCAGAGCTACTAAGAATTCAATATTTGTTGATATACTCATTGGGCGTGCTTCATTTTTGTTTAATTTATGCTATTTCCATGTGGGTTAATCTTTTACATAAACCATGTTTATAATCACAAAATGCATGGCATGTAAGTCTGCTACAGTAAAATATGGTATGGTTATATAGTTGTAAAAGAAGCAAAAACATGTTTTTTACACATAGTATGATTATCATCTCAAAATGTAAACACTTTCATAGTTGTAAAAAAATACACACACAATGAAGCAAAACCATGTGCACGAGGTGAATGTAGTTTATTGTGCTCAATCAGTTCCACAAGTACCTCTACTCTCCATCAGTACTAGTATCACTAGCACTGTCACCATCCGCCATGACATCACCAAGTAGAGCCACATCTGAGTCACAGTCCTCAGGACTAAGAAGCCTGTAGGGGAGATCAATCTCCGAGTATGAGGTACTTCTGGTCTTGATCCACCGACCAATTCTTGTTCCATACAAAAGTCTGTCTTGCACTAGACTTCGTGTCAGCACCCAGTATACACAAATGAGGAACAAGTACACCAGTGGGAGTGCAGCAACTATGAATGACATTGACAACGTTGCTTTTACATGTCGGGATTCCTTAACGCTAGCTATGTTGTAACTCAGGATGGAAGAGTAAACCATGGCAAGTAGTAATATTAACACAGTGTCGACACGATTGTAGATGGTATTCTTGTATGGTTTGACCACTATAACAATAAGGGCAAGAACGATGAGAAGTATAAGTCCAAGTGCGTAGTAAAAAGTGGTCAGGGTTACTGCATACGCCACAACCATAACTATTCTGGCTAACAGATACACGGCAGCAAAGTAGCGAGTGTCACGCGTACTGTCAGTTCCATCCATGTAGCTACCTTGGAATGCATTAAGGAAAGTATATAGCACTCCAGACTGAAGTTGACATTTTTGGAAGAGTCTTGTGGGGTAAAGAATCAATACAGCTAGGGGCAAGAGTATGAGAAAAAACACCACAGTTAGTGCAAGTATAGCGTAGGGAAGATGCTGTTTGCCAAAGTATTCAATTGATGCATCATAGTAAAGAGAGAAGCCAACTCTTTTGCCATGCACATCAAACACCTCAGTTGGAATGAGAAGATCAGCCGATACATTCAGGAGTTTTGCATACGCTAGAAGAAGAAATGTCGCAAGTGCATCAATACTCGAAGTTCTGACATCCCACTGCCGTCTCAATCGAGAAAAACAGGTGTCAAAGGGCCTCCACAACCACACTACCAGTCTGAAGTTATGCCTGTACATAGCCGAAAAAAGATATGTTATTACACACAGTGAGAGTGGGTAGAAAGCAATAATATAGTCGAGTGCTAAGGCCTGCAGTGTTGTTATCTCTAGGCAGATGGGTGGAAGTAACGTACGGAAAAAATCAAGGTTCCAAAATCCATATACCGTAGCCAAAATATGCACTGCAGCTGCAGCCGTACCGTGTTTGTGCAATGCAACTGTAATGATTCGTATACTTGTTGATGTTCCGAGCACATGGCTAACAAATATAAACGCATTAAGCTGAGGCGAGGCAGCACTGATCCTGAATACACAGACAAGTACAAAGAAAACTGTGAGAGGAAGAGTTACTACAGCGGCATACATGGCTCTACTGTGCAAGGTACCATTACAATTGACACATTCTGTATTGTACGAGTACACGGGAGGGAAAAACCCGTCCTTACACTTTCCACAGAGTTGCCCCTCTCTGTTTAGATGACCACACATTACATCATTCAGTTTAGAAATATCAGACGGTAGACGGTGGTAGTATTTGTCTTGTCTTGTTGTAGCACTTTCACAGTTGTAAAAACATGCACCAGCAACAGTTCTGTTTCTCATGCTGTCATAGGTGATACAATAGCAATCGATCACTGCCACCTCTTTTAAAGACTCATTACAGCGAACCACATCACTTAAAGGGTCTCCACACTTGCAAGGGTTTGATTCATTACCTGTTGGATAAAACCAAGTGGGGCACTCTTGGTCATTATAGCACTCACAGTTGTCATTCTTGAGAGACACAATGGACGGACCCATCAACTCCGCCCCACGGAGAGCAAAGTCCAAGCTAGCACATGGCGTCTCCCGTCCTCCCGTCCAACAAGAACTGTCCATCGTGCCTTTCTCACCACAAACGTAGATGACATGATGTTCTTTCAAGTCCGTGGCATGATTAAACGTAAGCAACGATAACGAAACCGCTAAAAGATGAACTAACAGAACCATATTTCACACACTCGAAAGCTGAGAGCTGTTCAATATTGATAGCGAACTGATCGCGAAAACGGGGGACCGCAGCTAGGGCGCAATGGTTACGTAACTTCCTGGGTAATTATAGTGACGTGACGTGAAGGAACTTCCTCTACATGTAGCTCTGGAAATACCCCTGACGCGGCTCGACGGTTAGCATGGTGGTGATGGTCACTGTATTTTTAGCTTTAGTAGTGCGTTTTTGTGCTTATAGTACATACGGAAAGGCCATATTTGTCAATACTGAACTAGCTAAAGTCTTAGTGTATTATGGGTGCGCAGCTAGGGCGCAATGGTTACGTAACTTTTTGAAAGTGACGCGTACGCGTCAGTCAACTTCCTCTGAAATACCCCACATTTCAGGCGGCTCGACTGCGTTACCAGGTAGCATGATGTTAATGGTCACTGTGTTTTTAGCTTTAGTAGTGCGTTTTTGTGCTCACAGGACTTACGGAGCGACCATATTTGTCAATACCACTGGTGTCGACAACACTACTTGTTGGACAGGAGGAGAAGAGCTGCCATGCAAGGACCTTGATCTTGCCTTGGAAGGTGCCAGGAAACTGAACTCTACTGTAGTCTTTACAGACCAGTGTGAGTGCAATGATGAACGGGTTGATGTTGCCTCCACCCAAGGACCTACTGTGTTTCTTCAGAGTCAAACATGCCCCGAGGTTTGGGTTATCCCGAGAAATGATAGCCAACAGTGTGATTGCGGAAGTGATTTAAGTGGACGTGTGTACTGCAACAGTACCATGGGAGCACTAGGCATTCTGGACTGCTACTGCATGACGTATGATGAATCCATGGAAAACGTTATTGTTGGAGCATGCATTTATAACTGTGACAATGTATCAACACAAATGACTCACGACAGTGTTTATCATTACCTTCCAAATAACAGTTCTGAGCTGAATAAGATAATGTGTGAACCCTTCAACAGGGCTGGACAGTTGTGTGGTCAGTGTCAAGAAGGGTATGGAACACCATTGTACTCCTATGACTTGAGATGCATAAAATGCTCAGGAACTCATTACCACTGGTTACTGTACATAGTTGTGGCTTATGTCCCACTCACACTATTTCTGTTACTGGTTCTCTGCTGTCGTATTAGTGCTACATCAGCTAAACTGAATGCCTTTGTAACTGTTGCACAGATAATTGCAATACCTGCAAATTTACGTGTTGTTCTGCATGCTAGCAAGCAAGCATATCTGCCACTGATACAAATCTTAGCTACACTGTTTGGTATATGGAACCTTGATTTCTTTCGCACAGTGATTCCTCCCATCTGTATGAATCTAAGTACATTACAAGCTCTGTCTCTGGATTATGCCACTGCTTTCTATCCTCTCCTACTGCTCATTCTTGCATACTTATTCATTGAGCTACATGCACGTGCGTTCTGGCCCATTGTACAATTATGGAGACCATTCCAGAGGTGTTGTGGGAACAGGTGGGATATTAGAAGCTCAATTATCAATGCTTTTGCCACATTCCTTTTGCTTACTTATGTAAAACTGTTGAGTGCTTCGTTTGACCTCCTAACTCCCACACATATTTTTGATGCTCATGGAAACAAACGTGGCTTATTTTTGTACTATGATGGATCAGTCGAGTTCCTTGGTAATGAGCACCTTCCATATGCCATACTTGCAGTGATTGTGACACTGTTTCTTGTACTCTTTCCTCTACTACTTTTTATATTGTATCCGATGAGATGCTTTCAGAAATGTCTGACATATTTCAACTTACGATGGCATGCACTGCGAGTATTTATGGATGCTTTCCAAGGATGTTACAAAGATGGAACTGATGGCTCCTGTGACTGTCGATGTTTTGCCGCTGTCTACCAATTTTTTAAAGTTACTCTCTTCTTTGTATATGCAGGGACACTTAGTAATCTATTCTATGCTATCGGAACAGTGGGACTTTTACTTCTTGCGATGCTAATAGTAATAGTACAGCCCTACAAAAAGAAGTTTACTACTTACAACACAACAGACACCGTGTTGATACTATTGCTTGCAGCATGGTATGCTTCAATTTTATGTTTAAATGTATCACAGATGAAGAGTTTAGAGTTTGTCACAATTTCCTTGATCTTTGCACTACTGACAGCAATATTACCACTTTTCTATATTCTTGTAGTCATTATACATTGGCTGTATATTGCTGTTTGTGTGAACAGATCTAACTAAGTTGTATTAATTATACGCCTTTTGGCTAAACACGATTGTTTCTAAGTGTACATTGTTTAATTTCTATATTTAGAATTCCAAAGAGCGACCAAACAAGGTAATAATGACACCACAATACTTTTACGCATTACCATCCACTGCTATATAGGTTATTGCCAGTATAATCAAGCCATATAGGATCTGACGATGCATGGCTACACAGTACCACAATAATTCCTTCATGAGTGTGAAGTGTCAGCAGGGACAGGTATAGTTCAAGAACACCACCAACAACTGCAAGGCAACGTGCACAAGGATTGTAGGCCATAGGAGTACACAGCAGTGAGAGCAAAGGGATACGGACGCGTATAATCACTGAAGTATAATAGTCTTTGACTCTAGATCTACTAGATGTATCTATGTATTCTCTATGCTCATGTAGCTATGACTTATAGCAACTCTGACTCTGATCATCCTGATCAAAGCATACTAGACCGACTTGATGTTAAATACTTTTTGTGTTCTGAGCCAGTTTTTAAGACTTACTGCTTATATCCAAATGGCTGCACTCTTTGAAATCTTTCTTGTTCCTATATTCATTCAATCAAGGTCTCTATAACATCCTCAGACACACGTGTCTGCACATGCATGAACTTGATTGATGACCTTTCACCTGTTGATATTGGTATCTGCACTTTAATTTGACAATAATCAGTGATCACTCCTAGCTTACAACCATGCACCCCTGTAATCTACATGCAAGGGGTATATCCTGAATACTTAATAGTTTATATATTGGCCATATAATTAATCTCAACACCAAGCCATGCAGTACATAACATTCACCAACATTATTGTGTACACTTATTGTTAATTGTGCAGCTCAGCATAAAGATAGTCAAAAACAAATCAGCATAATACAGGGGACCTATTTCTTTGTCTTATGGCAAATCTCCACATGCTTCCTAAATTTTTGTATCTCTCCGAGCCTGAACTGAACTCGGCAAACTGGACACACCAAATTCGGATCAAAAGGCACGTCGTCTCCTGAAGCAGGCAACGATAAATCATCTCCAACTTTAGTCTTAATGTTTTTGGCAGCTTGATGTATTTCACTGTCTATTCCCTGCAGTAGAGAATTAGACTCCTGATCTGAGTTCACACGGCTTTGCGAAGCAGTCTTTGGAGCAACTGTAGCATTGCTTGGAACCGGCTGAGAGCTTCCAAATGTGTAAGTCGTACGCATGGAAGGAGGCAACCTGGAGACTTTGGTGACGGGTTGCGTTTCTTGAACAGGATACTTGCTAGCTTGGGCCACGGGCCTCCGAGCGGTACTCTGATCACCAAAAGTCAGAATCGGACTCGTGGCGCCAGCTTTGGAGTGAATTAAAGCGGCCTGTGGTTTATAGTGAGGCGGAGAAGAGAGCGGCGGGTGTTCGGGATGAGATCTTTGACCGAGTGGCAGATGGGGATGGGCGTTACTTGGAGCATCATGGTTACGCCTCTGCGTATGTGATGCGTTGGATCGTCCAGAATTTGCATGCATTGCTAACTGCTGTTGTAGCTGATACTGCTGCTGCAATTGCTGAGCTTGGCTGCCAACGTTAGAAGTCGGTGGGGAGTCTTTCTCAACCGTGTCCGGACTGGGATAGATCTTGCTGTCGTCATGGTACCGTGGCGTGGACATCTGCTGGTACTCGTTCGTACCCAAACCCGACGGGAGGGAAGCAAGGCCGGAAGAATGCACTCCCATTGGCCCCAACCCTTCGTTCCTCGAAGAACTGGCATGGTGGTGGGGTGGAGCTTGTCCGTTGAAGTTTCCCCGAGTAGATGTCGTCCACGGCCCTTGTTTGGTAGGTGGTAGTGTACCCCTGGATGAGAATCCGTTAGGAGCTGGTGGCTGTGAATGGCTGTAGTAGGGCAGGGTATTAGCGCCTGTTGGTCGAATCGCAGCCGATCGCGTCGGGGCGGGTAACTGATCCGTAGAGCTCACTCGAGATTGGGCCATGCGCTGATCATCGAAAGAGTAGCCCTTCGGAGGAAGTTGCCTTTGAGCCTGTCGGGTGTGGGGATCCACAACAGGAGGGTACTGCAAGGGAAAGAAAAAGCAATAGAATATCCACGGCAATAGCTTAATTAGCTGTAGAACTGTGACCCTGCCTCATTTTGCAGAGGTATTCTGACCTTACAGAAAACGAGGTTGATATTATACAACTAAAAACCAGACGGGTATTTTTAGATAAATTATGCAACTGAAGGTCAGTCCAAGCTAAATACAGCCACGGAACGGATCAGGTCTCATCTCACATAGCTACTAGCATAGAGAATTGTTGTTATTGTAGCTATGCTACCACCGAAACCACTGACTAGGCAATTTCGTAGTGCAATTTCAGTTAGCTACAAGAACCTACCAAAACAGAAGTATCATCGATACCTACATGTACTACTTTTTTTTCTGTCTAGGCAATACAAAACTAAGATACATGTAGTTTGACGTATCTTGGCTCATTGGCCTGGTACATGTACGTTCAGCTTCAGAATTTACTTAGTTGACTAAAGTTGCATAGAAATGCACTTTTACACACATGGAAAGGCAGATGTACGAACAAACAGAAAACCAAGACACAAACAGAAAAACATAAAGTAAAACCAACAGACAAACAGAAAAACACAAAGTATAACCACCTGAGTATGTGCTACATGTATGCCTGACTGGTTAAGCAGTAAAGACGGAGTGAGGACCTAACACATTAAAACCAGTGTCACTCACCGTCTGTCCCAGACGCTGGGAGCTCTCCACCGAAGCAGAGTGGTGGACCATGGGCGGGGACCTAGGAGGCGGGGCTAGGTTGGAGCTTGGGGGTGGGGCAAGGGTGGGGCGGGGCGGGGGATCTTGACGGCCAGGATCAAACCCAAGACGACGCTTCAGCTGGTCATTCTCCATCTGCAAAGCCTGAGTCAGAGAGAGACGTCCAGTGACTCACAAGCACAATTCAGCTTTGAAGCAGCCAATCAAAAGAAATGGACGAGACTTGGAGAATTCCTAATCTTTAAAATGCTCTTTACTTACCCTGACGTCGTGTCTGAAGCAGTCATTTTCTCTCTCAACCTCAGCCGTCCTTCTCTCAAAAGCCTCCCTCCTTGCCACCTCCCTCTGAAGCTCAGGAGTCATGGCACCGCTGGGAGAGCCTCGGCCGTGGGCACTCCGATCCCTCTCCCTCCTCAGCGTCTCCAGCTCCTGTTTCATGGCGACGGTGTTCTGCTTGCTTCAGTTTCGTCTGGTCTTACAGGCAAAGTATTCTACCTATAGTGGACAGGGATATCCTAATGTGAACTTTATACAACACCTTCTCAACTTCAATGTAAAACTGCCTGGGCACGAGGCTAGCTTCAACCCACTTGGCAGAGATAACTTCCCTGCTTGTCTCGGTAAGGTGACCAGCTATTATTATTGGAGGTTTGCGTACGAGTGTTGCTATAATAACTAGGTTGCTAGGGGTAACGGCTTTATTTTGATGCGCTCTAATAGGATTACATTTGCGTAACTTTGTAAAAAGACTTAACACTGACCTGCTCCTTGAGAATGGTTGCCTGCTGTTTGAGAGGCTCCATCTCTTGCCGGTACTGGTCCACCTGCTTCTTGTACTGCTTCACCTGCTGCGTCTTTGACTGCACCTCCTCGCAGAGATGAGCAACCTCCTGGTTCATCCGACCGACCTCTCGCTCCTTGTCGGCCAGCTGCTGCCTCGCCTGTTGGGTACGCTTCTGCATCACAGCTTCAGTGTTGGATAAGTTTTGCTTGTGAGCGTCGAGCTCGGTGTGTGTTCGGTGGAGCTCCTCTCCCATGGTCTGCAGCTGGTGGGTGTACCGGGTCTCCATTTCGGCAACTTTAGTGTGGGCACTCTCCCGGTCTCGTCTCTCTTGCTGAAAGTCCTCCTGGAAGGTCACAGCCTGATGAGGAAGAGAAGAGATAGCTATAGCCCATTCTCTGAACAGAAGCCCTTTGCTCAGTTTAGAGGCTCTCTGAATACCAACTTTAATTCAGAAAGAAACTAAGTTTGCCGACGTTTCGACTAGATGCTCTAGTCTTCTTCAGGGCGATAGTGAAGTTAACATGAGAACACCTGCTATTTAGCGCGACGGAGGACTGGAGCTTCCTGATTGCGACTCTGAGGCGACTACGGGGCAGAGATCTCGTGGGGTGACGTGACGGCATCGTGACGTGTGAGGCTATTAAATAGCAGGTGTTCTCACGTTAACTTCACTTTCGCCCTCAAGCAGACTAAAGCATCTAGTTGAAACGTCAGCAAAGTTTCTTTCTGAATTAAAGTTGGCATTCAGAGAGCCTTTCTTTCTTATGCAAGAGCCAACTGATTTGGAATTTACGTACCTTGACCCTCTCTATTTCAAGGTCATTCCTGAGCTCCAAGTTCTCAGCAGTCAGTCTCTGTATCTCCCTCCCCTGCACCCTCACTGTGTCTCCACTGTGGGAGTGCTGCTGCTTGGACTGGAGGAGGTCCTATGGGGAGGGGGTGTAAGACAAAAACGGAGGTTATGTATGTATGTATGTACATGTATGTTCGTATGCATGTATGTGTGTATGTGTGTATGTGTGTGTATGCATGTGTGTGTGTGTGTGTGTGTGTGTGTGTGTGTGTGACTGTGTTTGTATTTGTACATAACATATGCCCATGCAAGCATTTATGTGACAGCGTATGCATATAATATATGCTTGACTTGTAGATTACCTGCTCAAGGTTCTGTAGCTTGGCCTGCATGTGAATTGTCTTTTGCTGCAAATGTTCTCTCTCCCTAGCCAGCTCGGCAGCCATGGATGCCTCACGCTGCAGCCCTCTAAGTGAGGCCACTTCACCCTGCAGCTTGGCATTGGCAGCCTGTAGAAGGAGGAGGGAGAGAGGCAGAACAAATTCAATAGAGAGAGTGTGTTTGATGTCATCACGGTATATTTTGGCTCATTTTAAGCCATCCTGAGGGGCAACTGCACAGTCAACATGTACATGTAATAGATGGCTTCTCTCCGTCACAGGAAGCCCTCAGACCTACGCCCCCCCCCCCACAGGGCTTCCTGTGCCCACATCTGCCGCAGGAAGCCCTGAGGCCTATGGCCCTGAGGGTTTCCAGTGGCAACAGTGCCCACATCCAGTATGTGGCCAGAGAAGCCATGCTACAACTACATGTACGTATTTTGTAGCAATTTCGCTAGCCTCGTTCCCAGTCTCTGTACTGCAAGTGGCTCCAGTTTTTACGTCACTGTACTGCAAGTGGCAGTGGCGTAAAAACTGGAGCGATGCTACAATTTAGCTCCACTGGTGCTATAGGTTAAGATTCAGTTAAATGCACTAATTAGATCTCTAATTATTTCAGGAATGTGCGTGATTGGATATTGGCACTGCAGTGACACGTTGTGAGTTTTAAGATGACGGTCTGCATCAGGCATCTGTTGCCTTAGGGTGCATCTCAAAACTATTCCAGCACTCAGTCTGTGGCACCAATAATTAGCTAGTACAAGAAGTACTGATAATTATGTTGCCTTTCCTCAGTGTCTGAGAACTACAACTGTGCTTGCCGACACACAATTAAGTCCTTTCTACTACCCTGAATGTCACTCATGAGCAGATTTTTACTTCCTCTAAAAAAGGCGCAATGATTACATTTTCATAAAAGAATCCCTTGGAGGCATCTGCTCAGACAGACTAGCTACAGCTAGAGGGCAGAGGTCGGTAATTATACCTTTAACTGCCTGAGCTGCTGGTCAATCTGCATGTTCCGTGAGACGAGTGTCTGATTCTCACTCTGGGTGGCAACCAGACTCGATTCCAGTCTTTTCTGGTAATTAAAAGATGAACATATCTAATGAGGCCAATTATTATAGGGTACGTACAAAATAGTAGAATTTCAGTACAGCAATATGTAATGCGTGTATGTGTGTGTGTATGAGTGTGTTTATGTATTTGTGTGTGTGTGTGTGTGCATGTGTGTGTGTGTACATGTATAGCATTGGGCTGTCTCAGCATTTGTAACTGAACTCTAGAGTGAAAGTGCTAATGCAGCATTCTCAAAGTACGTGTGCTTCCAGCAAGAAGCCATAACTTTCCAGAACAGCAAAACAAACTATGTTGGAATGCAGTAGCTTAGCCTCAACTACAGTTGACCTACATGTACATGTAAATAATTTTGCGCATGTGATATATATGTAGGTGAATAAACAGAGATGAAAAATAAAAGACAACGACCAGTTGGCACATGCTTCACATACAGTATGCCAGCTGTATGTACAACTGACCTGTAGACTCTCAATCTCACTGGGAGCTGCTGCTGACGGCACCTCGACCACCTCCTGGTGACCTCGCTGTGACTGCAGCAAAGATCTCTGAGACTGCAAAAGAGAGTGTTTCGATCATTCCCGAAAGTACCCAGGGAGGGGGTTAAAAGTAGATCAGAAAAGTTTTTTTTTGGGGGGGGGGGGGCATACAGTGGCTAAGATTCCCAAGAGGGGGGGGAGGGGGACACAAAGTTTCCATGGGTCCTTTATGCCCCCCACCCAAATGAAACCCTACAGATTACATGTACTGTATAAGACTTAACCCCTAATTTGATACTATTCTGGGCCACACGAAAAAAATTCCAAGTAGCTTAGAAACCCGTAATATAAGCTTGCTACATGTACATGTAGCAGAGTGCACGTGGTGTACCTCTGATCTCTCCAGCTGTTCCTTCAGTTCCATTACCGCCCTGCTCTGGTCCTTGGAGTGCTGGACGATCTTGGTCAGGTCCGTGGCCGTCCTCTCAAACTGCTGTAGCTGCTCGGTCAGCTTCGTAATCTTGTCATCCTTCTCCTTGAGCAGTCTGTGAAGCTCCTTGACTTGGTGGGATTCCAGTGGGGAATGGGAAACGCCGTCAGAAACGCTACCACTGGCTTCAAGTCTTGCCCTCTCCGTCTTCAGTCGCGTTATCTCTCGGTCTCTCATCGCCACTTCCTTTCTAACTTGAGCTAGCTGACCTGCCAGTTCCTGTACCGTGACACTGTCCACTGTTGGTTTACCGGACGCTTTCGGCTTTAATCTTTCCGACCTGAGTCGTGTTATCTCCTCCTCCTTTGTTGCGAGCTGCTTCCTCAAAAATACCATCTCTGCTTCGGTCTTTGCTGGATTTGTGGGTTCTCTTGGTGTCTGGGATTGAATTTGGGCAATGACGTCTGCTTTCTGCTGGACTTCACGCTTCAGTGCACTAATCTTCAACTGAAAGTCCTTAGCCAGTCCATGGTAGTGTTTTGAACTCTCCAACTCTTCATTCAGACGTTGCACTTCTCCCTCCAGAGGCCTCAGTCTCTGGAGCTCCGACTCCAACCTGGCTACCTTACTGGTGTCTCCACCCACGATTCCCCCTGAGGCCGTCGTCAACTCCAAGCCTGTCATTTTCTGTCTGAGAGATTGATTCTCAAATTCGTATCGACTCATCTGGACTGTGGCGCTTTCAAGCTGTCGCTCGATTTCTCCAAAACTTTCGACCTTCTGTCGAAGTTTTGCTAGTTCTTTTTTCTGCTCTCTATTGGCTGTGTCGTATTGGCTCAACTGTTCCGTAAGGCGTGTCACCTGTTCAGTATACTGATCAACATCCCCACTTCTCAACCCTCGCTTGGCAGTCTCCGTGTTTTTATTGATCACTTCATTCAGGATCGATATCCTCTCCTTCATCTTTTCCAGCTGGTCGTGAAGGGTTTCGATCTCGATGTCCTTTAAGTCGACCTCTCTCTGTAGTCGCCTCGCGCCTCCCAGGTCTTCTGGCATCCCACCAATAGGTGGAGGTTCAGTCCCTCCCACCTGTCCTTGCCCACTTCGGAAGCTCTGTTGAAGTTGCATGCTCAGCTCCATCTCTTTCTGTCCCAGTTCCTCCTGCAATCTCTCGGTCTCAGCTCGAACCTCAAACTCCTTTCTCGTCATCTGCTGCTGATAGCTCTCCAGCTCGGCTATCTTTCCCCGGTACTCTTGCTCTCGGCGATGCCACATCCTCTCCTGCTCCCGGAGCTTTCCCTGGTAGTGGGCTTCGAGATCTTGCAAGGCAGAGTTTTGGTCTTGAGGTCTCTCTCTGTCTTTCTGGTGGAGTTTCTGAGCAAAGTCCTCTCTCAGTCTTTTGATCTCGTATTGATGCCTTTGTTCTGCGTCACGGAGCTCTTGCTTTTGATGCTCCAACTCTTTTTGGGAGCTCACTTTAACGCTTTCAGTCACTTCATGCGCTCTGGCACGAGCCGTCTCAATCTGCTGCCTCAGTTCTGTGTTCTCTTGCAGTGCTGCATCTAGATGTTGCCTAGTTTCACCTTTAGCCTTTCTCAGAGCCCTCAAAGCTGGTTCCAAGTTCTCCTTGTGACCTTCAGTCTCATGTGGCGTCATCTGCCATGAAACAATTAAGATAGGTTTTACATTCCCGCCTCCAATCAGGATGCACATGAACCTCATCAGCTGTACAGTATGACATCATTGTGACATCATATCTATGACATCGTAGTGACATCATATACTTATGGTAACCTAGCAACAAAACACCCTCCCAGAAGAGTGTGCCCCCCAAAACAGGATAATGGCTATTTATCCAACAATTGGATGCCCTGGTAAGTACACAAACTTTCCCCTTTCAATGTTTTCCTTTCAATAATAAAAATTTTCATTATCATGATTCCACTCCTGTTGATAACCCACACACAACTGCTCATTATCACCATACTGGATCAGCACATATGTATACAATTGGATATGTACATGTATCCCCTCACAAAGGGAGAACCCCTTTGTAACATTCGTAAAGTTCTGTAATGGAATTCACCTGCCGATGTTTGAGATTTGCTCCGTCTACAAAACACCAATCAAGCACATATTCACGGAAAAACCAGCAAACCATGTCCAAGGGGATTGCAAAGTAACATGAGCTAACAGGCCATTTCACAAAAATGCCATTAGGGATTTCGGTAGCTATGACAACGATACTCATAGTATTCCATGCATGACAGGCATGGGTGGTTCCATTCAAGTTCGAAGTAAACGTTTAATGGAGTAGATACGACTTCACAAACGCATACACATTTTATATGAGCTCATAAATATGGGAGGTTTATTCTCCTACTGTAAATCTTTCATATGCATATAGGCCAATATAAATGTGTATAGGCTTGCATATTACATTTAATGTCCAATTTCCCTCAAACTTGAATGAACCCCTCCAGCCAAGTGGATACGAAATGCAAGAATACTGTTGCCATGGCTACGGAAATCCCCCATATATCCCAGTGGCATTTTCATTGGAAAGAGTCTATTATCAAATACTGAAATGTAGTCTAAACAAAACCTGTGGACCCTCCACTGTACATCCCCAGCGAGGGCAGGGTATTTCTCTACAGTATGTATACATGTAGCTTATAATGCATAAGTGCAGCAGTTAGTAATATAAAAATAACAAGCTAATGTTTTTGTTAAGTAAACAACCTTACATTCCAATTGGTATACAGTATTTCCCCCAAGTAAAAAAAAAAAAAGTAAGGGGGGGGAAGATATAACTTTTCCATGAGATTAAACCAAAGTAAACGTTCTAATGACCACATCAAAGGAAACCAAGTTAGGAAAAGGGGGGAGGGAGGGGGGGGGGGAGTACCTGGTACCCCCCTTTGAGGGAAACACTGGTATAAGAGTCACTCCTTCCCCAACTGATCGACTGTTTCCGTCACACAACTACAGTTTGTACAAAGGACTTGTCAGTAAACTGTTACTATAGGTAGGATACCAAATATAAATTATCCCAGTTAATTAACTAACACTTATGCTAGATTTACCATTTACAAGTTGATTTTGCATTCTTACTGGGAACGAGTACTGCAAGCGACGCAAAAACTGGAGCGGAGAGACTGGGAACGAGGCTAAAGTCCCACGCCAGGCTCACAAGAGCTGGGGTGCACGCAGGGCTTGAAACAAGGCTGTACCCTGAATAATATTCATCAGAAGCAGCGGTTATAATCAGCTTTGGGCCGGCCAGAATATTCAAAGACTAGAGACTGCATGATTATAGCATATCAAATGCCTTCGTTTCCATGAAACCACACCTCGACTGCACAGAGCGCAACTGACACTAATTACATCAAAGTCAAGAGCATGGCTTCTCCTTCGTATCTCCACCGTACCAGTCTAGCACGTCTCCAAGGTAAGGTTTGCCAGGTCATGCATGGACATAGCTAACCTAGTTTTGTGCTACTGAGACAGCAAAGAAGTGGTACAATGTAGATAGCTACTTGTTTGTCACCTTAGTAATGCAAACGCTATGCAAGTTTGCCCTGTAGCGTTCTAGCACTGTGCTAAGTATAGCTACACAGTAGCCTCGTACCCAGGCCTCCCCTCGCAGCTTTTTTATACAGCTGTGTAAAAACACTCCCATGGCTGCGTAAAAAGCTACGAAGGAAGGCCTGGGTACGAGGCTAGCTACATAGTGGATTTATAGTTTCTGCATACGTGCCCCCCCTCCCCCTTGTGGATTTTCCAAATGAACCCCTGATTACTACAATGTATCACCGAGCTGAGAGTTTGATGGAAAGCAATGATGATACAAGGATCGGATCACACGACCTCATTAATAAATTCCTGAGTAGTTCTAATTAGCAGACAAACGAGACTTATGTCGCATAAACTAGAGATTTTCTAAAACCGAGTTCTAGTTAACTCTTTCTCAGCCAAGTTATAATACATCCATATATAAGGCTTATGTCAATTTATATGGGCTTTTTATATTAGACGCTAATATAAAGCACATAGTATTTTCTATTTTGTATAGGCATATAAATGTGCCCGTGGTATTCAAAGAGTTAATTAATGATCATGACATCATCCTTGATCTACAGAGTATGGTACCAGCTACAAAGTTCCAAGTAGGAGGGATTTCCCCCTGCACTTATCACTGCAGTGTTGAGAAAGGATATGAAACCTGAGGCAATTAGTCCCCAGACAGTTGGACTGTTTACATTTGAGCAAGACATACTTGGTAGTAATACAGAAACACTTTACAATTTCCTCCTGTGGGAATTCCAGTAGGCAGAGAAGGAACAGGATGTTGTAATGACAGACTAAGGGCAGATAGGCCAATAAACGCAGACATAGAATAAGGGCACATGTGTATCTGAAGATGAGTGTTCACCATCAAGGGTTTAGCTTACCTCTACATACGAGTACACTCTTTTGGGAGTGGATTTTTTATATGTATCCATGGGGGGGGGGGGGGGGGGTAGGGGGCATATCCCCCCACCCTAAAATAAAGGTTTTTGTATTCAGTAATTCATTATCAGCTTTTTTGGGCCTCATAATGCACATACCACAAGCAACCTCAGATACAAAATTTGGGGGGGGGGGTCAAAGTCCCAGGCGGAGAGGCAGGGTCCAAATATGGCTGTGTAAACAACTAACAGCTGTCAAAGTACCCATGACTGTAGCTCTAGTCCTAAAATACACATTGTTCTAAAGCACAGCTCAGCAAGTGCTGATAAAGCCACAGAACCAATGAATAAGGTTTTCACCCTCCTGAAATGCTACTACATGTACATGTAGCTCATCCTCGTGCTGTGCTGTCTGGTGTATCGCTACTACATGTATGTCATCCTCGTAATGCCCTGAGGCATCGCTACTACATTGTACGTGTGTAGCTCACCCTCATAACGCCCTGAGGTATCGCTACTAGCTCATCCTCATAATGCCCTGAGGCATCGCTACTAGCTCACTGTCGTGTGCATAATAGGACATTGCAGCCTACCACGCAGTAATTGTTTGGACTTCAGTACATACACTCACAAGACTAAACTGTGGTCGAGTATCGTCTGGCTAGAGCACAGAGAAAAGTTTCTTTTATGATACCCTAGTGTTTTTCATGCGTAAACTCAGACATATGGAGGCATACATGTCATGCGACAGAGCTACACTGGGTAATACCATACTAGGAAGACATTCCCACACTGGGTAATAGACCCTTTACCATTATGATGTAATGGGGGGTAAAAGTGAGCACTAAAAGGAGAAAATACATGAGAACATTTGCTTTGATGTAGTTTTCTTGTATGAAAACATAAGAACATGCTTGTTTACATGTGTTTTCCTGTATTTTCTCCATTTAGTGCTCACTTTTACCCCCCATTACATCATAATGGTAAAGGGTCTATACCATATTAGGAAGACATGTATTCTTACGGGTAGGACTGCCTGCTAACCTCCGAGGAATGTCCAAGATCAACCCATGAGCTCTCCTCTCTCGACTGTCCCCCCTCCTGCCCGGTCATCGAGCCTAAATCCAGCGAGCTCTCAGGACCGGTGGAGACCAGATGGGCAGACGAACCACTGCCTTCTCGTTTTGAGCCTGCAAATAATATAGAAATACTCGTAGCATTAATCTGTATGTACATGTAATATGCGAGAAAATACACATGCATGATACATACAATATTTAGTTTCAATAAACTATATACTAGTTTTGGGGGCCGCAGTTACTAATGCCTAGACTCTATATATAGGTTAGACGCCTTGACCAAGGGATCTACGCGATTTAGAAACCCGAAGGCCCGGGGTTGTAGCGTCCCGAGCAAAGCGAGGGCGCTACTAAGGGCCTGAGGGTTTCTAAATCGCGTAGATCCCATTGGTCGAGGCGTCTAACCGATTTAGACTATAGCAACGGTAACTACGCTACCAGTTTTAGTTCAGAAAGATAAACAAACGGCAACCAGCGATAGTAACACTCTCCCTTGCCGTACCCTTGGATCGAGCTATACGAACACGAAGTGGGCGGAGCGACACAGTACGATATGATATATGCGGTCTTGCGGGTCATTGGATACGGTAAACAGGCAAATAGCATCAAGATACAGGTTTTAAGCCACATAGAACTTGTAAAACATTCCCAGAAACTGTAGAAAGTACGGAGGACCGCTAGTAGTTATGAGTCTAGCGCTATTTCAGAACTAAACGGTAAGCCTAGCAGCATGACTACCTGCAAAAACACACGGAAACCATCAAAAGTAGCCCAGACAGACAGCAGTATAGGCTTACCACACTTTACTGTATCCGTTTCCAACAATTTGTGAGCAAAAGAACGCCATACGTCCTACCTAGGATCCCCAGTTTCCTCGTTTTAATGACTGGAACGGGAATCGGGTACCGACCTCGCGCGTGCGCAGTTCAATCTGATTGGTCCGTGCAGCGGTATTCTAAGTGCTCTAGGATACTAATACTAGGTTTTCTAAGTGCCGGAAGGCTTCAATACAAGGGTTCTAAGTGATTTAGAAACCTCGCTGTGACCAATGAGATTGCAGAATTATTAACAACTATAGTCTAAATAAAAGGATAACACACTAGTTTTAGCTCACTAAGAAATGTTGATTAGTAATGTATGGCAGTTTCGGGTAGAAAAAGAACATTTATTCCGTTGCTTATTTCGATCGCATCACTGCGTTCAAAGCAAAGTATCTCTGAACTTCCATTGAGGGTAGGGCTCATACACACAGCGTAGAAGCCTCACATACTGATGCTACCTCACGATCAGTTACATGTATGTCCGGTGTTTAGCTGTCGTTCAATAGTACAATAGAGAATACTGCACAACATACACACCGCATCTAGTCATTTTTTAGGGGCTGCTAGAATTTGTATGCTATAAAGTGACGTTCTGACAATTGAGGCTTCAGTACAATTATCCAAATTTCCACACTGCTGCTCACTAATCAAAAGCAGAGAATGCTTTGCATGCCACGTAAGAAAGATTACGGCCGAAACTATGCCGATTATGCTCCCATAATTCCCCTGGGCCAAGGTACATGCATTACCTATTGTGCCCGGAAATTATGCTAGCCACCCCTACTCATTACTATGGGATATTTAATAGGGGAGTAGAGATATTTATGTGGTACATGTACACGTAGCTACATGTAGGTACACAAACCACCCATGTATATACAGTACTTTTTCACTTTCTATAACTGGTCATAACATGGGGCTTTTCACAAACCCTGGTCATCACAACTACAGGTGCACACAAACATGAAATAAAGTCCCCCCTCATAGATATCCATAGCAGCTGTGAATCCATAACCAGGCAATGAATCTGTACATGAAAGGAGCCAGGGAATTTAGGGGTGTTGGTGTGGGCAGCGTTTCCTCATGTAGCAATGCAAACTCTGGATTGTACTTATAGCCCTGTCCCCAGGCCACGCAGCGGACTGCGTACCGACTGTGTGGCCTGGGGACAGGGCTAAATGTTACTAGCCTTGTTCCAGGCTCTACTTCCCAGCGCCAACCCATGTATTTTAAACGTTGAGCAGCAGAACTTAGAAACGAGGCCACGTAGATGACAATTGGTTGCCAGATACCAAATACATGTACTTGGTAGCTTTATGATTCTCAGCTTATGACTCGAGATGGGTTTGGGTCGATTGGATAGTGGCTATCAGTTCAAAGGCTTACCATGCTCATTAGTTTAGTTAACCCATCTTGAGTCACAAGTTGAGAATCATAAAGCTACCAGATATTCGGTATCTCGCAACCAATTGCCATCTACGTAGCCTCGTTTCTAAGTTCCACCACTCAGCATTTAAAAAACATGGGTTGGCGCTGGGAAGTAGAGCCTTGGAACAAGGCTAGCAACATTTAGCCTCACCTCCAGGCCACGCAGTCGGCTGCGTGGTCTGGGGACAGGGCTAAGAGAGTCTGCATTACTGCATGCACTTTATCTGGATGAAACCCTACCCACACCAATTCCCCTAAATGGCACACATGCAATGCCTTCTAATCTCCTTTACACATACAATTAGATGAAAGCAGACAAAAGCATGCAGATAAAAGCATAGCATGTCATTTTTATGTTACCGCCTTTCCAGCATCAGTTGGCTGCCATAGTAATGTGCTTACACAAACTACAAAGTCTTGGAACCACAAAAAGCTTTGGAATGAAGGGGTAAAAACCCACACACAAGACAACACTGCCCTACCTCTGCCTTGGCTTGGAGACCACGCCTGACTTGGTCGACCCTCCCCGGCGGCTCCTCCCTCAGACCCACGCTTCAAGAGTTCGGCACTCGATGGCTTGTGAGACTCTTCGTCTCCCTCTCTCCTTCTAGATCTGCCCGGAGAGCCTGGGGAGTCGGCATCACCGTAAGGCCATCCGTCTTTGCTTGACTGCTGATTGAGTTTCTGTCGCTGCAACCATTTTTCACTGTCGTCTGCCATATATTATGCTCACCCTAGATAGAGCCTTCGTATCCGAGCACAGTGGCTTAGATGAACTAGTTTGAGCTTGTAAGAGTCTAGCTCACTCACAGGTATGTTAATGACAGGGTCTCAACGCTATATATACTCGAAGCAACAACATCACACGAGGTGTCTGTGGGCACGCAGCAGTGTTGTGTCTGTCCTGTCGTGAGAGAAGAGGCAGTTACTCAGCTACACAACATAGAACGGCAGGAAACACAACACAACAGCAGCTGTTCATTTCACACTGTCCCAAGAACACCACCATCCTCTCTCCCTCGAGGAGCCACACAATCCTGTCTCATTTCCCGGGAGCTGACTCCTCGAGAAATACACACCACTGACAGATTGGCTATACTGAAACCAACACTACGGGCTATGCATGCAAACATAGCCATTGGGCTTCCTACTGATGGCTACTAGTCAGGACCAAAAGCAACCGCATCAACCACTATGGCTGTGTGGGCTGTGTGGGCTGTATCCGCTAATAGTCTGACTCATCTAGTTTTTAAGTACCAGAGGAACTAGAACCGTCTAGTGGGGAAAACCAATGTCCTTTTTTGATAAATATATACGTTTGGCCAGTGACAAGACAGTTTTTTACCCTAGCTATACCGAATTATTCATGAATGTCATGGCCTTCGGGACTTATTGATCCACTAATGGATAGTTCATATATCACAAACTAACCCTGTTTTAGTTCCCATACGATTCAACAAACTCGCTTACCGTTTAGTAAAAACTATATCTTGACTCTTGTTCCAGATGTGACACCATACAACTGACAGTATTACTCGACAGATTCTTAACTCCTGAGTCAGCCGGAATATTAAATGCTTGCACGCAGTTGACTACTCATTAGCCGCCATACTTGCCCAATTGGCCAACGGGACACAGGGGGGATACCCTAATTATGAAAACATCCCCGATATATAATGGGGGGGGGGGCTCAAAGGGCCGGGGCCCGGCGAGGCAAGAGGGGAATCCCCAATATTTTTGATTTGTAAACATATATGATGTAATGCAATAATGACCGACAGCTAGCTAGTACAGGGCAAAGGGCACAAGACTGTTAAACTGGCACGAGAACCAAGCTGTCTAAATCACATACAACAGCCAGAAGACGAAAGAGTGAGTTTAATAGCTATATGCAAGCCCTTGCTAGAGATGGATGGGAGGCAAGTGCGCCTCAATTAGAGAAATTTGTCTTTCCCAAGACGTTCCGTCAGCTAAGCAACTAGCTGTGCAAGCATTAGAGGGAGAGTTGGATTAGTAACATAATTTAACTATGACACAATGTGTGTGAAGTTCACAAACAAGGTTAATTGCCGTAGTCTAATAGTGTTACTAATCCAACTCTCCCTCAGCTCTAGTGTAGGGTCACCTATTATTACCACATCTCGGTCCATGCGAACTACTGCTGCACCGCTAATCCTAAAAAAGCAATGTAACTGCGAAATCCCCGGCAACAAACCTCGGTTTACTTCCTGGCCTAGCCCCTCCCTCCCAGCAGGAAGTGGCAGTAAGAGATAGGGGGGCTATTGTACATTGGTGATAATGAGTGACACCTGCCAATTAGCACCATCCATCGAAAGGAGCTCATCATCACACATGTAGCTACTCCGAAATCACAATCCTAGCCTTGTTCCCAGGCCTCCCCTCGCAGCTTTTTTCAGTAGTGGAAAAGCACCCTTTTTTTCCACTGCTGCAAAAAAAGCTACGAGGGAAGGCCTGGGTATGAGGCTAGAGCAACCCACCAAAATGAACGCTTGGGCATGCTCCAGCTACTGCGTATGCGTAAGACTGGGGATGACCCTGTCTTTTAGCACGGTAATGAGTAGTCTCGCGGGCCAGACGTCGGACGAACGGAAGTGACGTCTGGTCACCTTAGCCACACTTTCGTTGCTCGGAGGAATGCAATAAACGTGACGTCACGGCTCCAAATATCCGACAACAGTTCGCATGTTGAGCTCACGTGCGTATTCAAGTTTACTTGCACTAGCACTTGACTTCGATCGTGCTAACCTCGATGGCTAACTGACAGCAAGAAAGAAGAGAGGACAGCAGAAGGTACTATCACAGCTAGGGTACTTGCTAGGCGACAACGTAGTACCCGGAGATCCCAGATGCGAGGCTCCAGTGGAAGAGAAAGGTCAGGTGCTAATGGGATAGAGAGAGCCAACAAGAGAGAAGGGTAGCAGGTACCCCGAAAGAGAGAGAGAGGCAAGGCCTCAACGGGAGAGGAACCGTTAGTGAGAGAGAAGGGGAGCAGGCATCCTGGAGGAGAGGGAAGCCAGGCACCAACGGGATAAGGAGCGCCAACGAGAGTGAAGGATAGCAGGTACCCAATCTTAGAAATTAGCTGGCTGCTTAGTGGCCAGCTGGGGGAGAAATTCGAAAATTGGGGCTAAAGCTCCTGAAATAAATACTGCAGGTACCCAGAGGAGAGGGAGGCCAGACGCCCAACAGGAGAGTAAGTGTCAGTGGGAGAGAATTGTAGCAGGTACCCTGGCCCGGAGGAGAGAGAGCACCAACAAGAGAGAAGAGCAGCACAAACCTCAAGACGAAGACAGGACATGCAGGCTCCAGCAGGATCGGGAACATCACTATACATGTCATAGGATCCATGCACTCGATAATGTAAACAGTAGTCGCCCAAAAATGAAGTAAAAAACACGACCAAACTTCTGAATTTTTAACAGCTCTAAAGCACATTCTTAGGACCGGACATCCCTCCACCAGATCTATGTCATATTCCTGTGATAGCTAGTTATTCAAGGAAAAGAATTGTATTAGCAAGAGACCAAGGAGAAGGTGAAAGTGTGGTGGACTGGCTCTGACGGCAAGGCAGATGGAATGGATGTGGGATATTCACCTCTGTGTGTATTCCTGTCTCGTGCCCAGCTCTTTCATAATGAATGGCCTGGGTGTGAGGTTTTATTTCTTGGCTGAGAAGTTACGATACAGGACATGAAACTTGTCCCATTGGATTATTCATACAAACTGCATCTCCTCCATTCAGTCACTGCATGTGTATGTAAGGATAAACGTATCATGAGCTCATCAAATCCACAAGGGCTTATACTGCAAGTGTGCTTTTCCTAATGACTTGGCTGTTGGTAGCTACTGAATAATTCAGTAGCCATCAGCCTGTCAGACTTGAATTTTTTTCCCCCCAGGCTTAGTAGTGATAGATAGTAGGCTATTTGTGGTACTTCTATACAGAGAAACAACTTAACTTAGAGAAGAAAAAGAAGCTGGTCGGTCAAACAATTCTTCCCAGGCTTAGTACTGATAGATAGATGACTATTTGTGGTATTTCTATAAAGAGATACAATGTAAGTTGGAGGGAAAAAAGCCTAGCAGCCATTAGCATATCTATTAAATGTTATAAAATTCAAATTTAATTTGTAAAATTATTTTTGTGGCATTTATATAAAGAGAACAACTTAACTTGGAGGAAAAAAAGGAGAAAAAAAGAATCTTGGAGAGAGAAAAAAAAACTTGAGAAGAAAAAAAAAAAGAAGCAAAAGCCTAGGGAGCCTCCCATCCCTCCTGGAGTGTCGAGACACCCGGAGCGCTGGATAGGCGATGGCTGGGAATTACAGGAGCCGCTGCTGTAACGTACCCAGTCATCCTTTTAGCTTCGGAGTTCTTCCGGAGAAGAAAGTTACCGGCATATTGGCTATAGGCTTAGAAAGTCAAGAATCAGATTGTACGCGGGCGGCATTCGAACCCGCGACCCGATTATTGGGGAGGCCACGTTCCGACCCCAGTCTGAAACGAACGCGCCACCTTGACTTCCCGTCAGATGTGGGCAAAATTTAGGCTTTTAAACCTGTAACGATGATGTGCGTTAAATGGAATTGTTCCTAGAATGGATGGCTAGAGCGTCCCGCTGCAGTACAAGCACTGGGGACAAAGGTTAGGTAGCTACAGATAGCGCTATGAACCTAGCTACCGGGCTAGCCGAACACCTCGCGGGGGTGGGGTAGTCTCGTTCCCAGCCGACTTTTTCGCCCCGGGGGCGAAAAGTCGGCTGGGAACGAGACTAGGGGTGGGGCTAGCCCGGTAACATAAACAGCCTCATCGCCTTGCAAATGATTGTTCTATGATATCTCTGTGAACTGTTGACAATAGCAGTACAGTCACTAATACTACCGTATAGTGCCAAATTTTTGAGGTGCATAATTTTCACGGGTTTCAAGGTTTCGGCGTGGCTATCAAAAATCCTTGGTCTGCGACCAATCCACGAAAACTTTGGCCCTCAAAAATTTGGCACTATACGATATGTTCACTACTACCTAGCACACTTACAGCAGTACAGTCACTAATACTATATTCACTATTACACTAACACACTTATGCACACATACACATGCACACAAAAATCCTTGGTCTGCGACCAATCCACGAAAACTTTGGCCCTCAAAAATTTGGCACTATACGATATGTTCACTACTACCTAGCACACTTACAACACACACACAACTGCAGAAACAAGTCCATTCTACAGCCATGCTAGTCTGGGGCAGGGCAGCCGACGGTCAGCTCGGCCTCGGTGGGATTGAAGACACGCTCATTAGCGCCCCCCAGTGGAACAAACACATCGGAAATCAGGCAGTAAGGGCCGTGGCATGTGGGCAGAGTCACACGATGGTCCTACTGGAGGACGGAGGGGTGCTCTCCTGCGGGAGCAACAACGTGGGACAGCTGGGCCAGGATAGGGCCACCACCAGACCCGGTACATACATGAACATGGACATTAGCTAGGGAAACACCAGAGAGAATCTGGAATTGTATGCTGTAGTTTGATAAGTCGATATTCGATAACCTATGCTGAACCCTCCCTCTCACACCCTCCCTCTCACACCCTCCCACTCATACCCTCCCACTCCCACTCTCCCACTCACACCCTCCCACTCCCACTCTCCCACTCACACCCTCCCACTCCCACTCTCCCACTCACACCCTCACACTCACACCCTCCCACTCCCACTCTCCCATTCACACCCTCCTACTCACACCCTCCCACTCACACCCGCCCACTCACACCCTCCCACTCACACTCTCCTACTCACACCCTCCCACTCACACCCTCCCACTCACACTCTCCTACTCACACCCTCCCACTCACACCCTCCAACTCACACTCCCACTCACACCCTCCCACCCACACCCTCCTACCAACGCCCTCCTATTTACACCCTCCCACTCACACCCTCCCCCAGCTCGTATCACGACCCTGGACACCCTGAGGATATCTCACGTGTGCTGTGGCCACGCCCACTCCCTGGCGCTCACGGACCAGGGCCAGCTCTACTCGTGGGGGGAAGACACCTACGGGCAGCTGGGACTGGGCTCCATCAACATGGTGCCCAAGTTTTCACCAAAGTATGTTTCTGATGTACCAGGGGTTCAGTTCGGGAGGGGATAGCTGTGAGATGAGAGGAAGGCGTGGGTATGAGGTAGGCTAACTGGAATGAGTGTCTGTCTGTCTGTCTGTTCGTCTCACTGCAGGCACGTGAAGATCCTGGCCAACTCCACGGTGGTGCAGGTGGAGTGTGGTGCTCACCACACCCTGGCCCTACTGCAGGGTGAGAGAGAGAGAGAGGGCTGTGTTCATTGGCTGTCCTTGTTTCCCTGGTCCTTCCAACCCCCACTCTTAACTGAGATAAAAGATTTAAGCTATATATGGCGGAAAGGATTGGTAACGTAGCCACCTTCTTTGGTGATAAGTGTATGTATAATGTAGACAAAAGTCTATGTACATCTGCATATGGCTCTGACCCGTTTGTCGGAGCTGAAGCACAGTCTAACCTCCCCCGATAGCTGTCGTAATGAAAGGTTGACGGTAGTGCTTTAGAGCTCGAGGATCTGATAGCTTTGTGTCAGTCGCTACTGCCGCTCCGTCCTTTCCCCCCAGGCGGTGAGATCTTCTCCTGGGGCCGCAACAACCACGGGCAACTGGGCCACAGCCCGGGCCAGGTCTGCGTCAGTACTCCCTCGGCGGTCACCGCCCTGGAGGGACTGCCGACGATGAAGATAGCCACCGGCGGAGATCGCAGCTTTGCCATCTCGGTGTCAGGAGCAGTCTATGGCTGGGGAAGAAATAAGTAATACACTGTACTGGTATATTCTAGTAAACTACATGTACATGTACTGGTATACCACTAGTATTCTACTGAATATTATAGGTAAACTTCGGGACAATTCCAGGGATGAGACTGCATGTCATAGCCTCATTCCTATACCTATACCATGCCGTCTGGGCTGGGAGCATGTCAAGGACTGTCATAGCCCTTAGAGTTGGGAAGAAAATTGAAAATGCTGTTCTCATCTCTTCTTTTCTGTAGTTCTGGGCAGCTAGGGATTAGAGACCAGAAAGGTATAGTGTCAGTACTACTAATACTATATTCACTATTACACTAACACACTTATGCACACATACACATGCACACAAACACACACACGTATACACATACACACGTATACTATACATACATACATACACACATGTACACACACAACACACAACACACAACACACACAACACACAACACACACACAACTGCAGAAACAAGTCCATTCTACAGCCATGCTAGTCTGGGGCAGGGCAGCCGACGGTCAGCTCGGCCTCGGTGGGATTGAAGACACGCTCATTAGCGCCCCCCAGTGGAACAAACACATCGGAAATCAGGCAGTAAGGGCCGTGGCATGTGGGCAGAGTCACACGATGGTCCTACTGGAGGACGGAGGGGTGCTCTCCTGCGGGAGCAACAACGTGGGACAGCTGGGCCAGGATAGGGCCACCACCAGACCCGGTACATACATGAACATGGACATTAGCTAGGGAAACACCAGAGAGAATCTGGAATTGTATGCTGTAGTTTGATAAGTCGATATTCGATAACCTATGCTGAACCCTCCCTCTCACACCCTCCCTCTCACACCCTCCCACTCATACCCTCCCACTCCCACTCTCCCACTCACACCCTCCCACTCCCACTCTCCCACTCACACCCTCCCACTCACACCCTCCCACTCCCACTCTCCCATTCACACCCTCCTACTCACACCCTCCCACTCACACCCGCCCACTCACACCCTCCCACTCACACTCTCCTACTCACACCCTCCCACTCACACCCTCCCACTCACACTCTCCTACTCACACCCTCCCACTCACACCCTCCAACTCACACTCCCACTCACACCCTCCCACCCACACCCTCCTACCAACGCCCTCCTATTTACACCCTCCCACTCACACCCTCCCCCAGCTCGTATCACGACCCTGGACACCCTGAGGATATCTCACGTGTGCTGTGGCCACGCCCACTCCCTGGCGCTCACGGACCAGGGCCAGCTCTACTCGTGGGGGGAAGACACCTACGGGCAGCTGGGACTGGGCTCCATCAACATGGTGCCCAAGTTTTCACCAAAGTATGTTTCTGATGTACCAGGGGTTCAGTTCGGGAGGAGGAAGAGTGCAAGTGGGAGGGTGTGAATGGGAGGGTATGAGGCAGAGGGTGTGAGTGGGAGGGTGTGAGTGGGAGAGTGTGAATGGGAGGATATGAGTGGGAGGGTGTTGAGGAAGGGTGAGAGTGTGAGTGGGAGGGTGTGAGTGGGAGGGTATGAGTGGGAGGGTGTGAGTGGGAGGGTGTGAGTGGGAGGGTATGAATGGGAGGGTGTGAGTGGGAGGGTATGAGTGGGAGGGTGTGAGTGGGAGGGTATGAGTGGGAGGGTGGGAGTGGGAGGGTGTGAGTGGGAGAGTATGAGTGGGACGGTGTTGAGGAAGGGTGTGAGTGTGAGAGTGTGTGTGGGAGAGTGTGAGTGGGAGGGTATGAGTGAGAGGGTGTGAGTGGGAGGGTGTGAGTGGGAGGGTGTTTTAATCCCTTCAAAATTGAATGCTGCTCACTATACGTGCCCATCCCCCAAAATGTCTTCTGATTTGCCTTTGGGAACTTTCCTAGAATAAAACACTGTGTACGCATGAGGTGGGGGATGAGGGTAGCCATACGAATACTCGTCCATGCAAGTAAGAATGTTTATGTTCAAGACCATCACAATTTACTGTAAGACTAAAGACTGAGGAAATCAAGGCCAAAATTTATCTCTCAGCCACCTCAAGCCCTCAAATGAAGAGAAGGCCAATGCACCAGCCAAGCATGGCTGTGAGATGAAAGGAAAACGTGGGTAGGAAGTAGGCTGACTGCAAGGAGTGTCTGTCTGTCTGTCTGTTCGTCTCACTGCAGGCACGTGAAGATCCTGGCCAACTCCACGGTGGTGCAGGTGGAGTGTGGTGCTCACCACACCCTGGCCCTACTGCAGGGTGAGAGAGAGAGAGAGGGCTGTGTTCATTGGCTGTCCTTGTTTCCCTGGTCCTTCCAACCCCCACTCTTAACTGAGATAAAAGATTTAAGCTATATATGGCGGAAAGGATTGGTAACGTAGCCACCTTCTTTGGTGATAAGTGTATGTATAATGTAGACAAAAGTCTATGTACATCTGCATATGGCTCTGACCCGTTTGTCGGAGCTGAAGCACAGTCTAACCTCCCCCGATAGCTGTCGTAATGAAAGGTTGACGGTAGTGCTTTAGAGCTCGAGGATCTGATAACTATGTGTCAGTCGCTACTGCCGCTCCGTCCTTTCCCCCCAGGCGGTGAGATCTTCTCCTGGGGCCGCAACAACCACGGGCAACTGGGCCACAGCCCGGGCCAGGTCTGCGTCAGTACTCCCTCGGCGGTCACCGCCCTGGAGGGACTGCCGACGATGAAGATAGCCACCGGCGGAGATCGCAGCTTTGCCATCTCTGTGTCAGGAGCAGTCTATGGCTGGGGAAGAAATAAGTAATACACTGTACTGGTATATTCTAGTAAACTACATGTACATGTACTGGTATACCACTAGTATTCTACTGAATATTATAGGTAAACTTCGGGACAATTCCAGGGATGAGACTGCATGTCATAGCCTCATTCCTATACCTATACCATGCCGTCTGGGCTGGGAGCATGTCAAGGACTGTCATAGCCCTTAGAGTTGGGAAGAAAATTGAAAATGCTGTTCTCATCTCTTCTTTTCTGTAGTTCTGGGCAGCTAGGGATTAGAGACCAGAAAGGTATAGTGTCAGTACATATATGATCATGTGATATTCATATTAAATCATGTGACACTTACGTGTGGCATCACATGACAATCATGTGACACTCCCCTCTCCTTATAACTGCAGACACACTAGACCCTACTGAGCTCACCACCCTGCGAAGCCACAAGGCGAAGTTCATTGCTTGTGGAGATGAACACACAGCAGCACTGACTGAAGTAAGTAGTGTGCGGTCCATGGTACTCTACAAGCCTGGGAGTGGATGCTTACTAGACTCATTCCCAGGCTTCACTTCACTGGGAATAAGGTTTTAATAAGCTGGAATGGAGCCTGGGAACACAGTTTAGTAAAGCTGAAAAGGAGCTTGGGAACGTGGCTTGATAAAGCTAGAATGGAGCCTGGGAACGTGGCTTGATAAAGCTAGAATGGAGCCTAGGAACAATGCTTAATAAAGCTGGAATGGAGCCTGGGAACAAGGCTTATTAAAGCCGGAATGGAGCCTGGGAACGTGGCTTAATAAAGCCAGAATTGAGCCTGGGAACATGGCTTAATAAAGCCGGAATGGAGCCTGGGAACATGGCTTAATAAAGCCAGAATTGAGCCTGGGAACGTGGCTTAATAAAGCAGGAATGGAGCCTGGGAACATGGCTTATTAAAGCCAGAATGGAGCCTGGGAACGTGGCTTAATAAAGCCAGAATGAAGCCTGGGAACAAGGCTTATTAAAACCGGAATGGAGCCTGGGAACATGGCTTAATAAAGCTGGAATGGAACCTGGGTATAAGTCTGGTGTCTGCATGCTCTAGCTACAGTACGTGTACTCTGACCCTTATCACTTCCTAGGATGGAGGTGTGTTCACGTTTGGAGCCGGTAGCTACGGCCAGCTGGGCCACAACTCCACGCACTCCAGTACCTACCCCACCAAGGTGTTTGAGCTGATGGGCAGCACCGTCAGCCAGATCGCCTGTGGAAGGTAACCATTGCTGCTTTCTGCCTTGGAATGAGACTTAGTAGCCTCGTACCCAGGCCATGCGAAAAACTTTTTTTTCCGCGTGGCCTGGGTACAAGGCTAGAGACTTAGCTGGGCTTGTTATTGGAATGAGATACCGGTTATCTTGGTATGGGAATGAAACCTACAGTGTAAAGTCACATGACTAAAGTAAGATATTTTTTATTTTGTGTAGGCTAATCAGTTGTTTACTGATGAAATTGTTTCAATTAGCTATTTGGGAGGTTTTTATGCTACTATCTAAATGGTGTACGTACAAAAGTAATAGAGCCATATTGTGGTCTAGGAATGAGACAGGATGTCTTTTTTTACCTTAGATTGAGTCCTCCGTTGGCTAGGGAATGCGTTATGTCTTGATGTAGAAAAATGACATGTATTTTATTACACACATAAACACTCACTTTCACACCCAACAATGCATGCAATGGCATGTACAAACATACACACACACACACACACACATACACACACAGGTGCCATACGCTAGTCCTGGTGAAGCCCTCCGGTCGTCTCTTCAGCTTTGGTCTGGGAGGCAGCGGACAGCTCGGCAACTCCAGCACCAGTAACATCAAGACACCATCACCAGTACCAGGAGCCTGGCTTCCGGTGGGTGGGTGTGGGGGGGGGGGGAGAGAAGGAGGGGGTGATCGGGACGAGGGTTAGTTAAAAGGCCTGGGTGAGATCTTTCTGATAGCCTCATTGATTGATAAAGGAAAGATATGTAGGACAGACAGACAGACAGACAGACAGACAGACAAATGGACAGACAGACAGACAGATGGATGGACAGACAGACAGACAGACGGACACGCAAAAATTAACTTCTATCTCTATCTGGTTTTATGTGTCTGTCTGTCTGTCTGCCTGTCCATCCGTCTGTCTGTCTGTACCACCGTCTGTCTGTCTGCATACTCACCTACCCTTCTGTACTTCCTCCCAGCAGATGGAATCCTCAGCAGAGCCTGGCACTCCAGTGGACAAGGGCTACGTCGTGAGGAGGATCTTCGCCGGAGGAGACCAGTCCTTTGCCTCCGTGTGGTCATCAGAGTCAGAGGTATACCCTCTCTTCCTGGCCAGGTCTTAGTTTCAAAAAAGCGGTCTGGTATCCACTGTTTGGATATTCAGGTTTTTCTAGTGAAATCAGAAAGTATCATCTTATACTCAGTAGTCGTGCATATCGTTGATAGAAAACGCCTCTGGCCTTCCTGACTGCTCAATCTACAGATCAAGTCCAGTGCCCCTATAACCCTTCATCTGACTATAGCCTCATTCCCAGTCTCACGTGCTCTTTTCACTGCAGCTATATAGCTGTGGGCCTGGTGCATTTTCTCATGTGTGTGACACATAGGAATGCTTATGATACTGATTATCATGGCTTCAAGAATCACATGCAGTATGACTGAAATATTGTCCAGCAATAGGTATTTCTCTCTCTCTTTAATACTTCATCTCTGTCCTACAGAAACCACTGAGCTCGATGGAGTTGTATGACTGTCGTGTGACCCCGTCTGGCCACACACCCTTCTTCCTCCACTTTGAGAGGGTGAAGCAGCTGCTGGACATTGCACTCATCACCAAAAGCACAACCGAGGTCATCAGGTGGGTGTGGCTGGTGGGTGGAGCTAGATGGGAACACGTAGCTATATTATCAAGTCCAGTATTCATTTGTCTAATATACATGACTGTATATCAATAGCAGCTACCCTATAAAAATCACACTACGGTAACCATTACTGTAACAATAGCTATTTACTACAAAATCTGATCTTATCTCAAAGTCTATAACTGTAGAGGCACACACAAATGTACTTGTCAGGGGTTCATACAGGATTTTGAGTTTGGGGGGGGGGGGGGGAAACTCCAAAGTTTGGCATTGACACAGAGGGTGTACTTTAGCATGCCCCCACTAGCCCCCCCCCCAGAAATGTTTTGAAAAATAGATGATCTGCGATTGATTCTGAGGCATTCTGGAGGTACTTATAGCCATTCTAAAGTAATTGCCGAGCGCAGCGAGGCCAATAATCGCGACCTATGGGCTCAGAATCTCAGTGTGGGGGATTACTCTTTGCCTCCTTCTTATAAGGGAGCAAAGAGTGTGGGGGCACTCTTTGTACCCTTCTTATAAGGGAGCAAAGAGTGTGGGGGACACTTTTTGCCCCCTTCTTATAAGGGAGCAAAGAGTGTGGGGGACACTCTTTGACCCCTTATAAGAAGGGAGCAAAGAATGTGGGGGGCACTTTATGCCCCCTTCTTATAAAGGAGCAAAGAGTGTGGGGGACACTCTTTGTCCCCTTCTTATAAGGGAGCAAAGAGTGTGGGGGACACTCTTTGTCCCCTTATAAGAAGGGAGCAAAGAGTGTGGGGGACACTCTTTGTCCCCTTCTTAGAAGGGGTCAAAGAGTGTGGGGGACACTCTTTGTCCCCTTCTTATAAGGGCAAAGAGTGTGGGGACACTCTTTGCTCCCTTATAAGAATAAGGGGTCAAAGAGTGTCCCCCACTCTTTGCCCCCTTATAAGAAGGGACAAAGAGTGTGGGGATACTCTTTGCTCCCTTCTTATAAGGGGTCAAAGAGTGTGGGGGACACTCTTTGCCCCCTTATAAGAAGGGGTCAAAGAGTGTGGGGGACACTCTTTGTCCCCTTATAAGAAGGGAGCAAAGAGTGTGGGGGACACTCTTTGTCCCCTTCTTATAAGGGGTCAAAGAGTGTGGGGGACACTCTTTGCCCCCTTATAAGAAGGGAGCAAAGAGTGTGGGGGACACTCTTTGTCCCCTTCTTATAAGGGGTCAAAGAGTGTGGGGGACACTCTTTGTCCCCTAATAAGAAGGGAGCAAAGAGTGTGGGGGACACTCTTTGTCCCCTTATTAGAAGGGAGCAAAGAGTGTGGGGGACACTTTTTGCCCCCTTCTTATAAGGGAGCAAAGAGTGTGGGGGACACTTTTTGCCCCCTTCTTATAAGGGAGCAAAGAGTGTGGGGGACACTAGCTCTTTTATTGCCCTGTCACACAAAATTTGGGCCCGCCCCCCCCCCCCCCGACTAATTCTCTCAGCCATCCTAGGATTGCGCAGCAGATTATTTTGCGCAATTCTAGGATTGCGCAGCAGAATATTTTGCATAATTCTAGGATTGCGCAGCAGGGTGTTTGCGCAATCCTATTTTGTGCAATCCTAAGATTGCGCAGCAGAGTGTTTTGCGTAATCCTAGGATTGCGCAGCAGAGTGTTTTGCGCAATCCTAGGATTGAGCAGCATAATATTTTGCACAATCCTAGGATTGCACAGCAGAGTGTTTTGCGCAATCCTAAGATTGTGCAGCAGAATATTTTGCGCAATCCTAGGATTGCACAGTAGTCGTGTTTTAGGATTGCGCAGCAGAGTGTTTTGCGCAATCATACGATTATGCAGCAGAATATTTCTCGCAATCCTAGGATTGCACAGTAGAGTATTTTGCGCAATCCTAGGATTGCGCAGCAGAGTGCTTTGCGCAATCTGAGGATTGCGCAGCAGAGTGTTTTGCGCAATCCTACGGCAGAATATTTGCGCAATCCTAGGATTGCGTAGCAGAGTATTTTGCACAATCCTGGGATTGCGCAGCAGAACATTTTGCACAATCCTAGGATTGCGCAGTAGAATATTTTGCACAATTCCTAGTTAGCACACAACAGCAGAATATTTTGCACAATCCTAGGATTGCGCAGCAGGATATTTAGCACAATCCTAAGATTCTAAAGTAATGTGGTTGCACAATTCTAGGATTGGGGGGGGGGGAGTGTTTTGCGCAATCCTAGGATTATAACCCGTATGAACCTGCTTGTACTGAGATTTGTAATGCAGGAGTTAAGACCTATTCTGTCTTGATTCTCATCCAGGACTTTGGAGATGGCTTTCTCTCACTCTGCCTGTCTTAATGGTTCTTTCTTAACAAGGTATAGTATACACTTACATATACACTCGATACAGACTTGTAATGCAGTGTACATTATAGTGGAACCTCCTCTTAACGGACATTCTCTATAGCGGACACCTCGCTTATACGGACGTTTGGTTACGATCCCGATTGAAACTCCTATACGTGCAATGCTTTAGTGCCCTCCCAAATGCAGACAGGTTTTCCAGTCCCACCAGTACCTTGACTATACAAAAATTCACTTGATAATGCGGACATAAGTTTCTTCAAAAGACGTGACTCCCAGAATCGCTGTGGACTCACTATGATGTTATACAGCGTCTACGCTTCAAGGATACTCACCCGCACTGCCAGATCCGATGACTCAACGTTGCATGCTACTGCATTTAGCCTCTGGCTAGGTATTAACAGCCTTTGCAGCAAGCCAGAGACAGCCATCGTGTGGCCAGAGCCACAAACCGAGCCATCGCATGCCGAATACGTATTGCCATGCCTACCGGAATTATACCTGGAATACGGACACGTTGGGTGGGTCCCAATGGTGTCCACATTCAAGAGTTTCCACTGTATATGCACTTTTAGTTGTAGACAGCCTACAGACAGAATTACTGGCTTATATAAGTGACTTGATACTTGAAGTGTTTATTATGTATAGTTATATGTATGCCACTTCAAAATTACGTTCACTCTAGTGTTATAAATTTGCTTAACTTAAAGTGCTTACATTTTGCCATTTTTAGTGACCATTTTAAAGTGAGTGAGAAGCACTCTGGTATTGATATTGCCTCAGCCATGCTGACCTTCAGACTGTTGAGAGAGAGATTGAAAGGAACTGAAGCTGAGAGTAGGGTAAGTAAGGGAGGGGAGGGGAGGGGAGGGGAGGGGAGGGGAGGGGAGGGGAGGGGAGGGGAGGGGAGGGGAGGGGAGGGGAGGGGAGGGGAGGGGAGGGGAGGGGAGGGGAGGGGAGGGGAGGGGAGGGGAGGGAAGGGAAGGGAAGGGAAGGGAAGGGAAGGGAAGGGAAGGGAAGGGAAGGGAAGGGAAGGGAAGGGAAGGGAAGGGAAGGGAAGGGAAGGGAAGGGAAGGGAAAGGGAAGGGAAGGGAAGCGCTTCTAATTAATTACATGTATGCATCTATAAGTTTCCTTTCTTAAAGTGTGCCATACACACACGCACACACACACACCCGCACACACCCACGCACCCAGTTCCTTCGTTCTCTCTGCTCCTCCCTCCTTCCTGCCCTCCCCTCCTCCCCCTTCTCTCTGGAGTGTGCTCGCCTCTACTTCCTCCTGCCAGCATATGCCATGGAGCCCTTCATCATGGAGGTGGTAGTTGCTTACATGAAGGCCTTCCTTCAGTTGGACTCCAGAACAAAGACAGTAATAGGTAGGTTCATGCATGTATAGTTTGGCATAGAGTACATACTAGTCTTGTTCCCAGGATGTAAAACATGTAAACGTATCCGTAATCGAACTCAGTCACATGGCAGCGAGTAGTACGGAGGCAATACACAGGTAAGTGAGTGGAAAAACTAGAAACTGGGAATAAATCTCTGGTTCTGATTTTCTACAACTGAAACGGACATGTAACTAGTCAAGAATATTGAAAGGACTTGTAACGAGCTGCTCGATTTTCAATTCCAAATCAGGTCTTCTGTTCCTTTCAGAGGCAAACCGGATCGAAGACTCGAACTAAACAGTCACTTTCTAGGTACTGATATAGCGAGAGAAAAAACATCAGTACAGGCTCAAAGCTTGCTGTCTTCATTTTTCAAATTTGTGACACGGAGATGGATACATAATATATCCGAATAATAAATCGTCAGTATCCGTTTGTAGTATATGATACTCCATGATTTCATGGGGTATTTCTCACATGTGTAAACAGTGGATACCAGGCCACTCTTCGGGGGGGGGGGGGAGCGTGGCCTGGGGGCGAGGTTAAGTACGTACATAATGAATGCCGTGTTCTAGCTAGAGAATATTCATAGGAGAAGGGGAAAGGGGAAAACAAGATCTCAGAGAGGAACGTTAAGTCCTATCATACGCTCATTATCAAATGTAGTGGCTGTATAGCCTCATTCCCAGGCCTCCTCGCTTCGTGTGAGTTACGTAATGTGAGCGAGCAAGAGGAAAAGCGGGGAAAGCCTGGTATCATTTTTCACGTGCTGTGACGTAGGGTAGACTTAGGGTAGACTCAATTAGCCGTTTGAGTGCACAGCTTAGCACCGTGCCCACGCATTCTGTCCCCCTCCAAGATCCTCTCAAGAGTCAGCATCTTGGAGGGGACGGAATGCGTGGGCACGTTGCTAAGCTGTGCACTCAAACGGCTAATTGAGTCTACCCTACGTCACGGCATATGATAAATGATACTATGCTTTGATGAAAGCTTCCCCTGCAAACTCAAAAACCTAGATAGAACTCTGATGATGCAATGTACAAATATGGATCGAAAACATGCAGATATGGATTACAAACATGGACTATGATGGCGTGTCAAATTTAATGCCTCATCTGTTAGTTACTACAGAATGTTGAGTCCCACGTAAAATAGAAAACAGACATTTTCTTTTATGTACACGAAATTCTGTAGTAAGCTACAAATTGCCCTCTCTTCCATGTGCTGGGAACGTGACTATCCCACCTGCTGCTGTCTTTGAAGGGTATGGTTGCAGTGGAGTAAAATTTGTTTAGAGACACTCCTGAAAAATAGCAAATTATACTCCACTGAAACCATACATATACACTCCAAAGGCAGCAGCAGGTAGGATATAGCCGCGTTCATAGGCCTTCCCCGCATGAGCGAGTGAGGTAAAGCGGGCTTCCGCTCGCTCGTGCAGGGAAGGCCTGGGAACGAGGCTAGGCAGAGGAGGTTGGAAGGTCTGTCAAGACATCACATACGTACATACACATATCATGGAGAAGAATACGGAGGTTATGAAAAATTTGCTACTTACTATGAAGTTATCTTCATAAACGTTTTTCATTTTATGACTTGATACTATTTCTTTCTTTTTTTTTGCAGGAAATTGGGTATTTTCAGGTCCACCAGATTACTTGCATCTCTGGATAAATGTGAGTGAGTGTCCTGTGTACCTGTACAGTTATTATTGATATTTCTTTGACACAGAATTAGAAGGATGCATAATTAGAGTGTCTACTCAGTATATGATCATAGATGCCACCATGAGTGGATTGAGCCAATTTTCCCGGTGATTGCATAGTGTCACACACTTTCCCTTTTCCTGACTTATATGTACTCGTATACTTCTGCTGCTGGTCTATAGCTTAAATGTTACAAGCTGCAAGACTGAGTGTGGTATTAGCCAAGCAAGGTACATACGTGGCAGTCCCGTGTAGAACTTGCATCATTCCATCGTGTATTTCAATCGTGAGTATATTTGTGGCCGCTTTTGCAAAAAAAACACTTTACTTCCCGCATTTTCAAGTGCACTGAACTTCAAAGGCATGCATCTCTGCAATACAATGCTAGGAACGATCTAAATGAAACATGAATGGTTTTTACAGGTGGCGTTACTGTATTAAACCATGAGGAAATGTGGGGCGGAGTTTACAGGATTTTTTATCGTGCGGTAATTTCTCAAGGGTGATATTGCTATACCGAGGTGCATATCTCTGTAATGGAGAGAGCTGCGTCTTCATAATGGTGTCAAAATAAGACAGTTTGTAATAATGCAGGAAGTGCCAGGTTTTTGCAAGTCTGGTCACACTTAAGTCATTACACCGTACACATCTGCCCCTCTACATCCCCCCTCTCTACATCCCCCCTCCCCCACATTCCCCCCTCCCCCACACCCATGCAGACACTGATATCAGCCATCACCTCCATAATGCAACAGTCTAAGGAGATGGTTGGGCATGAGGATCATGTGAGCTCTCTATTATAACATGCACCCTATGACCAGCAATACTGTTGTATACTAGGAATAATTATTGTGGGACCCTAGGGAAATTCTTACAAACTATTGTAACACCAAGCTTCTACAGCTACGTACTGCTGATCATATCCTAGTAGAGTTCACAGTTTTAGGGCTGCAACAATATATAAACTCTTTTTTTTTAATTCAGGTTTGATAAACATTTGAACATACGTATATGTGTATATATGTACTGAACCTCGTGTCTCAAGTCTTGTCTCAAATTTTGTTGTCAAGTAGTAGCATGGCAGGTTCTGCAGTGCAAATATGAGAGCCAAAGTGAGGTGTGGCGGTACTTCAATTGTCGTATGTCGCCTGTGCATAGCCGAGTTTCCACATGCAGGGAACTACGAATTAGTCGTTTACTTGGGGAGGTTACACCACACCGGGAACTCGGAGTATATGAAGGCAGGTGGGAAAATGACAGGTGTGCTGCCTCGTGGCGTATATAGTAGTAAGCAGGTGACATCGGAAACAGCATTATATCGCGCGCAGCTGCTGCATGGCTCTACCAATCGTATGGGTGGATTATAGACTACAGTCGATATTGCACTTAAGTGTATTGGTTCACATGGCTAGTTTTTAGATATTAATTATATTATGAAATTTATTATGTTTTTCACTGCAGAGTAAGAATCGTATTGATGAACGCCCTAAAGTTCAGATCTCTCATGTACGTAAGCTTGGGATGCTGTAATGGCTAGGGATTGTACCATAATACATGTATAGTGGAAAGGTTTTGAAGATGCAATGCATGCCACACTTTTGGAAGAAAATTTAGCATTTTTGTTCGTGTCAGCTATCAATTCATTGACCACACTCTTCAGTCACCAACATGTCAGAATGGCAAAATCGTTCATGGCTTTGCATCGTTTTGTATTCAAGCAATGGTTATTGTGCCTTCAAAGACAATCATTTGGACTACTACGCTATGCATACCACTATACCGGAGATGTGGACTCTTTCGCTATTGCTGTATGTTGCAATCACTATCTATTGTTCTGATCAGATGTTCCTCGCGACTTTGAGGGTTTAGAAGCAGTCTTTGCTGCCTTGTTGGCACCTTTGTCAACCATTTGGGCTACGTAGATAATGGTCCTCTGGCTGCCGTTCGTACATTTCTCTGCCCTCTGTGGATGACCACGTGTTCAAACTTTCACCACCACGTGTTCAAACTTTCACCTCTTGGAACAATGATCACGCCTACAAAAAGAGCGAAATTTCAAAAAAAAATTCACTATACAGTATTCCGTTTAAATAATTCGTGTGATGCAGGCATTTCAGTTGTATGTCTAGCAGTGCAGTTACATAGCCTAACTGAGTTCATTTAATGGCTGTGAGTGTACGGATATCACCATGTTTGTGTTTAAACTCCTCAGACGGAGCAGGAACTGATGATCTACGGACTGCAATTCCTGAAGTGTATTAATGAAGTAAGTGATACAAACAGCATAATTATGGCTTATGTGCGACTGCTTTGGCTAACAGCTCCCACATTGCAAAAAAGATATTACGATTGTTTTGGAGGTTACTTGAGTTTTAAGTGTCTGAGTATGCAAAGAGGTAATTAGACCTCGAAATAAGTCATTTGAAACTTACTACGCAATTCAATATTTCATAGTAAGAAAGAACTGTGAATTCTGTTTTATATTAGAATGGGACTTGACGTACTAGATGTGTGTTTCTTAAATGAAATTTGAAATAGGCTAAAAAAATTCAACCTGAAAGCATCCCATTTTACAAGTTGCATAGCTCTTAATGTAATACACGTCTAGTGATTATTAAACATATAGGTTATCATAAACATAGCTAGGAACTACCCTAGCCTCATTTCCAGGCCTTGAAGTTCACCCCAGCTTTTGTCGCTTGCAGTACGAAAACCCTTTTTCTTCTTCCGCGTGGGGGGAGCCTGGGAACGAGGCTATAACTATATCCTACATACACAACATCTGTAACTGTACAGGAACCCATGACCCAAAGGGAAGGAGCGTTAAACTAGTGATTCCATCTGTTGTCGAATGGCACCTACAAGAAAACTCCATATATGGAATGCCTAGTGGTTATGCATGGCTGGCTTACTACATTACTAGTGCTATGTGAATTATAGCACTTACATAGGGCGGATCCTGGGCGGGGCGTAACCGAGGATCGATCAGTCATAGCTACTACCGGAGAGCGGAGAAACGACCTGTGACCAAGTAGCTAGTAGTACGGGAGAGTGGACACGTTAGTAGCTATTGCTCGACTCGTGCCGCCCGACTCCAGCACTCATATCTCTACTTGTACATAGGCTACACAAACTGTACTAACCTGGGAGCTGCAGTAAGCCTCTCTTCGAGAAATGATGTGGTAGACTTGTCCATATCGATGACTCTTCGCGCACTACAGCTTCGAAAACGGCGTCCACAAAACAGTAAAAGACGCCATTTTGAATCCCGGGGGGCCCCCAGGGGCCCAAAGCGTGACAGACATATAATATTATATATATATATATATACATACAAATGTGGGCTGACTATGCATCACGATTAGTTGCCTCGCTACCGCTCGGCAACTAGTGCTATGTGAATTATAGCACTTACATAGCACTTACCATATAAGGAGTTTTGTGCAATTGCCATTTGACAACAGGTGGAATCAGCATACATACACAAGTTTAACGCTCCTTCCCTTTGGGTTATGGGTTCCTGGCAAGCAGTGAAAATAACTGCTTTATTTTACAGTGGAATTGCATAAATTAGGCATTATGCATGTATATTTCCTCTTATAGTGGAACGGTCGTCATGGCGAAGTGATCCCCTACGACCAGTTTCACCTGAAGATAGTTGCAGAAGTTGTGGACCTCATTCACGACTACTTCAACTGGATGGAAAATAAGGTTATTTACTGGCTAGTGTACATACTTGTATGTCTCATTAGTGTACTGGTAATTTACTGGCTAGTGTACGTACCGGTATGTCCATTAGTATACTTGTAATTTACTGGCTAGTGTACGTACTGGTATGTCCATTAGTATACTGGTAGTTTACTGGCTAGCGTACGTTCTGGTATGTCCAATAGTATCGTAGTAATTTACTGAATAGTTAGCGTGGGATTATTTTATCACCTTATAATGGTGATAGTCACTGTATGAGAAAGAATGTCGCACTCTCATATCCCATGCACATAAACATACGTACATCCCCCCTCACCTCCCACACACATACACCTCTCCCCCGCATACATCTCCCTCTCCACTCCCACCCCCCACACGCATCAATCTCCCCACACACATAACCTCTTTCCTCCCCCACATACATCTCCCCCACCCACACACACATGCGCTCTCTCCCACATACATCTCCCTCCCCACCCCCCCCCCCCCACACTCACACAGTCTGGTATGATTGTATTCTGCCGCTATCCCTTTGTGCTGGATGCCCAGGCCAAAGCTGAACTCATGAAGGTGGATGCACGATTTCAGATGCAGGTGAGAACCACTGTTGCACAACAACTTGTGACCAGTACACTGTTACACATAGATGAAATATGTGAGCAACTACCCGGTACATCCTACAGTTTTATATGCGTCGACGTTAGGTACTTGTAACTCTGCAACACTATGCATAATCTTAATAAAACGTGGTTGGTTTTTACAGGAGGTGTTGCTGTACTGTTGTTCTGGAAAGGGATCAATAGTGCCACACCACATGGGAAATATGGAGCAGAGTTCATAGTATTCATGATTAAGGGGCAGGCAATTTTCCAAAAATGACAGTGCTAGTTAAACGGCTAATACTTGTACTGTGCCAAATTTTTTTTCCAATCTGTTGATTTACTGGTTGGTAAGACATGACAGAAACAAAAATGAATAAAAATACAACAAAGTGTCAGTGTTTTTATGCCACGATTATGTCACATGTGGGTTCTATAGATAGTAGTGACTGACATCTCTTGAACCAGGAGTGTTTAATGACGTGGAGAAACATAAGTAGGAATGAAACACGAAGCTCCTACACAAAATTGAAACCTTTTTTGTGGTAGTTCCGTTGAGGTGTATTTTCTATCTTACAGACAAACATACGTATGTCGGCATTTTATGAAATTGCAATAAGTTATTCAAGGCAGTCCTTAGAGTAGCACCACTATAAATAGGAGTCCTTATTTTCAAGGAATGTTTCGTAGGGGTCCGTATTAATTTTTAAGAACTATGACCATGAGCCCTCATTATTTAAAGAATGTGATCAGTTACTATAATTACAGGGATTAACCTCCTCTTACCCTCCCTCTTGCCTACCCCTCAGATGGCAGTGACCCATGCGCAGCAAGAGAACCTGCGCAGCTTGCTGACTCAGCAAATGATTCGTGACTTCTCTCCCTTTGCATTTGAGCTTGAGGTTCGGAGAGAGAAGCTCATCCACGACACACTCCGACACCTCATGACCACCGAACCCGGCAACTACAAGAAGCCACTCAGTGTAAGTACGGCTAGAACCACTGAAACACCCCTGCCAAATTTATGCAAAAGTTGCATCATATCTCTTTACATGTGTGGCAATCCCGGGTAGAAAACGAACAATACTCCGTCGCGTATTTCAATCGCATCCCTGCGTTCAAAACGCTGTATCTCTGAATTTCCGTTAAGGGTGGGGCTCATACGCGTTTTGTAGACGCGTCAATACGTGACGCTTCTACACAGCACGTGTGAGCCCCGCCGTTCTGTGATACACCGTTGTGAATGCAGTGATGCAATTGAAATAAGTGACAGAGTTATGTTCATTTTCTACCCTGTACGGCCACACATGTAATGTCTAAAATTTCATGTCCCTCCCCTTATCTCTCTCCCTCCCTCCCCCCCTGCCTCTCTCCCTCCCTCCCCTCCTGCCTCTCTCCTTCCCTCCCCCCCTCCCTCCCTCCCTCCCTCCCTCCCTCCCTCCCTCCCCCCTCCTCCCTCCCTCCCACCCCTGCCTCTCCTTCCCTCCCTCCCTCCCTCCCCCTCCCTCCCTCCCTCCCTCCCTTGCTTCCTCTCCCTCCCTCCCACCCCTGCCTCTCTCCTTCCCTCCCTCCCTCCCCCTGCCTCTCTCTCTCCCTCCCTCCCTCCCTTGCTTGCTTCCTCCCTCCCCCCCCCCTACCTCTCTCCTTCTCTCCCTCCTTCTCTCCCTCCCTCCCTCCCCCCCTGCCTCCCTCTCTCCCTCCCTCCCCCCCTGCCTCTCTCTCTCCCTCCCTCCCTCCCTTGCTTCCTCCCTCCCTCCCACCCCTGCCTCTCTCCTTCCCTCCCTCCCTCCCTCCCACACCTCACTCCCTCCCTCCCTCCCTGCCAGGTGCAATTTATTGGTGAGGAGGGAGTAGATGCGGGTGGGGTGCAGAAGGAGTTCTTCATGCTGTTACTGAGGGAGATCCTCAATCCCGACTTTGGGATGTTCATTGAAGATGATGAATCACATCTCATTTGGTTCAGAGAACAGGTAATTTGCTAGCCTCGTACCCAGGCTAACCCTCGCAGATTTCACAACCATGGAGAAAGAAAAACAATATTTTCTTTCTCCATTAGATTGCTATGAAAAAAGCTGCGAGGGGAGCCCCTAAGTATGAGGGCAGTGGTTTACGATTTCTTCAAATTTATTAGTGTCTGATAGACAGAAGTGTTGTTGCATGTTAAGGTATAGAACCCTGTAGTCCATGTCTGATTTCTAGCCAGCCAAATAAAACTATCTTTGTCTACGGCAAACAATTATTAGCAAGTGCGTATCCTCCATTATGTGCTGTACTACACACCAAAATATAAACACTGCTATTATAGAATGTTGACCTAAAAATTAATGTGCCATACATTTTTTTATTGGACTGCCCTGCTACATGAATGTGTTTCAGGTTGTGTTACAGGGAATCCCAGAGTGTAGGAACTGGGTGTGTATTTGTACTTGATTTAAATTGAAAAACAGGGGTGGACAAATAATTAGAGTGCTTGAATTATTACCATTTCTCACTCCATTCAGGCTATTTTGTACGAGAACTTGGACTACTTTATTCTGATTGGCATTCTCTGTGGCCTTGCCATCTACAACTCTGTCATCATCGACCTACCCTTCCCAACTGCTCTCTATAAGAAACTGCTCGGCAGGTGAGAGAATGAGAGTTGCATAAGATCCTGTGTAATGTATCGAGATTCAGCACAGACAGATTTGTGGATGGGAGGAACTCTAGCCAGTTTCAGCGCTTCATTTAGGGGGTGCAGGGGTGGCCATTCACTCCCCCTTGAAAACTTTGTGTGTCCCCCCCCCTTGTAATTTCAACCTTTCAAAATTGAATATTGCTCACTCCCCCCCCCCCCAAATGTCTTGCAATGTGCTTTTGCCCCCCCCCCCCCCCTTGGGGATTTTCCTAAATGAACCCCTGGTTATTGCAAATGAATATGTGTGTTATTGTGCTCTGGTACCTCGTATATCAACTCTCCTGCCAATTAAGGTACATTCATTAGCAGCAGTATGTCTGGGTGGACAGTTACTGTCTTGAATACTTACGTATAAATTTGAGACCCTGATGTATGTCTATACCATACCAATGCTAGCGTTGGATATATATACATAGTATCTCTACTTAATATTCCCCCAGACCAACTGACCTCTCTGACCTTCGGGAGCTTCGCCCCTCGGTGGCAGCCAACCTGCAGGAGCTACTAGACTGCGAGGGAGATGACTTTCAGGAAACATTTGATCTCAACTTTGCGGTAATACATTGCGTAGCCATGCTCCTGGAGCTCTGTTTGGTTGCTTTTAAACAGTGTGCTGTGGTGCAAAGAACACTATCACTCCCTCGGCCACTCCCTCTCTCGGCCACTCCCTCTCTTCAGGTCTTACGTTCTAATTTCGGAGCTGTCGAGACGGTGGAGCTAGTTCCCGGGGGATCCAAAATCCCCGTTACCAAGGATACCAGACGGGACTATGTGAATGCCTACGTGAAGTATGTCATGACGGTTGCAGTAAAGGAACCTTTCGAGGCTTTCGCTGGTGGTTTTCTCAGAGTGTGTGGAGGGAAACTGTTGGTGGGTGGAAATTCAAAGCAAACATCAATAAATAGTAGCATAATTATATACTCTAGTAGTTGGTGATATTTCAGTAGTATCATGATACTTGACGGTTGTGATAATCTATGTTGCGAAGGCAATACTGTAACAGTTGCAGTGTTTTATGGCAGTTTCCTAAAATTGCAATGTTACTGGAATGTAGCACGACAGTATTCAGTAGTATCATGATGTTACTGTTCTTTGTGTGAGTTTGCTTTTCTATTCCATCTCATTGTGTGGTCAGATCAAAGGCAAATACTGGGTGATAACACTGCATGATATTTTAGCTATCACCTGGAAATTATTCATGTATAGTTGACAAACCAATGACTTTTTTACCTGGATCTGGAATGGTGTATGAATTTCAGACTTTCACTCGGAGAATCGTCATTGCTTCTCCAATCTTACTCTCCTTTTAAGCGAAGTTAGGCGGAAACACTTGTTTGTGCCAACGATGAAGGTGGAGCCTGTTTATTACCAATTATTACGAACGCTTACTTATTTGCTTATTACGATAATAAGTACTGCATGATAAGTGATCATTTATGTTATGTCACTGAACGCTAGTAAATTCAACTGCTCTTATGTTTTTCCATAGGATTTCTTTCATCCCAAGGAGCTCATGGCTTTAGTTATTGGCAACCAGGTGGTTGACTGGAACGAGCTACAGGAGGTGGGCAATATTATATCATATCATATCATATCATATCATATCATATCATATGTTTACATGCCAAAATAGGCACGATCTACCTAGCTAAACTAAGCTGAGTCATAATTATCTAAAAAGTTAGCAACTGTTGGTCCATCATCCACAACATAAACACCAATGCGCTGATACTTCAGAATATGCTGCCACTTGGAATCACATTCAGTCTTCTGCATCTGTGTACATATTGGACAAATCCACTCCACTCTGTCAGACCAGCCATGAGCGTAGGTGCAACGTGCTCCACGACGACAGCCATTGCTATCGAGATCAATTGTCAACTCCACTTCCAATGGCACCATGATATAGTACTGGAATAAGTACACCTGTATATGGGTGACTCTGCCAAAACGTAGATTCTCCATTCTAGTGTAATAAGATGTTTTAATAGGAGTGTAATAGCATGTTTTAATGTGGCTATAAATAATCATGATGTAAGAGGATTCTGCATGCAGTCCAGTAGAGGCAATGTAGGCACCTGTTACAGAGGATCCTTAGTCTACTTGATTATCACAACTGGGTAGCTGGCAGTAATATTCAGTCAGCCTCGTACCCAGGCTCCTAGCCTCGTACCCAGGCCACACCCCCCCTGACTGGGAACGAGGCTACCAGGCTCCACTCTCCAGCTTTTTTCATGCTACGTGTGAATGTCCTCTCCCCTCTAAATGAAGCCCTCAACGCATGCTACTGGTGACTCTTCCTGTTGTGCTTATTGCATGAAAGAGTTTATCAAGGTCTCTTTTTGCTCGGGATGCATTCTGTAGCCTGTGGCGACATTTTTTATCACGATTATGTTGATCCCTTGTACACATTAATATGTTTACACACATACACACACACACACACACACACGCACACACACACACACATACACACACACAGCATGTTCAGTACAAAAATGGTTATTCGCCCAACGACCCAACAATTAGAATATTTTGGAAAGTTTTCTCTGACCTTCCAACAGAAGGAAAGAAGAAATTTCTAAGTGAGAGATGTGACTTCAGGTTGTGTGTCTATTACAATCGTTGCCTCTAGTGGGTTTACCGTAAATACTAAATATCGTATAATCTCAGAAACCTACAGGTTAAAGAAAGGAGCACTATCTGACGCTTACTGTAGGATACATCACACAATAATATAAGCCTGACCTAGCATGACATTGTGCTATTTTATTAGAGAATCCTGATTACCACATAAGTATGCAAAGTGAAATAATAACCTATGCTAACCAGGTCCTGGAGTGGACAATAATTTTAATTATGGTATGTACATTGGAATGATAACCTGTACAGTAGGCAATTGTTCTCTTCCCCCCCAGTATTCTTAACTGGCTGTGACAGAATTCCAGTGGCGGGAGTGAAGAGTTTGAAGGCGAGTGTGGGCATATATCTTCTCCCCCCAGTCAATCCCTTCCTTTTCCTTCCGTCTTTCTCTTCTCTTCACATGACTCCCTGCTCTCTTCAACAGTATTCTATATATCTCTCACTCCGAGTCACTTATTCCAACATTCCCTCTGAACCCTCCCTCCTACATGTATCTGACAGCTAAACATTACAGTACGACTTTCAGTACGCCATTTTTTGTAGACAGAAACGCGTGGTAACATCACGTGCGTGACATAATCGCGATAATAATGTGACATCTGCGAAAGTCTAGCTGCAGTGTTGACCACCACTCAGACAATCCTGGGCAATACACGCACCTCCCTCCCTCCATCCCTCCCTCCCTCCCTCCCTCTCTCTCTCTCTTTCCCTCCCTCCCTCTCTCCCTCCATCTCTCTCTCCCTCCCTCCCTCCCTCCATCTCTCCCTCTCTCCCTCCCTCCCTCCCTTCGTCCCTTCTCTCTTCCTCCTCACCCAGGTAATAATCCAGCGGATGGATGGAGGACCGGGCTGTGAGCGACTACCAGTGGCCCACACCTGCTTCAATGTCCTAGATCTGCCTCCTTACAGGAGTGAGCCAGTCATGAAACAAAAACTGCTGCAAGCAATTAACTTCACTTCTGGTTTTGGAATAGTATGATGACAAAAGCTGGTTTCTGATCACTATGAATGTATGAGTGTGTACTGTGTTTGTAGCTCTTTCTCATCTGAGTCTCAACTGCATGTAATGTACCATGTGCTGTGAGTATAATGCATAGACTTGTGTAATAATTCATAAATTATTGTACTGTTGTTCATTCGGTATTATGCTAACAACTCATTGATTTTAAACTCTATGGGTACAACAGTCATGTAAGTATACCTGATCAGCTTAATATCAGGCTCAAACTGGATTGATGTTGTTTCGATGGTGCTCATTATTGTGGTTAATTAATTATTAAATGTGAAAGAGGAGTTACACGTGCAAAGCCACCTTTGTATATGGGCGTGAATGCACGGCTGTCAGCATTTCCTGGAATTGCATATTATTCGAATTCTCAAGTTTGAGGGGAGTGGTATATGGGGGGGGGGGGGGGGGTTGCAAGTTCAGTATCTGTGGGTTAGAATAGTAGCTTATCTATCTCACAACATGATATGTACAGTGAAACTTCTATATATACTGTGCTCACAACGTTATTAACCTCAGGTCAACATTAATTTTTTAGCTTCATGAAATACTTTAAGGGGTGGCTAAATTACAGAGATCCATTATATAGTGGAATGGTTACTACACACAGGGATGGCTCTATTAATATTATAGTGTAGATGCTATAATATAATCATTATTCCTCTGCGTTAATTAAGGTTATGCACTTTAATTTTAAGTGCTTTTCATTTTAAATGTTCTTAATTCAGATACAAAGACCGGTTACAACAATGTCATATTATTGTAAGGAGACTAAATAAATGTGGTATATTTACAAAATTTTATAAAATCACATGAAACCTATAGCTGGTGAAACACCTCAACAGACTAACAACAAACTACAAACAAGCAAATAAACAAACAACGTACACACTAATCGAAATTGTGATACGCAAAACATTCAAATTTGATGGCACATTTATATTTATTGTACAAAGATCTCAATGGGAAGTTCTTCAAATGGCTCATCCACACAAATTCTTACTTCTATATCATCGTCTGTAGTCTCAGGAAGACTCTGACAAAAGTATGGTGGATTATTGAACTCACAGCAGGTGCTCCTTGACTCACAGTTCTCCCCGTCCCAGAGTGGGTCATCAGGCTGGAATTCACTGCTTGCACTACCAGTGACGCCAGTTTCACAGAAATAGTTCTCGCCAACACAAAGGGAGGAATTACTGGAGCGATATTTGGTGCACCAGTGCATGGGCACACATTGTCCCCAGAACTTGCCTCACCACGTTCGACGGCCAATGTCCAAACGTGCTGCCTAGATCTAGCACCCCCCGCAATTTTTTGTGGGGGTGTGGCCGGGCTACGACCTAGTACCGTATATCGCCGGCCCGCATACTGTTGATAGCAAGGTGTACGTAGAAATGGCGACGCCGTCTTCACTCCTGCTTTTCCTAGCAATTATTGCTACAGTTCACGGCCAGTCGTGCGAAAATCCTGATGCGGAAGTTTTGATTCTGGGAGCTGGTATGTCGGGAATCGCTGCCGCGAAGACGCTGTACGACAACGGAGTAACTGATTTTATAATTCTAGAGCAGGTAAGAGATTGTGTCCATTGTTTCAATCTTTATACAGTTGTTTGCAAGCAAGGCGTGTGTGCATGCCGGGCCCTGGCACTTTAATATCGCTGTCAGAGTTTTGGAGACCTCAAAGGCTGACAGCGGTATAACCGCGTGATAAGATTCAGAAATCCTAAGACTGCTCTTGTCACTGCAAAACCTCCATGAAGGGTTCCAGGGGGGTTCACAGTAAACACTGGTATAAAATTAATAAGCCATTCAGTCCAGTCACAGCTGCATAATATGTTGACATCTCTATGAAGACTCAGGATTTAGTGAAGTAGGCTAACCTGTTGCTCTACACCTTCTCTGCTGCTGACCCCGCAGTACATTATTATGCAGCTGGTTACATGAGTTACAACTCTAATTCCTGGTGGCCTGAATGGCTTATTAATTTACACCATTATTAAAAGTGTTTACTGTGTGAAGACACGTTTCAGTCATGTTGCCTCTCCCTCTAGCTCTGGCACTGCTCATGCATTCCTTTGAGATAGCCTACAATAACATTCTTTGTACCACAGCAGCCATATACATGTAGTTCAAAAGCACCTCTTGCTGTGTATATCCCACAAGACAGCTGGTGCATAAAACCGATGAGTTTTTGCCACCTATAGTGTATGTCTTCTGGGATATATACTGCCAGCGGTGCCTTTGAACTATATGGCTGCTGTGGTACAAGAGCAGTACATTATTATGCAGCTGGTTACATGAGTTACAACTAATTCCTGGTGGCCTGAATGGCTTATTAATTATTAAAAGTGTTTACTGTGTGAAGACACGTTTCAGTCATGTTGCCTCTCCCTCTAGCTCTGGCACTGCTCATGTATTCCTTTGAGATAGCCTACAATAACATTCTTTGTACCACAGCAGCCATATACATGTAGTTCAAAAGCACCTCTTGCTGTGTATATCCCACAAGACAGCTGGTGCATAAAACTGATGAGTTTTTGCCACCTATAGTGTATGGTTGAGCTGTCTTCTGGGATATACACTGCCAGCGGTGCCTTGAACTATATGGCTGCTGTGGTACAAGAGCATATAACTTTCATCACAAAGTAAGTCACTTAGCTACATGGCTGTAGTTATCATAACTGAATAGGCTAATATCTCAGTGTTAATCTCAGGTTTATATATCTGGCATCACACAACAGTCACACTGACAGCTCGCTTACCTAGTATGTTCAATTCTGTGGATAGTCGATCAGACTACTCCACTCTGTTCTCTTGTGTCCCTCACCTATTGTTCATACTGTGTTTGGAGATTCCAGTCAACTTGTTTATACTGCCATACAATATAATGCGCTGTATGGCCATAATCATCTAAAGACTGTCGACCTGTCAATACGTCATCTGTGCTGAGGTCATCAGACATCTGCGTTTATGTGCTGACAACAGCAACACTGAACGTAATGATTTAATTATTATTATTTGCACTAATTCACACTCATTTTGTAGTCTATACTACTATTGCATCTTTGTTGGTGTGTTTAACGTATTATAATATTATAGCCATAGCATATACCCCTTTGAAGCTAATTGGCTGATCTTCTGATAGTGATATATACATGACTGTAAGCTTGAAGTCTTTGCTGTGGTATAAATTGGTTACACTTTCTGCTATAATCACCAGTTGAATGCTCCTTTGCAGATTCATAAAAGTATCTATATATAGCCTCGTGACAAAAGCTGGTGTGTAGGCCTCGTACAAGGCAAAAAGCATCTGCAGAAAATCAGTGTTACAGAATTATGTGTTATGCCTTATCTTTAATGAAATAGGCAAGTCGAGTTGGTGGGCGAATGAGATCAACCGAATTTGCTGGAACCGTGATTGAAATGGGTCCTCAGTGGTTATTTCATGGAGTGGATCCTACAAATGAGAGCGATCCGGCTAATATCCTGCTTCAGTTTGCTGTTCAATGTGGGCTAGAGCTTCGACCTGATCCTATTTTTGCCCGTGGAGCAGTTGAATATGATCGTAATGGGGTAGACATCACTGAGAGACTGCGTCCTGTGTTTGCACGCTATTCAGCTTCACTTGGAGTTGCACTTCAGTTGGTAGAACGTTTGGATGAGCAAGATCCAGAGGAAAATGTACGTTTCTCTGTAGAAGTCGCACTGAGGTTAGGTGGATGGATCCCAAGGACTCCAGAAGAACAATTCGTTGAGTGGTTAAGTTTTGATTTCTTCCCTACTCAGACAACAGATACTGTATCATTTCGAAGATGGTTTGGTAGGCATGTAATTCAACTTCCTGTTGTTCGTTTAGTTACTGATCAAAGAAGTTTTGCTTACCTTCCTGAGTGTATAGCAGAGGAGTTCATCAGCTCCAATAGCTCTCGTCTTCACCTCAACACTCAAGTAACTGCTATTCAGTGGAGTGACGAATGCGTGTGCGCAACTGCACTGGAGAATGGTGAAAGTCGGCAGTATTGTGCTCCCTATGCCATCCACACCTTCAGCATTGGAACCGTGCAGTTCGGAACTGTCGAATTTGAACCAGCGCTTCCTGAAGAGAAGATCTTTGCTTTCAATTTATTTAACCAGGCAGTCTTCCAAAAAATATGGATTTCGTTCAATGAGACCTTCTGGGATGCAGATGTGGATGTTCTTGGGTATATAGATCCTATTCTTGGTAGAGAGTACTATCCTCTATTTACTCCTTTGGGTGCGTCTTACCCAGGAAATCCACCCATACTGGAGGCCTTTCTCACGGGTGAGACATCGCTGAGAGTTGCTCTTCAGGATCCAGAGATTACTAAACAACAAATTGTTGATATTCTTCGTCGTATCTATGGAGACCGTGTCACCGAGCCTGTGGACATAATTCTTCATGACTTTGCAACAAACCCTTACTTCTATGGGAACATTGATGCGCCATTGGTGGGTGCAAATACACAAACGGTCGAAACCATGGCTGCTCCAGTTGGCAGGCTATACTTTAGTGGTTCAGGAACTAGCTTAGAGTTCCGTTCAAGCCTCCAGGGCGCTTATTATTCCGGACTTGCAGCAGCAAATGCTATTTTGGAAGATATCAGAGAGGGTAAGAGAATTTGGTATTGTCCTCTACTATAATTTGTACTCTATACTCACTTTCTTTAATTAGGCTTGCCCCTCGGTGCAGAGTTCATCAACGACAGCCCAAGGGTTGTTGGTAATTCAGTAGAGGCTGAGTTCATAATCACTGGCCGTGCAACTTCCGTAATTTGCAGCCTATCTGGGGGAAACAGACAAGAGTGTAAGTTAAGCATAAAAAATGCATTCTAGCTATGTATTGTAAACAAAGAAGATACAATAATAGCAATACTGTGGGCAACTGGAAAAGCAGGGAACGGGAAACGGAAACGGGAACGGGAAACGGGAACAGGAAACAGAAACGGGACGTGGCTCTAGGAGGTTGAAAGGAGTGCATAATCCGCTTATGAAGTGCTTTCTCAAGAAAGCGAGTCAACCCCGTTCAACCCCTGGGTAGTTGCGGTGCTAAACCATCTAGCCGTCGGCAAGGCTGGAGTATCTACGTCGATTCGGTGATCAACAAACAGCAAGATGCTTCCCTTGTAGGTCTGTACAAACTATCTTACATCTATCTACAGGCTACTGTAGCTGTAAAACTAGCTATGCCTACCGTTCTTTTGAATCCGTGTAGCTTTTAATCGCTCACGGTGTTTTCTGTCACTGCTCTGGCACCATGGAATCACTGAGAATCACTCGAGATTCAAGAGACTGCTTAATGATAAGTTATTCGGCGTTTGCTAACTCCTTGTTGATTCCTTCCTAGCATTTATAGGCGGTATATTTTAGCTTCTCAGTGAGGAAATGGCACTTTGGATTGCAATGCGGAATGTAATGGCAGTAAATGGCACGTGACTAAGTTAATGAATGCGTTTCCAACCAGCTTGTACATTTTGCACACCATCGGTGGTCCTTTCCCGTTCCCGCTTCCTGTTCCCGTTTCCCGTTCCCACTTCCCGTTCCCGTTTCCAGTTCCCTGCTTTTCCAGTTGCCTCAATACTGTGCTATATACAAATGAGGGTTTGTTTGACTTTCTTGGTAAATGCCATCATTGTGCAAGTCAAGATTTCCTGCAGTACTGCTACCGCATTTTATCTCTGTTGATATATATCACGGTAAAAAAAGAATTGTCATTTTAACTACAGTTGTTTGTTATCAAGTTACATTCAGACAAAGCTCGATGGTATGAGTTTATGGAGTGAGTTGGTCAAGAATGCAGAAATCACATTAGAGCAATTGTTCTATGTATTTTGTGATACTGTCTGGACCAACTCCCTCTTTGATGTACTTTGACCAACTCCCTCCTCAGCAATTTGCACTAAAATGTTTTCTGAATTCTTGCCAAATCCTCCCACAAACGTATTATCTTGCTGTGTCAATATACGTAATGATGCTCTTTTGTCTAGAGTATATACTGTGAATTGGAGTTCTCTTTGAATGGCAGCCGAGCATGATGAATACAGTTATCAGCCAAAAATTAGAGGTGATGCATTAACAGTTGGCAGCTGAAAGGGAAAACAAATTCAAAGGGAACTGAAATCCACACAGAAATTTATAGCTAATCAGTACAGTCCTATGAGAACCATAAAATAATTAATTTGCAATGAGCCTGAGTGATGACAATCGAAAGTTTAAGCAGAGAGCAATTGCTCTGTTAGACAAGATGTACTTAATTTCTTGCACAATTTTGGAGCTTAACAGATGTGGAAAATTGAACACCGTGACCCATTCCGGGCAGACAAGCATTTTTTCTCCAAGCAGTGCAATTGCATATGCTATGCCTCTTGTAAATGTATATGAGTCCCTCAAAAACCCGACCCACCATCTCAAGCATCTTGTAAACATTTTGGGGTACAGCTACAACAGAGAGCCCTTGTCTACCTCAACACACAGGTTCATCAGGAGCTGTGGAGTTCGCTGACCTCGCTCCCGGTACCTACACTCTGAGGGTGATTGTCCGCAGCATCGGAGAGAGGGTGGTGCAGAGGGGAAGATTTGTCATTCCTGCTGATAATAACTGACAGCACCAAGAATGACTGTGTAGCTGTTAGTGTTAAGGATTGATTTAGGATGAGCTAGTGGAGTGTGTGTGGTAGGTAGTTCTTGTATTCTGTGTATGCCTATTTTGGGTAGAGAGTAACGATTAGCTTTAGTTTCTGGAACGGTTATAGCTGTAATCTGTGTATTTTCTTTGCTTCTGAAATTCTGGCATACTAAACCGGTGGACGTGATATTTACTTAGGCATGGTGCAAGGCTAACCTATACTGTGCACTATTTTCTTTAGACCAGAAAGGACTAAGGGTTGAAATATGCAATACAATAATTGCTGCAGTAGGTATGAGTATATCATTGTAAGGCACCCTTGTGTGTGACGTTATGAAGGGGGAGAGGGGGGGTCAAAACTTAACGTCACAATGACGTTATTTGAACCAATAATAGTTTGGAGACGCCCCCTTAATGATCGCCCGCCCGCATACTGTCGATAGCAAGGTAGAAATGGCGACACCATCTTCACTCTTGCTTTTCCTAGCAATTACCGCTACGGTTCACGGCCAGTCATGCGAAAATGCTGATGCGGAAGTTTTGATTCTGGGAGCTGGTATGTCGGGAATCGCTGCCGCGAAGACGCTGTACGACAACGGAGTAACAGATTTTATAATTCTAGAGCAGGTAAGTGATTGTTTATTATATGTATCCCATGTATTATGTCAATCTTTATACAGCTGTTTGCAAGAAAGGCGTGTGTGCATGCCGGGCACTGGCACGTATCGCTGGTTTAAGTACCTAGTGTAAACAGGGGTTTAGAGTCCCCAGAGGCTAACAGCGGTAGTATTCGCCGCGTGACAAGATTCAGAAACCCTGATGTTTTTAATACTGCTGTTGGATTCTTGTACCCAGTTATAGCTATATATCACTGCAAAAACTCCAGGGTTGATTCAACCTATATCAGGTTATCATAGCTGCAGACGAGTCTCGCGCGCCAGAGGGGTGCGAGGATATGGCGCGCGAGACCATAGTACTTCGCTGTTTGAAGGAAACCTTACTTAGTCTGTTGGGAAGGCATGTTCGTGATAGCAGCTGCAGGTGAATCCTGAAAAGATCATGCTATGTATTTTGAGAATTTAATCATCTCTGTGATATGGTAGTAATAATAAGCCACCAGGAATTAAAATATTTGAGGTTACACTTGCAACCTGAACTGGGTCAAATGCAATGTGAATGTGGTTGAAGCCAAGCACAGGTCGTTGTGAACTTGTGTAGCTTTGGTAGGTACAGTGGGCTGGGTTAAAGTAACTCATCAGTTTTTGCAGTAAATTAAGCTATAGCTAGTGGTTGGACCTTTCGCCCTGGGCCAGATTTGTAGTGAAATACATAGTTACAACTATCAGCCGTAAGGAAAATTAGAAAATGCCTCATAAGAGGCTATAGTTTTGATTTGCGTGTCGAGTATGCTCTGCTGTATAATAGTGGCGATTAATAGTCAAAGCTGTGGGTTTGGTGACAGCTACAACTGCTGACACGTGAGGCTATAGCACTGCAAAAACGTATGGGTTACTTTAACCCACCGCACCTACCAAAGCCACAATGTCCTATGCTTGGCTTCTAACATTCCATGCACTGCAAAAACGTTTGACTGAGTTCAGGTTACATGGGTTGCAAGTGCAACCTCAAATATTTTAATTCCTGTTAACCAACACTTATTACTTTACACCACTAATTGTTTACTCGCCATGAATTCATACCACAGACATAGCTATATGGTATCATTAAATTCTCAAAGTATATAGCATGATCTTTCCAGGATTCAGCTGCAGCTGCTATCACAAACATGCTGGCACAAAATGCCTTCCCAATAGTAAGGTTTCCTTCAAGCAGCAAAGTATGTCTGCAACTATGATAACCTGACATGGGTTGAATCAACCGGCCTGGAGTTTTTGCCATGTATAGTACAAGCCCAATAGCAAGTCCGCAAGTCTCTTCCCTAAGGAACTGTTTGTATAGCACCTTCCATCCCGTCACAGCTGCATAATATGTTGACACCTCAATGAACCTCAGGATTTAGTGAAGTAGGCTAACCTGTTGCTCTATACAGTATAGAGTAAAAGGTTAGCCTTCTTAACTAATATGTGCTGCAGGGTCAGCAGCAGAGAAGGTATACATAGCTACATACATTCTCTGCTGCTGACTCTGCAGCACATATTATGCAGCTGTGACTGAATGGAAGGTGGAGTTGCAAGTGCAACCTCAAATATTTAATTCCTGGTGACCTGCTGAATGGCATATTAATTTACACCATTAAGTAGTTAGTGTGAAAACACACTCATGTTGCCTCTCCCTCTATGGTTGCTCCCTCTGGTACCACTCCTGCATCCCTTTGAGGTAGCCTACAATAACCTGCTTTGTACCACAGCAGCCATACCATATAGTCTGGAGTATAAGTAGCGGTACTTCTATTTGAAAATTGCACATTTTCGCGGTACCGACTGTACGGGGGTAGTTATAATCATGGGGTGCTTCTTATCGAGGTTAAAGATACAGTAGTAGGGCTGTTCTTACGGATGAGCGTTCTTTTTTTCTGATGCTGAATCTCCGAGTGCTTGAGCATGATTGCTTAACTATAATTATCATGCCTGTATCACTATGTAATAGTTATATCACGGGCGCGAGGTCTGTATCAGATTTATTGCACTGGAGCCCAAGGGCCGAAGGCCCGAGGGCTTCGTGCAATAAGCAGACCGAGTGGCCGTGATATAACTATTTTATATCCTGAGGCCGTCGATACTGATTGGTCGGTTATAGCGTTACTAGGGAGCCTTGGTAACTGTCATGAAATGCCGAGTTAAGATAATGGCACAGTATAGTGGATCTGTGATATCTCCTGGTCTATATAAATCTGATACAAACACCATTGCTGATCACTGACTATTGTATATACTTTGAAACTGAAAGACTAACTTGTAGCTATACTGCAGCACTCTTGTGTATATTATATAATTATGTACCTTCATGCAGTCTCTCTAATATGTAGCTATTCACGCAATTTTGCTCCAGGCTGAAATATAATGCACTAGCTGGCATGCTTGAGGCAAAAAGATATTGCACTGATATGCTTGGTAGCAGTGCATTAGCTGATTTATTGCACCTAGTAACAATATAGCAACAGGATATAATCATGTTTAAATCACTCACACTTGCACTATACGTAAGTTTACTTGATGATTTGTTATTTGTTGGGTGCTTATATTCCTTGGGAACTTATGTTTGTGTGGGTATGACTATTCAGGAAAAGGGTAGTAACTGCTTCAATGGGTACTTATATTCGTGGGGTACTTGTAAATGATGGGTACTTATGCTCCAGACTATATGGTAGTTCACAGGCACCGCCTACCACAGCAGCCATATACATGTAGTTCAAAGGCACTGCCTGCAATGTATATCCCAGAAGACAGCTGGCACATGAAACCCACCCCCAGGGAGAGAGTAACCTTGTACAGGCCTGTAGTCAAGGCAGAAATCATCACACCTGCTATATATGAGTAGTGGTAAGTTATCACAACTGCAGCTTTCAACAGTAAGTCAGTTGCGTGGCTGTAGTTATCATAAACACTTTGGTCTGAATAGGCTAATTAATCTCAGCTTTATATATATGGCATCTGCCTTACAACAGTCACACTGCCATAGTTCATTCTACAGCTCCCTTACCTAGTATGTTCAATTCTGTGGATAGTCGATCAGACTACTCCACTCTGTTCTCTTGTGTCCCTCACCTATTGTTCGTACTGTGTTTGGAGATTCCAGTCAACTTGTTTATACTGCCATACAATATAATGCGCTGTATGGCCATAATCATCTAAAGACTGTCGACCTGTCAATACGTCATCTGTGCTGAGGTCATCAGACATCTGCATTTATGTGCTGACAACAGCAACACTGAACTTAATGATTTAATTACTATTATTTCCACTAATTCACACTCATTTTGTAGTCTATACTACTATTGCATCTTTGTTGGTGTGTTTAACATATAACCATAGTATATACGTATCCCTTTGAAGCTAATTGGCTGATTTTCTGATAGTGATGTGTACATGACTGTGGTATAAATTGGTTACACTTTCTGCTATAATCACCAGTTGAATGCTCCTTTGGAGATTCATAAAAGTATCTATATATAGCCTCGTGACAAAAGCTGGTGTGTAGGCCTCGTACAAGGCAAAAAGCATCTGCAGAAAATCAGTGTTACAGAATTATGTGTAATATATATGACTTATCTTTAATGAAATAGGCAAGTCGAGTTGGTGGGCGAATGAGATCAACCGAATTTGCTGGAACCGTGATTGAAATGGGTCCTCAGTGGTTATTTCATGGATTGGATCCTACAAATGAGAGCGATCCGGCTAATATCCTGCTTCAGTTTGCTGTTCAATGTGGGCTAGAGCTTCGACCTGATCCTATTTTTGCCCGTGGAGCAGTTGAATATGATCGTAATGGGGTAGACATCACTGAGAGATTGCTTCCTGTGTTTGGACGCTATTTAGCTGCTGATGCAGCTGTACGTCAGTTGGCAGAACGTTTGGACGAGCAAGATCCAGAACAAACTGTGCACTTCTCTGTAGAAGTCGCACTGAGGTTAGGTGGATGGATCCCAAGGACTCCAGAAGAACAATTCGTTGAGTGGTTAAGTTTTGATTTCTTCCCTACTCAGCCAGCAGATACTGTATCATTTCGAAGATGGTTTGGTGGGCCTAGAGTTGGAGTTCCTGTTGTTCGTTTAGTTACTGATCAAAGAGGTTTTGCTTACCTTCCTGAGTGTATAGCAGAGGAGTTCATCAGCTCCAATAGCTCTCGTCTTCACCTCAACACTCAAGTAACTGCTATTCAGTGGAGTGATGAGTGCGTGTGCGCAACTGCACTGGAGAATGGTGAAAGTCGGCAGTATTGTGCTCCCTATGCCATCCACACCTTCAGCATTGGAACCGTGCAGTTCGGAACTGTCGAATTTGAACCAGCGCTTCCTGAAGAGAAGATCTTTGCTTTCAATTTATTTAACCAGGCAGTCTTCCAAAAAATATGGATTTCGTTCAATGAGACCTTCTGGGATGCAGATGTGGATGTTCTTGGGTATATAGATCCTATTCTTGGTAGAGAGTACTATCCTCTATTTACTCCTTTGGGTGCGTCTTACCCAGGAAATCCACCCATACTGGAGGCCTTTCTCACGGGTGAGACATCGCTGAGAGTTGCTCTTCAGGATCCAGAGATTACTAAACAACAAATTGTTGATATTCTTCGTCGTATCTATGGAGACCGTGTCACCGAGCCTGTGGACATAATTCTTCATGACTTTGCAACAAACCCTTACTTCTATGGGAACATTGATGCGCCATTGGTGGGTGCAAATACACAAACGGTCGAAACCATGGCTGCTCCAGTTGGCAGGCTATACTTTAGTGGTTCAGGAACTAGCTTAGAGTTCCGTTCAAACCTCCAGGGCGCTTATTATTCCGGACTTGCAGCAGCAAAAGCTATTTTGGAAGATATCAGAGAGGGTAAGAGAATTTGGTATTGTCCTCTACTATAATTTGTACTCTATACTCACTTTCTTTATTTAGGCTTGCCCCTCGGTGCAGAGTTCATCAACGACAGCCCAAGGGTTGTTGGTAATTCAGTAGAGGCTGAGTTCATAATCACTGGCCGTGCAACTTCCGTAATTTGCAGCCTATCTGGGGGAAACAGACAAGAGTGTAAGTTAAGCATAAAAAAATGCATTCTAGCTATGTATTGTAAACAAAGAAGATGCAATACTGTGGGCAACTGGAAAAGCAGGGAACGGGAAACGGAAACGGGAACGGGAAACAGAAACGGGACGTGGCTCTAGGAGGTTGAAAGGAGCGCATATTGTTGGAATCCGCTGGTGAAGTGCTTTCTCAGGAAAGCGAGTCAACCCCGTTCAACCCCTGGGTAGTTGCGGTGCTAAACCATCTAGCCGTCGGCAAGGCTGGAGTATCTACGTCGATTCGGTGATCAACAAACAGCAAGATGCTTCCCTTGTAGGTCTGTACAAACTATCTTACATCTATCTACAGGCTACTGTAGCTGTAAAACTAGCTATGCCTACCGTTCTTTTGAGTCCGTGTAGCTTTTAATCACTCACGGTGTTTTCTGTCACTGCTCTGGAACCATGGAATCACTGAGAATCACTCGAGATTCAAGAGACTGCTTAACGATAAGTTATTCGGCGTTTACTAACTCCTTGATTCCTTCCCAGCATTTATAGTCGGTATATTTTAGCTTCTCAGTGAGGAAATGGCACTTTGGATTGCAATGCGGAATGTAATGGCAGTAAATGGCACGTGACTAAGTTAATGAATGCGTTTCCAACCAGCTTGTACATTTTGCGCACCATCGGTGGTCCTTTCCCGTTCCCGCTTCCCGTTCCCGTTTCCCGTTCCCACTTCCCGTTCCCGTTTCCCGTTCCCTGCTTTTCCAGTTGCCCCAATACTGTGCTATATACAAATGATGGTCTGTTTGACTTTCTTGGTAAATGCCATCATTGTGCAAGTCAAGATTTCCTGCAGTACTGCTACCGCATTTTATCTCTATTGATATATATCACGGTAAAAAAAGAATTGTCATTTTAACTACATCAAGTTACATTCAGATGATGAACACGGTAGATACATGGACAAAGCTCGATGGTATGAGTTTATGGAGGGAGTTGGTCAAGAATGCAGAAAACACATTAGAGCAATTGCTCTGTGTATATTGTGATACCATCTGGACCAACTCCCTCTTTGATGTACTTTGACCAACTCCCTCCTCAGCAATTTGCTCTAAAATGTTTTCTGAATTCTTGCCAAATCCTCCCATAAACATACTATCTTGCTGTGTCAATATACGTAATGATGCTCTTTTGTCTAGAGTATATACTGTGAATTGGAGTTCTCTTTGAATGGCAGCCGAGCATGATGAATACAGTTATCAGCCGAAAATTGGAGGTGATGCATTAACAGTTGGCAGCTGAAAGGGAAAACAAATTCAAAGGGAACTGAAATCCACACAGAAATTACAAAACTTACTTTATAGCTAATCAGTACAGTCCTATGAGAACCATAAAATAATTAATTTGCAATGAGCCTGAGGGATGACAATCGAAAGTTTAAGCAGAGAGCAATTGCTCTGTTAGACAAGATGTACTTAATTTCTTGCACAATTTTGGAGCTTAACAGATGTGGAAAATTGAACACCGTGACCCATTCCGGGAAGACAAGCATTTTTTCTCCAAGCAGTGCAATTGCATATGCTATGCCTCTTGTAAATGTATATGAGTCCCTCAAAAACCCGACCCACCATCTCAAGCATCTTGTAAACATTTTGGGGTACAGCTACAACAGAGAGCCCTTGTCTACCTCAACACACAGGTTCATCAGGAGCTGTGGAGTTCACTGACCTCGCTCCCGGTACCTACACTCTGAGGGTGATTGTCCGCAGCATCGGAGAGAGGGTGGTGCAGAGGGGAAGATTTGTCATTCCTGCTGATAATAACTGACAGCACCAAGAATGACAGTATAGCTGTTAGTGTTCAGGATTGATTTAGGATGAGCTAGTGGAGTGTGTGTGGTAGGTAGTTCCATAATTTGATGTATGCCTATTTTGGGTAGAGAGTAACAATTAGCTTTAGTTACAGGAACGGTTATAGCTGTAATCTGTGTATTTTCTGAAATTCTGGCACGGTGGACGTGATATTTACTGAGGCATAGTGCAAGGCTAAACTACTGTACACTATTTTCTTCAGACCAGAAAGGAATTTAATAGCTAAGGGTTGAAATATGCAATGTAACATCATCAGGGCATTGCCCATACAAATTTAGAATCATTTCTAGTAATCGTTAGTGAGTTTGTAACTACACCTTTAAAACCGGCATTTTCATTCAAGATACCATTAAATTTTCGGGTTGAGTATTTGGGTGGAGTACCATCAATACCTGATTTCCAGCTCTAATCACATACTATATTAGTAACAATACATTTACCCCTATAGATAAGAGTGCGATTATTTCCATAATCGCACACTTTTTGTAATCGCACACTTATTTAGTTCAACAAAGGCTGTAACTATAGAAACTGTAATGATAGTGGAATCACATGGATTCTCGTGCCATTTGGCATTTGCAATAGGCAAAATTGCACTCGCTTCGCTCGTACAATTACCTTACCTATTGTTCATGCACTTATTCCCAAATCGCACTCAAATCCATGTGATTACCCATACTAACTGGCATAGGCTGCTAAAAAAATTTCATAAAAATTTCATACTTTCATGTTTTTGAAGCCATATAAGGTATATATCCCATAAATCAAGGCGTACACCATTTTTCCATTCATGTACCAAGTTTTAAAATATGGTATGCACCTGGCCCTGGCTTTGTCATAGAATTTTGATGTCCTGCTCTGAAGAGCTGTATAGCAAACATTCTTTACAATGGATAGCTGAACCTCAATAAGTAAGTCCGCCCGTCCTCTAGCGTTAGTATATGCACCCATGGGCTCTTGCCAGCTATAATATAGGCATCTTTCTATATGCAGGTACCCCTTACAAAGGGCTAGATGAACCTCATTAGGTAACTCCACCTGGGCACCCATGAGCTTGGCTGGTAAAAATTGTAGAATTAGGGGAAATGAAGATAGAAAATATGGTTAATGCAATAATGTGTCAGAATCTAGCGGAAATATAAGGTACAAATTGTCACTGCCAAGAAAATAAACATAACAGCACTGCATAACACAATGCTATAAAAATTAATATTGCTGCCCAACAATCTCGATAATTTTGATGGGAGTATCTTCATCGCTAAGGGCCCGAGTTTAATTGCTAATTTTGATGTCAGTGTATAGACTCAGAGAGATTCTCTTACAAAGTGTGGACTCAACTGCTAGCTACAGTCCTCTCTATTCCAGAGTGGATTATCAGAGTGTAGAGCTCTTTAGACATACTGGAAGGTATCACAAAAACGTACAAAGCTGGTACCACAATAGGAGGAACGAATTCTTAACAGAGGGCATGTGCTTAGCCTCGTCCCCAGCCTCTCTGCGTGTTTCTGAACACACTGCAGCACTACAGTGAAACACGCATGTGGGCCTGGGAACGAAGCTAGTATGTGCTGGTAAAGAATGGTAATGGTGAAGAACTACATGGTATTAGGGAGGGCATACCTATACTTGTGACTTTAAATTTCATTAGTTGTAATCATTATTAAGAAGTGTGGAGGTCAGTTCTTGACCAATTATATACATGCTTTACAATAATACTCCACTCCACTCTACTCTACATCCTCTTGAATGTGACAGTGTATATTTAATCTGATGAACATTACTTACTTACAGGCATGGAGATATCATAAAAATGCTACTGAGGAGACTTAGACAAACACTAGTAATAAATTGTCTCACTTTTGACGACTATTACTGTTATATAAAACACTAAAAATACTAGTTCAAAATTCTTCAGAAGTAACACTTCAAGGAGGATCTCGGTTGGTTCTCAGTATTCATATCGATCAGGTTCTCTTTCTACCAACCACAAATTGGCTCACAAACATATCATCAAATGCCTATTCGATATTCTTCAGATCAAGAAGTGTCTGAAGGAAGTTCTCAACTTATAGTTTATAGGAAGTGAAATGGTACTGTTTGTCTGCATACATGCAGATATCATAAAAAGGTTACTGAGGAGACTTGGTTCACTAGTAGGAACAGCTCTACAACTGCCACAAGGAAGTTGGCAACTTCCTTGTGGCAGTTGTAGAGCTGTTCCTACTAGTGGACCAAGTCTAGTATTAACTACAGTGTTTGAATCGTCTCATGCACTTGGTCCGGATCCTCCATCTACCTATCTTCTAGTGTGCACCCATAAACTCTTCCAGGCTCCATAATGTCGCCTTACATGCATCACCCTTATTATGAGCTCCCTCCCTTCACGGGTTCTTACAGGAGCAAGCACGCATTACAATGACTAGCTGAGCCTCAATAGGGAGCTCATAATAAGGGTGATACATGTAAGGCGACATTATGGAGTTTATGGGTGCATAGTGTCTATGAGCTCCCTTCCTTCTGGTGCAAGCTAGTTTGCAAATTGACTAGCTGCCGGTACCTCATTCAAGAGTGTATACAACCATGCAGGCAGCCTCTCACACAGGATTTTTTTGCTAGGGTGAGAAAGATATAAGATTGCATGTAGAGTCACACCCCCAGGACTTATGCCCCCTCTGCCCCCAAGAATTCATTTTTCAGCTCTGAGGCTGGCTTCTGGGGGCCTTATTAACTACATTACAGTGCATGAAAATTTATTCGAGGGGGGGGGGGGGATCCCAGCACATGCACCCCCTATATAAACCTAGTGGCTGGAAATTGACACTACATTATCATATTTTGGTTGCATTCGGGCAGAAACATGCATGTGGTTGATTAGCTAGTACTAGGGTGATGAAAGAATTGCATAGATCGAAGAATGACTCGTGTTATACACCACAGATCTAGAAACAGCTGTTACTAGACATGACTCAAGCAACTTTGGCGTTCTTTTCTTCTGACGATGGCTTGAAGTTTGGCAGCAGACCTGTGGAGATTTGAAAGTGACAAAGCTTTAGTGGCAATAGTGGAAAGAGGAGGGAAAAGGGGAGAAAGAGAGTGAGAAGAAGGAAGGGAGAGAGAGAGAGAGAACCTTCGACGACCCCAGGCAGGAGAGTGGAAAAAGTTTCTGTCAGACATCTGTAGGGCTGCGATTTCCGGGTTGCACCGGATCTGGTGCACTAGAAACTGGAGGGACTCCGCCGTTCCATAGTTTAATTATCCCTTTGACAATCAATTGTAATTAGAATATTTCTTATTATGCCAAGGACCTGGCTTTTGTATATGCTTGCCAAGCTAGACCGAATGACTGTGCAATGTTATCTTCTAACATGTGTAAAACAGACGTCTATCTTTTGGCCCTTTTGGCATGTATGTACTTGTATGAACATGCTCAAAAGATGTTTACCCCCCCCCCCCCGAGAAAAGGAGAAAGAGTTGGAGAGAAAGAGGGAATATTGTGCCACTTTACCGACCCATTTGTCTTGATCTCCTGATTGTTTTTGCTATTCTCCTCTGCATCTTTGGGCAGATACCTACAACAGATACATTAAAATAAAGATTAGATTACAGCAATTAATGTTGACAACATAACTTATACAGACACACACAATTTACACCAATGAAGTGATGCACGCATACATTTTGAAATCATTACTACAACCACTCCTTACTATACAATAAACCCCAGTTACTGCTGGATGCCTGACCTTGAGAATCAGGAATGGTAGGTTTGGGTGATAGCTCAGTGCGTACCATCCACATTCAAAACGTAGCATCTACCCCATGCCCGGATTCAGTGACATACCATGATGTGAGCTAAACCAAGGTAGTCAGCAGAATCAAGTAGCAAACTTCAATCTTTAATTGGATACCAACATTAAGTCAGCTAGCAAAAAATTAGTCAAGGTTTCTATAACGGCTACTATATTACTATGTATAATATTTGCAAATTGTTCGAATGGACGGAAACTACATTGCAAACATGTGAGGCACCAGTGCGTAATATTGATCACACATAAAAGAGGGCTAAGCATGAAATATGTGGTGAGTGCTTAATACATATCTACGCCCCGAGGTGATCAACATACATACCCTACAAGTACACACACACACACACACACACCTAGACTTATGCGGCAGCATAGTACAACATGGACATGCACACACAAACAAGCAGACAAAGAGGTAGACAGACAGACAGACAGACAGACAGATACAGCGACAGGCACCTGTTGTCCTTCGACCCATTAAAAAACCCTCGGGCGTGAGAAACTGCCTCAGGAGGAGTACATCACGATAGCCAAACCGGTCCAACCCGTTCCGACCGCAGGGAACTACGAAGTTAGTCGCTTACTTGGGGAGGTTTCACCACACCGGGTACTCGGAGTATTTGAAGGCAGGTGGGAAAATGATAGGTGTGCTGCCTTGTGGCGTATATAGTATGCACGTAGTAAGCAGGTGACATCGGAAACAGCATTATATCGCGCGCAGCTGCTGCATGGCTCTACCAATCATATGGGTGGATTATAGACTACAGTCGATATTGCACTGAAGTGTATTGGTACACATGGCTAGTTTTTAGATATTAATTATATTATGAAATTTATTATGTTTTTCACTGCAGAGTAAGAATCGTATTGATGAACGCCCTAAAGTTCAGATCTCTCATGTAAGTTAGGCAAAGCTGGGATGATGTAATGGCTAGGGATTGTACCATAATACATGTATAGTGGAAAGGTTTTGAAGATGCAATGCATGCCACACTTTTGGAAGAAAATTTAGCATTTTTGTTCGTGTCAGCTATCAATTCATTGACCACACTCTTCAGTCACCAACATGTCAGAATGGCAAAATCGTTCATGGCTTTGCATCGTTTTGTATTCAAGCAATGGTTATTGTGCCTTCAAAGACAATCATTTGGACTACTACGCTATGCATACCACTATACCGGAGATGTGGACTCTTTCGCTATTGCTGTATGTTGCAATCACTATCTATTGTTCTGATCAGATGTTCCTCTCGACTTTGAGGGTTTAGAAGCACTCTTTGCTGCCTTGTTGGCACCTTTGTCAACCATTTGGGCTACGTAGATAATGGCCTTCTGGCTGCCGTTCGTACACTTCTCTGCCCTCTGTGGATGACCACGTGTTCAAACTTTCACCTCTTGGAACAATGATCACGCCTACAAAAAGAGCGAAATTTCAAAAATTTCCGCTATACAGTATTCCATTTAAATAATTTGTGTGATGCAGGCATTTTAGTTGTATGTCTAGCAGTGCAGTTCATTAATGGCTGGGAGTGTATGGATATCACCATGTTTGTGTTTAAACTCCTCAGACGGAGCTGGAACTGATGATCTACGGACTGCAATTCCTGAAGTGTATTAATGAAGTAAGTGATACAAACAGCATAATTATGGCTTATGTGCGACTGCTTTGGCTAACAGCTCCCACATTGCAAAAAATATATTATGATTGTTTTGGAGGTTACTTGAGTTTTAAGTGTCTGAGTATGCAAAAGAGATAATTAGACCTCAAAATAAGTCATTTGTAACTTACTACGCAATTCAATATTTCATAGTAAGAAAGAACTGTGAATTCTAGTGATGATTAAACATATAGGTTATCATAAACATTGGAACTACCCTAGCCTCATTTCCAGGCCTTGAAGTTCACCCCAGCTTTTGTCGCTTGCAGTACGAAAACCCTTTTTCTTCTTCCGCGTGGGGGGAGCCTGGGAACGAGGCTATAACTATATCCTACATACACAACATCTGTAATTGTAGTAACAGGAACCCATGACCCAAAGGGAAGGAGCGTTAAACTAGTGATTCCATCTGTTGTCGAATGGCACCTACAAGAAAACTCCATATATGGAATGCCTAGTGGTTATGCACGGCTGGCTTACTACATTACTAGTGCTATGTGAATTATAGCACTTACATAGCACTTACCATATAAGGAGTTTTGTGCAATTGCCATTTGACAACAGGTGGAATCAGCATACATACACAAGTTTAACGCTCCTTCCCTTTGGGTTATGGGTTCCTGGCAAGCAGTGCATGAAAATAGCTGCTTTATTTTACAGTGGAATTGCTTGTTTTGCATAAATTAGGCATTATGATATTTGCTCTTATAGTGGAACGGTCGTCATGGCGAAGTGATCCCCTACGACCAGTTTCACCTGAAGATAGTTGCAGAAGTTGTGGACCTCATTCACGACTACTTCAACTGGATGGAAAATAAGGTTATTTACTGGCTAGTGTACATACTGGTGTGTCTCATTAGTATACTGGTCATTTACTGGGTAGTGTACGTACTGGTATGTCCATTAGTATACTGGTAGTTTACTGGCTAGCGTACGTTCTGGTATGTCCAATAGTATCGTAGTAATTTACTGAATAGTTAGCGTGGGGTTATTTTTATCACCTTATAATGGTGATAGTCACTGTATGAGAAAGAATGTCGCACTTTCATATCCCATGCACACAAACATACGTACATCCCCCCTCACCTCCCACACACATACACCTCTCCCCCGCATACATCTCCCTCTCCACTCCCACCCCCCACACGCATCAATCTCCCCACACACATACCCTCTTTCCTCCCCCACATACATCTCCCCACCCACACACACATGGCTCTCTCCCACGTACATCTCCCTCTCCACCCCTCCCCCCACACACAATCTTCACACCCCCCTCCCCCCCTCCACACACACACACACTCACACAGTCTGGTATGATCGTATTCTGCCGCTATCCCTTTGTGCTGGATGCCCAGGCCAAAGCTGAACTCATGAAGGTGGATGCACGATTTCAGATGCAGGTGAGAACCACTGTAGCACAACAACTTGTGACCAGTACACTGTTACACATAGATGAAATATGTGAGCAACTACCCGGTACATCCTACAGTTTTATATGCGTCGACGTTAGGTACTTGTAACTCTGCAACACTATGCATAATCTTAATAAAACGTGGTTGGTTTTTACAGGAGGTGTTGCTGTACTGTTGTTCTGGAAAGGGATCAATAGTGCCACACCACATGGGAAATATGGAGCAGAGTTCATAGTATTCATGATTAAGGGGCAGGCAATTTTCCAAAAATGACAGTGCTAGTTAAACGGCTAATACTTGTACTGTGCCAAATTTTTTTTCCAATCTGTTGATTTACTGGTTGGTAAGACATGACAGAAACAAAAATGAATAAAAATACAACAAAGTGTCAGTGTTTTTATGCCACGATTATGTCACATGTGGGTTCTATAGATAGTAGTGACTGACATCTCTTGAACCAGGGGTGTTTAATGACGTGGAGAAACAGAAGTAGGAATGAAACACGAAGCTCCTACACAAAATTGAAACCTTTTTTGTGGTAGTTCCGTTGAGGTGTATTTTCTATCTTACAGACAAACGTACGTATGTCGGCATTTTATGAAATAAGTTATTCAAGGCAGTCCTTAGAGTAGCACCACTATAAACAGGAGTCCTTATTTTCAAGGAATGTTTCGTAGGGGTCCGTATTAATTTTTAAGAACTATGACCATGAGCCCTCATTATTTAAATAATGTGATCAGTTACTGTAATTACAGGGATTAACCTCCTCTTCCCCTCCCTTTTGCCTTCCCCTCAGATGGCAGTGACCCATGCGCAGCAGGAGAACCTGCGCAGCTTGATGACTCAGCAAATGATTCGTGACTTCTCTCCCTTTGCATTTGAGCTTGAGGTTCGGAGAGAAAAGCTCATCCACGACACACTCCGACACCTCATGACCACCGAACCCGGCAACTACAAGAAGCCACTCAGTGTAAGTACGGCTAGAACCACTGAAACACCCCTGCCAAATTTATGCAAAAGTTGCATCATATCTCTTTACATGTGTGGCAATCCCGGGTAGAAAACGAACAATACTCCGTCGCGTATTTCAATCGCATCCCTGCGTTCAAAACGCTGTATCTCTGAATTTCCGTTAAGGGTGGGGCTCATACGCGTTTTGTAGACGCGTCAATACGTGACGCTTCTACACAGCACGTGTGAGCCCCGCCGTTCTGTGATACACCGTTGTGAATGCAGTGATGCAATTGAAATAAGTGACAGAATAATGTTCGTTTTCTACCCTGTACTGCCACACATGTAATGCCTAAAATTTCATGTCCCTCCCCCTACCTCCCTCCTTCTCTCCCTCTCTCCCTCCCTCCCTCCCTCCCTCCCTCCCACCCCTGCCTCTCTCCTTCCCTCCCCCCTCCCTCCCTCCCCCCTCCCTCCCTCCCTCCCTTGCTTCCTCCCTCCCTCCCACCCCTGCCTCTCCTTCCCTCCCTCCCTCCCTCCCCCCTCCCTCCCTCCCTCCCTCCCTTGCTTCCTCTTTGCTTGCTTCCTCCCTCCCCCCCCCTACCTCTCTCCTTCTCTCCCTCCTTCTCTCCCTCCCTCCCTCCCCCCCTGCCTCCCTCTCTCCCTCCCTCCCCCCCTGCCTCTCTCTCTCCCTCCCTCCCTCCCTTGCTTCCTCCCTCCCTCCCACCCCTGCCTCTCTCCTTCCCTCCCTCCCTCCCTCCCACACCTCACTCCCTCCCTCCCTCCCTGCCAGGTGCAATTTATTGGTGAGGAGGGAGTAGATGCGGGTGGGGTGCAGAAGGAGTTCTTCATGCTGTTACTGAGGGAGATCCTCAATCCCGACTTTGGGATGTTCATTGAAGATGATGAATCACATCTCATTTGGTTCAGAGAACAGGTAATTTGCTAGCCTCGTACCCAGGCTAACCCTCGCAGATTTCACAACCATGGAGAAAGAAAAACAATATTTTCTTTCTCCATTAGATTGCTATGAAAAAAGCTGCGAGGGGAGCCCCTAAGTATGAGGGCAGTGGTTTACGATTTCTTCAAATTTATTAGTGTCTGATAGACAGAAGTGTTGTTGCATGTTAAGGTATAGAACCCTGTAGTCCATGTCTGATTTCTAGCCAGCCAAATAAAACTATCTTTGTCTACGGCAAACAATTATTAGCAAGTGCGTATCCTCCATTATGTGCTGTACTACACACCAAAATATAAACACTGCTATTATAGAATGTTGACCTAAAAATTAATGTGCCATACATTTTTTTTATGGACTGCCCTGCTACATGAATGTGTTTCAGGTTGTGTTACAGGGAATCCCAGAGTGTAGGAACTGGGTGTGTATTTGTACTTGATTTAAATTGAAAAACAGGGGTGGACAAATTATTAGAGTGCTTGAATTATTACCATTTCTCACTCCATTCAGGCTATATTGTACGAGAACTTGGACTACTTTATTCTGATTGGCATTCTCTGTGGCCTTGCCATCTACAACTCTGTCATCATCGACCTACCCTTCCCAACTGCACTCTATAAGAAACTGCTCGGCAGGTGAGAGAATGAGAGTTGCATAAGATCCTGTGTAATGTATCGAGATTCAGCACAGACAGATTTGTGGATGGGAGGAACTCTAGCCAGTTTCAGCGCTTCATTTAGGGGGTGCAGGGGTGGCCATTCACTCCCCCTTGAAAACTTTGTGTGTCCCCCCCCCTTGTAATTTCAACCTTTCAAAATTGAATATTGCTCACTCCCCCCCCCCCCAAATGTCTTGCAATGTGCTTTTGCCCCCCCCCCCCCCCTTGGGGATTTTCCTAAATGAACCCCTCGTTATTGCAAATGAATATGTGTGTTATTGTGCTCTGGTACCTCGTATATCAACTCTCCTGCCAATTAAGGTACATTCATTAGCAGCAGTATGTCTGGGTGGACAGTTACTGTCTTGAATACTTACGTATAAATTTGAGACCCTGATGTATGTCTATACCATACCAATGCTAGCGTTGGATATATATACATAGTATCTCTACTTAATATTCCCCCAGACCAACTGACCTCTCTGACCTTCGGGAGCTTCGCCCCTCGGTGGCAGCCAACCTGCAGGAGCTACTGGACTGCGAGGGAGATGACTTTCAGGAAACATTTGATCTCAACTTTGCGGTAATACATTGCGTAGCCATGCTCCTGGAGCTCTGTTTGGTTGCTTTTAAACAGTGTGCTGTGGTGCAAAGAACACTATCACTCCCTCGGCCACTCCCTCTCTCGGCCACTCCCTCTCTTCAGGTCTTACGTTCTAATTTCGGAGCTGTCGAGACGGTGGAGCTAGTTCCCGGGGGATCCAAAATCCCCGTTACCAAGGATACCAGACGGGACTATGTGAATGCCTACGTGAAGTATGTCATGACGGTTGCAGTAAAGGAACCTTTCGAGGCTTTCGCTGGTGGTTTTCTCAGAGTGTGTGGAGGGAAACTGTTGGTGGGTGGAAATTCAAAGCAAACATCAATAAATAGTAGCATAATTATATACTCTAGTAGTTGGTGATATTTCAGTAGTATCATGATACTTGACGGTTGTGATAATCTATGTTGCGAAGGCAATACTGTAACAGTTGCAGTGTTTTATGGCAGTTTCCTAAAATTGCAATGTTGCTGGAATGTAGCACGACAGTATTCAGTAGTATCATGATGTTACTGTTCTTTGTGTGAGTTTGCTTTTCTATTCCATCTCATTGTGTGGTCAGATCAAAGGCAAATACTGGGTGATAACACTGCATGATATTTTAGCTATCACCTGGAAATTATTCATGTATAGTTGACAAACCAATGACTTTTTTACCTGGATCTGGAATGGTGTATGAATTTCAGACTTTCACTCGGAGAATCGTCATTGCTTCTCCAATCTTACTCTCCTTTTAAGCGAAGTTAGGCGGAAACACTTTTTTTTGCGAACGATGAAGGTGGAGCCTGTTTATTACCAATTATTACGAACGCTTACTTATTTGCTTATTACGATAATAAGTACTGCATGATAAGTGTTATGTCACTGAACGCTAGTAAATTCAACTGCTCTTATGTTTTTCCATAGGATTTCTTTCATCCCAAGGAGCTCATGGCTTTAGTTATTGGCAACCAGGTGGTTGACTGGAACGAGCTACAGGAGGTGGGCAATATTATATCATATCATATCATATCATATCATATCATATCATATCATATCATATCATATCATGCCAAAATAGGCACGATCTACCTAGCTAAACTAAGCTGAGTCATAATTATCTAAAAAGTTAGCAACTGCTGGTCCATCATCCACAACATAAACACCAATGCGCTGATACTTCAGAATATGCTACCACTTGGAATCACATTCAGTCTTCTGCATCTGTGTACATATTGGACAAATCCACTCCACTCTGTCAGACCAGCCATGAGCATAGGTGCAACGTGCTCCACGACGACAGCCATTGCTATCGAGATCAATTGTCAACTCCACTTCCAATGGCACCATGATATAGTACTGGAATAAGTACACCTGTATATGGGTGACTCTGCCAAAACGTAGATTCTCCTGTAATAAGATGTTTTAATAGGAGTGTAATAGCATGTTTTAATGTGGCTATAAATAATCATGATGTAAGAGGATTCTGCATGCAGTCCAGTAGAGGCAATGTAGGCACCTGTTACAGAGGATCCTTAGTCTACTTGATTATCACAACTGGGTAGCTGGCAGTAATATTCAGTCAGCCTCGTACCCAGGCTCCTAGCCTCGTACCCAGGCCACACCCCCCCTGACTGGGAACGAGGCTACCAGGCTCCACTCTCCAGCTTTTTTCATGCTACGTGTGAATGTCCTCTCCCCTCTAAATGAAGCCCTCAGCGTATGCTACTGGTGACTCTTCCTGTTGTGCTTATTGCATGAAAGAGTTTATCAAGGTCTCTTTTTGCTCGGGATGCATTCTGTAGCCTGTGGCGACATTTTTTATCACGATTATGTTGATCCCTTGTACACATTAATATGTTTACACACACACACACACACACGCACATACACACACACAGCATGTTCAGTACAAAAATGGTTATTCGCCCAACGACCCAACAATTAGAATATTTTGGAAAGTTTTCTCTGACCTTCCAACAGAAGGAAAGAAGAAATTTCTAAGTGAGAGATGTGACTTCAGGTTGTGTGTCTATTACAATCGTTGCCTCTAGTGGGTTTACCGTAAATACTAAATATCGTATAATCTCAGAAACCTACAGGTTAAAAAAGGAGCACTATCTGATGCTTACTGTGGCATACATCATACGATTATGAAACCTGTCATAATATGTTAAATATATGCCTGACCTGGCATGTGCTAATTATTAGAGAATCCTGATTACCGCATAAGTATGCAAAGTGAAATAATAACCTATGCTAACCTGGAGTGGACAATAATATGGTACATGTATGTACACTTGAATGATAACCTATACAGTAGGCAATTATTCTTCCCCCGCAGTATTCTTAACTGGCTGTGACAGAATTCCAGTGGCAGGAGTGAAGAGTTTGAAGGCGAGTGTGGGCATATATCTTCTCCTCCCACTCAATCCCTCCCTTTTCCTTCCGTCTTTCTCTTCTCTTCACATGACTCCCTGCTCTCTTCAACAGTATTCTATATATCTCTCACTCCGAGTCACTTATTCCAACATTCCCTCTGAACCCTCCCTCCTACATGTATCTGACAGCTTTACCGATACTTTCAGGTGTACTGACATGTGAACTTACATTAGTGAGCATTACCACACTGCCGAGATACAGGTGAAATGAATAGCAATACACGCACCTCCCTCCCTCCATCCCTCCCTCCCTCCCTCCCTCTCTCTCTCTCTTTCCCTCCCTCCCTCTCTCCCTCCATCTCTCTCTCCCTCCCTCCCTCCCTCCCTCCCTCCCTCCCTCCCTTCGTCCCTTCTCTCTTCCTCCTCACCCAGGTAATAATCCAGCGGATGGATGGAGGACCGGGCTGTGAGCGACTACCAGTGGCCCACACCTGCTTCAATGTCCTAGATCTGCCTCCTTACAGGAGTGAGCCAGTCATGAAACAAAAACTGCTGCAAGCAATTAACTTCACTTCTGGTTTTGGAATAGTATGATGACAAAAGCTGGTTTCTGATCACTATGAATGTATGAGTGTGTACTGTGTTTGTAGCTCTTTCTCATCTGAGTCTCAACTGCATGTAATGTACCATGTGCTGTGAGTATAATGCATAGACTTGTGTAATAATTCATAAATTATTGTACTGTTGTTCATTCGGTATTATGCTAACAACTCATTGATTTTAAACTCTATGGGTACAACAGTCATGTGGGTATACCTGATCAGCTTAATATCAGGCTCAAACTGGATTGATGTTGTTTCGATGGTGCTCATTATTGTGGTTAATTAATAGTAATAATTATTAAAATTTTAATGTGAAAGAGGAGTTACACGTGCAAAGCCACCTTTGTATATGGGCATGACTGCACGGCTGTCAGCATTTCCTAGAATTGCATATTATTCGAATTCTCAAGTTTGAGGGGAGTGGTATATGGGGAGGGGGGGGGGGGGTTGCGAGTTCAGTATCTGTGGGTTAGAATAGTAGCTTATCTATCTCACAACATGATATGTACAGTGAAACTTCTATATATACTGTGCTCACAACGTTATTAACCTCAGGTCAACATTCATTTTTTAGCTTCATGAAATACTTTAAGGGGTGGCTAAATTACAGAGATCCATTATATAGTGGAATGGTTACTACACACAGGGATGGCTCTATTAATATTATAGTGTAGGTGCTATAATATAATCATTATTCCTCTGCGTTAATTAAGGTTATGCACTTTAATTTTAAGTGCTTTTCATTTTAAATGTTCTTAATTCAGATACAAAGACAGGTTACAACAATGTCATATTATTGTAAGGAGACTAAATAAATGTGGTGTATTTACAAAATTTTATAAAATCACATGAAACCTATAGCTGGTGAAACACCTCAACAGACTAACAACAAACTACAAACAAGCTAATAAACAAACAACGTACACACTAATCGAAATTGTGATACGCAAAACATTCAAATTTGATGGTACATTTATATTTATTGTACAAAGATCTCAATGGGAAGTTCTTCAAATGGCTCATCCACACAAATTCTTACTTCTATATTATCATCTGTAGTCTCAGGAAGACTCTGACAAAAGTACGGTGGATTATTGAACTCACAGCAGGTGCTCCTTGACCCACAGTTCTCCCCGGGTCATCAGGCTGGAATTCACTGCTTGCACTACCAGTGACGCCAGTTTCACAGAAATAGTTCTCGCCAACACAAAGGGAGGAATTACTGGAGCGATATTTGGTGCACCAGTGCATGGGCACACATTGTCCCCAGAACTTGCCTCACCACGTTCGACGGCCAATGTCCAAACGTGCTGCCTAGATCTAGCACCCCCCGCAATTTTTTGTGGGGGTGTGGCCGGGCTACGACCTAGTACCGTATATCGCCGGCCCGTATGGCACGCGGTTAGTAACAAAAATGACGTTATTCTACCCCGGGATAACAACGATGTTATCCCGGGGCAGAGAATCTATCCCGAGGTAAAGAAGTTCGTACCCCGGGGTAATGAGCGATGTTTATATCCCGGAATAATTTTATTTTATTTTATGGAACAAGGCCTTCTGAATGCATTGGATGAAACCCACCTCTTTGCTTTGCACTACGTTTACCTTCCCTGAATAAACAGAGCCTTGGAAATTTTTCGGGAAGGTTGGAACCATCATAGAATCCGAACAGCACATAATTCCCCACATCAACTCTTTGTTGAAGGTGTTCTCCGACTGCATACATCTGGCTTACCTGCACTGGATTTCCTTCAGCAGGCAGATGATGTTTATGGTGTTGATCCTGATGAGCAGATGCACACAACTGAAGATGATTCTGATGGTGTTTCTGTCCCTGAAACAACGATTGCTATTGCAGATGCAGCGTCTCCGACAGCAGGTTGATCCTTTAGCCATAAGTGAAAATTATGCAATAGAACTCTATGAGAGGACACTACAAATCCTTGCTAGTAGCAGGAGTGCATAAGCAGTCGATTGCAATCTCATTGATATCTGATTTGCAGTGTTTGAATATTCATGCAATTTTAATTGTCATAGCATGTACAAGAGTATAATGGCTGCAAAATTATGCTAGCCAGCATAATATGGGATAGATGTACATAACGTAGCTAGAGGAGCTGTTCATGATGAGTAAATAACCCAACAAGAGTAGCTAGATGAGCTGTTTGTGACGAGAGAAAAAATCAGACATACAACGGGGTACAAAGTTCTTATCCCGGGGTACGAAGTTCTGTACCCCGGGATAGATTTTCTACCCCGGGATAAATCGTTGTTATCCCGGGGTATAATAACGTCATTTTTGTTACTAACCGCGTGCCATAGGCCCGCATACTGTTGATAGCAAGGTGTACGTAGAAATGGCGACGCCGTCTTCACTCCTGCTTTTCCTAGCAATTATTGCTACAGTTCACGGCCAGTCGTGCGAAAATCCTGATGCGGAAGTTTTGATTCTGGGAGCTGGTATGTCGGGAATCGCTGCCGCGAAGACGCTGTACGACAACGGAGTAACTGATTTTATAATTCTAGAGCAGGTAAGAGATTGTGTCCATTGTTTCAATCTTTATACAGTTGTTTGCAAGCAAGGCGTGTGTGCATGCCGGGCCCTGGCACTTTAATATCGCTGTCAGAGTTTTAGAGACCTCAAAGGCTAACAGCGGTATAACCGCGTGATAAGATTCAGAAATCCTAATACTGCTCTTGTCACTGCAAAACCTCCATGAAGGGTTCCAGGGGGGTTCACAGTAAACACTGGTATAAAATTAATAAGCCATTCAGTCCAGTCACAGCTGCATAATATGTTGACATCTCTATGAAGACTCAGGATTTAGTGAAGTAGGCTAACCTGTTGAACTACACCTTCTCTGCTGCTGACCCCGCAGTACATTATTATGCAGCTGGTTACATGAGTTACAACTCAAATATTTAATTCTTGGTGGCCTGAATGGCTTATTACTTTACACCATTAAGTGTTTACTGTGTGAAGACACGTTTCAGTCATGTTGCCTCTCCCTCTAGCTCTGGCACTGCTCATGCATTCCTTTGCTGTGGTACTCAAGCATGATCAGTGCCAGAGCTAGAGGGAGAGGCAACATGACTGAAACGTGTCTTCACACAGTAAACACTTTTAATAATGGTGTAAATTAATAAGCCATTCAGGCCACCAGGAATTAAATAATTGAGTTGTAACTCATGTAACCAGCTGCATAATAATGTACTGCTCTTGTACCACAGCAGCCATATAGTTCAAAGGCACCGCTGGCAGTATATATCCCAGAAGACAGCTCAGCCATACACTATAGATGGGAAAAACGCATACACCAAGCTGAGTCAGCCGTACACTCCTTGTGGTCAGCAATATGCTACCTTTGCTGTGGTACTGTGGTATGCATTCCTTTGAGATAGCCTACAATAACATTCTTTGTACCACAGCAGCCATATACATGTAGTTCAAAAGCACCTCTTGCCGTGTATATCCCACAAGACAGCTGGTGCATAAAACCCTATCCCAGGAGAGAGTAAATATAGGTTATACCATGACCATGAAGAGGTTTAGCGCTTATAGGGGGGGGCACTACGAGGGCTTGGAGCAAGCCCGAGTACCACAGCAAAGGTAGCATATTGCTGACCACAAGGAGTGTATGGCTGACTCAGCGTGGTGTATGAGTTTTTGCCACCTATAGTGTATGGTTGAGCTGTCTTCTGGGATATACACTGCCAGCGGTGCCTTGAACTATATGGCTGCTGTGGTACAAGAGCATATAACTTTCATCACAAAGTAAGTCACTTAGCTACATGGCTGTAGTTATCATAACTGAATAGGCTAATATCTCAGTGTTAATCTCAGGTTTATATATCTGGCATCACACAACAGTCACACTGACAGCTCGCTTACCTAGTATGTTCAATTCTGTGGATAGTCGATCATCATCTCTCAGACTACTCCACTCTGTTCTGTTGTGTCCCTCACCTATTGTTCATACTGTGTTTGGAGATTCCAGTCAACTTGTTTATACTGCCACACAATATAATGAGCTGTATGGCCATAATCATCTAAAGACTGTCACCTGTCAGCGTTTATGTGCTGACAACAGCAACACTGAACGTAATGATTTAATTATTACTATTTGCACTAATTCACACTCATTTTGTAGTCTATACTACTATTGCATCTTTGTTGGTGTGTTTAACGTATTATAATATTATAGCCATAGCATATACCCCTTTGAAGCTAATTGGCTGATCTTCTGATAGTGATATATACATGACTGTAAGCTTGAAGTCTTTGCTGTGGTATAAATTGGTTACACTTTCTGCTATAATCACCAGTTGAATGCTCCTTTGCAGATTCATAAAAGTATCTATATATAGCCTCGTGACAAAAGCTGGTGTGTAGGCCTCGTACAAGGCAAAAAGCATCTGCAGAAAATCAGTGTTACAGAATTATGTGTTATGCCTTATCTTTAATGAAATAGGCAAGTCGAGTTGGTGGGCGAATAATATCAACTGAATTTGCTGGAACCGTGATTGAAATGGGTCCTCAGTGGTTACTTCATGGAGTGGATCCTACAAATGAGAGCGATCCGGCTAATATCCTGCTTCAGTTTGCTGTTCAATGTGGGCTGGAGCTTCGACCTGATCCTATTTTTGCCCGTGGAGCAGTTGAATATGATCGTGATGGGGTAGACATCACTGAGAGATTGCTTCCTGTGTTTGGACGCTATTTAGCTGCTGATGCAGCTGTACGTCAGTTGGCAGAACGTTTCGATGAACAAGACCCAGAGCAAACTGTGGACTTCTCTGTAGAAGTCGCACTGAGGTTAAGTGGATGGGTCCCAAGGACTCCAGAAGAACAATTTGTTGAGTGGTTGAGTTTCGATTTCTTCCCTACGCAGCCAACAGATACTGTATCATTTCGAAGATGGTTTGGTGAGCCTAGAGTTGCAGTTTCTGTTGTTCGTTTAGTTACTGATCAAAGAGGTTTTGCTTACCTTCCTGAGTGTATAGCAGAGGAGTTCATCAGCTCCAATAGCTCTAGTCTTCACCTCAACACTCAAGTAACTGCTATTCAGTGGAGCGATGAGTGCGTGTGTGCAACTGCACTGGAGAATGGTGAAAGTCGGCAGTATTGTGCTCCCTATGCCATCCACACCTTCAGCATTGGCACTGTGCAGTTTGGAACTGTCGAATTTGAACCAGTGCTTCCTGAAGAGAAGGTCTTTGCTTTCAATCTAATTAACCAGGCAGTCTTCCAAAAAGTATGGATTTCGTTCAATGAGACCTTCTGGGATGCAGATGTGGATGTCCTTGGGTATATAGATCCTATTCTTGGTAGAGAGTACTATCCTCTATTTACTCCTTTGGGTGCGTCTTACCCAGGAAATCCACCCATACTGGAGGCCTTTCTCAGTGGTGAGACAGCACTGAGAGTTGCTCTTCAGGATCCAGAGATTACTAAACAACAAATTGTTGATATTCTTCGTCGTATCTATGGAGACCGTGTCACCGAGCCTATGGACATAATTCTTCATGACTTTGCAACAAACCCTTACTTCTATGGGAACATTGAAGCTCCATTGGTGGGTGCAAGTACACAAACGATCGAAACCATGGCTGCTCCAGTTGGCAGGCTGTACTTTAGTGGTTCAGGAACTAGCTTACGGTTCCGTTCAAACCTCCAAGCCGCTTATTATTCCGGACTTACAGCAGCAAATGCCATTTTGGAAGATATCAGAGAGGGTAAGAGAATTTGTTATTGTTCAAACTGTCCTCTACTATAATTTGTACTCTATACTCACTTTCTTTAATCAGGCTTGCCCCTCGGTGCAGAGTTCATCAACGACAGCCCCAGGGTTGTTGGTAATTCAGTAGAAGCTGAGTTCATAATCACTGGCCGTGCAACTTCCGTAATTTGCAGCCTATCTGGGGGAAACAGACAAGAGTGTAAGTTAAGCATGAGAAAATGCATTCTAGCTATAGCTATGTACTGTAAAGAAAGAAGACACAATAATAGCAATATTATTAATACTGTGCCATAAGCAAATGAAGGTCTGTTTGACTTTCTTGGTAAATGCCATCATTGCGCAAATCAAGATTTCCTGCAGTATTGCTACCGCATTTTATCTCCATTGATATAACACAGTAAAAAAAGAATTGTCATTTTGACTACGGTTGTTTGTTATCAGTTACACTGGGATGAAGAAAACGGTACATCCAGATGGTTTGAGCTGGATGGTATGAAGTTATGGAGGGAGTTGGTCAAGAATGCAGAAAACACATTAGAGCAATTGCTCTGTGTATTTTGTGATACCGTCTGGACCAACTCCCTACAATTTGACTTCCACCACGGCAATTTGCTCTAAAGTGTGTTTTCTGAATTCTTGCCAAATTCACCCACAAACGTACTATCTTGCTGTGTCAATATACATAATGATGCTCTTTTGTCTAGAGTATATACTGTGAATTGGAGTTCTCTTTGAATGGCAGCCAAGCATGATGAATACAGTTATCAGCTAAAAATTGGAGGTGATGCATTAACAGTTGGCAGCTGAATGGGAAAACAAATTCAAAGGGAACTGAAATCCACAGTACAAGAAATTACAAAACTTAATACTGCATACTTTTCATCAGTACAGTCCTATGAGAACCGTAAATATTTAATTTGCAATGAGCCTGAGGGATGACAATCGAAAGTTTAAGCAGAGAGCAATTGCTCTGTTAGACAAGATGTACTTGATTTCTTGCACAATTTTGGAGCTTAATAGAAAATTAAACATCGTGACCCATTCCAGGCAGACAAGTATTTTTCTCCAAGCGGTGCAATTGCATATACTATACTTGTAAATGTATACGAGTCCCTCAAAAACCCGACCCACCATCTCAAGCATCTTCTAAACATTTTTGGGTACAGCTACAACAGAGAGCCCTTGTCTACCTCAACACACAGGTTCATCAGGAGCTGTGGAGTTCACTGACCTCGCCCCCGGTACCTACACTCTGAGGGTGATTGTCCGCAGCATCGGAGAGAGGGTGGTGCAGAGGGGAAGATTTGTCATTCCTGCTGATAATAACTGACAGCACCAAGAATGACAGTATAGCTGTTAGTGTTAAGGATTGATTTAGGATGAGCTAGTGGAGTGTGTGTGGTAGCTAGGTATAGTTCTTGTATTCTATAATTTGATGTATGCCTATTTTGGGTAGAGAGTAACAATTAGAATTAGTTTCTGGAACGGTTATAGCTGTAATCTGTGTATTTTCTTTGATTCTGAAATACTGAGGCATGGTGCAAGGCTAACCTATACTGTGCACTATTTTCTTTAGACCAGAAAGGAATTTAATAGCTAAGGGTTGAAATATGCAATGTAACATCATCAGGGCATTGCCCATACAAATTTGGAATCATATCTAGCAACCGTTAGTGAGTTTGTAACTAGTCTACACCTTTAAAACATTTAATTTGCTGAATATTCACAGGAGCCCATAACCCAAAGGGAAGGAGCATTAAACTTGTGCATGTATGCTGATTCCACCTGTTGTCAAATAGCACTTGCCCAACACTCCTTATATGGTAAGTGCTATGTAGGCGCTACAATTTACTTAGCACTAGTCTAGTAGTAAACCAGCTGCTAGGTATTCCATATATGGAGTTTTCTGGTAGGTGCCATTCGACAACAGGTGGAATCACTAGTTCAACGCTCCTTCCCTTTGGGTTATGGGCTCCTGATATTCAAGATACCATTAAATTTTCAGGTTGAGCTTTCATGTGTGTACCTTTGGGTGGAGTACCATCAAAACCTGATTTCCAGCTCTAGGCTGTTAAAAAATGTTTCATAAAATAGTTTCATGTTTTTGAAGCCATATAAGGTATATATTCCATAAATCAAGACGTACACCATTTTTCCAATCATGTACCAAGTTTTAAAATATGGTATGCACCTGGCACTGGCTTTGTCATAGAATTTTGATGTCTTGCTCTGAAGAGCTGCATAGCAAACATCCCTTACAACGGATAGCTGAACCTCAATAGGTAAGTCCACCTGTCCTCTAGTATATGCACCCATGGGCTCTTACCAGCTATAATATAGGCATCTCTCTATATACAGGTACTGGCTAGATGAACCTCATTAGGTAACTCCACCTGGGCACCCATGAGCTTGGCTGGTAAAAATTGTAGAATTAGGGGAAATGAAGATAGAAAATATGGTTAATGCAATAATGTGTCAGAATCTAGCGGAAATATAAGGTAAAAATTGTCACTGCCAAGAAAATAAACATAACAGCACAGCATAACACAATGCTATAAAAATTAATATTGCTGCACAACAATCTCGATAATTTTGATGGGAGTATCTTCATTGCTAAGGGCCGAATTTAATTGCTAATTTTGATGTCAGTGTATAGACTCAGAGAGATACTCTTACAAAGTGTGGACTCAACTGCTAGCTACAGTCCTCTCTATTCCAGAGTGGATTATCAGAGTGTAGAGCTCTTTAGACATACTGGAAGGTATCACAGGAGTAGTCTCAAAAACGTACAAAGCTAACTACCACAATAGGAGGAACGAATTCTTAACAGAGGGCATGTGCTTAGCCTCGTCCCCAGCCTCTCTGCGTGTTTCTGAACACACTGCAGCACTACAGTGAAACACGCATGTGGGCCTGGGAACGAAGCTAGTATGTGCTGGTAAAGAATGGTAATGGTGAAGAACTACATGGTATTAGGGAGGGCATACCTATTACCTATACTTGTGACTTTAGTAGTAATCATTATTAAGAAGTATCACTTCAGATGTGTGTGGAGGTGGTCAATTCTTGACCAATTATATACAATAATACTCCACTCCACTCCACTCCACTCTACTCTACATCCTCTTGAATGTGACAGTGTATATTTAATCTGATGAACATTACTTACTTACAGGCATGGAGATATCATAAAAATGCTACTGAGGAGACTTAGACAAACACTAGTAATAAATTGTCTCACTTTTGACGACTATTACTGTTATAAAACACTAAAAATACTAGTTCAAAATTCTTCAGAAGTAACACTTCAAGGAGGATCTCGGTTGGTTCTCAGTATTCATATCGATCAGGTTCTCTTTCTACCAACCACAAATTGGCTCACAAACATATCATCAAATGCCTATTCGATATTCTTCAGATCAAGAAGTGTCTGAAGGAAGTTCTCAACTTATAGTTTATAGGAAGTGAAATGGTACTGTTTGTCTGCATACATGCAGCTATCATAAAAAGGTTACTGAGGAGACTTGGTTCACTAGTAGGAACAGCTCTACAACTGCCACAAGGAAGTTGGCAACTTCCTTGTTTTAACCAAGTCTAGTATTACCTACAGTGTTTGAATCGTCTCATGCACTTGGTCCGGATCCTCCAGTTCTTACAGGAGTTGTACCACAGCAGCCATATAGTTCAAAGGCACCGCCTGCAGTGTATATCCCAGAAGACAGCTGGCCTGCTAACCAAAATTGCAAGCTCAGCCATACACTAGGTGGCAAAAACTCATACACCACGCTGAGTCAGCCATACACTTCCTTGTGGTCAGCCATACACTACGCTGAGTCAGCCATACACTTCTTGTGGTCAGCCATACACACGTTGCTGTGGTACAAACCGGTTATACCACTCCCACTCAGAGGTTTAGCTGATACACTACTCGGGCTTCGCCCTTGTAGCGTATATGCGCTAAACCTCTTCGTGGTTGTGGTATAACCTATATTAAGCACGCATTACAATGACTAGCTGAGCCTCAATAGGCAACTCTACCTATCTTCTAGTGTGCACCCATAAACTCTTCCAGGCTCCATAATGTCGCCTTACATGCATCACCCTTATTATGAGCTCCCTCCCTTCTGGTGCAAGCTAGTTTGCAAATTGACTAGCTGCTGGTACCTCATTCAAGAGTGTATACAACCATGCAGGCAGCCTCTCACACAGGATTTTTTTTGCTAGTGTGAGAAAGATATAAGATTGCACACCCCCAGGAATACTTATGCCCCCTCTGGCCCCCAAGAATTTATTTTTCAGCTCTGAGGCTGGCTTCTGGGGGCCTTATTAACTACATGACAGTGCATGAAAATTAGTTTGGGGGGGGGGGGGGGGGGGATCCCAGTACCCCCTATATAAACCTAGTGGCTGGATATTGACACTGTATTATCATATTTTGGATGTGGTTGATCAGCTAGTACTAGGGTGATGAAAGAATTGCATAGATCGAAGAACGACTCATGTTATACACCACAGATCTAGAAACAGCTGTTATTAGACATGACTCAAGCAACTTTGGCGTTCTTTTCTTCTGACGATGGCTTGAAGTTTGGCAGCAGACCTGTGGAGATTTGAAAGTGACAAAGCTTTAGTGGCAATAGTGGAAAGAGGAGGGAAAAGGGGAGAAAGAGAGTGAGAAGAAGGAAGGGAGAGAGAGAGAGAGAACCTTCGACGACCCCAGGCAGGAGAGTGGAAAAAGTTTCTGTCAGACATCTGTAGGGCTGCGATTTCCGGGTCGCACCGGATCTGGTGCACTAGAGACTCCGCCGTTCCATAGTTTAATTATCCCTTTGACAATCAATTGTATTTAGAATATTTCTTATTATGCCAAGGACCTGGCTTTTGTATATGCTTGCCAAGCTAGACCGAATGACTGTGCAATGTTATCTTCTAACATGTGTAAAACAGACGTCTATCTTTTGGCTCTTTTGGCATGTATGTACTTGTATGAACATGCTCAAAAGATGTTTACCCCCCCCCCCGAGAAAAGGAGAAAGAGTTGGAGAGAAAGAGGGAATATTGTGCCACTTTACCGACCCATTTGTCTTGATCTCCTGATTGTTTTTGCTATTCTCCTCTGCATCTTTGGGCAGATACCTACAACAGATACATTAACATAAAGATTAGATTACAGCAATTAATGTTGACAACATAACTTATACAGACACACACAAGTTACACCAATGAAGTGATGCACGCATACATTTTGAAATCATTACTACAACCACTCCTTACTATACAATAAACCCCAGTTACTGCTGGATGCCTGACCTTGAGAATCAGGAATGGTGGGTTTGGGTGATGGCTCAGTGCGTACCCTCCACATTCAAAACGTAGCATCTGCCCACCACCACCCCATGCTCGGATTCAGTGACATATATACCATGATGTGAGCTAAGCCTAACACTTCAAATTTCAAGGTAGTCAGCAGAATCAAGTAGCAAACTTCAATCTTTAATTGGATACCAACATTAAATCAGCTAGCAAGAAATAGTCAAGGTTTCTATAACGGCTACTATATAATATGTGCAAACTATTTGAATGGGCAGACACTACATCGCAAACATGTGAGCACCAGTGTGTAATATTGATCACACATAAAAGAGGGCTAGGCATGAAATATGTGGTGAGTGCTTAATACATATCTACGCCCCGAGGTGATCAACATACATACCCTACAAGTACACACACACACACACACACACCTAGACTTATGCGGCAGCATAGTACCACATGGACATGCACACACAAACAAGCAGACAAAGAGGTAGACAGACAGACAGACAGACAGACAGATACAGCGACAGGCACCTGTTGTCCTTCGACCCATTAAAAAACCCTCGGGCGTGAGAAACTGCCTCAGGAGGAGTACATCACGATAGCCAAACCGGTCCAACCCGTTCCGACACAGCGGACAACCAGCTCCTTCTGGAATCTGAATGCAGGGGGGAAAAAACCAGCTGCTCTAGGTGGCAGTTTTATTACTATTACAGGGTTGCATATGAAAGGGGTGGGGCTGGGATCCCCCCCCCCCCCCAGAATTTTGAAGTAATAATTTTTTTTTAAAATATACTCAGTAGCTTATTTGTAGCTATTTTCAGCATTTTTGGGGGCCCAGAAGCGACCAGAAGCAACCTCAGAGCATGTAAATTTCAAAAAATTTCTTGGGGTAGCAGGCCCCCATATCCCCCCCAGGAGGGCGTGGCTCCACATGCAGCATTTTCCCCACCCCCACCGAAACATCCTGTATGAAACCCGGGATCCTCTGATAGCTACTCCACCATAACAGTTCATATTCGAGGTGAAGTAGTTATCTGGGCAGGACAAAATCTACTACCTCCAGCGGGAGAGTGACAATAACTTCTGGACCTTTAACTCCAATAATTTAAGATGTTGCTAAGGAAATTGCCCCTTTCTAACCCACAAACCGTCCATTAAAAGGAACTGAGTTGCAGCTAACCTGCTGTTTACTTGTCTTGCTGGGAGCCTTGCTCTGAGCAGCTGCAATGAGATGTACTTTAAATAAACGCACATGGGCTCAATTACGGTTGACAGGTTGTTAAATGAGTTATCATGTCAAGCCACACGCTAATTTTTTATTACCTGTTGCACTGTACATGAGCCTTCTGAGTACTGTAAACTGGGGAAATCGCTGAAGAACGATCTGAAAAGTCATCATTTTCAGATAGTCTCGAAAGGGGTCTGGCTTCATTTTCAGACGGTATTAAATTTCTCGCTTTCGTACTATTAGAACATAGTATTAATGACGGAACAGGAAGTCGCGTGCGGTTGACTGTTTGACGTTAGTCTCGTGCCCAGACGTTCACGCGCGGACGTCTGGGCACGAGACTAGTTTGACGTACCCCCTGTTCGGCTGTATGTATACGTGTCGCTGCACTCAGCACTGCTACTGCAAGGGAAAACTGAGCTACGGAAATAGAAGAGGCTGTAACCCTGCCAACACTACGCAGAATTTAGCGATCTAGCAACGGTAAGCAGTGATTTTATGTCTCGCATCCCAGTGTAGCAACAATAAAGTAAGAACTAGGCCACCTGGCATGCCGTGGGTGAAACCGTTTTAGCATGCCTCAGGGGGTTGCCTAATGGCGCGTAGCGGCCAAGGTTTTGACTACCGCTACGTTTCAACGTTTGCCAACAAACGCTAATTTGTGGTCGTGTATTCACCGACCAAAAGCTAGCTAACCGTGCAGACCGAATAGGGGGAGTGCCTTAATTGGACACGGGCTCTTGAGATTGTAGCGTTTTATAGCTACAAATATGTACACCAAGTTTTGATGTTTAAGCATCTAGTTTTAGTTTGATGTGGGGCTCAGTGCATCAAGTTACGATGTAGCCGCACCAGATATCATGTTAGCAGTTTAGCCATCCCAGAATTTTAGTGCCAATAATGCTGTATTGAATTACTGAGCTATAGGCACTGCACTGTATAGCTAGTTAGCTAATGCTGTTAGAAAATTAAGCAAGAATCCTTTGTGAACCTGGTAAGGTCATTCGCTGTCTGTCTCCTGTATTATGTTGTGTGTACCAGTCTGTGGTTGTTGTGGCTATCCAGTGGCCCTTGCCATATCAAGTTTGAGAATATCATTTCTATAGAGCGGTTGCAGCTACGTCACAAAAACGCGTGACTAAGCACTTTCATGTGGCGAAGAGAACGTTGTGTTTGATGGCAGCTGAGCGGAAGTTGCTGTGATACTCACACGCTGTAGTTGGCAGATCCGTTGAATTTATCCTGCATGATAGCTGCGCCACAGCGATAGTTCACACACTAACAGTGTAAGTTACAAGCTCCTCTAATTTCTGAGCTCACTATAAAACCTACCACTCTTTTGCCACATGTAAGAAACCATTAAACGGAAAATGGTGCGGTAGTTATACACGGTCATGACGTCACCTGCAACTGCCCTATTATTGTGTGATTACCATCCACAGTAGACATGAGAAACTATCTCGTCATTGATGGTAGAGTAGATAGACTGTGTACGTCCCTCTTACTCTACTATCTATGCTGCTATGGTGAGGGGGGGGGGGGGGGGTCCCTAAGAGCACTTGCATTGATGTGACTAGAACATGTGATATGCACTGCCGTGTGGCAAAAAAGAGCGTTGAGTTTAGTGGCAGCTGTAGTTGGCAGATTCATTGAATTTATCCTGCGTGAGAACTGCGCCACAGGGATAGATTGACATACTGAAAGTGTAAGTTCCAAGCTGCTCTCATTTCTGAGTTCACTACAGAACCTATCACTCATTTGCCACACGGAAGTAAGGAGTAAACGGAAGATAAGAGAAAGTGTAGTGGTAGTGGTATGGTTGTGATGTCGCATGCAAGTGCTTTATAGTCACATCTGTGATCGCAGTTGGTCAGCGGTCAGCACTCAAAGCCGCTCAAAAGGGTGTGGTCAAAGTGCTACAGGGATACACATGTGCTCGAAGGTTAACAGCTGCAAAGCATCATGGTCAACAATTAAACAGCTGAAAAGTGCTGCATAAAGGTTTGAATCATGGTCGTAATTTTGACTATAGAGTCTATGGGAATGACCCCTCCCCCACCCTCCCCTCATTTGTATGGCAGTTCATATTTTCATTGCTGTCTTTGCCACTCTCACTAGCGTGTGGCTTTGTGCCAAGCAGTGGGCGTGACTCACACCTGCTACCTAATTTTTAAGGCGTGAATGAGTTTAACAGGCTCAGTCACTGAAAGCATATTGTATTCTGTAAGTGCCTACACTATGTGCTAATTGAAAGGTGAGAGAGAAACATCTCAATACTTGAGTGTTTTCGGTGGACTGTCGCGCTTTAACGTTTTCACCGCAGGACTTGTGTAAATATATCAGACGTTAACATAAAGTACACACTTCTCTATTGTATGGCACTACAGTCGCTTGTAGTGGTGAAAGGGTTAATTAACTAATTAAAGCTGATGAGGACGTTGTTGAACATCTCATCGTAGCAACAACAGACAAAAGATAGTCTATCCCAGAATTTGGAGCCAGCCAGAGGGACGATTGCTACCGTATAGCGCCAGTTTTTCAAGGGACAAAATTTTCGTGGATTGGTCATGCTGAAACATTTCGCGGAAATAAATATTGCGGACCAATGATTCTGATAGCCACGCCCATTTCGAGAGATCGCTTCTTGTAGTAGCGGATAGTTGCAGCTAGTCTTGTGCCCAGACGTTCACGCCTGGTCACAAGACTAAGTTGCAGCTACGCAGAACACCGCTAGGCAGATACTAGAACTTTTGCTACCTGCTTCATGGAGACTAGCCAGCCAGCAAACGTAGCCAATTCCCTGGCCTGCGTTTATCTACAAGTGCGACTGATTTTTCTTCCGTAGTGAAAGATAAACGCTGGGACGGAGAAACCTTGATTTAGGACGAAATGCAACCGTTGCATGAATTGTATGAATTTTAACAGATATTTGTGATCTGTTACTACGGTTATCATTCTGCAGTGCCGTGGGCTGAGGAGTGCTCTTCAATTGGAATTGTCACCCCCTCGTCCTGCCGGTAGCCACCATGCCAAATTGCCCGCGCTGTGGCAAGCCAGTGTACTTTGGTGAGTCTCTAACTACGAGTACATGTACAGAACATGTATCACATGTAGAGTACATGTATCACATGTAGAGTGCATGTATCAATAAACCCTTTTCTGTAATTGGGAGAAAAAGTATTGTGAATTGTGGTTCTCTTAACTTAAGCTTTGAACAGGTAGCTACATGCAAATGATACTAGAACTGTTGCTTTGTACATGATGGTCGTCAGCCAAACATTGGAGGTGGTGCATTAACAGTTGAAAAGAAAGCTAATTGGATAAACTTGCTACAGCAGTCTAATGGCAGCTGAACTGTGTTCAAAGGGAAGGGAAATACACTGTACCAAACTGACCAATCAGATCAAAGGTTGTACTTGTACAGGAACACCTGTAGTATTGGCATAGGTACTGCAGGTTATCGAGATGACCTGTATTGCTGTACTTGAAAGCACAGGGGTAAGCGACGTATTCCACTCCAGATACAGTAGTTTCATTCCCAGGTTTCATACCCATTTTTCATTTCAGGGTTGCATTTCCAGATCTTCCAAGAGTATGGTGATTACATAATTAGTATAGTAGCTCGTGTGGCTAATTACGTACACTATTAGCTTTAAATGAAGCAGCGGTATATGGGGGAAGTGATTTTAGGGCCGCTCCACATTTTTATTTTGCAGAGTAGTACTGTGAAAAACTTTACTCCAGCATGTACATGTATGTAGTGATAGGTTCAGCTTGCTTTGGTATGCCAGCTTGCTCACGCAAATTTGTAGCTTATGCTATATAGGTACTATCCTAACAGACGTTATGCTGTCCTTTGATATGACTTTGCAGTGTCTTTGCTTTGTACTGTATCCCTGCACTTTGTGTAGCACTAGTAACCCTTGGACTGCTCTGTATGCATGTGTATGTCTATATATAGTGTGCAAGACAAAGTGTCATTCATTGGCATAGTTTCCAGTGAAGGAGGGGTAGTTTGGGAGGGCTTATTGGGCAGTGATAATAAGCTTCATTGGATTTTGAAGTGATTGTGCCATGAATATTGGGGCATTGCAGGTGTGTGTGTGTGTGCGTGTGTGTGTGTGCTTATAATTTTATTATTGCAGTATAACGAAAGTGTGTGTGTATGAACAAGCATGCTTCTGCTTCATGGATGCAGCATAACCGTGTGTGTGTCTGCAAGGTGGACTGCCTGTATTCCCGTGAGACGTTTCACGAGGGCAATTGTTTACATCACTTTCCTTAGAAAGGTGCTCTCCTCTGAGGGTAGTTTAGCAACAGGCGACATCACCGTGTGGTAGTCCTAATCCCAGCAGTGAGGGGGGGAGGGAGCTGGTGAGGTACATGTGCATTGTGCAGCTGGTGCAGGGTTTCATGTAGGGCAGGAAATGGGATATTCCCCCCCAACCTAAAATTTGATAAAGTCAGTCAGCAGGCTAGGGGCATGTGCGTGTCATTAAATCATCATTAGTTTTGATTGGATTAGCATTACTGGCTGCTGGGAAAGCCTTACAAAGTACTCTGTCAATTATGAAGCTGGAGACAGTAATGACAGGCTGTGTTTTCTTTGGACAGGTTTTGGTTTTTCCATTTCATTTTCGATGTGTGTGTGTGTGTGTGTATGTATATATGTATGTATGTTTGTATGTATGTATGTATGTATGTTTGTATGTATGTATGTATATATGTACTTACACGTCAGAATAATATTTGTTTTCTACCCGGGACTGCCACATATAGCATTGCGCAGTTACATGTCCTTAAAGCCCACACATTATAAAATGTATGTGCTGGGTCGTTGCTTGGTGAGTCAGATATACATGTACATACATGTACATGTGCTCTGGGATGTGTTTATGCTCGATCGGTATTCGTGCACAGTAAGAAGCATTGTTATCCTGAATAGCGTTTCCTAAACAGCCGTCATCAATGCCAGCTTTAAAAGGAATAGCATCCTTTTAGTGCTAATTAAACCACTTATGCTGAGAGATGAGTAGTGGGGCCTTGGTATCATATGGCAGCTGATGGTAATAGATTGACATTTATAGAAGTCTTTTAACTGTCTATTATCGTGAGTAGACCGTCTTCCAGTGATGTCATGAGCAGTTATTATAATTTGTCAGCATTAACTTATTGAGATATGAATCACTGCATGAAATTTACCTGTTTTCCATCGAGAATATTGGAGGGGAAGAGCTTCTGCCCTCCCCCCCCCCCCCCCCTCATTCATTCTGTATTGATGCAAATCTCAAAGGCAGATCGTATAGCGTCTTCATACCATTTTGGTGACTGCATTCAAGATTTGGTTCAGGGGGGGAAAAAATCGCCAATCCAACCAGTTGGTGAGCAGTGATGTCATAGTTATATCATAGTCATGACATCCCCCAAGATTCCATAGTGCATCTCTAATAAGTGCCCACCACTTTGTCGTCATGGTTGTGATTATGCAGGGCCTATCCCTCAATGTCTATACATTGCAGGGGGATTTCCCCTTTTGTAGCCCTATCCTGTACATGTACAATGTAAGTGCAAAGGTCAATATTTATGAGATTATGCTTCTAGACCAAACAAATTAGGATGGAGGAAGCCAGTCTGGCTACTAAGCTACCAAAGCCACTTCCAGTGCTGTAGTTGTCTTCTAGCTGTACCTACGGGCTTCAGAGCTGTGTATTCTCACTTCTTAGAGTTGCTCAGAGAGAGGAAGTTGCTAAGGGTAAGTTGGGTGTTTGATGCTATAGCTTTGTGTATCTAATAAGTGCCCACCACTTTGTTGTCATACCTGTGGTTATGTGAGATCCTATCCCTCAATGGTGTAGGCACTGCAGGGGATTTCCCCTTAGCTTACCGACGTGCTGTAAGTGCAAAGGTCAATGTTTATGCCTGAGTAAGCTTCTAGACTACACCAATTAGGCTGGAGGAAGCCAGTCTGGCTATTAAGTTACTAAAGGTTCCTGTTTTACTTCCAGTGCTGTAGTTGTCTTCTAGCTGTAGCTAGGTTTCAGGGCTGTGTACTCTAACTTTTCAGAGTTTCTCAGAGAGGAAGTAGCTATTAAAGAGTAAGTTGGTGTTTGATGTATCTTTGTGTGTGTTTGCCAGAGCAAACTTCTAGGTTATTGCTAAGCCTTGAAAGTGTGTGTGTTGTTAGAGTAAAGTTTATAGTGCCAGAGTATATTCCCTTATTTGGTCTAGCTATACTCTCTTAAAGTCCAGTTTCTCTCTAGAGAGACTCAGAGAGGGGAGAGATGTGAGTGAAGCCTACAGCTGGTTTTGGTACAGAGTGTCTGTTTGTGGGGAGAGAGGCAGACTTGTAGCTGTGCAATGGGACAAGGTGAACCATTTGCTTTTCTGCATTGAGGTATAAATCGTAGTCTGTAGTACTGATGTACAGAATAACTGCTTGTACATGTAACCAGGACCTTAATTTTTTTAAGTACACATACTTTGCTCTTTCTCTAACCAGTTGTGGCTATAGCTACAGATTTGCTGTTCTGCATTGTGATATAAACATGGATAGTGTCCTTGCAATAGCTATATAGTGTTACAGGTGTACACATACATCAGTAGCTATGGCTGTAGCTATGGTTGCTGTCTCATGGACTAACCAGCTGTGGCTATATAGCTACAAATTTTGCTGTAGCTTTTATTGCCCTCTCAGTCTGACCACTATACAGGTACTTTAGGTATATAAAGCTACTGTTGGCACTGTTTTGCTGTTGCTAGGTAGCCAGCCATAGCAGCTGTGCATGTTTTGTATTTTTTTGGCGGATAGTGCCTCCAATCAGCTAGGCTCTTGCCACCTGCCTTTTTTAAAGTGGCTAGTGTAGCCCACTGCTCCCCAGAATGTAAGTCCGCCCTGTGTGTAGTGGCTACATAAAGCTTGCCTACTGCTCCTCTGCTCAGTAGCTCAAAGGGTAAGAGCATCTGACTAGTAATCTGAAGGTCTTAGGTTCAATCGTGTGTTTACCTTCTCACATCGTTGCAGCTGGGCTCCGATTTTTTCTCAATGGTTCTTCTTCCAAATGGATAATGAGTATACTCGATACTCGACCTCTAAGTATAAGCCTCCACCCCCCAAATATAACCCCGTATCCCTCGGGCAGAGTTACCCCGGTAGTAGCGTACAAGTCCTCTTCCTGATACTAATTCGGATCCCCCACGGCCCACTTGTGAGTAGATGCCCACCCCTGAGTGTAAAGCATGCGTGTGTAAGCCTATACCCTTGTTGTTTGATTGATGTTGATGTGTGCTTTGAGTACTTCCTCAATATGACCAGGCAAGGGCTTAATTACGTCCTCCCTGATATGGAAAAATAAACTGTGCTTTGCTCTATCACAAGTCCTCCCTGGCGATTTCCTTGTTGGCAGCCTAACTTGAGAAGTTAGGAGCAGTTAGCCTAGTGGGAAGTAGGTTATGAGCCCAGCCCTGCTTCCTTTAATGTGAGCCCCACCCTGAAGCCAGTGGGGCTTACTGGGGACTTCAAACTATAGTACCACCTGGTGAACACTTGAGTGTAAGCCCCCCACACCCTAAGTTTGAGCCCACACCTGAGTATAAGTTCCCTCCTGAGTATAAGCCCACCCTGGGCTTATACTTATACTCACGGTGGGCTTACACTCAGGAGGAAACTTATACTCAGGATTAGGCTAACGTAAGCTTACACTTGGGTGGGCTTATACTTATGAGTGAACTTATAGTCAGCATACGAAGGTGTGGGCTTATACTCAGATTTGGGCTACTCCTAAGTATGCGCCCACTCCTGAATATAAGCCCACCCTCAGTATAAGCCTACCCCGCATATAAGCCCACCCTGCATACATGTATAGGCCCATGCTAAATATAAGCCCATCCTCTAGTATAAGCCCACCCCGCATATAAGCCCACCCTGCATACATGTATAGGCCCATGCTGAGTATAAGCCCACACTCAGTATAAGCCCACCCTGCATACATGTATAGGCCCATGCTGAGGAAACTTATACTCAGGATTAGGCTAACGTAAGCTTACACTTGGGTGGGCTTATACTTATGAGTGAACTTATAGTCAGCATACGAAGGTGTGGGCTTATACTCAGATTTGGGCTACTCCTAAGTATGCGCCCACTCCTGAATATAAGCCCACACTCAGTATAAGCCCACCCCGCATATAAGCCCACCCTGCGTACATGTATAGGCCCATGCTGAGTATAAGCCCACCCTGCATATAAGCCCACCCTGCATACACGCATAGGCCCATGCTGAGTATAAGCCTAGATTTACATGTACCTCTGAGTATTAAACCCCATGGCTAGGGAATGATCCCATTTCCTGCTTAAGACCACAAACAGAGAGAAGTCCCAGTCATAGCAGGAAGCTGTTGTGGACTAGTAGACTACTACATGTGCGTGTACTTTGTACTGGAGCGTGGCCCCAATTCAATGCATGTACATTGTACTAGAGCGTGGCCCTAATTCAACGCATATGCCTCGTGCTTTTCTGTGCAATAATTTACTTTATAACTAAGCACTGAACGGATAACCCTGAATACGTGGATATATTTTGTGTCGCTGAACTGAATATTTTCCGTATGCGTTGAACTTTCTGCGTGATTAGAATGGTCGTTACTGATTGGTTATAGTACTTTTGTTTACATAGCAAATTGCGTATAAACAGCGTTGTCAGCGTTGGCAGTAATGGGCAAAAGAGCGGGCAAGAACAAGCGCTTATGCCATGAAAACACTTAAGAAGGCTGGAATAGTGGCCAGGTCATGTCCAGGTGTGGACGCTATCCCTTGAGAGCACATCCTCGTGAGTACGTTCGTCCCAGGAGCGATGGGTCACCCACTGGCAGCTTCTCTGGGTATGTCTGCCTTTTCTTGTTTATTGAAATTTATACTGTTGTCTTCTATGAGTACACTTTGATGCAAGTCTGGAAGCTCATTTCGACTTTTCTGTGTTTTCTCTGAAAGTGGTGTATCTCCTCACAATGTTCACAACATAGCATGATTTCACAAGTAAACATGAACACTTCTTGTTTGCTGTGATGCACCATTGCACGATGGTTAGACAACCATACTAAACAAACTCGGACAGTATTTACTTTCTGTTTGTGCTTGTTGCGTAGCCACAGAGCCTACCGTGCATGCATAGTATGCCATGTGCTCAAGCGCAAATATAGGAGGGTTTACCAGCAATCCTGGCATACCATAATTGGGCCAAGGGTGAGCAAGGCCTAGTTCTCAGTCTTTGCATTGGCCTTCCCTTCGCTAGGGCCAATACTGCCATATTCGAACCGAATAGTCTCATACCCTACCCTCCCACTTATGTATTAGTACACATCTTGCCATACTTGGTGAAACTATTTCATTGACGCTGATGTGCTATTGGAAGTATAGTGGATGAGATTTATTACCCGAAGCCTTTTCACCGTCAGTGTGTTTATCTTCTCACATCGTTGCAGCAGAATCGAATCACACCTTCGTGGATGGTTTTGTCGTAATAATTATAATAGCACTAATTAATACCGCAAACATTCAGTATGTTATCGGTGGTGTACCAGGGGGACTTATTCGGCTTCTTCTGAAGAGGTTGGATCTTAGCCAAAATTCGGACCATGCATCCATTGTAATAGGTATAGATGTCTGCTTTTCAGGCGGTGTCCGTTGACAGGGGTTCCATTTTATGGTAGCCTCACTCAATGGCAAGGCTCAGTTGAGACAAGAACCTGCTGAGGGGTATGTACTGCTAGTGAGGATGCCGTATGGTCGGAAAATTTGGTGGGAATTTAATTTGCGGATTGGTTGTGAATTCAAGTTGGCGAATTTTAATTTGGTGGTTTGTTTTTCCCAGAGCAATGACGTCACACAGGATGTAACACCACCCGACAGTCTTGTACCTCCCTTTGAACACTGGTTGCTTCCGTTACAAGTTTTAGTATCTGTGAACGGATCTGTGAAGAGGGACCAGTGTCCGCATTTTTGTAAATTTTTCAATTATTTCTTACTCTCATATCTCGACAACCCTTAGCGAGACGTGACTGATTCTTGGTAAAGTACAAGTACCAACCTTCGAATCTGCACCTTTCTCTGTTTCTGGGCTACATGCCTTGGTAGCACCGCCAGTTTTACAATTGCCGTGCAGTCAAAAAGTCCGTGTATTTGCCCCCCCATATCTTTGTGGCTAAATTAAAGGCTTCATTTCAGACTTATTGCTGCAACAGCACCTCCTGTATAGACCACCCACAGGCTGAGAATTGCATTACCAATTTCATTTGGATAGTGCATAGCGTTCTGGCGATAAGTATTTGAAGTGCGTGCATTTGAAAATGCGCTAAGTGGTCCCTTTTCGTATATCGGCTCACATATCCATCTTCTTGTTGTTGTTGTTATTATTAGGGTGTGGTGAGGTAATAGGCTGAGAATTGCATTACCAGGGATGTCTGAAATAGCAGGTATTGCGAATAAGGCCTTTTGCTGTTGAGCACACACTTTTAATGTTGCTGTCTAGGAACACTAAAACTAATGCATTTTCTGTGAAATAAACAGAAGATATAAATTGACATCACAGTGGTTTGTGAGTTGGTTACCTGTTTCCTTAGGGGGCTATCTGAGGTAGTCATATAGCCTCGTTCCCAGTCTCCACTCCCAGCTTTTTAACATGCGAAAAAAAGCTGGGAGTGGAGACTGGGAACGAGGCTAGTAGTCATACTTACTGCAGTGATTATTGTACAGAAAGCTTTCCTTGCAGCCTACAAGGATTCCAAGCAGGGTAATTTGTACGTTTCTAGCGAAGTACATATGTTCGGTCCTCCCCCCCTTAACGTCACAATGGGGTTTACCTTCAACAAAATGGTTTGGAGAGCCCCCTTACCCTTGCAATGGGAAGGGCCAACTGTACTGCAACCCCAAAACAAAAGCAGCTTACATTATTGCCTACTTTGTGGCTACAGGGCATTTGTGCGCTCTTGTTAGTGGGCAATTAGGCCATGGGGAACAGAGGTAACAGTTTACACAGTACATGTATGCTGTCTACTCTCACTTGCATGACAACCATCCTTGGCAACCACTGCAGTCCCCCCACCTCCCCCACTGGTGTGTTTTGTTTGAGTGTTTATATTGCTTGTTTCTTGGGTTACATACTGACTTTTTTTGGTTTCCTAAATTTGTGTCTTTAATTTTGGGAGCGTAAACAGTTTGTGGAAGGTTTTCTTATCCGCATCTGTTTCAAGATGGAAGACAACCATCAGCCTCGTTCCCAGGCTCTCCCGTAATCACAGTCCATGCCTAAACCTAGCCTCGTTCCCAGGCTCTCCCGTAATCACAGTCCATGCCTAAACCTAGCCTTGTTCCCATGCCAAAACCTAGCCTCGTTCCCAGGCTCTCCCCTTATCACGGTCCATGTCAAAACCTAGCCTCATTCCTAGACCCATATCCCGTATTACAGTCCGTGCCAAAACCCAGCCTCGTTCCCAGGCTCTCCCGTATCACAGTCCGTGCCAAAACCCAGCCTCATTCCTAGACTCTCCTGTATCACAGTCCATGCCAAAACCCAGACTCGTTCCCAGGCTCTCCCCTATCACAGTCCGTGCCAAAACCCAGCCTCATTCCCAGGCTCTTCTGTATTACAATCCATACCTAAACCTACATAGAATTATGTTTGCTGTGCATGTATACATGCAAAACAATATTAAATAGAAGTATGTACATGTTACGCCCACCATTTGCACGTATGTGAACTCATCACAGCAAAAATTTGAAAATAGCGGTTATTCAAACTGCAAAAATTAATGCCTGCCAAATCTGGACTATCCCCAATTTGCAACAATTTGTGCCCATAAGTAATAATATAGTCACCTGAAGGTACTTTGCTGAAGCGTAGCGTGTGTATGCATGCATTCATGCATGTGTGTGTGTGTGTGTGTGTGTGTCTTTGTATTCATGAATATGTACTGTGGTACGTGCTTGAGAACATGGGAGGGACATTCAACTGGTAGTGCTACAATCTCTAGAAAACCTAATCGCTGTTGTTTCAGCCTGCAGTGTTTGAGTGCTTGAGTGAATACGTACTTTAGGTGACTCAATACCTCATGGTGGGGCAGCACTTACGAACATGGGAATTAATTCAGCCGACAGACATTGTTGACACAAATCTTTTTTCAAATTTCTGAGGCTGAATGCTGCTTCAAATGTACCTCTCAGACTTGCTGTGGGCAACTTAGGCCAAAGTTCGTTTAGTACGCTCAGTAATTTTTAATAGAGCGACTAGGCAGTGAGGATTGGGGGAGGTCTGGTTTTAGCCTCGTTAAGAGCTCTGTACTTAGATTGTATGGCGATCAAGATGGTCCAATGTCTGATTACTCTTGTCCTCTGACTGGATATCGTACAAGCTCCGCACGCGTCTGTGGGTGAGTGGTCAATGGCGTAAGCACTATGGCTGCAACATGAGGAGTGTTGTTAGTAAAAAATCATAGTTTCTGGTGGCTGCCCACATTTAAAAGAAGTGCCCCTTCGTGCTTTTTATATGTGGGTTTAAGGTCACTGTGCTGTATACTACCAGTTACCATGAGTCTGTGGTCTTCACAAGAAGCCTAGTGCTGGAGTGATTATGAGTGGTGATTGTGTAGCAAGTGGAATGAGGGTGCGTTTCAGTGAACCCTTCTCACATGCGCACTCACACCACACACACACACACACACACACACACACACACACACACACACACACACACACACACACACACACACACAGCCGAGCGCAAGACCTCCCTGGGGAAAGACTGGCATCCTCAGTGTCTGCGCTGTGAGAACTGCAACAAAAACCTGACTCCCGGGAAACACTCAGAGGTAGGCAACTACATGTACATCTCCTACTGATAAGAGTCCTTGTTAAGAGTTTCCTGTGTAAAATGCGCCGTGTGTGAAGTGTATTGCAACTGCAGTGTTGTGCGGTTGCTCACACACTTGCACAATGTACTGTTTACACATGAAATACATGCACAAAGTCAACAGTAACGTATGTGTGGCAGTCACGCGTTCATAGCGCTGTATCTCTGAACTTCCGTTAAGGGTGGGGCTCATACACGCTGTGTAGAAGCCTCCATATGTGAGGCTGGTACACAGTACGTATGAGCCCCGCCTTTAACAGAAGTTCAGACAAACAGCGCTATGATTGCAGAGACATGATCGAAATACGTGATGGAATAATGTTCGTTTTCTACCCGGGACTGCCACATAATGTGCTCTGGAGGTGGCTTCTGGGGCCCCAAAAAGGAGCCCCTCGCCTCCACTCCCCCCTCCCCTCCCCTCCCCTCCCCTCCCCCTCCCCTCCCCCTCTGTATGAAACCCTGCAGTAATTATGTCTTTTTCCTCTCGTCCAGCACTTAGGCGAGCCTTACTGTAACAGCTGCTACCAGACGCTGTATGGTCCCGAAGGCTATAGATTTGGATGTGTAGAGCCTCGGAAGGTCATGATAGAGGAGGATACACATTCGGCTTCACAGAAGTGAGTTGATCATGTAATGGTGATGTAAATGTAGATATATGGTAGGTTGATGATGTAATGGTGATGTAGATGTAGGTATGTGGTAATGTAATGAGCATGGGTAGAAGTTTAGAGAAGTGGGTTAATGATGTAAGGATGATGTAATGGTGTTGTGAATGTAGGTATATATTTGGTGAAACAGCAGTTTCAGAGAGAAGTGGGTTGATGATGTAATGGTAATTAGTGCTACAGTGGTAATGTGATCTTAGGAAGGTCATGGCAGTAATTAACAAGTTCAAAGATGTAATGATGTAATAGTGAGGTAGAGCACTAGAGCTAGTCTAGAAATGCATAAGGAGAGCAATTTCAGAGAAGTGGGTTGGTGATGTAATGGTGATGTAATGCTGTAGTGGTAATGTGATCTTAAGAAGGAAGTACAATTCTCACTAACACAGCAAATTGCATGGCAACAAGTGACACACACACACACACACACATACAAACACGCACACACACACACGCACACACACACACACGCACACACACACATGCACACATACACACACACACGCCACACACACACACACACACACACACACACACACACAGGCACGAAATCCTCAGCAAGATTCGAGAGTACAATCTCTACAAGTACAGTCCTCAAGACAAACTGAAGACCAGAGAGGTAGGGATGACATCATCTACTCATTACCTTTATTCTACCATCCGGGTGCACGAGTGCAGCCATTCCTAACTTTGCACAGAGGAAAGTCCGTGAATCAATAGTTCTGGTAGCTAATGTTTAGGCTTCATTGATACCACAGAATGAGCACTGAAGCAAGTGTTGCCAGGGAAAGGTAGAACAAGACCAATTTTTCATATTTAGAAACCAGTCGGGTGTTTTTTTTACATAAATCATCCAACCGAAGGTTGTGCTCAGCAACAGGTCAGTCTAAGCTAAATGCTGTAGAATGGATCAGCTTGGCTAGACAGTCTCATCATGTACAGCTTCCAGCGAAAGTGCTGTTAAGCCTTGCAAACTTCCAGTAGCTTCCACTGCGCTCGTGGCTGTAGTGGCATAGTAACGGAATGACGTAACTTAGCGCACGTGATAATTGCGGACAAACACACGCAAAAACAGATGCAAAAACGTAAAGCAATCTTAGTACCACCCGTTTTCAATTGGCCCTCATCCACACATGATTAAGTAATGATACCAGGGTTTTCCCCAATTTCAAGGGTAGAGCTTGGGGGCAAAGCGAACAAATGACTGATGGGAACAGTGATTACATCATGATTACATCGTGGCCGACTGACTGCCCTGCAGGTAAATGGGAAGGTTCTCTTTGAGGGGGTTTTGAAGCTGTACTGGGGGCTGAAGAAGGCCGTCACTCTACCCCCGGGGGCCTCCTATGCCAAACAGAGATACAACAGGTATGGTTTTCAGCACACAAATTAAAGTGTTACTTATCATTGCAGTGATGTTATTAGCTTTTCAGTGTCGCCATAACGTCGTAATCATGGCAATAAAAAAATTTACAAACGAAATCAGTGTTGCAATGAGGCAAATCTCAAGAGGGGGCAAAAGCTGATTGGAAAACATTTGGAGGGGGGAGGGGGTGGGGCGTATAGTGAACAGCATTTAATTCTGAAGGGCTGAAATCCCCAGGGGGGGGGGGGGGGAGCACAATTTCCAAGGGGTGTCCCCCCCTAAATGAACCCCTGCAAATTGTACATTGTCATATGAAAATACGACAACCCCCACGTGAGAGTATTTTCGTGAAACTGCCCTCTTTATGGATCCACCACCCCTAGGAAATTTTTGAAATTTGGGTGCCCTGTGTTTGCTTTGGTGGCTTCTCATGTCCCGAAAACGTTGGATATTAACTAAAAATGAATACCTAAATAACCCAAACATACATAGCTAGTATGCATGTAGTATACTACGTAGTATTAACATTTGTAAGCTCTTTCCCTATTGTAGAGATTCTATTTATGATCTTATCGGAGACGAAGCGTCTTACGTCTTATTGATGGAAGAGGCCACCAAAGCGAGGAACAAGAGGGAGCTCTTCGACTGCGAGAGAAGAAGATTGAGAGAGATCACCGAGAACTGCATCCGGGTATCAGGTACAAACGTAGGTGGGTAGTGTGGTCTATTACTTGATAATAGCCTGCGCGTTTCACACTTGAGAGCCTGGTACATTTTCTCACGTGATTTAATTGGCGAGCGTGAGCGAGCCCTTTAGTGTAGTCAGTTGCCAATTTTTGTCGTGGACGACGGACGACGGTGGACGGACCGGGGCTGCCCCATACCGCAAATATGCTGACTTTCCTATTTCACCTGCATGCGCGCGCCGCGACTGAATGCATGAGGCCGAAAGTAATATTGAGAAGGCTGGAGCGTCACCGAGAACTGCAACGGCTTAGGGTATCTGGTGAGTTGGCAGAAGCTAGGGAGGGGCGGCTGGAGCGTCGCCGAGAACTGCGACAACTTAGGGTATCTGTAGCCTCGTACGAGGCTAATGGTATCTGATCAAATGGCTGAAGCTACGGACACAAATCACTTCACTTTCACTCATCCAAGCTCACGCTCGCCCCTTGTATCCCATGATACCCCTAGTTTACTTAATTGTGCGTGGGCAGGGACTGCTCGAAAGACGGTTGCACTTCTCTACCTTCTGCTGGTGACATTGTTTCAGCGCTTGGTCTGTGGCACAAACGGGCTCCGAAGAGTAACTGCAAGAAGTATAGATTCGCTGCCTTCCTTCGTTGTCTGAGAACTGCAGCTGTCTTCTCCCACGCAAAAATTCACCCTTCTACCCTACGCGTCACACACGTGAGAAAATGTACCAGGCCAGTCCCAGGTGGAGAAGAACGTTATTCTGTCACGTATTGTGATTATGTCACTGTATCTCTGAATTTCCATTAAGGGTGGGGCTCAATATGTGAGGCTTCTACACAGCACGTATGAGCCCCAGCGCTTTGAATGCAATGACGCAATCGAAATACATGAAACAATAATGTTCGTTTTCAACCCGGGACTGCCACACACGTATTCAACTTCATAGCTCCAGCAACTCGAGGTATTTAGGTACAAATACGGCTTACGTGGTCTACGTTGCGCCTCCACTATTCACAGTAATTCGAACCAGCCGGCTCCCCTCTCTCTCCCCCTTCAGAGGAGCAACGTGCGGCAGAGTTCCAAGATCTCAGCGTGAGCTACAGCGAAAACTACAACCCGATCAGCCCCACCCACAGCCTCCCGTCCCTCAGAAACCGGCCGCCGCTCGAGAACAGTCAGAGTGTTGAGGAGCACGGCTTGAGTGAGGTCATCGCTGGTGACACTAACTCGCTGCCGAGGTCCAAGAAACGACAAAGGTTAGAGCGACTTAATTGTATGTATGTATGTATGTATGTATGTATGTGTATGTATGTATGTATGTATGTAAGTATCATACAGGGATGCAAATGTTGTAAACTTATTTCCTGTGCGCGTGGTATGCACAAAAAACGAGGGTTTTCGCATCTTCTGTCGCGTATTTCTCTTGTGGCGTGTACTTTGTTAGTTGCTGTCCACACATGAATGCCAGAGCCTCTCTCTCTCTCTCTCCTTCCCTCCCTCCCCCTCCCCCTCGTCCTCCCGCTCAACCTTCCCCTCCCCTTTTCCCTCTCCCTCCCCTCTCCCTGTCACTCCCCGTCTCCCTCCCCCTCTCCTCTCCCCCTCCCCCTCCCCCTCTGCCTCCCCTCTCCCCCCCTCTCTCTCCCTAGTACTGTGTATGAGCGCTCACGGACCGGCTCGGTAGCCATGAGGAAGAGGTCGGCTTCCTTCAGGAAGATATCTAAAGCTAAGAAGTTGGAGGAGTCCACTGATGTCAGCTTAGCAGTAAGTGGGCGGGGAATGATGTCATGATGATGTAATTGCATGTTTTGTAGACCTATGCTGTACTGTGATGATGTCAGGAGTCCAATGATGTCAGCTTAGCAGTAAGTGGGCCGGGAATGATGTCATGATGATGTAATTACATGTTTTATAGACCTATGCTGTAATGATAATGTCCGATGTAAGGATTGTGCGCAGAAACACAGAGCACGACACACCAGGCTAAAGTAAAGTTCACATCATCCATTAATTAACATTAATGCACACTTCACACACACACACCTACACACACACCTACACACACACACACACATACACACGCACCCACCCACACACACACAGCGTTCCCAGTTCACCCCTCCCTACGGCAGCTCCACTAACCTTAGAGTGGGCAGCACCCTCAAGACTGGAGACGTCATGCAGATGCTCATGTCAAAGTTCAAGGTACACACAAAGAAACTATACAAGTGTAGCATACATGTAGCGTCGTGCCCAGGGCCTCCCCTTGTAAAACGGAAACCAGATTGATATTTCATATCTAAAAACCAGCTGGGTGTTTTTTTTTACATAAATCATTCAACTGAAGGTTGTGCTCAGCAACAGGTCAGTCTAAGCTAAATGCAGCTGTAGAATGGATCAGCATGGCTAGACAGTCTCATCATGTACCGCTTTCAGCGAAAGTGCTGACACAACAATTCGTAGTGCGCTTTCAGTTAGCGATCAGAACTTTCGCAAACAGAATTATCATCGTTACCTACCAGTCTTTCGCCGTCTAGGCAACACAAAACTAATCTAGCTTGACGTACCTCGGCCTATTGACACTCAGACATATTCTCACACACACTCACACACGCTCACTCTCACACACATACACACTCACACACACACACACACACACACACACACACAGGTTGAAAACGACCTCTCAGAGTTTGCCCTCTACATAGTGTACGACAGTGGAGCACATGAGTTGTGCAAGGAGGACGACTGTCCGCTGTTGCTCAGACTCAAATTGGGGCCCAGTGAGGAGATTGCTAAGTTATATGTCATGGAGGCGACTGATGCTGAACGGACACAGCTGTCGACTGAGGTGTGTGTATGTGTGTGTGTATGTGTGTGTGTATGTGTGTATGTGTGTGTGTGTGTATGTACTGTGTGTGTGTGTGTGTGTGTATACTGTGTATGTACTGTGTGTGTGTATACTGTGTGTATGTACTGTGTGTGTGTGTGTGTGTGTGTGTGTGTGTGTGTGTGTGTGTGTGTGTGTGTGTGTGTGTGTGTAGCTATGAGAGAGAGGGAGAGCATGTACTTGGAGCCAAGGGCTGCTGGCTTCACTTTGAGTGGCCGGGCTGTGGGAGTCCTAGTATAGCTACATGGACTTGCCAGGTTGCCTGATGCATGGTGGGGGGGGGGGGCTCACCAAGAGATAGTGACTTGGGGGCTTACCATTGCCAGGAGACAGTGATTATAATAGTCATTTTTGCCAGCTCACCATCGATCTTCCTGGTAACTTTGCCAGGAGAAACCTTAAGGTAAGGCGGGGTAATTTCGGACAGTGCTTAATTTTGGAAACTTCGAATTCAACGTTGTGTCATTTTGAGGGATGAATGACTACACTCTCCAAACTCCCAGCGTTGACACCGGGTCTCTGCCTGTCTAACATACTAAAATTCCATTGCAAATTGTTAGTGCAACGGTCAGTTTCGAGCACCGAGCACGGAATTACCCCATCGCAAATTTGTCACGAAATTGCCCCGCCTTACCTTACTCCAGAACACATATTTGGTAGCTATATGTGGCAGTCCCGAGTAGAAAACGAATGTTATTCTGTCGCGTATTTCGATCGCATACGCGTGTTCAAAGCGCCGTATCCCTGAACTTCCGTTAAGGGCGGGGCTCATACGCGCTACGTAGTAGCGTCAATATGTGAGGCTTCTACGCAGCACGTATGAGCCCCGCCCTTAACGGAAGTTCTGAGATATAGCGTAGTGAACGCGCGGGTGCGATCGAAATACGCGACGGAATAATGTTCGTTTTCTACTCGGGACTGCCACATATATACTCCGTTGACTGCTTTCGTCCGCAGGCTGCGGAGTGGATCAAGTTTGCCATCCCTGAGCTGGAGATCTTCTGTAAGAAATACGAGGAGGAGGAGAACAGAGAGGTGGAGAAGTTAAGGCAGAGGTATGTTTGTCTGTCTGTCTGTATATCAGTCTGTTCGTCTCTCAGAGAGGTGGAGAAGTTAAGGCAGAGGTATGTCTGTCTGTCTGTCTGTCTGTCTGTCTGTATGTCAGTCTGTTCGTCTTCATTATGATTATGGTCTAATGACATAACGATCATACTTATCAGGGTTTACTACAGGATTTTTCAGTGGGTATGGGTGGAGAAATGATGTACACGAAGCCACGCCTCTTAGGGGGATGTGGGAATATGCTCCCCCCCCGGAAAATGTTGGGTGGTCTGAGGTTGTTTCTAGTGGCTTACCTCTTACTGTGGGGGAATCCTAGCCCGAGCCCCACCCCCCGTATGATACCCTGCTTATAAAACATTTGTGTAAGATCTGGAAAGTCAGTGAGTAGTTAGTGCCCAGACCTTCCCACCTCTGCTTTTGTCTCAAACTGTGGAAAAAAAGAAAGTCATTGATTGGTATGGAAGGCCTGATAAATCATCGCTTGCTGTGACCTGTACTGTTTAGCTGAGGCAAAAACTGCATTTATGGCAACAACAAAAAGTACGCTTTATGCCCCCATTGGACTCCCACTTTTTAAAATTATCCTTTTATTGGCAGATATCTTTCTTAGACTTGGATAGGAAAGGTTATAGTCACATGACTAGCTAGCCACACACCCTCTAGCATCACATGACTATCACCTGCGTTTTCCCTCCCCAGATTTCTCCCCTGGAGACGGCAGTTGGCGGACCGGATCAGGGAGCTGAGGGAGAGCAATAGAGTGTACCACGAAACAGACATCTGATCCCGTTCAATTAGACTAACGATGTTCCACACCGCACTAGTGTACCTGTATTAATTGTGACTGCACCACTTGCAATAATAGCACAACCATAAGTTGTTTTTGTCTCTTGTACTGATCTCTGCATGCATCTTCACAATGGCTGTCATTGTGTGTGCATTTGTAGCCCATATACGTACAGGTACGTTACTTGAAGTAGCTAGGGTCCTATGTGTTCTCAAGGTCAGGCATCCAGCAGTAACTGGGGTTTATTGTATAGTAAGGGATAGTAGGAGTGGTTGTAGTAATGATTTCAAATGTACATGTAGCTAGCGGGTTTAGTAGGACATGTACATGTAGCTAGCGGGTTTAGTAGGTGTTCAGAAGATCATGGATGACACCAGATACACTTATACTGAGCTTGGATTCACAGAGGTTTGTCTATTGAGAGGTACAAGGAAGACGTGTGCCTACAAAAGCATGAAAAAGGTGATACCCCTGATGTAAATTAGGCTCTACAAAGCTGGGATAATGTTTTCAAGACTACCATGGAAACCTGTATCCCAAAGGGTGTTCTACCTAGACGCATGAATCTCCCTTGGCTATCAAAGAACTTAAAATGTGCAATGCAAAAGCAGAACACTTTATTCCGAAGGGCAAAGTCACCAGGCTCAACTGAGTTCTGGAGAAAATATAAAGGCATGCGTAATAAAGTGACCTCAATATTGAGAAACTCATTCTTTTCAAGGAACATTAACTCTTTCCCAGCCAAGTTTTAATACAGCCATAATGTTTATGTGAATTTATATGGGCTTTTTATATCAGGCGTTAATACAAAGTACATAGTTTTCTCTATTTTATATAGGCACATAAATGTATTAAAACTTGGCTGGGAAAGAGTTAACACTGGAAACAAAAACCAGTTTTGGAAAACATGAAGCTAGCTGTGACATGTAGTACGTTCAGGAAGGATCAATTATTCAGCCACAATACCATCAACGCAGCAATCTGATGGTACATGTGCAGACAATGAGCTGGACAAAGCAAACATGTTGGACAATTACTTCTCTAAACGCTTCACTGCCTCATTGACACCCCTATATGGCACCTTTGAGTCTGCTGAACACCTGGAATTGCCATTATATATGGTGCTATGTTGTGTGTTGCATATAGTAGTTCTGTAAAACTGTGGAACAGTTTACCCCAGAATTTTGTGTCATATTCTAACATTAAAACTGCTGTAAATTGTATTGTTTTATGTACTTAAACTTTACTTTGTTTCTGTTTTTGCTTTTAATTTGTTTTCGTTCCTTAATAACACTAGCAACCATAATGCTATTGGGACCCTGCTGTGACAGTACGTGTTTTGCCTGTTTCAGCTTTATTATAACATAAAAAATGAGCTCATCAAACCCACCACAAGCTAGGGCTTATACTGCCAGTGACATGTACTTTTCCTAATAACTTGCCATTCCAGCTATTTTGTTAGTATTCAGTGTGTGTAGTGGGTTGTAGCTAATGAATAATTCAGTAGCCATCAGCCTGAAAAAATATCCCCAGGCTTATAGTGATAGATAGATGGCCATTAAATTTTGTGGTATTTCGAAACAACTTAACTGAATTGGAGAGAAAAAAAGAAGCCTATAGCTATAGCCCCTTGACGGGCAAACAATTCTTCCCAGGCTTACTACTGATAGACAGATGACTATTTGTGGTATTTCTATAAAGAGAAACAACTTAAGTTGGAGGGGGAAAAATTAGCCTGGCTCCGATCCCTCCTGGACGGTCAAACTTCTAAACAATTTTCCCAGGCTTAGTATTGATTACTATCTGTGGTATTTCAATAAAGAGAAACAACTTCACTTGGAGGGGGGAAAAGTAGCCTGTAGCTAGCTCCTGGACGGTCAAATAATTATTCCCAGGCTTAGTAGTGATAGAGAGATGACTATTCGTGGTATTTCTATAAAGAGAAACAACTTAAGTTGGAGGGGAAAAAAACAACTAGCATCCCTCCCTCCTGGACAGTCAAACTTATAATAAACAATTCTTCCCAGGCCTAGTTGGAAAAAAACAAAAAACAACTAGCCTCCCTCCCTCCTGGATAGCCAGCTTATAAATAATTCTTGCCAGGCCTAGTTGGAGAGAAGAAAAAAACGCCTAGTGAGCTTCCCATCCCTCCTGCAGGGTCAGACATACTTGTAGAGGTATGGCTGCCCCAGAAGCGTTGGATAGGCGAGACTGGGAATCACGGTGGGCACCGTAACATGCCCAGTCGTCCATTCGGCTTCGGAATCCTTCAGCCCTCGCGGGAGAAGAAAGTTACCGGCGTTCTTGCTACTAGGTCGTAGAAAGTCGAAGATCAATATGTGTACAGGGGGCCCGATCCCCGACTTGATCACCTTGGGGAGATAACGCTCCGAACCCCAGTCTGCAAACGAGCGCACCATTTCGACAATCCGTCAAACGTGTGTCAAATTCAGCATTATAAACCCCAACCGTTTGAGAGCTGAACCTCGATAGGTTACACCTGTAACGCTCAAGAGCTGAACCTCAATAGGTTCACACATCACTATCAAACTTGCTTTCTTTTGCTGAGTCAGGAGTCATACTAATATATAATACATGCAGGATGTACAGCATACAAACTACAGTACTGTCTCAATCACATCACCATTAATAATAAATATAAGTGCCAATTATTAATGGGCTATTGCCTTGTTCCCAGGCTATACTCTACAGCTTTGTTTTCATGCTACCTGTTTTGGCTCTCCCTCTCAAAGTTCATCCTTTAGTCCCATATAGCTAGCTATATATGCACCTGCTACCATTCATCCAATGCAGTACTAATAGGTTTGCCATGATCTCTAGGGCATGCCACCCTTTATTTTGAGTGCCCTGAGAGGCAATATGGTGGTATCTAAGTCTCTTCATATGACAAATTGAGTCTCTCAGTATAGGCTTTCTTTTTGAGCATTGCCTAGCTATTATAATGGCAGCAATAGGCTGACAGACATAGCTGGCTACCTTTGATATGTACATGTGTGACTCCATGCTTAATCATCTTTTGTTTGGGGAGGAAGCTCTGAATGGGGGTGGGGGTTCCCTTGTCTTTACCCTATACTCCCAGACACTGCTGCAGATGAGATTTTCTGACTGTTTGGCATGTATACTTCGACAGAGAACTTGCTGTACATTTGGTGTTTGAGTTAGCATAATAATCAATGCTCTTCTAGTTCATAGAAGGTATGGGTGACTAGCTATTATACTTCGACATTGAACTTAGCACACATATCACAGTATCTTGCTTCTGAGGGTATATGGCTACTTAAGTTGGCCTACAATAGTAGCATTTGCCAAGCCAGTTGTACATAGACCCATTAGATCAGCCCACCTTCCCCTTAAATTCTACAAACTCACCCACCATGGCCCTCTAAGTCTGTACCTACTCCGAGTAGCTGGTTACTAAAATCTTTGGGGTCGGTAGAGCTATATCGTGACAAATTTAGGATAAAAAGTAACTCGTAGGCCTGTGAAATGAACACTTCTCCCATTCGGTTGTCTATTGTGATCGACAGAGAGGAATAAATAGTCATTTAGTAGTTGCGTGCGCAAACCACACCTCCCCCTGAAAGAGTGACTCTTTCTGGGCAGGGTAGTCTGGGGACAAGGCTAACTGAATTGCTATATAACCTTGTCGACAGTCCCCTACCACTCACAGGGATATAGTACCACCACCACTGCAGCTGTGTCTTCTTGAGGCATAACCACATAATATTATAGTCCCCTAATGTGTCTGCTTATTTTTTTATTGTTGGGGACGGAGATTGAAATCATTTTATAGCCCTTTGCATGACATCAGGGTGAAATATGTAAAGATGCACATAAAATATAGTTGTCAATTGCATTCAAATCGTTCCAACGCAACCACTCATTTTGGGCATTCAGGTCTCAGTACTGAGGTAGTGTTGTACGTCTGTGTATTTGGGTGGGTTTTCACTGCTTGAGCTCAGTTCCCCAATGAACAAAGCTCTAAAAACAGTTTGGTAGTGAGAGAGAATGGAAACAGAGCTGGTCAGCCGGTCAGAGCTGGAAGCTGTACTTTTGCGATTGTCTAATCAAGAAAGTACCTCTCCAAGGATGGTGTATATCTGTATATCATACATAGTAACCACATACCAGCTGTCATAGTTACCAGCTGGTACCAACTTGCCTAATATATATTTGTACACACATGCCTGGATTTCCTTGATGCAATGTAACGTTGTACGTCAAAGGTGCAAACTGAATACTTGTATATGTAATCACTGTGAGAAAGCCTAGACCAGCCTAGAGCATGCATTGGCCCAGCAGAGGGTGTTGCTACACTATCAAAGTCAACAACAACAACAATCATGCATGATCATGCATACAATAGGTAATTAGAGCCAGACAATCATATAATGGATATGATGAGGGAGGTGGGGTCTGTGACAATGCTGCATGCCTTGGTGGTCCTGAAAACAGTTGACATACTAGCCTCAAGAGACTTGATCACCTCCATTACATCGTATAGATCTGAGGGTTCAGCAGCATGCCTGGGGAAGGTACAGTGACAAGGCCAGTGTTTTCACCAGGGATTTATTCAGAAATTTATTCAGAAATAGCTATATAGCGTGCGTTAAACTGTCTCCAGCACCTGCATTTTACATGCTAGAAATGTGGAGATTGTACCAAAGTAATACTCAGCTCTCAATGATTCCTAAAATATATAACTGACGTCCTACTTCATTTTGGAGCTACGAGTCTTTATTAATTACATTTCTCACGTTCCTTACGTATACATCCCTTATAGATTTGGCCATGGAGTTACAGCCACTGCCAAACAGAACCCCTTAATGATCAGCATATAGCTATCAACTGACATTCTTTTGTAGTATTATACAAAATACTGATTGAAAGTATCAACTCGTCAGCTTATACCAGGTAGTACACTTATTTTTCAGCTTTGAAGCAGCTAAAAGTTCTACTAGGCACTGCAATCACAATCTGAGTTAGGAGATCCTGAGAAGAGGAGCCGTAAGTCGTGAAAAACTTTCTAGCTATAGCTATACTAAATCCGCTAGTACTACTCGCCATTAGCCGATTTCAACTGTAATTGCTCTCGAGATGTTATTCATAACGACATGACATTCTTAGACTAATTTTAAAGGTAATGAACCAGCATGCACCCATCCCAAAGCAGATTAATTAACTTGATAAACCAAGTGAGACAGGTGCATACATGCCACATGTGCTTGAGATAAAAATACAAAATGATCAGCATAATTTTAAGCTACTCAGTAGTATTATACTTAATATGTACTGAAAATACTTACTGAAATTATCAGCTCGTCAGCTTATACCAGGTAGTACACTTCTTTTTCAGATTTAAAGTAGCTAAAATGCTACCAGGCACTGCAATCACAATCCCAACAACTGCTGCAACAATTCCAATTATCTCTCCTGTGGTAAGACCTGTGTCACTATTATCAGATGAAGTACCATCTCCAAAATCTGTGTTCGGATCTGTGTGACTATCAGATTGAGTATTAATTTTGAATTCTGTGTTTGAATCTGTAATGCTGACCACAGATTTTGGGCATTCTTCATTTGGACCGACGTCGATGATATTGGCACACACTACACTCAGAATCATCTCATCTATCTCCACTCCATTTTCATCCGCTGGTGCAACCGTTAGAGTAAGTATGTATTCACCAGGAGTAATTTCAAATACGGTTCCTAATGGACCAGAACTTCTGAAAACGTTCCATAGCAAGCCATTCCCAGTTTCTGCTCTAGATTGAAAATTTCCTAGAAAGGTTCCATTGACAGTTACCGAAATGGTGTCTGAGAGTCCATCGTTGCTGTAGATAACATTCATCACGCTTATTCCACAGGAAGCGTTAGTTCGGAATGTGTGGTTTATTTTATCTCCACTCTTTAGCAATACAGCTATTTCATTGGATGCCCTCGAACGAAACATCTGCTCTCCATTTGAGGTTCCACGCTCTGCTTCAAACCATACAATACAAGAATAGCATGCATACACTTGAAAAGTGAGTACGACTGTATAAAGGAGTTTTCTCATCTCATCCACTTAATTAAGCTACTAATGCAGCTGATAGAAAACCAAAAATAAACTTCTTGTTAAAAACGGTCGACAGGACTGACTAGACAGTAGCTAGCTTTGTACTTAAAAATACTTAATTCCATCGCGTAAACAACTTAACTTCCATACGTCACGATACATAATGAATGTTACATTACTTCGCTGTAATTGAAACGTCTAATACTATTAACCCTGTGGGCGCGGGGTCAACTAAGGGTTCTTGTCCCTAGCACTCTCGTTTCATTTTCAATTACATAAAAGTAGCTAATGCCCGAGCATCCCAATATATAGAATACAGTATAGCTTTTATAAACTCACGGTTCTTACTACCCTGGGGGTTGAAGTTGGCATGCGTCGTAAACATGCCATGCCTGCATGTACTGTAAACATGCCATGCATGTACCGTCCATGTGACGTCACAAACAATTCAATTCATTTTTAACTTAATGACGTTTACTGTGGGAACAACATGGCTGGACTTAACTTGAACTTTATCCTGACACGTCACGTCACGCGCGCTAAAATAACAAATACTTAACCGTAAGATAACCCGCAGATAATATAGCCCTATGGATAACCTCACCCACACTGAGCCTACCTGGTAATAGCAGCCTTTACATGTGCTATACTTACAGCAGGTGAAAGGGCTATTTATGACTGGAGCTTGGAGTTGTAGCTTTTGTTGAACTTTGATCACAGCAAGACACACATAATTATAGTACACTTTATCTACTGCACGAGGTGTGTGTGTGTGCGTGTGCTTATGCCGGGGATATTAGTGCTGAGAAATTAGTCAGTATGAACTTCTCAGCACTATTGGTACACGCTACACTGTCATAAACAAAATACCTGGACTTTTTTCTTGCATGACATCATATAAATTACACTCCTAAGTATAATTATACAAGGATAGCTATTAAGGGTTCAAACTTGCGATACAAACTGATCAACACCACACATACTGATCAACTAAAGAATTATATAGTATTATAAAATATACAGTAGCTAACTGTCTTGTGGTAAAAGTATTGACTGAAGAAAAGCATTTAACTCATCAATATCGGTGCACTTATCAGGTGATTATTAATACACATACGATGCTATGTAGTTAATACTCACAGCGGCGGCTGCAATATATGCATGTTACAAAAACAGTCACAACCAAAAAAATGCCAAATGCAATACCAACAATTAGATTTACAATGAGACCTTTGCCGCTATCTTTAGACGGTCCGGGAGTCCCTGACAATGTAATGTCAACTTCAGATTTGGGGCATTCTTCTTGCGAATTCACGTCAATATTATTGGCACACACTACGCTCAGAGTTGTCTCATCGATCTCCACTCCGTAGTCATCTTCTGATGCCATAACTGTTAGAACAAGCGTGTGTTCGCCAGGAGAGAGTCCAACATAATCCCCTACTGGACCAGTGCTTCTGAATACATTCCACAGTCTGCCTCTTCCAGACCTCGCTCTTGATTTAAAGCTTCCTATTATATCAGTTCCATTGATAGTCAAGAGAATGATATCAGAGAGTCCATCGTTGCTGTAGGTAACATTAGTCACGCTTACTCCACAGAAAGAGCTAATTCGGAACGTGTGTTCTATTTCGCCTCTCATTTTTAATAATACAGTTCTATCATTGGACGCACGCCCACGAATCATCTCAACTCCATTTGAGGTTCCATGTTCTGCTTCAAGCCGCACAATACAACACTCAGAATAGTATACTATGACTTGAAAGATTAGTACCACTGTATAAAGGAGCTTCCCCATCTCGTTCATTTCTTGTAGCTACGCTAGCCTTTTGTGGCATATAACCGCACGACAGATCAGCTATGACACGAGCCGGAAGTATTAAAGCTGCTCATTAAAACGAGTTACTCAAGAATGCATAAATAAAACGGGGAAAGTTTATTTATGCGCTCTTGTCGTTAAGATAGCTACGTTCTTAGTGGCTGCAGCAACATAGATTTTTCGGTGTCTAAATTATCTGAGTCAGTATACGTTGTCATGTCTTTGAAATCGGCTACTTGCTTTCTTCTACTGTCTGGAATCTTTGTCGGAGGGGCAGTGGAGACATATGTGCAAGAATTAGAGGCTGAAGATGGAATTTACAGTGGTTCTCTGTCTTATCGAGGTGCTGCATCAGGAGGTGGAACCATTCGCCTCTCACAGTCCCAGCATGTGACCAATCCGTTTACAGTTGCTACATCTTGCCCTGTCTCAATTGAAAATGTAGCCTACACGAATGATGGTGGGTCAGACACTATCAGAGTATTGATTGACAACACAGTTGTGGGAACTTTTACTACCATTGCTCATTCGAATTATGGCTACAACTGGAATGTTGTGCGACACTCTGGGAGAGTTGGAGGGACGGTGCAGTTGATGTCTGGCTCGCATCAACTACGTCTGGAAGCGATTAGCACAGATTCCTACGGAGTAGAACTGGACCAAACCACATTGGCTGTGAACTGTGCCCCTCCACCACAGTGCGTAGCAACGCCAGCACCACCGACTTCAGATGACTCTCAGTGCTCCTACCTGGCCCGTGCAACAAACAACAGCACCATGACCAACTGTGCTGAAGAAGACAACATCAACATACCTCTCTTCTATTATAGTGGCATACACACTTTCGATATCACAGCATCCTTGCCTCAGTACTATCCTTTACTAACTACACTCAATTACCGTGACGCTAACTTCACTGGCTGCTCATTTACCTCCAAAACTATCTGGAAGATAGGTATGGATGATGCTAGTTCAACTGAGTTTTCAGCCTCCTGTTCATCTAGAACATACACAATTGGAAAGCCATTCAGTGAGTTTTGTCCACACATCAACAAACAAGCACACAACCAAACAGCTATCTACTTCACAACTCATGGAATAGGAGATGGTTCGGTTGAATCATCGATTGGTTCCTTGTTCACTTTAAAGTTCAGTCAGGTCACTGGTTCTCTTGTTGTAAACGTACATGTATATGGGAGAGCAGAGAAGTGGATGTCTATAGGAGAGTCAACATTCACATCCACAGAGTTAGTTCACACTTGGAAAATACCTGATCTTACCTGGGTTGAGGGACAAGGTAAGAGCATCATTGAAATGCAAGTCACCGATGCTAGTAGCATAGATGCTGCTGGGTATATTGATTACTTACAACTCAAACAACGAGAAGAATCTGGAGAGAGCGTTCCGATAAAGGTTTATGATATTGGTGATACACTCATTGAAGCAATAACAATCGACTTCTGGTGGTTGTATCCCAAAGGAATGACAATACTCAACCTCCAGACCGGCCAAGAATGGTACAATGTCAGTTACATCCGTGTGTACAAGAAAGTTCCGGGAACAGTAAGCTATTCTCAGCTGCTTGTCCTATACCAGGATGGCAATGTACGCTTGCTTACGTTTCCGCCGACTGAATATGACTGGATTCCGTTTGGTTCTTCAGTCATCATCGGTCCAGCAACGTCTCTCTCGGCTCGACCATATGCCTCCATCTTTCGTGTCAACATACAACCAGTGACCTCCAGCCTAGAAGTCCACTACGACTCTGGTGGAATGGCCCTTCTATCACTCATGTACAGCCAAGATATTACTACACTGTTGGTATCTGGGATCACATACACCACTAATTCGTCCGTCCCTTTTGCAGTATTTCGTTCCATGTGGGTTTCTGAAGGAAATTCGGACGTGGACCACATAGAAAGCTGGTCCATACTGGATGGATGGACAGAAATAACTGATACTGACTTTCTATTCCACCGCTCCTGCGTTTCTACCCACAACACTCTATCTCCTGATTTACGAATTGTGGTTGAGTGTGCTGAACCTTCGACTCCAATTACCACAACTAAATCATCAACCATCTCTACTCTTTCAACCACACCATCAACTCAGACTCCCACATTGTCAACTGTATTATCATCCACTACTGCCTCTTCAGCATCCATCACCGTGCCATTAACTCTGGCTCCCATAAGTATGTCATCATCCTCTCCACTATCTATCACTTTGCCATCAACTCAGGCTCCCACAGCTGTATCCACCTCTTCTACCTCATCCAATACTTTGACATCTGATGTTGCCATTGGACCAACTGACAGAGCCTGGGGACTTGCTGAGAATATTATGGTTATTATGGTTTGTCTCAGTGTCTGTAATATCTTACTTCTATAAATTATTTGATATTGAATGTAATAATTAAAAGCTGTATTTATATAGCTAATATAGTATAGGTTTAATGAAAGCCACGTATAGTCGGTTTTGAGCATTATGAATCCAAAATATTGTTTAACGTAGCTGGAATATTTTGCTCATGCTGTACATCTATGGCAGTGGCTTAATCAGGAGATCTTGCGTATACGTATATGTAGACCATAATTTTATGGCAGAGATTGTCTAAGAATAACAAACAAGTAATGAGGAATGTCAACTTTCACCTCATCAATAGCGATGTTTCATTTGGCAATGCCTGTTATAACACAGCAGACGTGTTATAACACAGCAGACGTGTTATAACACAGCAGACGTGTTACAAAATTTATTACTTGTTTGTCTATTTTGTAATATTTTCTTGTGATAGTGGAATAATTTATTCCTCAGTCATCGCTGGCCCAGCAACTTCTCTCTGGGCTTGACTACACACCTCTATCTTCCGTGTCAACATAAAACCAGTGACCTCAAGTCTAGAAATCCACTATGACGCTGGTGGAAAGGTCCTTCCATCGCCTATATACAGCTGGGATCTAATTACACTAGGATTACATGTACCACTAATTTAATCAGCTCTTCTGCTGTATTTTTGTTCCATGTGGATTTCTATATAAAGGAAATTTCACAAACAAAGCTGGCCCATACTTGATGGATGGACAGAAATAACTGATAGCTACTGACTTTTTATTCCACTTCCCCTGCATTTCTATCCACGATACTCTACCTCCTGATTTATATACTGCAGTTGAGTGTGCTGAACTGCCAATTCCATTTCCCACAACTGCATCTGATGCATGTGCGGGCATCACTTGACATGTTATCATCCGATGCATCCCAAAGTTTGATTGTGAATAATGACCCTGGGTTCACTCCTATGGGTCTATTCAAGCTTCGGTTTGCAACAGCAATTCAGACAACCAAATTGTGGTTAAAATAATCCCTCAATTGTTTCTTCAATATCCACCACTGTACCCATCAGCTCATGCATGTGCAGGCTCCCACAACCGTATCATCATCCACCTCTTCTACCTCATCCAATACCTTGACATATATCTGACGTCATCATTGGATCAACTGCCAGAGCCTGTGAACTAGCTGAGGAGGTTGTGACCATTATTGTTGGTCTCAAGTTTCTTCAACAAATTATAGATATGGAGCTCAGAAGCTCTATTATCTATGGTGCTCTAGCTATATGTAGATGTATTTAATGAAAGTCATGGTCATTTTTATAATATCAAAATTAAAAAAGAGCTGGCAGTGTTTGGTATACTACTGGTATTATTATTATTAATAATAGTGAACAATCTATGAGCTGCTCAGTAGATGAGAATTAAGTCATCTCGTCTTATTACATTTTTAAATGCTGTGGCCCTTACAATGTAAATAAAAAATAATTAGTGAACTTGTGGAATGCCAACCTTCACCTTAATAGAATGCTTGCACTTCCCTGTTATGGCAAAGCAGACATGTCAAAAAATTTACTACTTTGTTTATCTGTTTATAATATCATCTTTGTGACCACTACCAAAACACTGAGACTGATTCGGAAAGTCATGGGATTTGTAGCTTCACTTCCAGGCCAATTTCAATCATGTAAGTGCATGGCTGGGGTATATAGTATAAACATGATGACACACAAAGGTTTCACAGCATTAGCATTAATGTAATGATAACTATTATGCTGCTGCGTGCCATAGCACTTACACCATTGACCACGCACCTGCAAATGCAGGAAGAGTTCGTAAGATCTCCAGTTGGAGGACAAGAGCAGCTAATGCTACGGAACCTCTGTGCGTGATCACTCCAAGATAAAATTACGGGATATGCAGTATGGTACGTACCAGAACTAGTAGTTAATGTGATATGATTGTATGAACATGCTAGCCTCATTAATAATTATAGATAATCTTGCAGAATCCTAATTAGACTCTTGATCTTAGATGTGAAATACATCTCAGGTATACATACAGAAGTACATAAGGTATACATACAGAAGTACATAAGGTATACATACAGAAGTACATAAGGTATACATACAGAAGTACATACGGTATACATACAGAAGTACATAAGGTATACATACAGAAGTACATACGGTATATACATACAGAAGTACATAAGGTATACATACAGAAGTACATACGGTATACATACAGAAGTACATAAGTTATACATACAGAAGTACATAAGGAATTGTTATGCGCAACATACAAGGTGCTCAACATAGCTACTAAACTTTCTATTCCTTAAGCAATATTTAGAACTTCAACTAAAGAACTAGCTCGCTAGCTATCAACCACTATAAAATTTCTAATAACCGCCCCTTGAAATTCTTGTAGCGTTTTGTAATTGAAGTAATAATCAAGAAGTACCGACTCTAATGTAACCCTTTCTCTTCTGAATCAGCTTGATAATAGCTACAATGGTGCCGGGCACTGCAAGTCCAATCACAATAATGCCAATGGCAATCCCAGTTATATCTCCTGGAGTGAGACCTGTGTCACCACTATCATCGGATGGAGTAATAGTTTCAAATACCGGCGTAATTGGACTATCAGAAGGGGTACTAGCTCCGAATTCTGCAATTGGATCTGCAACGTTCACTACAGATTTTGGGCAGTCTTCTTCTGGACCAATGTCAACGATATTGGCACACACTACACTCAGAGTTGTCTTATCTATCTCCACTCCGTAGTCATCTGCTAATGTAACTGTTAGGGTAAGTACATGTTCACCGGGAGAAATTTCAAATGCGTTTTCTATTGGGCCAGATGTTTTGAACACATCCCATAGCATACCATTACGATTTGCTGCTACAGATTGAAAAGTTCCTATAGCAGTTTCATCGATAGTTACAGAAACAGAGTCTGAAAGTCCATCATTGCTGTAGGCAATATTAGTCACACTTACTTCACAGGAAGAGTTTGTCTGGAATGTGTGCTCTATTTTGTCTCCACATTTTATCAATACAGTTATCCCATTGGACGCACTTGAACGAAATTGCTCAACTCCATTTGAGGTTCCATATTCTGCTTCAAAAAACACAATACAACACTCAGAATAGTATACTATGACTTGAAAAGTTAGCAAGACTGCATAAAGGAGTTTCCCCATCTCGTTCATTTAAGCTTTCAGTAGCTAGCTAGGTAGCTATTAAAACTCAGTAGCTTTGTGGTAGCTAGCTAAGTGCCTGTCAAAGGATACAAACCCAGAAGTAACTTTTTGTGACAAAAACCTGTTGCCCTAGGCTCTATACATGCATGCACACTGCAAAAACAGGAGGGTTGTTTTAACCAAGCTTGTTTACCACAGTTGTAATTTAAGGATCAAAAACAATCCTCGTGTTTTGTACATGCACTGCAAAAACTTTAACATGAGGGTTGTTTTTGAAACTTAAATTGTGTGCATGCAAAAACATGAGGGTTGTTTTTGATCTTTAAAATGCAACTGTGATGGGAATATGGTGATAATTAAGATAAACTTTCAAAGAAATCAATTATTTACTGGCCTATTATGCCAGCATAATTATAATATGCCAAGGATTTCCATCACCTATCACTAAACAATCAGTGGGGACAGCTATCATGGAATATGACAACATATTTCCTTCCAGCCCACAGAATATGAAACTAACACATTTCAGCCTTAGGCTACTGGCCGCAATGCACACCAGATCTTCCCAACCGACTGATACTACCATCCATCACCCCTGAATATGACACAAGCACAATAACACCCGCCATCACCCTGAATGTGACACAAGCACAATAACACCCGCCATCACCCTGAATGTGACACAAGCACAATAACACCCGCCATCACCCTGAATATGACACAAGCACAATAACACCCGCCATCACCCTGAATGTGACACAAGCACAATAACACCCGCCATCACCCTGAATGTGACACAAGCACAATAACACCCGCCATCACCCCTGAATGTGACACTAGCACAATAACACCCGCCATCACCCCTGAATATGACACAAGCACAATAACACCCGCCATCACCCCTGAATGTGACACAAGCACAATAACACCCGCCATCACCCTGAATGTGACACAAGCACAATAACACCCGCCATCACCCTGAATGTGACACAAGCACAATAACACCCGCCATCACCCCTGAATGTGACACAAGCACAATAACACCCGCCATCACCCTGAATGTGACACAAGCACAATAACACCCGCCATCACCCTGAATGTGACACAAGCACAATAACACCCGCCATCACCCTGAATGTGACACTAGCACAATAACACCCGCCATCACCCCTGAATGTGACACAAGCACAATAACACCCGCCATCACCCCTGAATATGACACAAGCACAATAACACCCGCCATCACCCTGAATGTGACACAAGCACAATAACACCCGCCATCACCCTGAATGTGACACAAGCACAATAACACCCGCCATCACCCTGAATGTGACACAAGCACAATAACACCCGCCATCACCCTGAATGTGACACAAGCACAATAACACCCGCCATCACCCTGAATGTGACACTAGCTCTTCCTAAGACCAATATAAATTATACTCCCAGCCCTGAATGTGACACTACATATCTGATGGTGCTAAGGCAATGGGGACACATATAATTTTGTGCGCCATAACAGTGCCTCTCAGTACACTCAATTATTTCCTTTCTGTTTGCAAGGCTGACTAAGGTACAGCAAAATATTATGAACAAGGAGAGTCCGTAATTACAATGTCATGCTTATCTGTAACTATACAGTGTATATTACAGGGATTATTGTGTGACGTATATATCTTTCTCACTAACAACACAGTGTAACACGGCAAGACTATCATCACAACAATCATTCAGTACATATCAGGCACAATACACCACTTACATTCATCTAGCTTGCCTATAGTTGCACATGTTCCAATTAATATTATAAAATTTCTCACTCAATACTTATATACATGCAATCAGAAAATTACCATTGCAGAATGCTTTGGGACAATTAATGAGCAAACAACATGCTGTAACATTGGCTAAATTAATCAAAGTTTCAGCAAGGGCTCAGTTTCATCATCTTGTATGTGTTGATCGTACTTCTCCCCCGTATTGCGCATGCAACTGGAGGAAAATGTGAAGTGATTAATAAACTAAATGCCACCAACGACTGATTCTGACATTATTATCATACTGAATCTATAGATATATAGCTGAAGGGTTAATTTGGAGTAATATTACCAATAGTCTAAAGAAAACCATAAGGGCTTAGAACATCACACTATTATATCCCAATAACATCCACTCTGAGAAAGTTTATGCCAGGCCATGCATGCAGCTGCAGATACCAGAACGTGCACATGCAGAGTATTCTGACTCATACGTTACTGACCTGCAGCATGAGACAATCTTTTTGGGTATTGCCATTAGCTCCTCAAATGTCCTACAGCACCCAGAAGATGGAACAGATAATTATAGATGATCAATTTTATAGCTAATTTGTACAATCCTCAATAGACCATTTCCACTGATTGCCTTCAGCACACGCTAATCTTGTCAACTGCTGGTTCCAAATTAAATTTCGGCCCCCATCCAAAATGTTATACAGGTGCTATAGAAGTGGTACTCCAAATTTACTTGCAATAGTTTACTCTGTCTTTGGGATATACGGCATCAGTGAAATATATCCATTCCCCACAAAAAAATGTAAGGGGGAAGAGGTTGGCAATTGTTGCCCCCCCCCCCCCCCCATTACATTCTGCATGGAAAAAGATCAGAATGCATCTCTCAGAGATGGAATAAGTTACTACTTTCAAATTTGAAGCAGAGATTGAGTTCAGGGGAAAATTAGGCCACGTCAACTAATTTCAGTAATTAGTGAGATAGCTATGATGTCATTGTGATGACATCAGTCCATTTCTGTCTCCTTACCCTATGTTGTAGAGCAAGACAGCTGGAAACATGAGTACAACACCACCAATGCTGAAGTACGTGAGACTGTCTGCATGTGGCCCCCAGAAGAAGTTACCACATGCGTCAGTGTCAAAGAGGGTCCAGAATAGATAGCCAAGTGGAGTCACAAAAGCCTGTAATCATCATAATAATATCTACTCATGTTGCTGCAATACCTAATTTAAATGTACATACTAATAAAGCTCAGGATATACAGATTTGTATGCCTAATCAAAGCTGTTTATCTGTAGCTATATTATTACTTGTAAACTATTGGAGAAATGTATACACCGAGAGAACATGCTCACACACAGTAGATTTATTGTATTATAGTGTATATGATACTTAAGTTACTTAACATGCAGAAAATAGAAAATTTTCACACTTTTTGCCATTTTCGCCAGTCATTTGAAGTGGTGAAATGTCAACTAAAGAAAAGATTTCCCACTTACAAACAAACAAAAACTGTTACTTTGTCTCAACTAAAGGCTCATCTCATGTCGGTAACATTAGGAGCAAATGAGCTGGTGAGAATTGGAGAAAAGGCAAAATGTACATGCTTTATCAGCTGTATAGCATGCCACTTCTGTTAGCAAAATGTTCATTGAGAAAAAAAATTTTTTAGCAATTAACAACAGAGACATTCCAGAGTACGGGTTCCACACCATGTATGGATGAAACATTAATAATAATGATAATACTGCATACACTAACCTGTACTATAGCCAGATAAGTGGCTCCCTCGGCATACCTCAGTAGTAGCCCTCCACCCACATACGACAGTACGTACGTCAAAATGAATATGGTGCCCAGGACTGTAGTCACAACCAGCATGGCCGAAGAAGCATCTCAGAGCAAACCAATAGCTGAATTATAAATGGTAAAGACACTCCTGATTAGAATGCTTGAGCCACTGATCATATTATACTACAAAAAACATAAGTATACAGTGTGACTAACTTCTCTCCAAATTCATGAATTCCATCAGCATATCCAAATTTGGGGATAATATCCGTCCAAAACAGAAACCCAACCGTCAGGAGCTGGTATGAAGATGTACAGAAGAGAAGGTAGAAGAGGTTTACATTCCTAGTGTCCTTTAGACTCTTCTCCTCGATGATGTTCATTAAAGCTGCTGGAACCTATATACGAAATGAGAAAAAACAACTGCATCACTTTTCTCAAGGATCTACATCAATTCAAAAGACTAGACCATTACTTCTCCGAAACTGGGAAAGTGGGTATAGTTATAGAGCACACAACCGCATAAATGGTGTAATCATTTTTTGACAGCATATTATTAAGTCATAACACGCTTAGCTGTTCTTGTTTTAGGGTGTGTGCATGAGTTTGATGCTTTGAGGTAGTGCACCCAAGTGATGCAGTGTTGAGGGAAGTGCATTATGCTATGAAGACCTGGCCGTATACAATCGCTGGACTGGACTGGTGGACTGGACTGGACTGGACTGGATCGGACTGGATTGGACCAGTATTAGAGCAATGACCAGTATTAGAGCGATGACGCTCAAGGCCTAAGGATGCCTAAGCTAGCTACAATATACCGGCGGTATAGCTGCAAAGATAAAGTCGTTTAAACGAGTTTATCTGTGCAGCTGTGCGGCTATACCCCCGGTACATTGTAGCTAGCTTAGGCATCCTTGTTGCCCTAGGCCTCGAGCGTCATTCATTGCTCTAATAGCTACTTTTCGACAGCAGCAAGCATCAAAGCTGATAAATAACTAGTATTAGAAAAATTCTCATTGGTAGCTATGTTTGATCGAGACAAACACTATGGCAGTACTAATACAAGTACTAGCGCCGCTAGAGAAATTGTGCAGTCCGGTCCAGTCCAGTCCAGTCCAGTCCACTGATCCAGTCCACCAGCGATTGTATACGCCCTGAAGACCATTATTGCATCATCCTGCACCACATTAAAACAGTATTTTATGGATGTCATGTGATCGTCAGCCAATTATTAGATTATGGGTCTGAATCACACTGACCAGGTGCCATTTTGTATGTTTTGCAGTAGTTTTGTTTATATAGCCGACTATCTAGTGTAGTTTCCTGTACTCTTACACTAGACTAGTAAGTGTGCTGTTGATGTTGAAAACAGTTTGAGGAAGTGGAGCTAGTTGTCAGCAAGCAACCAGTCTAAAACTATCACACTTATATATACACCACTAAAGAACTTGGTGACTGCAATTCAAAACAGTAGAGCAGCACGCTAAGTCTGTGTTACACAGTACTGTGTTGGCTATTACAATTAAGGGCACTCAAAAGTGATCTATGGGATTTTGCTTTTCTACAACTCTTGACACATGACCATGAACTATTAATATCAACGCTATCAAATAATGATATCCATGTAAGATATTATAGCATTGTTCCTTACACACAGCTGTGCACTACTAACAGCTAGCTGCTTGTGATCATAATGCTATTGAAAACTACATAGATGCAACTCTGATAACGAATTGTATTTTTAGCAGTGTATGCATACATGTGCTCTCACATTCTGATCACATACTGCTGGTATATTGGTAACAGTACATTTATCCTTAGCCATAGACAACTTAGGGTGTGATAATTTCGATAACCGTATACACTATATACACTTTTTAGTTCAATAAAGGCTGTAGCTGTAGGAACTGTAAATATTGAGATTCGACAGAAATTGTAAGAATAATTGCACTGGCAATAGGGCAAAATTGCACTCACTTAAGTCTAAATACTTTGCCTATTGCTCATGCAATTATTCCCAAGTCTCACTTGAATCTGTGTGATCATACATTGTCAAATCATAATACACTATCCATACGTGCATTTTCTGTGCGGTCGTAGAAAGGAGTGCTTGGGAGCAAGTCTTGTAGCCGCATGCAGATGCGTTTCATATTCCATTCCATATTCTTTATGCATGGTGTGGGCACAATAAACTGCAGTGGCAATAAATTAGCCTGACTTTCCCCACAACAGCCAGACTATATATATATAGCACTTTTACATTGTTCACAACTTACAAATCCTAACATGAAACAGAGAGGCCACAGTATTCTGGATACCGCGGATTGCTGCAACCAAACTTGCTTTCCTTCTTTGCTACCCTCGTCCATGCCAGTGATCACGGGGATGAGCGACAGGATGAGTGCAATGAACACCACAAGAGCACACAAAAGCTTCAGAAGAGTCGGCTTCTTGCGAAGAATTATCAACCTATAATTAGAGGTTGATATAATTATATAAAATACCACTCGTATGAACAAATCGTACATTAAGGGGGCGTCCACAAATCACATTTAGCGTCATTATGACGCTAAGATCAGACCCCACCCCCCTTAGCGCACAACCGAAGGTGCAGCACTAGCCAGTAGATCAGTTTAACCACTCAATACAGCATCCAAAGATAATACAAATAACTCTCGAAATAACTGTTAAATAGGTGTTACTATCACCTTAGCGTCACAGTCTCTCTCTCCCCCCCCCCCCAGTGTCATAATGACGCTATCTGTGGCAGAATTAGTTTGTGAACGGCCCCTAACTGCATGGCATTGTGTGCACGACAATGCATCTATCAGCTCAACTGCATGCAGATCTGTACAATAATTCACTCACCTGAACACAATTGTCAGTGGTATCAGGAAATTACCCAGCATTAAAGTATTATGTTTTGTTTTGGTCATACTTCTTACAGAAACTGACAGTGGAGAAGTTGTAGGTTCATTTTCCCCAGTGGTATAGTTACTCCTCTGATTTCCTTGTTCAAACTTTTTTTGCTTTAAGTGTTTGCATTGAACAGCATGTATAGTGTATACATACAGTATTATCTATAGGATATTGCATGCATGATCGAGCGGATGTATGTATTTTCACGATCCAAAGGTGAGGGACAATGCTGCCCACATTATAATATCCAGCCAGATTCTACTTGCACAAGTGTAATAATACGTACCCACTTTTTACCACAACTGAACTACCTATTAGAATGGGTGTGGTGGTCAAAGATGCATACCTTGGCCACACTATGCATTACTTGAATGAGCAGTGAGTGGATTGTGGATGAGGTACAGCCACCCCAATAACCAGAAACCTAACATTACAACATCAAAGATAGAGGACGGAGTACTTGGAATTGCGCGAAACCTGCAAATTTACTGATGCCCATATTTCTCAAATGAAAGGAGCTATTATAGCCTTGTAGGTTGGAGTACCATTAATAGTAGGCTGTTCTCATTGAGAGTCAAATAATTGTCCCTGCCCATGCACACTGACTAGAATAGGAAAGGATATTCCAATGGGAGAGTACCTCTGAGAGTACATGTACTGGAGTCCCCTTATATTCCCTACTAGAAACTATGGCATTTCTACATTTCTACAGGTTGTCCGATACCAGCTGCAAATACCAGTGCTTCCTTGTGATGTTTTCTGCTATCAGTATTCACTGAAAATCTCTATATTCTTACTACATGTACTGGAGCCCCCTTAATATATGGCCTTCTGTGCTACATATTATAGGCAGTAACTACAACAATGATATTCATTTATCCATTTCCAGAGGCTGTCTAATACCAGCTGGAAATACCATTGCTTCCTTGTGATGTTTTTATGCTCTGTGCTGGCAATGTGTATCAAAAATTCAACTATATTCTTGCTGCTGATTTATTCTGTTGCAATAGTTTGTCACATTGAACTATGCACATGATCAGACATGTGAATCAGATAATTATGCGTAACTGCAATGAATTCTCGTTCTTATAGAGAATGTACCAACCCCTTCACTAAATTATTGAACTATAATGTATCCATGTCAGGCAGGTGAAGTTTATTAAGAGTAATCAGTTTAGATAAACTCTGGCCAGTTCTAATAGTGCATTATTAAGCATGTAGATGACTGACAAAATGGAGTTCATTACAACTCAATAAGTAGACCTTGTGGAAGTCACCATTGAATTCTTGTAAGATTCTAGCTATAGTGGAACCTCTATAATGTGAGCAGCCAACCTCTCTAGTAAGGCCACCTTGTTGGGTCCCGATGTACATATTGCCAATGTATTATGGACCTCTATAATACAGCCACCCTCTATAATGCAGCCATAAAATGTTGGCCCGAGGGTGACCACAATACAGAGGTTCCACGTGCACTATACTTATATTATGGTATATTACTGTAGCTAATATAAGATGTGCACACAAAATTAGGTGATAAATTAAGGTAGAGCAGTAAATTAAGGCAACTATATTATGTTAGCTGCTGGTTGATGTGCATATCTGCTAGAGTATAATAATTGTATAATTATGCAAAAGGCCAGGCCAGCTGCAAGTTCAATTAGGTAGCTATAAATCCTAAAAATTTAGCATGCAGGCAGAAAGTCTAATTTTCATTATTTTTTACTGCATGGATGCTCCAAAACTGCCACTGACATATTTCACAGTACATACACTAATTAGTACAAATAGCGTAAACTGTAGTTGTTTGTCAGCCACAAATTTTGCCAACAAAAGACAGTTTACTATCAGAACGCATATTTTGATTAGTACTGCCGTTGACTGCTTCTGAATTAATTAACTCTTTGTACGCCATGGGCACATTTATGTGCCTATATAAAATAGAGAAAACCATGTACTTTATATTAACGTCTAATATAAAAAGCCCATATAAATTCACATAAGCCTTATGGATGTATTAAAACTTGGCTGGGAAAGAGTTAAGTAAAACTTCAGCAAAATCAATTATTTATTGGCCTAATTAGCCTATATAGCATGACAGCATAATTACATAAAATCATAAATTAATATGCCAAGGATCTCTAGCAACTACGGGCCAGCAATCATGGAATACGACACAATTTCATCCCAACCTACTGATTATGACACTAACACATTTCAGCCTACTGACCACCATGCACACCAGACCTTCCCATCAGACTGATATCACCATCCATTACCCCTGAATATAACACAAGCACAATAACACCAGCCATTTCTGTTTGCAAGGCTGACTAAGGTACAACAAAATATTATGGACAAGGACAGTCCATAATTACAATGTCATGCTTATCTGTAACTATACAGTGTTAGTACAGGGATTTTGTGTGACATACATATCTTTCTCACTAACTAGGTGTAACACAGCAATACTATCACCACAACAATTGTTCAGTACCAATACATGTCAGGCACATTACACCACTTACATTCATCTAGCTTGCCTATAGTTGCACATGTGCCAATTAATAGAATAATATCAATACGTATACATTACATGCAATCAGAAAATTGCCATTGCAGAATGCTTTGGGACAATAGGGTTCAAACAATAGATTTAATGAGCAAACAACATGCTGTAACACTGGCTAAATTAGTCAAAGTTTCAGCAAGGGCTCAGTTTCATCATCTTGTATGTGTTGATTGTACTTCTCCCCCGTATCCACATGGGAACTAGAGGAAAATATGAAGTGATTAATAAATCAAATGCCACCAATGACTGAGTCAGACTTTATTCTAGTTATATAGCCAAAGGGTTTAAGATAGCATCATCAATAGGCTACAATACCATAAGGGATCAGACCATCACACTATTATATCCTGATAATATCTACTCGGAGAAAGTTTACGCCAGGCGATGCTGGCTACTGTGCAACAGATACCAGAACATTCACATGCAGAGTACTCTGAGCATTACAACACCATACCTGCAGCATGAGGCAATCTTTTTGGGTATCGCCAGTAGCCCCTCAAATGTCCTATAGCACCCAGGAAATGGAACAGAAAACTACAGATGATCAATTTTATAGCTAACTGTCATCAGCACATGCTAATTTTGTCAACTGCTGGTTCCAAATTAAATTTCGGCCCCCATCCAAAATGTTATACAGGTGCTATAGAAATGGTACTCCATATTTAATTGGAATAGTTTACTCTGTCTTTGGGATATACGGCATCATTGAAATATTATAATTATCCATTCCCCTCAAAAAAATATAAAGGGGGGGGGGGGGGGGGGCAGGTTGGCAATTGTTACCCTCACCCCATTACATTCTGTATGGAAAAAGATCAGAATGTGTATTTCAAATTTGAAGCAGAGATTGAGTTCAGGGAAAAATTAGGCCACGTCAACTAATTTCAGTAATTAGTGAGATATCATTGTGACGACATCAGTCCATTTCTGTCTCCTTACCCTATGTTGTAGAGCAAGACAGCTGGAAACATGAGTACAACACCACCAATGCTGAAGTACGTGAGACTGTCTGCATGTGGCCCCCAGAAAAAGTTACCACATGCGTCAGTGTAAAAGAGGGTCCAGAATAGATAGCCAAGTGGAGTCACAAAAGCCTGTAATCATCATAATAACAACATTAATATACGCGTGTTGCTGCAATACGTAATTTAAATGTACGTACTAATAAAGCTCAAAATTGCATATTAGGATATGCAGATTTGTATGCCTAATCAAAATGTTTGTCTGTAGCTATATTATGACTCGTAAACTATTGGAGAAATGTATGCACCGAGAGAGCATGCTCACCCACAGTAGATTTATTGTATTATAGTGTATATGATACTTAACGTGCAGAAATAGGAAAAATTTCACCCTTTTTGCCATTTTTGCCAGTCATTTGAAGTGGTGAAATGTCAACTGGAGAAAAGGTTTCCCACTTACAAACAAAACTGTTAGCTACTTTGTCTCAACTAAAGGCTTAACTCATGTCGGTAACATCAGGAGTGAATGAGCCGGCGAGAATTGGAGACCAGCTATTTTACCTAAAGGCAAAATGTATATGCTTTATCAGCTGTATAGCATGCCACTTCTGTTAGCAAAATGTTCATTGAGAAATAAAATTTTTTAGCAATTAACAACAGAGACATTCCAGAGTACGGGTTCCACACCATGTATGGATGAAACATTAATAATAATGATAATACTGCATACACTAACCTGTACTATAGCCAGATAAGTGGCTCCCTCGGCATACCTCAGTAGTAGCCCTCCACCCACATATGACAGTACGTACGTCAAAATGAATATGGTACCCCTCAGTCCAGGACTGTAGTCACAACCAGCATGGCCAAAGAAGCATCTCAGAGCAAACCAATAGCTGAATTACAAATGGTAAAGACACTCCTGATTAGAATGCTTGAGCCACTGAACATATTATATATATACACAGTGTGACTAACTTCTCTCCAAATTCATGAATTCCATCAGCGTATCCAAATTTGGGGATAATATCCGTCCAAAACAGAAACCCAACCGTCAGGAGCTGGTACGAAGATGTACAGAAGAGAAGGTAGAAGAGGTTTACATTCCTAGTGTCCTTTAGACTCTTCTCCTCGATGACGTTCATTAAAGCTGCTGGAACCTATATACGAAATGATAAAAAACAACTGCATCACTTTTCTCAAGGATCTACATCAATTCAAAAGACTAGACCATTACTTCTCCAAAACTGGGAAGGTGGGTATATAGAGCACACAGCCGGTATAACCATTTCTTGACAGCATAATATTATTATAAGTCATAACACGCTTAGCTGTTCTTGTTTTAGGGTGTGTGCATGAGTTTGATGTAGCTAATAATGGTTAGGGTTATTGCACAAAGTTGGCAGCAATCAACTGGTGATCTGATTGTCTAAAGGTTATTTGATCACACAAGAATACGTACTGGTTTCAAATTGGTACTTTGAGGTAGTGCACCCAAGCGATGCAGTGTTGAGGGAAGTGCATTATGCTATGAAGAACAGGGTGTATACAATGCTGGACTGGACTGGTGGACTGGATCGGTGCACTGGACTGGACTGGACTGGACTGGACCAGCATTAGAGCGATGACCAGTATTAGAGCGATGACGCTCATTGACAAGGCCTAGGGCAACAAGGATGCTTAAGCTGGCTACAATGTACCAGGGGTATACAGCTGCACAGATAAACTCGTTTAAACGAGTTTATTTGTGCGGCTATACCCCTGGTACATTGTAGCTAGCTTAGGCATCCTTGTTGCCCTAGGCCTTGTGCATCATCGATCGCTCTAATACTTTTCGACAGCAGGCAGTGTGCAGCAAAGCTAATAAATAACTAGTAATAGAAAAATTCTCGCTATGTTCGATCGAGACAAACATAATGGCAGCACTAATACAAGTACTAGCGCCGCTAGAGAAATTGTGCAGTCCGGTCTATTCCAGTCCAGTCCAGTCCAGTCCACCAATCCAGTCCACGTCACCAGTCCAGTTCAGCGATTGTATACGCCCTGAAGACCATTATTGCATCACCCTGCACCACATTAATTATTTATGGATGTCATGTGATCATCGGCCAATTATTAGATTATGGGTCTGAATCACACTGACCACGTGGCATTTTGAAATTACTGTGTATGTTTTGCAGTAGTTTTGTTTATATAGCCAACTATCTAGTGTAGTTTCCTGTACTCTTACACTAGACTAGTAAGTGTGCTGTTGATGTTGAAAACAGTTTGAGGAAGTGTAGCTAGTTGTCAGCAAGCAACCAGTCTAAAACTATCACACTTATAGCTATATACACCACTAAAGCACTCGGTGACTGCAATTCAAAAAAGTAGAGCAGCACGCTAAGTCTGTGTTACACAGTAGCTACTGTGTTGGCTATATCTTTGCAGTATAGAAGCACTCACAAGTGATCTAGGGGATTTTGCTTTTCTACAACTCTTGACACATGACCATGAACTATTAATAACAACACTATCAATAATGATAGCCATGTAAGATATTATAGCATTGTTCCTTACACACAGCTGTGCACTACTAACAGCTAGCTGCTTGTGATCATAATGCTATTGAAAACTACATAGATGCAACTCTGATAACGAATTGTATTTTTAGCAGTGTATGCATACATGTGCTCTCACATTCTGATCACATACTGCTGGTATATTGGTAACAGTACATTTATCCTTAGCCATAGACAACTTAGGGTGTGATAATTTCGATAACCGTATACACTATATACTTTTTAGTTCAACAAAGGCTTTAGCTGTAGGAACTGTAATATTGAGATTCGACGGAAATTGCAAGAATAATTGCACTGACAATAGGGCAAAATTGTACTCACTAAATTTTAAATACTTTGCCTATTGCTGACATGCAATTATTCCCAAGTCTCACTTGAATCTGTGTGATCATACATTGTCAAATTATAATACGCTATCCATATGCATGTGCTCTTTAAATTTTCTGTGCGGTCGTAGAAAGGAGTGCTTGGGAGCAAGGCTTGTAGCCGCATGCAGATGCATTTCATATTCCATTCCATATTCTTTATGCATGGTGTGGGTACAATAAACTGCAGTGGCAATAAATTAGCCTGACTTGCCCCACAACAGCCAGACTATAGCACTTTTACATTGTTCACAACTTACAAATCCTAACATGAAACAGAGAGGCCACAGTATTCTGGATACCGCGGATTGCTGCAACCAAACTTGCTTTCCTTCTTTGCTACCCTTGTCCATGCCAGTGATCACGGGGATGAGTGACAGGATGAGCGCAATAAACACTACAAGAGCACACAAAAACTTCAGAAGAGTCGGCTTCTTGTGAAGAATTATCAACCTATAATAGAAGTTGATATAAATATAAAATACCACTCGTATGAACAAATCGTACATTAAGGGGGCGTCCACAAATAGTTTCACCACATTTAGCGTCATTATGATGCTAAGATCAGATCCCCCCCCCCCACCCCCCCACCCTTAGCGTCACAACCGAAAGTGCAGCACTAGCCAGTAGATCAGTTTAACCACGCAATACAGTCATACAGCATCCAAAGATAATACAAATAACTCTCAAAATAACTGTTAAATAGGTGTTACTATCACCTTAGCGTCACAGTCTCTCCTCCCCCCCCCCCTTAGTGTCATAATGACGCTATCTGTGGAAGAATTAATTTGTGAACGGCCCCTAACTGCATGGCATTGTGTGCAAGACAATGCATCTATCAGCTCAACTGCATGCAGATCTGTACAATAATTCACTCACCTGAACACAATTGTCAGTGGTATCAGGAAATTACCCAGTACAGCTTGCAAAAAGGGTGCTGTCCGGGCAGATGGGGAAGCATACACCACCAGTAGTCCATTCAGAGCATCAAATAGTCCGATGAGGAACAACTGCCACTGGGGGAATCTCAGATCGTCCTTGGTGATGCTGCCAGCAATCGCAATTAACAAAGTTGTGATTCCGAAGATAACCACAAATGACAGCGACGCAAAACTCAGTACAAAGTAAGGATCCATGACCGCCGTATATTTACTGCTGTTGGAGCTCGAGTTACAGGGTTGGGTAGCGCTCGACCACAGCGGCAATGAGACATTCTGCCCAACTTGCCCCACAACAGCCACAACTGCGAAGGCAGTGGTGAGCAGTAGTGCTACAGAGAGCGGAAAGCGCTGCTTCAGGCTTTGCCGCGCCGGGTCGACTTTTTCTGCCATGAGAGCTCGCGATAGCTAGCTACTAAAACCCCACTAGAAGGAAGAGAGCTAGGCCTGACTTATTTTAGTCATAAATAGTATTACACAAACTGTTACAGTACTATAATAACTATTTGTATCTTATTATCTATGCCTGCATGTGCGTTGCATGCACATTACAATCACATGGACGAAATAGTCTCGCGAGCCTGACTGTTTTTATTAATGCGTTTCGCAGCAACGATCGCTTTCAGTATCGGTACGCGGGCCGATGCTGAAAGCGAACGTGAATGTAAGTGGGCTGACTGATACGGACGTGGCTATTGATCCGATAGGAAGCGAATACATTCATGTACAGGTTCAACAAGTGCTCGTCGATTTGCGAACAATAAAAACGGGGTGTATGTTTTGTGAGCATTTTTAGGCCATGCATGCTGCATACAAACTTTAGTATGCACAACACCGGATAATACTATTCACAACTCGAGATAATCTCACAGCTGTTGATAATGCTCACAGCTGTGGATAATGCTCACAACTCCTTACAGCTGGGGATGATGCTCACAACTGTAGATAATCCTCACGGCTGCGGATGATGCTCACAGGTTTGGAAAATGCTCACAGCTGTGGATAATGCTCACAACTGTGGATAATGCTCTGTACTGAGCTGAGTCTCAATACGTCTGAGTCTCACGTCGCTAACTCGACGTGGATGACTCAGACGTCGACGTGAGAGACTCAGACGTCGACGTGAGACACTTGACGTCGACGTGAGACTCAGACGTCGACGTGAGAGACTCAGACGTCGACGTGAGACTCACAGACGTCGACGTAAAATTCAGACGTCGACGTGAGAGACTCAGACGTCGACGTGAGACTCAGACGTCGACGTGAGACTCAGACGTCGACGTGAGAGACTCAGACGTCGACGTGAGACTCAGACGTCGACGTGAGATTCAGACGTCGACGTGAGAGACTCCGACGTCGACGTGAGATTCAGACGTCGACGTGAGACGTCGACGTGAGAGACTCAGACGTCGACGTGAGACTCAGACGTCGACGTGAGACTCAGACGTCGACGTGAGACTCAGACGTCGACGTGAGCGACTCAGACGTCGACGTGAGATTCAGACGTCGACGTGAGAGACTCAGACGTCGACGTGAGACTCAGACGTCGACGTGAGACTCAGACGTCGACGTGAGACTCAAACGTCGACGTGAGAGACTCAGACGACGACGTGAGAGACTCAGACGTCGACGTGAGGGACTCTGACGTCGACGTGAGACTCAGACGTCGACGTGAGAGACTCATGCAGACGTCGACGTGAGAGACTCAGACGTCGACATGAGACTCAGACGTCGACGTGAGAGACTCACTCAATCGAAATCTCAACCTCACTCTTTCATGTCATCTGCTCCAATAAGCTAAACTTGCTCTCCATCTCTTTGTTGTCATTCGTGTGTCATTGTGAGCATTTTGCAGAGATGTAAGTATTTTCCAGACCTGTGAGCATTATCCACAGTTGTGAGCATATTATACACAGCTGTGAGCATTATCCGCAGTTGTGAACATTTTCCAGACCTGTGAGCATTATCCACAGTTGTGAGCATTTTCCAGACTTGTGAGCATTTTGCAGAGATGTGGGTATTTTCCAGACTTGTGAGAGTTGTGAGCATTTCCCAGACCTGTGAGCATTATCAACAGTTGTGAGCATTTTCCAGACCTGTGAGCATTATCCACAGTTGTGAGCCTATTATACACAGCTGTGAGCATTATCCGCAGTTGTGAGCATTTTTCAGATCTGTGAGCATTATCCACAGTTGTGAGCATTTTCCAGACTTGTGAGCATTTTGCAGAGATGTGAGTATTTTCCAGACTTGACTGTGAGCATTTTGCAGAGATGTGAGCATTTTCCAGACTTGTGAGCATTATCCACAGTTGTGAGCATTTTCCAGACCTGTGAGCATTATCCACAGTTAAGCTAGTTGTGAGCATATTATACACAGCTGTGAGCATTATCCACAGTTGTGAGCATTTTCCAGACCTGTGAGCATTATCCACAGTTGTGAGCATTTTCCAGACTTGTGAGCATTTTGCAGAGATGTGAGTATTTTGCAGACTTGTGAGCATTTTGCAGAGATATTGATGTGAGCATTTTCCAGACCTGTGAGCATTGTCCACAGTTGTGAGCATTTTCCAGACCTGTGAGCATTATCCACAGTTGTGAGCATTAACCACAGTTGTGAGCATTATCCACAGCTGTGAGCATTATCCACAGTTGTGAGCATTATCTACAGTTGTGAGCATTATCCACAGTTGTGAGCATTATCCACAGCTGTGAGCATTGTCTGCAGCTGTGAGTATTATCCACAGTTGTGAGCATTTTTCAGAGATGTGAGCATTATCCACAGCTGTGAGCATTATCCACAGTACATGAACAGTTGTGAGCTTTATCCACACTTATGAGCATTTAAGCATGCATGAGCATGAGCATTTGCTTATGAGGATTTATCTACGTTTGTGAGAATAAGCATGTGCATGTTCAGGACTTACACTACATCCAGAGTTGTCAGTATTATAGCTAGAGATTAATCTTGGTAGTGTGATATGCCACAAAATAGAACTTCTTAAAAACTGTTCTCAAATCAGACATGCATGCTATCAGGTTCAATGGTTCATTTCGCCCAGCAAGCCCCGGAACGTGACATTGTGCGCATTTAACTTGTAGCTCTCAACGTAGCCAGCTCTAAACCGAACGGTTAGTACCTAACCCCAACCCAAACCCCCATTTGTACCCTAATTCCAACCCTAAGCTTTAAATAGTTGGATTGCTGGACCAGTAATCACTTTGTACATACTAACTGCGCCGGGGCAGTGCACGTGCAAGCAATGCCGCGCCCAAAGGAAATATACTTACACATTCCTGTAGCGTTATTCGGTCCTCTATGCATGTGAAAGTATATTTACACACACAAGTTCAATAAACTAGAGATTTGGTGGAATCATCAGTAGCATTACTACCAAGCTCGGAAAGCGTCACTACGAACTCTGCTACAGCAGGTTCATGGGGATCTCAATGCCATCTCATGCTGGTTATATCACACTAGAAGTAAAGAGCTGAGGGTAGCACTCCTGAGTACATTTGGATCACCTGCAGCAAGCCTGAGCTCCGCCCTTACCAGGCTCAAGTTATCCGCCGATTCGCGTCCGCCGATTCATCCGCCGATTCAAAGGCTGACTCGCGGCGTGACTGTCGCATGACTGCTGTGTTGACTATTAAAAGCGCATTCAAGGGCTACAGCGCTTCAACGTCATATTAAGAGATTAAGGTAAAAGTTGATATGCATTAGGATTATTGCCCAGGCACGATTAACCTTGGTACTTGTGTGCCCGGTCCTCGGGTCCCCAGTTCCCCGAGTCCTTGGTCCTTGGGTCCACTGTTTATAGTGACCCAGTTGGAATAGAAGACACATGAAGCCATGAACATTGGTTAGGATTGTGTCAAAGTGAAAACTCAACTCAACAATAGATTATATTTCAATGGTCAAGAGTGTATCAAGTGAAAACCCAACAGCAAAAGAAGCACTGTATCCAGATACATATAATAGTGCAAATATGATATGATGTGCCCTGTAAAGTGATCGGGTATATCTTTGAGGTGCACGAGTTTATATTCCCGGACCCTGCTGCTTCGCTTGTACAATCTTCATCGTCATCCACATTCGAATGTCCAGCATGTCGTTCTGTAGTAAAATTAATTTGAGTAAACTAACATAATATTAGTGCTAATTTTAGGAACTGACCTGAGTAAATGTATATGGTACTTTAAACATCTTGTGAAGGGCATACTGTAAAGAGATGTAGGCACAGTATAAATAGTAATCCAGTGAAGGAGATCAATACTTAACTTACCATACAGACGAATATAATACACCACAATCGCAAGAGTTTGTCTGGTCTGGGAACCCCTGTGTGCATACATGCACCTCATTAAATTTAGTTCCTAAAGGTATTAGCCAAGTAGCCAAGTGCTTTATGTCTTTTGTTTAGTATACGTATTATCAAAAGCTATGTATACAGAGATAATTATAGTGTTGTAATAATATAATGCTGTAAATCTCTAATAATATCGTGTGCTGATTGGTCACGCTCTCGAAAGACTGAAGTCCAGTTCTTTATCAGCCTCATCCGTTTCCCGGGAACAAACTTAGGCAGACATTCATCAAGCTCAGCTTGTGTTAGTGTGAATGTTGCACACTTTGGAGGCTTATACTCCTCTAAATCTGATGAGGGCAAAGCAAGTAACTCCTTAGTTTTATGTTCCATCTGTATAGAAAATTACACACGGTGCAATACCACAACCTTCAATATGTATGAGTGTGTTTATAACTCTCACCTTCATTATGTTCACACAGGTAGCTACAGTCGAAAGAACCAACAATACCTCGATATGCAAGTTGACTCAACTACTGAACATGCAGCACATGGAGTCTTGGTCCCATTCCCATTCTGGATTCTCAGTGTGCAGAAGCCTCTCTATGTATACATACTCATGGGAATGTAGTTTGTGGATTCTTCTTCACCTCTTTTATATTGGTTTGTGGTTTGTATAATTGGTGACCAGAAAAAAAGATTTTCAGCAGGCAGTCTGTGGTGTACACCTTATTATTGGTTGAGGTTGGTATAATTGTTGACCAAAAAATAATTCTTAGCAGACAGAAACCTCTCTATTGTGAATTCACTGAACGAATTCCTCTTCACCAAGTTTGAGGTTTATAATATAATTGGTGACCAAAAATAATGTAATAATACAAGGTACAGGTAAATGGTATGTGGAAATAAATTCTTGATCAACAGTCCTCCACTGGATCGCAGGGGTGCATCTGTAGGTGCTATACACAACCAATTAGCTTCCTGGCACCACCAGTTAGAATAGCCTTTTGAAAGGTTTCAACTCTAACTGAGAGCGACCAGTAGCTCATTTGATCATGACACACTGGATATATCCTGGAAGTAGACATTAAAAGATAACAACAGTATACACATCGTGTACACCATATATACCCTCAATCCAGAAATTAATTTTAGACCCTGATACATGGATAATCGAAGCGGAAGAGCACGATAATATATGGATTTTCATCTGTTTGATGAAGCTACATGTACAGTGAGTATACGAGATCCCCTTTCATAGCTGTCCGTGGTATCCAGACACGCTCCTCTGAACGAGTAAGTTGGCCCGTAAGGTCGCATGCCAGATGTGCTTGATACCGAAGCTATGTTGAACTTTCATACTACATATAATACTACATAGGCCTATAAGCTTATGCTATTAAAACGTTAACTGATACAGTTTTATCAACACAACCAGGAGCCCATAACCCAAAGGGAAGGAGCATTAAACTTGTGTAGGTATGCTGATTCCACCTGTTGTCAAATGGCACTTGCACAACACTCCTTATATGCTAAGTGCTATGTCAACATAATTTCATATTTCTAGAGACCACCCAGACAGAGCACTCCTCAATGGGGGTGTATTGTCAGATACTTTTCTGGGATAGCCCTTTGGATTTCATAGCTAATAGTCTCGCGGGCCAGAGCGGGTTCTGGCCCGCGAGACTAAGCAATTTTTACCTTTGTGTCTCTTTACATGACGTTGAAAGCCCTATAATAAGCGTCACATTCTTCCAAAAGCTATACATGGTCGATTTGTATCTACATGCGTAGAACAGACAACACAACAGTCATGTGACAGTCATGCTGCGATTCAGGCTTTGAATCGGCGGACGCGAATCGGCGGATAACTTGAGCCTGGTTCCGCCCTTTTCTGGTTTGCCACCAGAGACCACAGCACAGAGTTCATGACATAATTATTAATATGCTCGGTGGTTCTTGCCCAAGTTCTCTCTACCCCGCCCACAAACAGAAAGCGGAAATAGGAAAAAGTGAAAAAAGCAGCCAGGTAATTACATGCTCACCCCTCATTGCTTTACATTCACCTAGTATAAGTCAAGTCACATTATATTAAGGTATATACTGTCACACGACAAAAATGCTATTTAGCTAACACAACTCAGTTTATTAAAGTCATTCAGTTGAGATGTTAGATACTGTCACACGACAAAAATGCTATTTAGCTAACACAACTCAGTTTATTAAAGTCATTCAGTTGAGATGTTAGAAAAATTAGTGAGTAGTTTCTGTCGTAGATAATAGAGCATGCGACCGTCTATTTACGACCTTCTGAGCTTCAGGGGTCTAATTACCTATGGAGAAGAATTGGGTAGTTAGATACAATTAATGTACATACAATTAATATTAATGTACGTCACATCATATGGCAGCAAGCCAAATTTGGAAAGGCATAAAGCAGTCAGAAGAGCAGTGCACTGATTGACTGCTGTAACACAATAAATAAATGTTATTGTATGTTTGTGAGGTTATAATTATAGGACTGAATTTTGGGGTCCATATCTATAGTTGCCTATACCAAAACAGGAATCGAAGGAGAACTCCTGCTCTATAATATTTCAAATCAATTCAGCTGAATATTCTAGGGCAATAATCCATATGCATGGTTCAAACAAGACATTCAATGAGCAGACAATGTACTGTTACAGTTTCAGTAAGGGCTCAGTTTCATCATCCTGTATGTGCTGCATGTGCTTCTTCGCCGTGTAGCAGCAACTGGAGAAAAATGTGAGGTGATTGAACATACTGATTCTGCAGGTAGCTGGTTTACTGTTGAAATAGTTTAGCAAAAATCAGGTCTGTGATAGCAATTTATAATGTTCAAGATGTAGTACAATGTATGTACACAAAGTCATGTATCTGGTCAATCAATGGGTATACAATCAGTGCTGGTCCTCCTAGCAAAAAGGCTAGCGGACTTATATCAGCATGCCTATTACGTTAGCAACTACAAACTAGGCATTCATGGTGTAAGCCTATGGATCGATGTTGCATATTCTGTTCCTATATACAGCATATGCCTCAGAATACATCACGCTATAGCCAGGTCCGAGTGCTCTAATATATTACAGCACCATACTATTAGCTACTGACCTGCAACATGAGGCAATCTTTTTGGGTATCTTCAACAACTCGTCAAATGTCCTACAGTACCCAGAAGAGAGTGAGATTGGTAATGATGAATAATTGTATATAGCTATAGCTAACTTTGCATGATCATCTCCTTACCCTATGTTGTAGAGCAAGACAGCTGGAAACATGAGTACAACACCACCAATACTGAAGTACGTGAGACTGTCTGCATGTGGCCCCCAGAAGAAGTTACCACATGCGTCAGTGTCAAAGAGGGTCCAGAATAGATAGCCGAGTGGAGTCACAAAAGCCTGTAATCAATGTATAAGGTACATACATTATGTAGCTCAAGAACTACTAAAAAGTATGTAGCTATGTTCCAAATCTGAATAGAAAATAGGATATTCAGATTTTCATGCCTGCTCAAAGCTGTTATCCCGTAGCTAGCTGAAAAAAATGCAGTCTGATTCAAAACTACACCCATGTGGGCCATGCATGGTAGAACATGCTTACCCATAGTGGATATTTTATATGATGCATGCTTGACAATGGAAAACATGCAGTAAAATTCCATATAGCTACTAGTGAGAAATTCTTTGTGATTGAGTTTTCTCCAATTCACAGCAATTTTACCACTTGAAATGACAGGTGCTCATGACTGCTATGCTAGAGGCTGAAACGTATCTCCATTATCATTTGTATCACAGCAATTAGCTACTACTACAGTTGCATAGAAAGCCAATAGTATTACTTAGAGGCCAAAACGTATCTCCATAATCATCCGTATCACTGCCATACTATGAGCTATACTAATGCGAGCTTGAGAGCATCAATGCATGGTACATGTATAATAATAGCTTATATACCATGCCATTTATGAATGAAATGTGATATATACTGTATACACTAACCTGTACTACAGCCAGATAAGTGGCTCCCTCAGCATACCTCAGTAGTAGCCCTCCACCCACATACGACAGTGCGTACATTACAATGAATATGGTGCCCCTCAGTCCAGGACTGTAGTCACAGCCAGCTTGGCCGAAGAAACATCTCAGAGCAAACCAATAGCTGAATTTAAAATGAAAAATTTGACACTCCTGATTAAAATCCTCAAGCCCCCCAACCATCTGCTCATAATTGGATAAAGTAGCTATACTAACTTCTCTCCAAATTCATGAATTCCATGAGCGTATCCAAATTTGGGGATAATATCCGTCCAAAACAGAAACCCAACCGTCAGGAGCTGGTATGAAGATGTACAGAAGAGAAGGTAGAAGAGGTTTACATTCCTAGTGTCCTTTAGACTCTTCTCCTCGATGATGTTCATTAAAGCTGCTGGCACCTATACGAAATGAGAGAACAACCTGCGTCACTTTTTTAAGGTTTTCGGAAAGGCATCAATTTTATATGTATCGCTTACAGTACAGCTGCCTGTACTGTGAGCAACTTAATATACGTTGCCGCAAGAATATTAATGTAATACCGTATAGCTAGCGGGAATACTCACGTGAGCAAACGTTTGTGAAAGCTAGTGCATGCAACACGTTTAGAGGAAACTTTAATTTCACGTCCTTGACCATTCCCCTTAAGTTCCCAAACTCGATTTCCCAGCGTTTTTTGCACTTTGGAAACCCCGTGTTTTTCCAAAGTGCAAGAAATGCTGGGAAGTGGAGCCTGGGAACGTGGCTAGCAAACTATTGCTGAAACCGTTGTGTGTTGTGTGTGGTACTGTAGAAAGGTGACCATAGGCTCCACCCATTTTCGTAGGTAGCTGGTGTTTGTGTGGCCTAGCTATTCAGGAGCAGTGGTGAGTTGTAGGGAGTGGTCGGGAAAATGTAGCTTTGTAGCCAATGGGTGAGTGGAGAAGAGCGTATCTAGTTTGGTTGTGAGCACTGAGTAGGCTCACTTTTATTAGACTGGGATCGGTTCAGTTTAGTCTCCCATAGACAGACTATCGATGGAAAAGTGAGAGTCTGGTCAACTGCCCATATACGACTTGTTTGACACCCAGCCCAACTGGGGTGGGCGATAAATATAATATACGAACCACAGCATTAATAGTCGCGTTATTGCAAGGCATTAAACAAATAAACAGTCTTAAGACTGTTTACTTAACCATAGATAATATAGCTATATTATCTATGACTTATCGCCTTACACTAAACACGACATATTAAAATTTTAAAGCCTTCAGATTCACAAAAGCACAGGGATGCAGGCATTTTCACAGGTGCTGCATGCAAGACTGCTTCAGATGGAGTTGGACGTATCCCATTTTACCAAAAAAACCAACAAAGAGGAATATAGCTGAGAACGTTCGTGCTTAGTCTATCAACATAGACGCTCTTACGTCCCACTGGATGCAGGAGAAATGTTACAAGTGTATACGTAGCTTCACTTTAATATGTGATTTAGCTTAATTATTAATTATTTACCTTCCTGTCTGAAATTGGAGACTTACAGTGGTCACCATGATCTGCTTGTATGCACATTGTTGTGCAACTCAGATACCGGGTCACAACAACCATTTTGTTCTAGAACATAGAGCTGCCCATGCTCTAGGCCATTTAGTATGTACGCATTTCCTGTATTTCTAGAGCTTCCTATGCTCTGTGGGATTCTTACTGCACTCTATGAAAAAAATAACATACCATGTTACTGTAGTAACATATACTAATATAGCTCAGTGTGAAAAAGCAGAGCTAGGTGGAACCAGGACAGGAGGCTATACCTCCCTGTCCTTCAGCTAAGTTAACCCTCCAAGCATTACAGATCAGGGTATGGACTTCCGAAAGAGAGCAGGTGCATGCGTCTCTCCAAAGGTCTTATAGTAACCTGTGCTTGGGGAAACCACTTCCTGATCAAGTTGGCCACGATCAGCTAGTCACAAGTAGTAATGACATCAGCTAGACCCTCTCACTTTTCCAGGGAGAGGGTGAGAGGGTCTGGCTCAATAAACTACTCAGTGCTCAGCTCCATGTACGCATGGTGTACATCGTCATGGTTACAATAAACACTGACTATTTAATTTATAGCTATTACTTTAATTTCACAACTTACAAATCCAAACATGAAACAGAGAGGCCACAGTATTCTGGATGCCGTGGATTGCTGCAACCAAGTTTGCTTTCCTTCTTTGCTACCCTCGTCCATGCCAGTGATCACGGGGATGAGAGACAAGATGAGTGCAATGAACACCATAAGAGCACACAAAAGCTTCAGAAGAGTCGGCTTCTTGCGAAGAATTATCAACCTATAATATAGAAGTTGATACACACAAATCGTAATTATAATGAATCTTACCAGCATGCAGATTATCATGACAATTTCACTCACCTGAACACAATTGTCAGCGGTATCAAAAAGTTTCCCAGTACAGCTTGCAAAAAAGGCGCCGTTCGGGCAGATGGCGACGCGTACACGACCAACACTCCATTCAGAGCATCAAACAGTCCGATGAGGAAAAACTGCCACTGCGGGAACCTCAGATCGTCCTTGGTAATGCTGCTCGGATGGACAATCGCAGTTACCAACGTGATGACTCCGAAAATATATAACCACAAACGATAGCGACGCAAAACTCAGAACGAAGTAAGGATCCATGACCGCCGTGTATGTAGTGTTGGAACTAATATTTTGCGAGTTACAGGGTTGGGTAGCGCTCGACCACAGCGGCAATGAGACATTCTGCCCGACTTGCCCCACAACAGCCAGAACAGCGAAGGTAGTGGTGAGTAGAATTACTACAGAAAGCGGAAAACGCCGCCTTAAGCTCTGTCGTACCACGTCAACCTCTTCCATGAGTGCTCCCGATAACTAACTACACCGCACTAGAAGAGAAGAGCTGAGGGTGGTATTCCTGACTTAGTCTCGTCCGAAACCCACAATCAAGCCTAAGGATCGCTTGTGAGAATGTTTACTAGGCGATAACACACGAGATGTTAAGTGTATTCACGTGCTAATTTACACGACTCGTGATGCAATTTAGCACATTCTTATGCAGTGAAGCAGACAACCTTTCGTGGCGGGAATCTGCATTAAGGCGATCCTTAGCCTTGATTAGCTGGTTTGCAGATCACATGCAGAAAGCCTGAGCTCCACCCATTTTCTGGTTTGCTCAGAGTGCAAAGTCCATGAACTTCCGCCTATTGCTAATAATAGTAAGCTTCGTCTGGAAGGGATTCAGTCCTTTGCATTTGTTGCCCCTGTCAATAGGAAAAAATTATCCTGGTATAACTATTCTAGCTAACTGTACTACCTGTGTGTGTACACAGCTATGACTATTATATCAGAGGAACAATTATACATCCTGTTACTGCACTGCATGGGATTAGGCAATCCAAATGAAATCACTTATTTTCAATGGTCCACGTCTTCAACATCAGTAATTTCTTTACTATAATGGCTATAGACTACTTATTAGTAGTGACACCAATGACGCATGAATGTATTTTGTCTGTCGTATTGCTAATGACTTTTGCATGTTACTGATCCACAAGCACTGTCTCACCTTGTTCCAATGTGTTGGGAATGACCGTTAGTCTAAGAGTTACTTGTATGATGGGGCCAAGATATGGTAAATCAGTATGTGACGTACAATAATTATTTTATTGTTCGCAGTATAATAAAATTTAAGGCGGCCACTAATTTTTATAGTACCCTCCTCGGCTGATAGAAACTTCAACAACTACTTGTTACATGCATGCATGTCAAAAGTATTCTGAGTCACTCATATTTGTTTTCATCTGTACTAAAATTGGAATTTTTTTGGTAACATCAAGGCTGATCCCATGAGTGTTAAAATTCATGAGTATATTCTATGGATCCTATGACTTTGCTTGCCTCATCCCCAGGTGATGTATATTACATGGAGGCATATATAACCTAAATAGCCAAAAGATCATTGACAAGATTACAATCTTAGGATGATGTACTAAGCCCGAGCATCTAGTATTGGAAAGGAGTAAATGTAGTACCATATCCAGGACCCAATGACCACATTAGTATACGGAGGTTTTGCCTTCAGTTGACGTTTGAATACCAACAACCAATTTGTTGCTCAGAGAGACAGTATAGCCACGCTGAGTTTATAGTTGTATAGATTCACATCACTAAACCAGAGTTGAAATTAAAAGCATTATAATTAGTAAAAATAAGTATGCATAGTACAATAATTATTCCCAAGAGACACAAGGAGATAGTCAACTATAAGGTTTTCTGGACAATCACTTCAGTATTTTAGATGATCAAAAATTTGAATCCGGTGATTGCCTCGTTCACCAATGTAAAGGAAGCCATCTTTGTCCATCGTGATCCCCTTTGGGAAAGTCATCTTGCCTTGTTGCTTTCCCTTGCCACCAAGAACCTGCACAAAGTCACCATTTGTTCGAAAGATGGATACACGATGATTAAGATTCTCAGAAACGTACAAGTAGTTATCACGGTCAACAAAAAGAAAAGTAGGCAGATGGAGTTGTCTTGGTTTGCTGCCATATTTTCCAATTGTTCTGACAAATTTCCCTTCCGTATCAAAAACTTGAATGCGGTTATTGTCCATGTCTGAGACATAAATGTGTCCAGAAGAGTCAAAGTCCAAGTCTACAGGCCATTTCAATTCACCATTGTCGACACCCTTTTTGCCAAAAGATCTCACGTACTGCAGTTCTTGATTAAAAACTTGTATTCGATTATTGGCACAATCACAGACAAACACTTCCCCTTTTGTGGTCACTCTAATTCCCCCAGGTGATTTTAGTTCTCCCTCTCTAGATCCCCTCTGGCAGATGAGCCTTAGAAGCTGTGATCCATCTCTGCTGAATTTTGCCAGACAGTGATTGTAGTTATCAGCCACATAGATGCAACCCTCCTTGTCTACCGCAACTCCTGTGGGACGGCAGACAAAAGGTGTCTGAAAAACATGAAGTTTGCTTAAGTTTCTAAGAAATTTCCAGACTTCGATACTCTTCAATTTCTTTCCACCTTTCTCCCAGATAGAAACCTCTCCTTTCATTTTCTCGCTGACAATGAGCTGCTCACTGGCATTCATAGTGAGGCCATCAATTTGACCGAGATCACTTCCTTCTGAATCATTGTGGCTTTCTATAACTCCAACAGGGGTGCTTAAATGCAATGGAGGATGGCCCACAGATGGCTGAAAAGGACTGGCGGGTATCTCTTCACTATTCCCAACGACATGAATTTCATACCTTCCCCTGGTATAAATGACTTCAAAATTACCATCCACTTCATGGGATATTTGTACCTTGAATGAGCCACTCCCTGATGACCGAATGTTTACTGAGATGCTTTGTTGTTCAGAACTTGGATGGTCAGCTCCTGGGTAACCAAGCAAGTTTCTTAATGTATAGAAAGTAAAACTGGAACCCATTAATACTACACTGGAACACAGATTCTAATACTACATGTATAATTATTGTTGAATTGTATGAATTGTAATTACGGTCCAATTTGAGAAATAATGTTAGGCATACAAAATGTGAATGCTGCATTGTAACCCCCCCATCCGCCCCTGATGTTGTTTCCATAGTACTTATATGATTGACCCTGCACCCACAGACGTCGGCGGAGCTTGTAAAAACTCCAGTCAGAAGACAAGAGCGAGAGCAACCAGATATTTTTATCATATCTCCCCCAACATGCAGATTTTTATCATATACAAGACGCTCTCAGAACACATCTACTGCATCTCACATTAAATCAAAAAATTTTACTTCCACACAACTTACACTGCCCCCAAGCATATGAAGTATAACTAGGAGTTTACCCTGCCCAGAACACAAACACACTAGTGCAGGTGCTGTTTGACTATCAAGATACCGCTGATTCAGAAGCAGTTAAGAGATTTAAATTAGACAAATTGTACAAAGGATAAAAGATCACAGTGCTGCAGCCCACTTACGACAGCTTGAAAAGTCAGCAGTTGCAGGGCATGCCTGGCAGGATGGACATGGAGTCACATATATTAAGAGCCGGAAGACAAAATAGAGACCTGGGCTTGGATGTCCCAGAGTTTCTGTTGAGTGTACATTTTGAAGCCACAGCAACTAAGCTAAAATTAGTGACTCACATGACCTAGTACTCATTACAGGCTTGGTTTTCTGTTTAGACTCTGCTGTATAGGTTTGGCTTATTAGGCTTCCCTATATAGACTCTAGACTAGGCTATTTTATTGCTCTGTCAGCTGCCTGTACTCTCTGATGAGATATCTGTCCTGATGAAGCTTAAGACAGCAGTCAAGACTTTGACATTTGGATGTGAACCCAATTTGTGGTTGGTAGAAGAAGACCAAATCAACATGAATTGCCTGTATTTTTGCCTACCCCAACCACATAGTATACTTGACAGTACACGATTAGTTAGCACACATAAAATTCTTTGTACTGATTAGTATGAAATAAGCTGTTGGCTGTAATCCCACAGTACCATTCATAGCTACAAAACTACTTACTCCATTTCTGTTTTGCTGGCATTTCTCCAGGGGTGAATGGTGCACTTAACAGCTCACAAACTGCATCCACCATGTCTTGGCGCTTAGCTTCATGAAAGCATGTAACAAGGTGGCGATAAGTAGCATTAATGCCATACTTCTCTCTCCAAATTCTAAGGACAGCTAATCTGAAGGTATATACAATATTGTACAGTCAACAGTACACATCTCAGCAAGTTAACATAATACATGTAGTATCCGATCTGTGATTGCAGCCTTACCTCTGTTCTCGCATGCTGCCTTCTTGTTTTATAGCTTCTTTATCTGCTTCCGTCAATCCAAGATGAAACAACGTTGGCTCATATCTGGAATACTCTTTTGCAATGTTGGCACAGTCAATATCGGAAATTTTGTGGTCTAGCATGTACTGGCACTGGATAGGAAGCATGGACAGCCGGTGTGTGAGGGATGGCTCTGGAAGGACTGCCATTTCCTGAAGTGGAATTGCATTAATAAAATCCTCATATGCTGAACGCAAATACCTTATTCATGTAATGAAAGAAAGAGTTTATTTTAAAATTTAACGCTATTTCATTGGTAATCTGAATGCAATCAAAATACAGTGGGGTGCAACAAAATTCATTCTATGGAATGAATTTTGTTGCACCTCACCGTTAGTCTCGTACCCAGACCCTCCCCCCGCGCGAAAAGTAAAAAGCGAAAAGCGGCCAACCAGCAGCTGCGAGGGCTCTGCCGGGGTACGAGACTAGCTGCGTGCAGCTTGGAAAGCGGACACCCAATCAAAGTTTTGAACCTACTCCTGGTAATTCTCGAAGCTTCCATGTTCGCTCTACCGAAGTTCGTTCTGTTTGTGCTGATTCACGCTTGACACTGCTGTCACCAAAATGCTAATAATTAGCATTTCACAACTTTCCGCATACATTCCTGCGGGGAGTTGTAAACAGGTAAGGCTATCTCCCAGACCCTCTTCCGCTTTTCGCTTTTTACTTTTCGCGCGGGGGGAGGGTCTGGGTACGAGACTACCCCACCGTATGATAGCTAGAAGTACAAAATATTGAATGGAAACGTTGGAGCTAAAACCCTCCACGCCCACTTTTCTCTCCCAACTTACCACAGTGTTCTTGCGGCCAAACCCCGGTGTAGTATGAGGTACGCGTAGCTACTACTTACCACATTTGGATACTATCTCTATCACACGCAAGGTAGCACTTACATCATCATCATCGTCATCAGTACCCACGGATCCGGACGTGACGTCGTCGAATGCGCGAGAATATATCTGTACTGTACAAGAAATCTGTTACGTCATGGGTGCTGGCAAGAAGTCATCTAGTATATACTGCAATGGAGTTACAGAATCGGATAGCTATAATCATGAATGATCTACAGCATTTTCAATGAAGAGTGAATTATGTATAACTCCTGAAAAAAGGATGTGCCTATTAGACTGCTGGAATGCGCTAGTTTGTAGCTTGATACCGTATAATGTAGCCAGCTCTGAACCCACTCCTAACCCTACCTAAAACTCTAATCCTAGCCTAATCCTAACCTTAACCCCAACCTAATTATAAAGTAATTACTGTTGGACTGCTGGACAAATATATTATTAAACCACTTTGTACAAAAAAATGTGTGGGAATTGTACAAACCAGATCCCCTTATAATATTAATGTTGTCAGTGTCTAGCATCATCAGCATACACTTGTTTCGCAAACAGTTCCTAGCTGCGCTGCCTTGAGGGTGTGGAGTGTGCTCCCAGCAGACACTGTGCCCCCCCCCCCCCACCTTCGGCAGCTTGATCCGCCCTTAATTGTTGCGACGTGATGTATGTTTGCCCATTATGTTACTGCAATGAACTTAAAAGGACAGGATGGCTATAATCAATGCGATCCATGTACAATATTGAATACTGATGTGTAGAGCCTCGGAAGGTCATGATAGAGGAGGATACACAGTCGGCTTCACAGAAGTAGATGTAGGTATGTGGTAATGTAATGAGCATGGGTAGAAGTTTAGAGAAGTGGGTTTATGATGTAAGGATGATGTAATGGTGTTGTGAATGTAGGCATATATTTGGTGCAGGTGAAACAGCAGTTTCAGAGAGAAGTGGGTTGATGATGTAATGGTAATTAGTGCTACAGTGGTAATATGATCTTAGAGCTAGTCTGTAGAAATGCGCTCCATGTACAATATTGAATACTGAATAGTGAATATTATTATGTGTAACTCACTACAAAAATGGGATGGGAAAGATACTCTTATAAATGTTATCACTACTCAACTACGTGCGCACGTGACTTGTCTCCAATCCCGCTATATTATCTATGGCGATAACACACGAGACCGGATGACCCAAAGTAGATGTTAAGTGTATTCACGTGCTAATCTACACGACTCGTGATGCAATAAGCACATTCTTACGCAGTGAAGCAGACAACCTTTCGTGGCGGGAAACTGCGATCCTTAGCCTTGATTAGCTGGTTTGCAGATCACATGCAGAAAGCCTGAGCTCCACCCATTTTCTGGTTTGCTCAGAGTGCAAAGTCCATGAACTTCCGCCTATTGCTAATAATAGTGAGCCGGTTCGCAACGATTCAGTCCTAGAAAAAAAATTATCCAGGTATAACTATTCTAGCTAACTGTACTCAGCTATGACTATTATATCAGAGGAAAATTAATTATACATCCTGTTACTGCACTGCATGGGATTAGGTATACATGCAATCCGAATGAAATCACCAAAAAAATAAAGAAGATTTTCAATAGTCTGTCGTATTGCTAATGACTTCTGCATAATTACTGATCCACAAGCACTGTCTCATCTTGTTCCAATGTGTTGGGAATGACCGTTAGTCTAAAAGTTAGCTACTAGTATGACAGGGCAAAGATATGGTAATCACCAAAAAAATAATTATTTTCTGAATCAATAGTCTTCAACATCATTAATTTCTTTACTACAATGGTCAGACCTCTTATTATTAGTGACACCAATGACGCATGAATGTATACGTATTTTGTCTGTCGTATTGCTAATGACTTTTGCATGTTACTGATCCACAAGCACTGTCTCACCTTGTTCCAATGTGTTGGGAATGACCGTTAGTCTAAGAGTTACTTGTATGATGGGGCCAAGATATGGTAAATCAATATGTGACATACAATAATTATTTTGTTGTTCGCAGTATAATAAAATTTAAGGTGGCCACCATAATTTTTATAGTACCTTCCTTGGCTGGTAGAAACTTCAACAACTGCTTGTTACATGCATGTCAAAGTATTCTGAGTCATTCATGTCTATTTTCATCCGTACCAGAATTGGTCACATCAACCCACAGCTATGGCTGAGTGTTGAAATTCATGAGCATATTCTGTGGCATCCATTGCCATGCTTGCCTCATCCCCAGGTGATGTATACTGCATGGAGTTATAACCTAAATAGCCAAAAGACCAAGATTACAATGTACTAAGCCCGAACATCTAGACTAAGTATCGGAGAAGAGTATTTTCATCTAGTTTAGTACCATATCCAGAACCCAACGACCACATTAGTAAACGGAGGTTTTGCCTTCAGTTGATGTTTTGGATACCAACAACCAACTTGTTGCTCAAGGAGACAGTATAGCCACGCTGAGTTTATACTTGTATAAATTCATAACACAAAACCTGAGTTCAAATTAAAAGCATTAGTGAAAATTTATTCCCAAGAGACACAAGCAGATAGAACGTGTTTGGGAACACCCGTAGCTATAAAAAAAATTCTGGACAGTCACTTCAGTATGTTAGATGTTCAAAAATTTGAATTCGCTGATTGCCTCGTTCACCAATATAAAGGAAGCCATCTTTGTCCATCGTGATCCCCTTTGGGAAAGTCATCTTGCCTTGTTGCTTTCCCTTGCCACCAAGAACCTGCACAAAGTCACCATTTGTTCGAAAGATGGATACACGATGATTAAGATTCTCTGAAACGTACAGGTAGTTATCACGGTCAACAAAAAGAAAAGTAGGCAGATGGAGTTGCCTTGGTTTGCTGCCATATTTTCCAATTGTTCTGACAAATTTCCCCTCTGCATCAAAAACTTGAATGCGGTTGTTATCCATGTCTGAAACGTAAATGTGTCCAGAAGAGTCAAAGTCCAAGTCTACAGGCCATTTCAATTCATCACCATTGTCGACACCCTTTTCGCCAAATGATCTCACGTACTGCAGTTCTTGATTAAAAACTTGTATTCGATTATTGGCACAATCACAGACAAACACTTCCCCTTTTGCGGTGACTCTAATTCCCCCAGGGGATTTTAGTTCTCCCTCTCTGGATCCCCTCTGGCAGATGAGCCTTAGAAGCTGTGATCCATCTCTGCTGAATTTTGCCAGACAGTGATTGTAGTTATCAGCCACATAGATGCAACCCTCCTTGTCTACCGCAACTCCTGTGGGACGGCAGAAAAAAGGTGTCTGAAAAACATGAAGTTTTCTTAAGTTTCTAAGAAATTTCCAGACTTCAATACTCTTCAATTTCTTTCCACCTTTCTCCCAGATAGAAACCTCTCCTTTCATTTTCTCGCTGACAATGAGCTGCTCACTGGCATTCATAGTGAGGCCATCAATTTGACCGAGATCACTTCCTTCTGAATCATTGTGGCTTTCTATGACTCCAACAGGGATGCTTAAATGCAATGGAGGATGGCCCACAGATGGCTGAAAAGGACTGGCGGGTATCTCTTCACTATTCCCAACGACATGAATTTCATATCTTCCCCTGGTTTTTTGAGTATAGATGACTTCACAATTACCATTAACTCCATGGGATATTTGTACCTTGAATGATCCGGGACCACTCCCTGATGACCGAATGTTTACTGAGATGCTTTGTTCTTCAGAACTTGGATGGCCATTGGCATACAGTGCTCCTGGGAAACAAAGCAAGTTTCTTAACGTAGAGAGTAAAACTGGAACCCATTAATACTACATTGGAACACAGGTTCTATAATGATTTTTGAGCTGTATGAATTTAATTACGTTCCAGTTTGAGAAATTATGTTAGGCATACAAAATGTGAATGCTGAATTGTAGCTACGGGTCAGCTGACCCCCATGACCCCCCCCCCCCCAAAATTCGCCCCTGATGTTGCTTCCATAGTACTTATACCATTGACCCTGCGCCCACAGATGTCAGCGGAGCTTGTAAAAACTCCAGTCAGAAGACAAGAGCAAGAGCAAGCAGATATTTTTATCATATCTCCCCCAACAGATTTTTATCATATACAAGACACTCCCAGAACACCTCTACTGCAGCTCGCATTTTATTCCCACACAATTGTACAAGGATAAAAGTCGAGCACAATGCTGCAGCCCACTTAGGACAGCTTGAAGAGTTAGCAGTTGCAGAGCATGCCTGCATGGCAGGATGGACATGGAGTCACATATATTAAAAGCCGGAAGACCAATAGAGACCTGGGCTTGGATGTCTCAGAGTTTCAAATCTGCTGAGTGTATACTATCAAGACTTTGAAGCCACAGCAACTATAGTAAGCTAATTAGTGACTCACATGACCTAGTACACTGCAAAAACAAAAGGATTGGTTTAACCCAGCTTGGGTTACCTGAGTTTCAGCATCAATATCAAAGAATGTGCATACAAGGAGATCAATTACATTGTTTGACAACTATAGGTAGTAAACAATTAAGCTAGGTCACGTATGACAGGTGGTGCTATGCTAGAAGTGCTGCACTTATGATGTTTCTTAATTGCAGGAGCCGTGGAAATGTTATTAGTGACTCACATGACCTAGTAGCTACTTATTATAGGCTTGGTTTTCTGTTTAGACTCTGCTGTAGGCTTGGCTTATTAGCCTTCCCTATATATAGACTCTAGACTAGGCTATTTTATTGCTCTGTCTTCAGCTGCCTGCACTCTCTGATGAGATATCTGTCCTGACAGCAGTCCAAACTTTGACATTTTGATGATGTGTTTGTGAACCCAATTTTTGGTTGGTAGAAGAAGACCAAATCAACATGAATTGTCTGTATTTTTGCCTACCCCAACCACATAGTATACTTGACAGTACAAATAGCACACATAAAATTCTTTGTACTGATTAGTATGAAATAAGCTGTTGGCTGTAATGCCACAGTACCCATTCATAGCTACAAAACTACTTACTCCATTTCTGGTTTGCTGGCATTTCTCCAGGGGTGAATGGTGCACTTAACAGCTCACAAACTGCATCCACCATGTCTTGACGCTTAGCTTCATGAAAGCATGTAACAAGGTGGCGATAAGTAGCATTAATGCCATACTTCTCTCTCCAAATTCTAAGGACAGCTAATCTGAAGGTATATACAATATTGCATTATAGTCGACTTCTTAGCAAGTTAGCATAATGTATTATGTAATATCCAATCTTTGATTGCAGCCTTACCTCTGTTCTCGCATGCTGCCTTCTTGTTTTATAGCTTCTTTATCTGCTTCCGTCAATCCAAGATGAAGCAACGTTGACTCATATCTGGCATACTCTTTTGCAATCTTGGCACAGTGAATATCGGAAATTTTGTGGTCTAGCATGTACTGGCACTGGATAGGAAGCATGGACAGCCGGTATGTGAGGGATGGCTCTGGAAGGACTGCCATTTCCTGAAGTGGAATTGCATTAATAAAATCCTCATATGCTGAACGCAAATACCTTATTCATGTAATGAAAAAAGAGTTTATTTTAAAATTAACACGCTATTTCATTGGTAATCTGAATGCAATAAAAATACAGTGGGGTGCAACAAAATTCATTCTATTGAATGAATTTTGAAGCACCCCACCGTATGGTAGCTAGAAGTACAAGATATTGAATGGCAATGTTAGGGCTAAAACCCTCCACGCCCACTTTTCTCTCCCAACTTACCACAGTGTTCTTGCGGCCAAACCCCGGTGTAGTATGAGGTACGTGTAGCTACACTACTTACCACAGTTGGATCTAACGACGCTATCTCTATCACACACAAGTATATCGGTAGCACGTAAACAACTTACATCATCATCATCATCAGTACAGTACTTAAATCCTCACGGATCCGGACGTGACGTCGTCGAATGCGCGAGAATCTGTACAGGAAGTCTCATGATGCGTGCATGCTGGCAAGAAGTCATCTAGTATACTGCAATGGAGTTACAGAATCGGATAGCTATAATCATGAATGATCTACAGCATTTTCAATGAAGAGTGAATTATGTGTAACTCCTGCAAAAAGGATGTGCCTATTGGACTGCTGGAACTGCATAGCATGCGCTAGTTTGTAGCTTGATACCGTATAATGTAGCCAGCTCTGAACCCAATGGCTAGCTCCTAACCCTACCTAAAACTCTAATCCTATTAACCCTATAAAGCAATTTAAGGCAGCACAGCTAGGAACTGTTTGCGAAACAAGTGTATGCTGATGATGTTAGACACTGACAACATTAATATTATAAGGGAATCTGGTTTGTACAATTCCCACACATTTTTGTACAAAGTGGTTTAATAATATTTGTCCAGCAGTAATACTGTTGGACTGCTGGACAAATATTATTAAACCACTTTGTACAAAAAATGTGTGGGAATTGTACAAACCAGATTCCCTTATAATATTAATGTTGTCAGTGTCTAACATCATCAGCATACACTTGTTTCGCAAACAGTTCCTAGCTGCGCTGCCTTGAGGGTGTGGAGTGTGCTCCCAGCAGACACTGTTCCCCCACCCCCCACCTTCGGCGGCTTGATGCGCCCTTAATTGTTGCGATGTGATGTATGTTTGCCCATTATGTTACTGCAATGAACTTAAAAGGACAGGATGGCAGGATGGCTATAATCAATGCGATCCATGTACAATATTGAATACTGATGTGTAGAGCCTCGGAAGGTCATGATAGAGGAGGATACACAGTCGGCTTCACAGAAGTGAGTTGATGATGTAATGGTGATGTAAATGTAGATATATGATAGGTTGATGATGTAATGATGATGTAATGGTGATGTAGATGTAGGTATGTGGTAATGTAATGAGCATGGGTAGAAGTTTAGAGAAGTGGGTTTATGATGTAAGGATGATGTAATGGTGTTGTGAATGTAGGCATATATATTTGGTGCAGGTGAAACAGCAGTTTCAGAGAGAAGTGGGTTGATGATGTAATGGTAATTAGTGCTACAGTGGTAATGTGATCTTAGAGCTAGTCTGTAGAAATGCGATCCATGTACAATATTGAATACTGAATAGTGAATTATGTGTAACTTACTACAAAAATGGGATGGGACAGATACTCTTATATATAAATGTTATCACTACTCAACTAGTGTCTGGGCGTATCAGCGCACACTTGATTCACAAACAGTACTTAGCAGCCTCCTTGAGGATGTGGAGTGTGCTCCCAGCCGGCAGGCTCTGTCCTCCCAGCCAGAACTCCGCCTTCCTGGCCACCAGCTCCCACTCCTGCCGCTGTCCAGTGAGGCATGCCTCCAGGTACGCCAAGGCAAGCACTGTCGCCCACACCTGACGCACATCACCTTGGCAACCGACTGGACATGCCACCTCCAGCTCAGGGAGGCTCTTGGAGAGAACGCCTGAAAGTGTAGCATCAAGCTTCCACCACCCTTCTGCCTGCTGCAGCGAGACCAGAGCTGAGAGCTTGTCCGAGTGAGTTTCCGTACAACTAGATTCATGTCCACGCTCACTGCAATATTCTGTGATACCACAATCAAATTCTTGGCTCAGGACCGGTAGCGCAATATGCTGAGAAAGAGAAGCTGCATACCTGGAGATGAGGGGCGAAGATCCTCCAGGTACCATGGGAGGCATACTACCATAATAGGGGCCTATATTTCCTTGTGGTAATCCTAGAGCTGCCACCTTACTAGGTAGCGGAGCACATTGCCTTTGAAGAACAAAGCTTGACCCTCGAACCCGACGCCTCTTGCGTCGGTGTGTACAACCACCCATCTCCTGCCGGGCCATCATTGTGGTGACATCCCAGATCTGAATGGCTCCCTCAATGGGCTTGTCCTGGTCCTCATCCACTGCTACATAGGCAGTGTGGGCCGACACCACACTTGAGTCGATACTCAATTTGATGATGGCCTCTTTCGCTGGTACCTTGAGCTGCTTCACTCCCTCTCCTGCCTCCCAGTCCTTCAGCAGGCTCTTGGCAGCCAGGTGGTGGACAATGGGCATGGTCAAAGGTCCCAGCTCTTCTTGAGATGGCTTGGGAATCTGGAACGGAATTGAGTACTCAATGGTGTTGCCCAGAGTCATGCCCCTCAAGATTGCAGTGCCTTTAATGACAGATTCCTGGGACGTGTTGCCTTCGCTGCATACAATGCCATAGATGACGGCCTTGTCTCCATTGAAGATGGGGGGCAGTTTCACTGGGGCTTGCAAGATCTCACAGCCGGCTGGCAATTTGAACTCTGCCTTCAGATCAGTGACTGAGGGTTGCAGAGCCCTCCTCAAGGTACTGATCACCTAATGCAGGATGGTTAGTTCAATCAATATTTTATGACATACTACAAATTTAACCCTGATTCAGAAGCAAGTGGTATTATACAATTGCACTTATTAACTAGTAAGTAGTGTTCAAGTTTGTGTACAGGGCTTAAGGTTGTCATGGCCAATCAGTCAAAGCTATGGTAGGGTTTTCCTCTTCTCATGTCATGTACTTAGCTGCATGGTAATTAGTTACTGTAGTTGGTATGGTTGTCTATGAGGTGATTATATAAATGCAATAGCAATATTCCCCCACTGCTAAAAATGAATGCTTCTAAATAATATGAAAGTTTATTATACCTGCAAATATGTTTTGCCGTTCATCCCTAAATAAGAATGCCACAGCATAACCTGCTATAGTAAGTACCCTAGGTCTCATACTTCACACATGCAGTGAAGTGTTTCCATGTTGTGGGTTTTCAGGGATTTAGCCAAATCCAACCACAAAAGATAACAACACACTTTTACAAAAAAGGAAATATTAGCTACCACACAACACCCTGTGTAGGTGGTGGGTATACATATTAATTGCATACTCAGGCTACTTTCCATAGTGAAGTGATTCCATACTTATGAAACTTGTGGGTTTTCAGGGATTTAACCAAATCTAACCACCAGCACTTTTATATTGTAAAAAGCAAACATCAGCTACCACACAACACCCAACAAATACCTGTGTAGGAGGTGCCTATACACATTAATTGCATACTCAGGCTACTTTCCATAGTGAAGTGATTCAAACTTGTGGGTTTTCAGGCAAATCTAACCACCAGTACTTTTATATTGTAAAAAGCAAACATCAGCTACCACACAACACCCAACAAATACCTGTGTAGGAGGTGCCTATACACATTAATTACATACTCAGGCTACTTTCCATAGTGAAATGATTCCATACTTATGAAACTGTGGGTTTTCAGGGATTTAACCAAATCTAACCACCAGTACTTTTATATTGTAAAAAGCAAACATCAGCTACCACACAACACCCAACAAATAGGAGGTGCCTATACACATTAATTGCATACTCAGGCTACTTTCCATAGTGAAGTGATTTGAAACTTGTGGGTTTTCAGGGATTTAACCAAATCTAACCACCAGTACTTTTATATTGTAAAAAGCAAACATCAGCTACCACACAACACCCAACAAATACCTGTGTAGGAGGTGCCTATACATATTAATTACATACTCAGGCTACTTTCCATAGTGAAGTGATTCCATACTTATGAAACTGTGGGTTTTCAGGGATTTAACCAAATCTAACCACCAGTACATTTATATTGTAAAAAGGAAACATTAGCTACCACACAACACCCAACACAATACCTTTGGCTGCATTCTTTCTCCTCCCTGTATGAACTCTGCTGTGCCATTCCCTGCCCTGGCCAGACCCTTCACAAGAGCAGTGGAGGCCCCAGAGCCAATGCCAACTGTAAAACACCTGTATAAGGGGAATACCATAAGATTTACACCGCTCCAGTGCTTTAAGTATAGCTTAAAGTACACACTTTCTCTTTCTGTACAGCAACTGTTGGCAGTAAAAAGTGTGGTAAACACACAAATCAAACTGCTAGCCTCATTCCCAGGCCTTTCCAGGCATGAGTGAGCAAGGAAAAGCAGGGAAAGTCTGGGTGCAAGGAAACATGGAAACAAAGCTACAAAATTATATAGCTGAAATAGTGCTGGATTAGGACCAAAGAAAGACTAACAGCACACACATACACACAAATATGCATACACACACACACACACACACACACGCAGAGAGAGAGAGAGAAAGAGCTCTCACCTTGCATGCTTCACATTCCTCTTAACCTCATTCATACAGGCACCAGTGTTGCTAACAGAACCGTCTGTCAGTACGAACAACTGTCGGGGAAGTCCAGACAGCAGCGGCAAGCCAAAGATGTGCTTCAGGGGACCCAGCAGCTCCGTGCCACCCAGATCTGCCTGTAGAGCCTCTGCATGACGAACGGCTATGTCCAGGTTCTGCTGATCATAGGGTACACTCCTTGGGAAGAGAGACTCGTACCGTGAGCCAAAGCCAATGACGTTGAAGTAACAGCCCGGAGGAATGCTCTTCAGAAAGAGGACAAGGGTCTCACTGGCACTCTTGATGAACTCTCCGTTCATACTCCCACTGCGGTCCACAACGAAGATTAACTCACAGGCCGCCTGAGTAGTGCTGAACTTTGGAAAGAAGTTTAGCATGACGGCAGGGTTGCTCATCCAGGAGTCTGTGCCTGACTTGGTGTGTCCAGGCTCTGCGATGACCTTTGGCTGGTGTGGGTCACTGTAGTGTACCAGAAGGACCAGGTCCTTGTCCAGAGGGCCACTCTTGCTCAGGGAGACGTAGATGCTTCCCTCCCTGGTTTCAGTCCGGATGTCATGGGTTGGTGAAATGAGATTACTAACTCCCTCTGATCCGGTCACCTCAAGGCTGAAGTTGAAGACAGCAGGAGTGGTAGCATGCTGCACCTGGCTAGTTTCCCCACCCTTGATCTTGGCCAAGGGATCGCTAGAGCCCTGGGGTGTGTAGCGTGGCTTCAGTACAGATGGGAGGGTAAACCGCACACCACCTTCAACATCGACTGGTAGCTCTCCGGCTATTTTCAGGTACAGCTCTGCCTCAGTCTTGGAAGGAAGGTTTCCCAGGGAGATGCTGAAGATGTCACCAGCTGTTTCCTCAGCTAGGGCGGCAGAAAATCCACTGGCTATGGCATCGTCATATGTCTGTCTGGCCTCCTCTTTCTCCTTGACTTCGGCCTTGATCCTGCGACCTGCGATGACTGCCTGAGGGGACGAGGAGGTCATTAACTCATCTGTACCTAGTAGCATTTATGAGTCGGTAGGTAGGGAAGAAGAGCCGGCACAGCCTTGTTTGAGGCCAGAGCTCATTCTCTCACTAACCTCAAGTCCGACCACAGCAAAACTCTCCTCCAGTGGAAAGCGGAAGATCACCTCCACGGGGTTGTCTCCCTCGTTATGGTACTTGAGGGTGGAGTCCAGCCCCACCAGGTAGCCACTCACAGTCGCCTTTACAGACACATCCTGCAAGGTAAATGCACAATGGCATTAATAATTTTCTGTGGACTAAGCAAGTACCACACACGAGGCAACTAACATGCTCTTTTCAATACAAGGTTAATGCTTTACAGTCAAAACAGGTGGGGACAAGTTAGGCTCTTTTCCCAACAAATTGACTTCTCATGGCTACAAAGGAATACTTGCCACTAAACTGCTACGACTAGATGAGATATGAAGACTACTCAGCATGTGTATCTTATGTGTGTGCGTGTGTGTGTGTGTGTGTGTGTGTGTGTGTGTGTGTGTGTAAATACATGTACATGCATGACTGCTAAAGTGCTCTCATTCAGTGATTCATGATGGTACACACCAGGAACCTAAAGCTTGTGACGTATGCATTTATATTAGAACCCAAATTATACATTGAGTTAATACTGCAGACGGGCCGGCGCAGTGAGGAAAGTCAGGAATTCATGCTGCATTTACACTTTACCTTTAATGGAAGTGCCTTCTGATTCTCAGCCACCTGGAGCCCCGAGAGTACCCCAGGAACAGACATAACGGCTAGGGCACACTGTCTGCCTGCAGCAAGAGCGGGCGTAGGGCTTTTGAGTCACCTTGAATGCGAAGTGTCTAGGGTACTATTATTTAAGGTACACTGCAACTGAGAACACAATTCCGTTACGTAATCGCGGTGAATCACGTCCGCTCTCGTTGCTATTACGTTAACAAGTAGGTGTGTCGTGCAGTGACGTCAGCTCTACATTTCAGGTGCAGCATATGACTACATGCAGATACTTATGTGGATCATAGGATCTGATAATCCTTCCTAGCATGGATAGAGGTATTCTCTGTTCTGCATGTAATTAAGCATGTTCCAATGCACACATTGGGGGCTGATATTTTAGCTTAATAGGGCAACCTGACCAATGCAGATGTTTGTTTACTGGAGGACATAAAACAGAAACTTATAGTTCTGTTGTGAATATAGACAAATGGAAACATATAAACTACTGCATTGTGCGTGCACTGTTAAAAATACAGTGTTTAAGAAACACCCCTGGGAGCTTCACCTTATTAGAAGATTCCCTTTGAAATTCTGGAAAATATAACTACCCACAACTTAACATCTCATTTTCAACAGTGTAAACTCCCATCATATTATGTCAAAACATGTCCTTTGCTTACTCAAACACCCTGTTTGTGAAACTGAATTCCACCCACGGGAATCCATACTATATGTACTGCCCACACTGTTCAAAAGTGTTAAGTATGCATTGCGTTATTGTTGAGATTTGCATCGCTAGCAAATTATCTGAGCCTGTGTTAGCCTCGTATATACCCAGACTTTCCCTCACAGCTTTTTTCATGAGGGGAGGCCTGGGTATGAAGTTAGCCATTGTGTACTCACTAACTAAAGCTGTAATTCTTTAACCACAATAACATTTAGTGTTCAGTCTACATGCATGTTTTTTATTGCGGAATGGAGGCGGTTTCAAGACATTATATTAATAGCCTCGTTCCCAGGCTCCAATGCCTAGCATTTTTTGTACTTTGGAAAAAACCTGCTGTATTTTTCCAAAGTGCAAAAAAACAACAACGCTGGGCAGTGGAGCCTGGGAACGAGGCTAGGCATTAATGCCACCCTGCCTGCTTATTAAGCCACTAGAAGAAAATAGAAGAGAGTTTATACAATGCAAACAAGTTTGATACTAAATCTACAATACATCATAATAATAAGATTCATGCGTACAATAACCATACAAACAGCTATGTACACGTACATAACATTTGTTTAATACCAAAGTAAACAGGTGCTATGTGTAAACTAAACAGCTCTGTCCATTACTGTGGTGCGGAACTATCAAACGTGAATTGTTTGTCCCCGGAAAGTGACATGGGGCTCTCTGCTGTTTCGCTAGACATGCTGACCACGGAATCTCGCCTTGGGGGAATTCTCTCATTGACTCGATCCAACTTCAAGGCTGTTGATCTTTTGTTTCCACTCCTCAAGGGCTGTGGGTATGGGGACTGTTCGACAAATGGTAGGGTATAGACATGGAGGGTGAGTTTGTTTATTGTATATTATTATACTGGCAGAAATACATTGTAGAATAATTGAAGCCTCAGAACCAGAGTGGCCTAACCCACAAATATTGAATTTGGTATCCCCAAATTAGAATACTCTTAAAATATGTTTCAGAGCAGCAAAATTTTAAGAATTTCGGTTATATACTCAAACAGTATTACTTCATTTTTGTGTGATTCAAGCAATTTTAAGTGCACAGCAGTGTATGGAGTGTGCATTACATGCCGTACCTGTGTTGAGTCCCTGTTTGCCCTGCGAGAGCACCCCCAGAGGCAGCTGGCCGGAGGGAGTCAGGCCCTTCAGAGCCAGTACACTCTCACGCTCAGCCCTGGGGGAGGGAGGGGGGAGGGAGGGAGGGAGGGAGGGGGAGGGAGGGAGGGAGGGAGGGAGGGGGAGAGGGAGGGAGAAAGGGACGGAGGGAGGGAGGGAGGGAGGGAGGGAGGGAGGGAGGGAGGGAGGGAGGGAGGGAGGGAGGGAGCAATCATCTCAGCCAGAGATTTGACTCTACAAGATGTAACTACATGTACTAAAATATACATGCATCTATAATTATATCAATATACTAAACCGAGTGTACACATACACATACCTAAGCACAGAGAAAACCCTAGCCATGCATCTTCCCAACAGCTCTGATCTTGTTTCTAATCACCTCCTTCCGCTGTGCAATACTCTGAACAGCTCCTAAAGGATGGAGAGAAAGAGAGAACTCAATACTGTAGCCAAATGATGCCTTTCACTGCATTAATTCGCACAACATTGTGCAGTGCTTGCAATTCTCACACAAACTCTCAATATTGCATACACCCACACCTCTTTGTTAGGCTATGCGGAGAATTGCATAATTTGCAGATTAGGAATACGACAATACTTCTCCAGTCTGAGAAAGACTGCTCTCTCGAGTCTTGGAATGAGACTACAGTCCAGAGTCTGGGAATGAGACTATATTCTAAAAGAGACTACAGTCCAAGGTCTGGGAATGAGATTCCAAAGTCTGGGACTGAGATCACACTCCAAGATCTAGGAATGAGACTACACTCCAAAGTCTGAAATATTCCAAGGTCTAGGAATAATTATAAGACTACACTCCATGATCTGGGAATGAGATTATACTGCAAGGTCTAGGAATGAGATTACATTCCATGGGCTGGGAATGAGACTACACTCCACGGTCTGGGAATGAGACTACAACTAAGCTGTTAATAAGAGCTAACCATGTCCAGGTGCTGGTGGGGCCCCGCCCACTTCCTCTTCCTCTTTGTGGTCATCATCATTGTCACTCTTTAGGTTCAGCACATTCACCAACATCTCTGTAACTGTAGGGAGAGGGAGGGAGGGAGGGAGGGAGGGATAGGGGTCAGGGTTTCATGCAGGTGGGGGATCCCCTAGGGGGGCATGGGAGTATGCTCTCCCAGGAATTTACATGCTTTGAGGTTGCTTGTGGTGGTTTAAGTGAAGCAGCTCAGGACACCTACGAAAAAGGTCATCATCTACGCTACTATCAAGGGCCATCTCATCCTAGCCTGAGCCCTGTGTGCTTCCAAACGAGCATGTATTCCTTCATATAATTTCAGGCCTAGGATGATCAGAAGTTTGCCACTTCCCAGCTCCAGCTACGTACCTCCTCAACCTTGCAATATATATATTGCACTGCCAGTCCTGAGTCTGGCATCTGATTGTAGGATCCCAATGGAATATAGTTTGGGTAGACATGACTCTACTAGTGTGAAAACTCAATCGGACAAGCTCTCAACTCTAGTCTCGCTGCAGCAGGCAGAAGGGTGGTGGAAGCTTGATGCTACACTTGCAGTCGTTCTCTCCAAGAGCCTGCCTGAGCTGGAGGTGGCATGTCCAGTCGGTTTCCAAGGTGATGTGCGTCAGGTGTGGGCGACAGTGCTTGCCCTGGTGTACCTGGAGGCATGCCTCACTGGACAGCGGCAGGAGTGGGAGCTGGTGGCCAGGAAGGCGGAGTTCTGGCTGGGGGGACAGAACCTGCCGGCTGGGAGCACACTCCACATCCTCAAGGTGGCTGCTAGGAACTGCTTGTGAGCCAAGTGCTGATCATATGCACACTAGACACTGTTAAGTGGTAATGCCATAATATTTATATACTATTTTTAATTTATAAAGTTGCATGTACATTATTTTCCTACTCAATAGCCATTTTCATTTCTAAATGCTGTACAATTGCTGTATTTTCTTTTCACTAGCAGGGCGCGCGCAAAGTGTGCGCCCGGCTGGTACTATATAAGATTGCTTTACGTTTTCGCATTTGTCTAGTCTGTGTCAATTCAATTGACTTGATATATGAGACTTCTCTAGGAGGACCCAATATATTCTGTATAGAAAAACAGGAGAATTTCAGCTACGCATATATCCCCGAGATGAAATATAAGTTACTGCATTCAAATTTGAGATATGGCTAGTCCAAAGTTCAGTATTAGTGAGCAGTGATGTCATTACATGGAAATGGTCTCTTCCATGAACATGGTACTATAATTATGGAACCAGGCACATGGATACATTCATGCTCACCCTTGGTTCATTTACAGTATAGGTTGGCTACTAAAAAAATTCGGATTAATATATTCTTAATAATATAATAAATGTACTTAGAGTGTATTTTTTTTACAAAGTCTTCTGGAGATAATATAATATAATCACAACAGTTTATTAGCAGCACAGTTAACGTATCAAAATTATTATTAACAGTAACTCAAAATGGAAAACGTATCAACAGTTAGACGACAGTATTAGTAAGTTGCTCACTCTCATCACTAGCAATCATGGACATCTCTACTGGAGAATGATACGTCATGTGGTAGAACGGGATGAGGTTGAGATCCCTGTGGACTTCTGCTTTTTCTTTTTTTGGTACTCTTTCTGGAGCTTTCTTGAGATCAAAGCCATTGCAGTAGTCAGTACTAGAGGAACAACTGAAACTGCAACTCCAACTATTCCACTAGTATCAACACCAATTCGTACAAGATAGTTAAATGAAGAAAAAAACAACACTATTATCATGCTAATTCCTACAATAATTACTTTGTTGAGGTATCTGTTCCAAGTACATTCATCAGTAGTTAGAAACACTACGGCATTTGAAGCAATAATCAGAAAAAAACTTAAAATTAATAAAAGTGCAATTGAAAAGGCTTGCATAGGTGTAATGATGGCGATAATCAAAAACGGGGTTAAGCACCATGTAATTATTAATACAAAGCATAAGAAATTCCAGACTATCAACCACATAATGGTATGATTGGCTATCCTTTTTTGGAAACAACAACAAACCCATGCAAACATGATGGTGAATAGTAACTTCTTCCGTAGTTCTGCAGTTATTAGGTCCTTTAATGTTTCTTTTGTGGTGGTGACTGGTATTTTATTGTTAATGCACCAAGCAATTGGGAGTGCTCCAAAAAACATAAACAGGAATATAAAGAACTTAACAGTTAAAATTATAACAGCAGCTTTATTCCCATCACTGTTCACGCTCCAAATAATGTATCCAAAGATTTCATACAATAAAAAGGTCCAATTCACAGTTGCTGTAGCAATATGGGTGGCGAGAAATAGTTTAAAATGTATCTTCTGTGCATCTGTATTCTCTGCAATAGTTTCTTGCTGCAGGAGTTCATTAACCCAGTTGGCAGATATAACTCTCGCATACAGAGCAACTACAATTATTATTAACAGAATCATTTGTACAAAAAGCACTGAAAGTGTTAGAGCAAATGCCGAGTCAACAGTTATGTATCCTTTGTTAGCCTGTTTTCGAAGAGTTATAAATCCCTGAGCATCTGCATAAGCCTTCAGCTGAAAGTAAAAGCATAAAAATACAACTAGCTACAGATAGAAAAAAACAACAACAACCACTGGGGGACATCATAGTATGGCCATTGGATACAGTTTATGAAATAAGTATGTCCATGGAATGCCTAAACATAGAAAATACTGTATGTTATGAGGCTGTGTGCTTCACTAACAATATAGGGCTATATTAATAGCTACTTCCAATGGGAAAAGGTTATGTTTATTTCAGCTTGTGCATGAATTGGATACATACATGGGTTCAGAAGCATGCAATTATTTAATTAGCTATATACTACAACGTGTACTAATAGTATAGACCACACGGGTCATATTGACAACCCATTTTTGCCTTTCACGTGAGCGAAGCACGTGCGCATACAAAAAATGCTATGTGTACTGATAATATTGTTTGGCTTTGCTGTTTAGCTATGCAAACATACCATTGTAGTGAGATCCTCCAAAACAGCATCCAATTGATCTGATGAAGGAATGCAAGACAACGAAGAAACATCGAAAATCAGAACTATCTCACTATCGTGAATGGAAGTGTTGAAGAAGGTTTTGGGGACGGGATAAAGTAAATACAAAAAGGTAGGTAGCGTCAGGTGAATAACTTCAGGATGAAACCTCGAGAGCATCATTGAACTTGTCCAAATATAGTGTTTTGTGACATTCGGAAAATCTATTCTGGTGTTTTCACCTGCTCCATGCAGCTGCAGAACATGTATTGTTCACATTTGATTCATCAAATTGGATTTTGTATGTTACTGTGACAACAATTGGCTCAATATCATCATAGGGAAAGAAAACTCTGCGCAGCCTGTATAAGTTGGGACCGGAGATCAAAGCACTCTCTAGTCTATTGAATATCATAAAACACACTGAAAAATTAGAGTCAGAAGACTCGTATTCAAACTCATCCTTGTAGTTTACATCATAGCACTGCTGTTGTGCTGATGGATATAGTGCAATGAGTGTCAGTATTATGAAGACAGTAGTCCAAGCTGCCATTTCATCTGCGTATAGATGTATTTATTATAATAATACACATGTACACATGTACAACATGCATCATAAATACACATTTACATGTTCCTCCATGCAATAAACTTAGAGTTACATATGAATATTTGGTGCTTTTATTTATGTTATGCTCCTGCACTTGCTCAGGCTTGCCCCACAATGTTGCGCATTAAATTAATTATAGAAGCTATTTTTTGGGGACAGGGAATCATTTAGCGAAAGGATGATTACTTGCACCAGACTAGTCTTGTCCCCAGACCCTCCACACAAGCACAGAAAAATAAGGGAGAAATTAGGGGGAAGAGTAAAGAATGTAGCATCTATATGCGTGGAAGTGATTCCAAGGCTGCAATGCGGGTACCGTGTTGATCACGGAAAATTAGTAAATTAATTGCCGAGCACCTTAGCGCGAGGCAAGTGTGTATGTATACGCAATGCGTACGTCTAGTTATGAACCTCACATTTTGGTAATTGCTCTCTCAGATATATAAAAGCTAGCATCAAATATCGAAAAGTACAGTATGCATAGCAACGTAGAAAAATACCAGTTATTAATAGTTACTTAACTTCATCAGTTTCACTGGACGCAGGCTGCCATCGAAATTTGATACATGAAAGCGATGACATTCACGGCCAAGGTCGACAAGAAGGATGCCTAAGCTAGCTACTACAGTAACTACACGGATAATTATCGCTTAACCAGCTAGGGGTGGAGTCGGTATAAAATTAACGAAGTGGTCTGGCAGGAAACGGTTTGAGTTTAGGGGAAGGGTTAGGGTTAGGGCTAGGTTAGGGTTAGGGCTAGGGTTTGGCTAGGGGCTAGGGCCTAACCGTTGGGTTTAGAGCTCGCTGCGTTGCGTCAGTTTTGAGATACAGGCTAGTGCACGTATGCGCATGCGCGTCCTTTCCCCATATAAAAGTATTGACTTCCTGCCGGACCAATAGCCACGTCGATAAAATTATTGGGGCGAGCCTGAGCGAGCCCCAATCCTAGCGACTTAGCTGGTCGTTCGTGTCTGTATATATGTATTACTAGGCAAATGCAGGACATTGTGGGGCGAGCCTGAGCGAGTGTCTGTGCATTATATTAGCAAATGGGCATTTGAAAGTGGAAGTAATACATTGGATTGTATGACTAGATAGGGCTCATAGATACTGCAGTAACCAGCATGGACACTATAACCTGTTGTAGCTGCTACAAATCACTACAGTCTACTATGATAGCAAACAAGACTACAGTCCAGCAGTGTTAAAGTCTAAGCATACATAAAGACAAGGCTGAAGATTGTGCTCAGGTACTAGTAATTCTAGGTTAAATGTACCTGAAACTAAATGCTGGGTTGGGCTGTTACCGACAGTGCTGACTCAGCCATTTCGCAATGCGTTTGCAGTTAACCACAACTGGATTACTACCACTGTCTAGCCTTTCTTCGCCATGTAAGCAACATAAAAACTAACTTATATTGGCGTACCTTGGCCTATTGGGCCTGCAAACTTCCAGTACCTTCCATTCTGTCTGCTACGCGTAATGCGCTTCGCATACGTAATGTGTAATACGCAAAATTAGAATTTTGTATTTAGACTCGGTAGACATACGTACCATAATATATACAAGCAAGTGCCGCACTTGCTTCGCGGCGTGCACTGAGGCCTGCCATAAATGGCAGGCCTCAGTGCAGTATACCGTCTACCATTTTATCACTGCATAAATGTGCATATAGAGCTACATCTAGATTATCTGTAGTGTTGCGTATTAAATTTAAGTTCACTCCATTTTGTAAAATCATGAATAAGTGCATATAATATAGGATAGGGAATAAAGGTTCAGAATAATATAGAATAATGGGACAGAATGGAATGTCAAGATTCAAGCAGCAGCAGTGACATCAGTTCTCCTGTCAGAAGAGGGGCTGCTGGCTTTGCGCCTCATCACCATCTTGGAGGCTGGGCTCCTTCTCCCCTTGCTGACTTTGCGTGCTGAATGATGTGGATTCAGAGTCAGCAGATTGCAGTGCCAACCTGGACAGCAGAAGAGTGGATACTATACTCTGCTCTCGGTCTGTGTTCCTGGAGCGCTCATGCAGTGTCTACCTGCAGAGCCATGGAGCAGATAATAATTCATTGGCACAATCCTGGGGTGAATATTATTTTGTACCTGGTCTTGCCTGCTTGCTGCTCTGGCAGCTCTCATTTGGTCTCGATTCTGCGCCCGCACAGCACTGAGCCGTCTCCGTGGACGTCCGACTGGCCCTGACGGCTCTCACTTGGTCTTGATGCCGCCTCCATCGCTCGGTGGAGGTGGTAGCGGTGGTGGGAGGCGGGGAGGGCCGGTTGGTAGCTTCGCTCGGACGTCTTTGAGCCATTCTTCGCTGCAGCGTCATGCTCCTCGTCATGCGCCTGTCCCCAAAAGCATGCAGTTGGTCCATTCTATACTCTCTTAGAAAACAGACTATCAGCGCCTGTCATCGACAATTATACACACTACTTATCACTGCCAGTCATCGCTGGAAAGTTCTATTTACCTGGATTCGTCCTGAGGGCACGTGCGTTTACCCCGACGACGTTCGCGGGTCACAGGTCAAAGTACATCCGGGAGCGCTTCCGTTTTCGGTTTCGTCACTAACGGTCAAAGTTTTCGCTTTCGTCACACACGGACAAAACCAAGCGTAAGTATAGAAAATAGATAAGTAACAAAAAAACAAAAAAAAATGAAAGAACATATAGGGATGGAATCCCCAAAAAGCAACCAAACAAGGTAGGAATGGTACCACAATACCCTTACGGATTGTCATCCCTATATCTTTTGCCATTTTTGCAACTAGTTCCGAGCAAAGCGAAGCTATACTCCAGTTCGATTGACCTTATGCTCGTCCTGGCTACATTGCAGACACTCAGAGTGAATCTTGAGACCAGGAAATCTCATGTACATCTCAGCGCGTCCAGCGTAGCCATGTGGTGTGCATGAAATTTAAACATCTTAGTTCGGATAGAAGATTGTTGTAACAATGAGAGCTGTGCCTGCATGAGCTGTCGTTGTCTGTGCCTCACCAGTACTCTGTCAGACTGTAGCCTGGCCTCTCTCTCCTCAGCAGCCAATCTCACATGGTTGGAAGCCTCACCAGTACTCTGTCAGACTGTAGCCTGGCTTCTCTCTCCTCAGCAGTCTGATCGGCAAGTCTATCAGTCATTCGCTGCAGCCTAGCCTAGTCTCACCTCGTCAGTCTGCATGATTCGGTAGTTCCCTTTGAGGAAGTAGTTTGCGCTTTTGTAGCATCCATAGCCAAGGAAAAACCGAATGGAAAATCAAGTCCGGAGTCAATTAGCCTCGTACCCAGGCCACGCGGGGAAAAAAGAGTGGCCTGGTATCCACTGTTTGCGCACGCTAGCTCCAAAACGCAGGGCGCTAGGAACGCAAAACCTGCGCCAACGCAAAGAGCAAAGATAGGCGGTTCTAACTGTCTGCCTCTGATGGGCCTTCGCTTTGGAGCTTTGAGCCTCTGAAGTTGGGCATTATTTAGAAATATAGCCCACCCTAAACTGTCTCTAGCGTCTACATTTTACGTGCTAGAAACGTGGGGGTTGCGCCAAAGTAATGTCCAAAGTCCAAGGATTCTGGTAATATGTCATCCTTTCCAGACAACATCTGTAATGTTAGAGCTAGGAACCTCTTAACTTGGCCATTATTTAGAAATATAGCCTACGTTAAACTGTCTCCAGCACCTGCATTGTACGTGCTAGAAATGTGGCGATTGTACTAAAGTAATACTCAGCTCTCAAGGAATCTTAAAATATATAATCTGTCCCTGACATCCCAATTCACTTTGGAGCTATGAGTCTTTAAACTTTGGTAATTTCACAACTTGTGCCACACCATAGATACTATATTACCCATATAGTATCTATGGCCACACTCACTCCTGTAGTTCAACTATGCTTGAAGTATGGAAGAGCACTCATGCTTTTCTGTACAGATGCATGTATATAGGCAGGAGAGGCATGAACCTGAGAGCAAGGGTAGTATCCTGTATATACTAAAGCCGTATGAAGTCTAGTAGCCTGCAGTGGTATGTTATACCGACACAGTTGGTAACTGTACTGAGCTTGAGCCTGATGTTACTTCTGACATCCCTTATAGATTTGGACTACTGCTGAAGTGAACTCATTTCAACAATATACACAGCAAGTGCACTCAAAAGAACTTATTAGCTATTGTACATAAATGTACCTCATTCCATGCAGCCTTGCTCGCTTTGCTCACTCATGCAATGCAACAGAGAGCATGAATTCTATGTCGTATATAGCAGTAATATAAGAGGGGATATGGGCTTAGAGTCCTTAAAAGGGATGAGGGGGACGAGGCTAGCACTTAAGTGGCATTGTCAAGTCAATAAGTTAAGGTATCCTAGATTAATATTACGGACTGAGAAGTGAAACCATGGAGAGGTATATTCTTGAAAGGAATTCAGAGGTATATTCTTGAAAGGAGTTCAGTTCGGCAGTGGCTGTAACTCCAAATCTAGAAGGAATGTAGGGAAAGTGAGAAATGTTAATACACCAATTGGAACATGTTCCCAGACCTTTTTAGCATGAGTGAGCAAAGCGAGCAAGGCTTGTTTGTGCAGGGAATGCCTTGGAACGAGGTTTATAGTTCTATTGAGTCTGCACTTGGTATGTATATTCCTATTGTTGAAATGAGTTCACTTCAGCAGTAGTCCAAATCTATAAGGGATGTCAGAAGGTAACATCAGGCTCAAGCTCAGTACAGTTACCAACTGTGTCGGTATAACATACCACTGCAGGCTACTAGACTTCATACGGCTTTAGTATATACAGGATACTACCCTTGCTCTCAGGTTCATGCCTCTCCTGCCTATATACATGCATCTGTACAGAAAAGCATGAGTGCTCCTTCCATACTTCAAGCATAGTTGAGCTACAGGAGTGAGTGTGGCCATAGATACTATATGGGTAATATAGTATCTATGGTGTGGCACAAGTTGTGAAATTACCAAAGTTTAAAGACTCATAGCTCCAAAGTGAATTGGGATGTCAGGGACAGATTATATATTTTAAGATTCCTTGAGAGCTGAGTATTACTTTAGTACAATCGCCACATTTCTAGCACGTACAATGCAGGTGCTGGAGACAGTTTAACGTAGGCTATATTTCTAAATAATGGCCAAGTTAAGAGGTTCCTAGCTCTAACATTACAGATGTTGTCCTGGAAAGGATGACATATTACCAGAATCCTTGGACTTTGGACATTACTTTGGCGCAACCCCCACGTTTCTAGCACGTAAAATGTAGATGCTAGGAGACAGTTTAGGGTGGGCTAGTTATTTCTAAATAATGCCCAACTTCAGAGGCCTTGTTCATAGCTCCAAAACGAAGTGGGGTGTCACCCCATCAGAGGCTTTGACAGTTAGAACCGCCTGTCTTTGCTCTTTACGCTGGCGCAGGTTTTACGTTCCTAATGCCCTGCGTTTTGGAGCTACGAGCAATCTGCCACACCCTACTTTGGACCCCATTTTACACTGCCGTGTTTGGCTCACCGTGGCTCCTAAAAATAATGGCCTCCAGCACTTGAACAGCTCAATGCACGTCAGACTGTATTAGATATCTTGAAAAATGACGGCAGTCTGCCCCTCAGATTCTCCGTTGACAAATTACTACGAAGTGAAAAATGACTTTTGACAACCGCAGATATTTGTTATTTCGCTGACGCTTACGCGGTCCGTTTACGCGAGTCCGGATATTTCCGTAAGCGTGGCCAACCTTTTCGGGCTTCGCCTTCCAAGGTTATATAGGAGAATTTCGCGAAAGACCATTGCCCACATTTTAAAAACCTGGGAATCCGCAATGTTCCTGCCCGCGAAATGGTCCGTATAATCGATACGTATACGTCCGTTTTTCCGTTGCTCGTCGAGAGTCTGGCCACGCGAGACTATTTCGTTGCCACACTGTTCCAGCCAGTTCTTCTGCCTATCAAACTCACAGCGAACTCTTACCTTCGCTGTAAAACTCCAAACGGCGAGACTTGGAAGCGATCACTACGACAGTAAGCTTGCTTCAGCCTCTGGTCTTATAGGCACATAATAACAAGTAGCCATTTTGTCTTGTGGGTGTGTGTTTGACCTTTTTCGTTTGTGGGTGGAGAATTGCTGGGCGTGCATGCCCATGGCACCCACCCACAAACGAAAAAGGTCAAACACACACCCACAAACAAAATGGCTACTTGTTATTACTTCGTATATTCTCGCGCATGCGCGAACAGTGGAAACCGGGCCACTCTTTTTTTCTTCGCGTGGCCTGGGTACGAGGCTAGGAGTCAATCGACCCAGGAATGGCTGAGATACAGGCAATTTAATTCAGAGCCTAAAAATTGAGAAACACAGGTAAGGCCTACCACAGAAAATAGGAGCGCTTCTGATATGACTCCACAGCGAAAATAATGCACTGGTTCTTAGACTCTTCTGCAAAAAAAAATCTTTTCTACAGCTCTTGTACTGTGTCTTCAAATGACAATGGCAGTTTTCGACTTGTCAACTTTTCAGCCATTTTTAGCCTTCTCAAACAAATCAAACCGTATAGCAGTGATTCTCAAGCGCTCGAGGCACGTAGCTACTTGCCGCTATACGCCGTTCTGTTCCGTTACGGGTAAGGGTATTGTGGTATCATTCCTACCTTGTTTGGTTGCTTTTTGAGGATTCCATCCCTATATGTTCTTTCATATTTTTTTTGTTACTTACTTATAAGCATTTCCAGTCGTTACGCGTGTATTTTGCGCAAGAGCTACGCAATCACTCTATAATGTAGAGCAGTCTTGTAGCATGGATATTATAGACATGTGTCCAGGCTTGGGAGGGAAGGGTCAGAACAGGAATAATGAATACTTGCAATAGCTGCTAGGATACACTTTTCAGTGCTATTCTGGGATGTACACTTCTGCAAACTCTGAGAATTAATTGGAGTTCTAGACTGACAAATGTAGCTTTGTTCCATTCTCTCCAGCCAGCTTTTGATCTCAAGAGGGAGGGAGGGAAGTGCCCAAAACAGTGATCATAACTATACACAGAAGGTGAATAAGCTATCCCCTCACCTGATAGACTGCTGACCTTTACTGGTTGAGAGTCACATGACAATTTACTGCGTGTATGCATTTAATGACCTTAAGGTGACTAAAGAATAAATGCACAATACAACAGCTCCCCTATAGCTATTACTTCTCACAACTGGCTGTCTCGTAAGTATCCAGGCTACTATTGGGGTGGTTACTGCAGTATCTATGAGCCCTATATCAAGTCAGACGATCACTGATGTAATTAAACATGTCTGACTTTACTCTCTCAAGCCTATGAATACTCAGTCTACAGGAAGTATAATACCAATTATAATGGTGCAGTTTACATACAGGAAACAGAATGGCAATTACAATGGGATGTCTTGCATTGGCAAACTAGTTAATTAGTAGTTGCTAGTGTAGTCATATCACGTTTACCAGCATACACGCAACATCAACAAGCACGTTGTGACGTAGTCCTCCGTAGAAAAGACAACAGCTTTAGTGTCTTAGGTAATAATTGTTATGAAGTACATGCATGTAGGCCTACACACTTCACATATATTAAACGACGTGGCTATTGGTCCGGCAGGAAGTCAATACATTTATATTGGGAAAGGACGCGCATGTGCCATAAATACACCCACACATTTCATGCACACTCAATACACAGACACCTATGACACCACACACGGGTTCCTTAACTTAGCCTTATTCCCAGTCCTTCTTACCCAAGTTTTTATCTTGCAGCCATCTGCGAGATTAAAGCTGGACTGATAAGAAGGCTAATTCCTACACAGGACTAGTACTATTATATTACGTAAGCTTTCAAATTGGACACATATCACAGTTCACATCTAATTATCTGAGTAGTGCGAAGGTGTGTCATGATTACTGCGCTGGACAGAGTCTGCCCCTTCCATTTGAGAGTGGAATCTTACCTGCTCGCTAACAATGATGGGCATAATAAAGAGTTTGTTACTACAACACCATAATCATGATAATTATGATGTAATCGCTTCCTGGGGTAAAAAGTCGCAGTCGCGAGGAACCACGCAAAAGTTGGGACTGTTTGGGAAAAGTTTATTCATAATCATTATAATCATGATATGTAAAACAGAATGATGCAGCAGGGGGTGTACTTTTCCACTGTAACAATCACTAGAATGCGATGATGCTGCAGATTCCAGGAACTGATACTATTGTTGTTCCTATTAGCTATAGGATGAATATCTCCACTAATACCCTGTTGTGTACAGGGACTCCCAAAGCACATGTACTAGCTACACTCTCATATAACGTAATTACACTGCCGGTCATTGCTTTACCTCCATGTTTTCCTACTCTTCATCCAGACTATTGGTGCCTTAAACATTAATCTTGTCCCCAGATCACCAACCCCCTGCAAGTAATTTTTGAATTCTATTTGTCAACACTTTGTCTACCATATGTAAATTTTTGCTGCAGTTAGATATATACATATAGATAGCCAAGACGTATTAACTGGCAGTAGTCTTTGTATGATAATAGAGACCTCTTTCTAGATTGCTGTTCACTAATGAAAAAAAGGTTGCAAATAACTGTGGCTGCAGTAGATGTTAGCCTCGTATGCCGGCTGCAAAGATTTCCTGGTAGCTCCTGGACCATGCACCTCCACAAGAATTATACCGGAGGAAAATTTACAATGCAAAGTTTGATGCATATAATTATACTAAAGCCCCAATACATCATAACAATGATAAGATAACATCATACATACAGTGACCAGCTCTGTACATTATTGTTAATTGTTGGTCCCCGGAAAGTGACATGGGGCTCTCTGCTGTTTCGCTAGACATGCTGACCACGGAATCTCGCCTGGGGGGCATTCTCTCATTGACGCGATCCAACTTCAAGGCATCCTCGAAGCTGTTGATCTTTTATTTCCACTCCTGAAGGGCTGTGGGTACGGGGGGGGGGGGACAAATGGTAGGGTAGACATGGAGGTGAGTTTGTTTATTTTCAGATTGACAGGGGCAGGGGGTGAAAAGCCGTCTGTTTTTGTTGTAAACAGGCTGACCTTGGTGATACTGAATGGTGTGAAGTGTTCCTATGAGAAAGCCAAATGTAGGTTGTTGGCCCATATCAGTGATCCCATCTGGTAATTTGGCATTCTTAGCAACAGATCCTAAATATTGTGGATTATTAAGTAGACATGCAGGGGTGTTAGATGCTTAGTTATTGTCAATTTGGATCATTCTGCAGTAAGTGCATGTTACATGAACAGTAGGACTTTCTGCAATATGAGCAAGTGTTGTTAGCCTTACTATTCAAGGTATTGGTAAGCTTATGAATAGTTAACGATAGCCTAAAACTGCTTTTTTTCTAGCATTGGCAGGGATTATGGTGGATTTAGTGGTTTGATAATCATGAATATAATTAATTGACTATGAATCTCATTAATAATCTCATGAATATGATTAACTGACTCTCGTTCAGCAATGTCTGACTTGCTGGCACTATATTGCTTAAAAGTCAGATTGTCATTTTGTAGCCAACTTGCAGGTTGTTATTAATGTGTAAGATAGGAGCCGAGTGGATGTGCTGTATGGGAAGTGGAAATTATTCCTTGAATAGTTAGGCGGTAGGAAAGATTGGGGGAGGGTTCAACACTTGGTTGGGTTGGTAAATTCTGTGTGCTCTGTTACCTTCCAGAGTCCAGTCCCAAGGCTCCTGAGGTAATTAATGGACTGGGAGTAAACCAGCTTCGATTTTTGCTCTCCTTCTGAGCTGATTAGCAAAGTCATAATATCTCTGCATAGATATAATCACAGAGAAAGGAAGGAACTCTTCAACCAAGCTGTATAAGCAAATTGACATGTTATTCGTAATAGATATACCATACGGCATAATTCCCTGTACAATAGTGTATAAAATTCCAGGAACACAACTATAAACTATGAAACCAGACACCTGGACATGCTCACCGGGCCCTTATACCTCAGTTTGGTCAGACAGTGCTACCAATATGACATCATTCTATGATGGTGGCAGGGGAGGGCATAGTAAGTGGCCTGGGAGCTATGATGTCATCTTGTTCAATAATACCATAATCATATCTGGCTAATGATTATGAATAAGCTTGTTGTTTTTCCCCAAAACATCTCCCAACTGTAATTTTGGAGTGCATGCATGGTCCAAACTTCCTCTGCCTACCTCTACACCCACATATCACAGAATCAATACAATTATCTGAGCCTGTGTTAGCCTCGTACCCAGGCTTTCCCTCACAGCTTTTTTCATGAAGGGAGGCCTGGGTATGAAGTTAGGAATTTACAGTTGAAAATGACACCATTTGTGTAGCTAATAAGCATTGACACTAGTAAGTACTCCTGTTGCTATCACAGTGCTTATATATAACATCATTTATGTTAGAATCTATTTTATGACGAGATGTTTTGTCTAGCTCATAAACACTGATACCCCACTCCATTGCTACACTCCCATTGACTTATAGTCATACGTAACTGCAATTGCAGTTGTGGTCAATGATCAAAAACGTGTCATCAATGATCAAAGTGTGCTCAAAAATATGGATAATCACAGCAGATTCTGAACTTACAGCTTGCAACAAAGTAATCTGGGTGGGGTGATGTCAATTATTAGAAAGCGGAGTGAATGAGCTCACCGGTAATGAGGCTAGTACAGTTGTGGTCTACAGTCAAAGGCTGTGTCAATGATCAAACTACCAATGGCATCTATCTGGTCAAAGTTTTGACATGCTGTCATTGCTGTGATTATAATAGAGTCTATGGGAGTGGCTCCCCCCCCCCCTCTCCCCCCCCCACTTGACTGATGGAGACATCCAGATTTAGCTATTTTCTTTGCTGATGTACATAATTATGCATTTTAGAGCAGTGGCATTATAGTTATAGAAATGAGTGTTAACTTTCCTGACTGTGTCATCAACTATCAAAGTGTCCCCCCTACTTGACTGATGGAGCCATCCAGATTTATTTTCTTTGCTGATGTACATAATTATGTATTTCAGAGCAGTGGCATTATAGCTATAGAAATGAGTGTTTAACTTTCCTGACCACTAGTTTTGCAGACCACCAAATATAGAGGAGGGAGAGATATTCATGGTGTCCATTCTTGCTGATTATTTTGCCTCCCTTCACACACCCATTTTTTTTTCCAGTCATGGCACTTTATAGCTCTGAATTCATTTTATAACAAGACGGTTTGTCTAACTCATAAACATTGATATCCCAGTTGTAGATATACTCTTGACGCCACCATAGTGCTTATAACTTTATTTATCGATGGTGCTAGTAAAATCCATTTTATAATGAGACGGTTTGTCTAGCTCATAACATTGATGCCCGAGTAAATAGTCTTATCGCTACCACAGTGCTTATAACTTTATTTATCCATGAGAATCTATTTTGTAACGAGACCATTTGTCTAGCTCATAAGCATTGATATCCCAGTTGTAGATACTCCTGTTGCTACCACAGTGATTATAACTTTATTTATTTATGATGCTAGTAGAATCCATTTTCTAATGAGATGGTTTTTCTAGCTCAAACATTGACATCCCAGCTCAAAAAAGCTTCGTTTGACCAGGATCTTTTGGTGGTTTAACCGTTGACACGGCCTTTGACTGTAGACCACAAATGTACTAGCCTCATTCCCAGGTCTTTCCTGGTGAGCTCATTGATATTGCTGCCTAATTGACATAACCCCACCCAGAGCAAGCTGATCTGCAGGGATTAACCATGTTTCTGAGCATTGACCACATTTTTTGAGCTACTTTGACTATTGACCACTAACCACTGACCGACTGCAGTTGCAGTAGTGACTATAGAGTGTAATGATGGGAGTGTTTACTGGGGTATGAATATTTGTGAGCTAGACAAAGTTCCTCATTATGAAATGGATTCTACACGCATCATTGATAAATAAAGCCACAGCACAGTTTTGACATGCTGTCGTTGTGATTGTATAGAATCTGTGGGAGTGGCTCCTCCCTCCTTGACTGATTGAGCCATCTAGAATTATTTCTCACTTTAATTTGCGGATGTACATACGCTATTATGTATTTCTGAGAAGTGACATTAGCTACCAAATAATATTGAGTGTTAACCTTCCTGGCCACTAGTTTCTAGCACTTAGTGACACACCCCTTTATACAACACTATACCCACAGTGTCCAGTTGCATTGGCACAGGTAGTTCAGCTTAAATTGCTGCAGGTTCCAGGAATAGGCGGGAAGCCCCAAACATAGGATGCAGATTATGAATATTATTTTGTATTAGTTGCTAGGATACATGTTTCAGTGCTCTTATTACAGTCTTGTAGCATGGGTATGGGCACTGTTGACATAGGAAGCCCGAGGTGTTATGAGTCACTGCAGTGCCACTATCTGGGTAGTAGCACTGCTATGACGTTATGAGTCACTGTAATGCCAATATCTGGATTGTATGCACAAGAACAGTTACTCTATGCTAGATATTGGCACAGCCTCGGCCCTTTTGATGTAAGGATTCAACATACTACAATCTGGGATATAACACTGAGAATTAATTTAATTGAAGCTCTAGACTGACAGATGTAGCCTCTTCACAGTCTCTCCCTCATCTAGCTAATCATTTAGATAAAAATCTGGAGGGTGAGACTGGGAACGAGGCTATGATACTGAACAGTAAAAGTTTAATTAGATAACTGCCCGTTCAAACAACACTTAAAAAAAACACTTCCCATAAACAGTTCAATGATACAGTGTCGTGAGAGAAATGTTTATGTGAAATTATTGAATCAGTTGTCGTGGCACTGCAGTCAGACGGCACCTGTAAGTAGCTAAGTCATTATGACTACAGTTGTTTGTTATGGGGTTGGAGATGATGAACACATTATGTACATTGACACAGCAAGATAGTAGGTTTATGGGAGGAGTAGGTCAAGAATTCAGAAAACACATTAGAAGAAATTGCTGAGGAGGGAGTTGGTCAAAATACACTTGGAGGGAGTTGGTCCAGATATCAGAAAATGCACAGAGCAATTGTTCTCATGTGTTTTCTTGACCAACTCCCTCTACTGTGTTCTTGCAAGGGTGCCCTTGTTATATATAACTCTATTTATTGATGATGCTAGTAGAATCCATTTTCTATTGAGATGGCTTTTCTAGCTCAAACCTTGACACCCCAGTAAATAGCTATTACTGCCAAAGCAGCTGAAAAACGTTTCACTTAACCAGGTCGTTTTGGTGGTTTAACCGTTGACAGGGCCTTTGACTGTAGACCACAAATGTACTAGCCTCGTTCCCAGGTCTTTCCTGGTGAGCTCATTGATTTTACTTCCTAATTGACAGAACCCCACCCAGAACAAGCTGATCTGCAGGGATTGCTAATAAGGAAAAGCTGCATTTCTGCAAATCTGCCATACAGATTTGCAAATTTAGCTTATCAACAAATTTGTAAATTTGCAAATCTAGATTGTTCTGGGATGATATGGCAGCGAACACCTGGATGTATGTGTGAGTGTGTGTGTGTGTGTGTGTGTGTGTGTGTGTGTATGTGTGTATGTGTGTGTTGTGGTGGTGGCGACGGGGGCATACCACATGGGGATATTGCACTACTACAACCAGGAAGACAAGTCTGCATGTGTACGGTAAAATAAGAATTGTCATTATGACTACAGTTGCTTGTTATGGGGTTGAAGATGATGAATACATTACGTATATTGACACAGCAAGATAGTAGGTTTGTGGGAGGAGTAGGTCGAGAATTCAGAAAACACATCAGAGCAAATTGCTGACGAGGGAGTTGGTCAAAATACATTCAAACAATTTGGTGCAAATATCTGAAAATGCACAGAGCAATTCTTCTAATGTGTTTTCTGCATTCTTGACCAACTCCCTCAACTGTGTTGTTGACCTACGCCCTCCATAAACTCAAGCCATCGAGCTTTGTCCATGTATGTAACGATCATCCAAGTGTATCTTGATAACAAACAACTGTAGTTAAAATTGCAATTCTTTTTTTACTGTGCATGAGGGCAATTTGCAGGTGCTTTTGTGAGCATGCACTAGTGTGGGATCTCCCAGTGGGACATTCTGGTGGAGTGTCCCCCTCTTTAGTGCATCGCTAGAGCTTAGTGAATTTTAACAAAGTGGGTCAACATACTAATACAAATGTAAATACACTGGCACACATAAATTATACATAAATTTATGGTCGAAGCATTTTTGTGGCTGCAAATTTGTACACTATAGATGTCTACTAGATTCTTTACTGTAGGGAATAGGAACGTAAAACTAGGAGTATTTACTGATATCTCAGTAAACCTTTTTTGCTACCATACTGCTTATAACCAAGGGTGCCCTTTTTATAACTTTATTTAATGATGATGCCAGTAGAATCCATTTTTTTATGAAATGGTTTCTCTAGATCAAACATTGACACACCAGCAAATAGCTACTACTGCCAAAGCAGCTCAAAAACGTTTCACTTAACCAGGTCGTTTTGGTGGTTTAACCGTTGACAGGGCCTTTGACTGTAGACCACAAATGTACTAGCCTCATTCCCAGGTCTTTCCTAGTGATCTCATTGATTTTACTTCCTAATTGGCATAACCCCACCAAGAGCAAGCTGATCTGCAGGGATTGACCGTGTTTCTGTGCACACTTTGACCGTTGATCACATCTTGAGATGCTTTGACCGTTGATCACATCTTTTTGAGCTGCTTTGACCGTTGATCACATCTTTTTGAGATGCTTTGACCGTTGATCACATCTTTTTGAGATGCTTTGACTGTTGACCTCTGACCACTGACCGACTGCAGCCGCAGTAGTGACTGTGGAGTGTAACGGCAGGAGTTTTTACTAAGGTGTCAATATTTATAAACTATACAAACTGTCTCATTATAAAAATTGGAGTTCTACAAGCATGCATGTCAATGTTTGAGCTAGACAAGCCATCTCATTAGAAATGGATTCTACTGCCATCATCAATAAATAAAGTTATAACAAGGGCGCCCTTGGTTATAAGCACTATGGTAGCGAAAGGAGTATTTACACGGATATCAGTAAATACTCCTAGTTTATGTTCCTATTCCCTGCAGTAAAGAGTCTAGTATAGCTAGTACACAAATTTTCAACCGCACAAATGCTTCCACCAAAACTTTATCTGCATCTTTGGTAGCTATGGGTCTTAGAATGTGCAATTCATATGCGATAAAGTATTTACATTTATATTAGGTACAAGTAATATTTCTAGTATGTTGACCCACTTTGCTAAAATTCACTAAGCTCTAGCAATGTGCTAAAGAGGGAGACACTCCACCTGAATGTCCACCCTGGGCCATCCTGCACTACTGCATGCTCACAAAACCAGATTCACAAATTGACCTGCAAATTGCCCTCATGCATGCACAGTAAAAAAAAAATTGCTATTTTAACTACAGTTGTTATCAAGTTACACTCGGATGATTGAAGAACTCGTTGCATACATGGACAAAGCTCGATGGTTTGAGTTTATGGAGGGAGTTAGTCAAGAATGCAGAAAACACATTAGAACAATTGCTCTGTGCATTTTCTGATATCTGGACCAACTAGCTCTCTCCAATTTGCTTTAATGTATTTTGACTCAACTCTCTCCTCAGCAATTTGCTCTAATGTGTTTTCAGAATTCTTGACCTACTTATCCCACAAACCTACTATCTTGCTGTGTCAATATACTTAATGTGTTCATCATCTCCAACCCCATAACAAACAACTGTAGTCATAACGACAATTCTTATAATTTTTACTGTACACACATGCAGACTTGTCTTCCTGGTTGTAGTAGTGCAATATCCCCATGTGGTATGCCACCACAACACACACTCACACATACACAGACACACATACCTCCAGGTGTCTGCTGCCATATCATCCCAGAACAATCTAGATTTGCAAATTTACAAATTTGCTGATATGCTAAATTTGCAAATCTGTATGGCAGATTTGCAGAAATGCAGCTTTTCCTTATTAGCTATTTCTGCAGATCAGCTTGCTCTGGATAGGGTTAAAATTAATGTCAATTAGGAAGCAAAGTCAATGAGCTCACTAGGAAAGACCTGGGAATGTGGCTAGTACATTTGTGATCTACAGTCAAAGCCCGTGTCAACGGTTAAACCACCAAAAGATCCTGGTTAAGTGAAACTTTATTGAGCTGCTTTAATTGGCAGTAGCTACTAGCTATTTACTGGGGTGTCAATGTTTGAGCTAGACAAGCCATCTCATTAGAAAATGGATTCTACTAGCATCATCAATAAATAGAGTTATAATAAGGGCGCCCTTGCAAGAGCACAGTAGAGGGAGTTGGTCAAGAATGCAGACAGAACAATTGCTCTGTGCATTTCTTGATGTCTGGACCAACTCCCTCCAAATTGCTTTAGTGTATTTTGACCAACTCCCTCCTCAGCAATTTGTTCTAATGTGTTTTCTGAATTCTTGACCTACTTATCCCACAAACCTACTATCTGTAATGTGTTCATCATCTCCAATCCCATAACAAACAACTGTAGTCATAATGACTTACTTACAGGTGCCGTCTGGCTGCAGTGCCACGACAACTGATTCAATAAATGGTATCATAATTTGACTCAGGGATGATATAAAAGCTCAGGGAAATCAAATACTTTGAGCTAGATTTACAATTGCAGTTCAGTTTGTCTGTCTACCAGTGTCAGTTGAGCTGATCTGTGTACTTTACAGCTTGCCTTTTCAGTGAAGTCATTCAATCAGAAGTTGTTCAAGTATTACTTATTTCTTTATCTTGTCAGTCTATTAGGAGCAGTTTAAGCAATGGACTCCCTACTGAACTTTGAATCGGTTGTCAAAAAATGGGCTAACAAGGTAATACCTAAAGAGTTTGCTAGTAATATTACCTACCATGCCTATGGCATGACTGAAGATTATAAAGTAGATTACAACCATGGACCGAAGGTGACCGTGGACAATGTGCTGTACGAAACGCATAAGCCGATAGCACTCCCCGGATTAGTTTTCACGGATTGGACTGACAATGACACTACAGAGCCTGTGGGTGGCAGATTTACGAAGAGCACCACTACAGCAAACTCCAGGACCTCATCAGTTACCGTAGGAATTGAGGTTGGATTCTCGGTAGAGGAGTCTGTCAACATTGAAGTTGTGTCTTCAAAAATGTCTTTTAACACGAAGATTTCGACTAGTGCCACCACATCCGAGACAACTTCCAAATCTGAGTCCTGGTCCGTTGATAAAACATTCACAGTACCTCCGGATTCATCTATGGAGGTGTTATGGTCAATTGGAGAGCAGAAGTTGGATATAGACTTCACTGCTGATGTCACCATTAATGGGTTTGCTTATGCCAAAGGGAAGATCTCGACTCATTCCGATTCCAAGACCATGACAGTAGTACAATCTGTGTACAATCTCTTTAGTGAAGAGCTACCCCGGTATGGCATTAAGTATCCAGGTGCTAGTAACATTAAACTTATTGGACAAGTCGAAGGTGTAAAATTTACCCTTGAGGGCACCTTATCGGGACAAAATGCGATTACTGGGCGTTTTCAAGCAATTCAGCATCCACTGCGATCTCCAGGCAAGGTTGTCGCGGATTATACTGAGCCCTTGGAAAGGCAACACACAGTATCTATGCCCTAACTTTTTTGTATGAATGCATAAACATAATTTTTCTATAGTGTATCCAAGTGAGTGCCTGCATGTAGAACAACTTATGTAGTTAGCTTATAACATGGTATATTATTGTTTATGTACACTGATTAAAGAGAGTTGGACTAGATTATAAATATCCAAGCCAGTAACAATGCATTTGTATGTGTATGACTTTCATAATTGTGTATTTGACTGCAATTTGTGGTGTTCGCATGAACTCTTATGTATGGACTCCATAGGAAGTTAGTCCAACTCAATCAATTGTAATGTATGGTTTTTGTATAATTAAAATCATATATCAATATATGTAATGTGGTCGACGGTCAAAGTGTGCTCAGAAACATGGTTAATCCCTGCAGATCAGCTTGCTCTGGGTGGGGTTATGTCGATTAGGAAGCAATATCAATGAGCTCACCAGGAAAGACCTGGGAACGAGGCTAGTACATTTGTGGTCTACAGTCAAAGGCCCTGTCAACGGTTAAACCACCAAAACGACCTCGTTAAGTGAAACGTTTATCAGCTGCTTTGGCAGTAGTAGCTATTTACTTGTGTGTCAATGTTTGATCTGGAGAAACCATCTTATTAGAAAATGGATTCTACTGGCATCATCATTAAATAAAGTTATATCTGATTGGTCATTTGTGGGTGTCTAAATCACTTATACCACCTGTGATTCAACTTATACCCCCTGTAAACTGAAACTGAGGGTTTCATCGTAAGGTATTTACACTATAGCCAATTCAAGCAAGCCATTTTCCGCGTTAGCAACTAAACTAGCTTCCAACAGCTACATTTACATCATAAATCCTCAGAATGAGTGAGCTCTGACATTGACAAGCGTACTAGACTAAGAGAACGTCCTTTTGCGTAGTTTGAGGCACGGCTGCCTTTCTTGCCTCCTTGACTGCTTCGTCGGACAAAGGCACGGCAAAGCGAGTGTGCCCCTGGAGGCTGGCTCGACCACTAGACTTCGGCCTCGACAGGAAGTCCATATAGTGTCATGGGGCGGGACGACATTTTCGGTCTCAATCTCAACCGCAGTCTCCGACTACGGTTCCTTGGTTATAAGCAGTATGGTAGTAGCTGTTGCTAGCTCAGTTTAGTCGCTAACGCGAAAAATGATTTGACGTGGCTATAGTATAAATACGTCGACGATGAAACCCTCGGGGCCTACGGGATTTAGATCCCCTTGAGAAACCTATAGACACCCTTGCGCTTCGACGCGCGGGTGTCTATAGCGGTTTCCGCTGAGCCTCTAAATCCCGTAGACCCCTGACGTTTCATCGTATAACCTTTGGTTATAAGCAGTATGGTAGAGAAAGAGGTTTACTAGGATATCAGTAAATACTCCTAGTTTTATGGTCCTATTCCCTACAGTAAAGAATCTAGTAGACATATCTATAGTGCACAAATTTGCAACCACAAACATGCTTCCACCATACATTTATGTGCAATTTATATGCAGTAATCTATTTACATTTGTATTAGGTACAAGTGGTATGTTTGCCCACTTTACTAAAATTCACCGCTCTAACGATGCACTAAAGAGGGGCACACTCCACCAGAATGTCCCCCTGGGAGATCCCACACTAGTGCATACTCACAAAATTATATAGTGTATGGTCATGTTACAATTACGACGTGCTGCAATCATTTCTTGGCTGTAGGAATGGGTATGGCATGTAGGAGGATTGTGGTGTGTGTGTGGTTGGAAAAGAATGGCAAAAGATGTGGGACGGCAATCTGTAAAAAGTATTGTGTTGTTTCTACCTTGTTTGGTTACTTTTTGGGAGATTCCATCCCTACATGGTTCTTTAAATTTATTTTTTATAACTTGTATGTGCTTCTTCATCTCTTCCTGGAACTGTTCTTTAAGCTGGACTCCCTGTGTCAATTTAAAATTCTCTGCGTCATTTTCTGCCACAGCGCTGCCCCAACAGCCAGCTATATCACAACGTACCGTAAGTATTGTATCCATTCTAGGGCCTGAATCACTTCTTTTGCCTTCCTAGCAAGTTTGCGCGGTGTGAGAGCCATATCTCTCCAGAACTAATGAAGATTCTGCGGCGAACAAGGGCGAAGTAATGGCCGTAACTCACCAACGATAATTATCTCGGTGACGTATTTACACTCTGGCCCTTCCTCTCAGTCCGTAGAATTCGAATATACAGGAAATACGGTCGTCATGTGACTGTGGGGCCGAAAAATTGACGCAGAAAAAAGAACTCGCACTCTAATGATATTCACGCATTGATCTGTAGTAGCAGCAGTGCGTGGGCAGAACAGGTAACCGGTAACCATAAAGGAGTGTGTCACTAAGCGCTAGAAGGTCAGGAATTCAAAGTTAACACTCAATTTTGCAGCTAATGTCACTTCTCTAAAACACATAATTTTGTATGTACATCTGCAAAGTGAGCAAATGGCTCAATCAGTCAAGGGGGAATGAGCCACTTCCATATATTCCATATAATCACAACGACAGCATGTCAAAAATGTGTTATGGTTTTATATATTGATAATGCTTGTAGAACCCATTTAATGAGGCTAGCTCTTGAATATTGACACCCCAGTAAACACTCCTGTCGCTACACTCTCATCGACTCTATGACAACTTCAGAATCTGCAACTGAAGTCGGTCAGTGTTCAGATGATGTGATCAACGGTCAAAGTGTGCACAGAAACAGTCAATCCCTGCAGATCAGCTTGCTCTTGGTGGGGTTATGCCAATTAGGAAGTAAAATCAATGAGATCACTAAGAAAGACCTGGGAATGAGGCTGGTACATTTGTGGTCTACAGTCAAAGGCCGTGTCAACGGTTAAATCACCAAAAGGACCTGGTTAAGTGAAACTTTTTTGAGCTGCTTTGACAGAAATATTTACTATAGTGGTATTGACCCACACTGCCTATGACTGCAGAAATACAAGAGTTTTGGACATGGGTGGTTTCTATGGAATGCATAGAAAACGTGAATGCAGCCAGTCGCAAATGCGAATGGTATGAAACCTCACTTGGACAATCTCTCGGCTCAAGTACAATAACGAGGGAGATAAACCCGTTGAGGTGGTCTTCCGCTTTTCACTGGAGGAGAGTTTTGCTATGGTCGGAGTTAAGGTTAATGAGGGTATGAGCTCTGGCCTCACACAAGGCTGTGAGGCTGTGAGGGCTCTTCCCAAATTACACCTAGATTACTTATCGATGTTGCTAAGTACAGTAATTAATTAATGACCTTCTTCTCCCCTCAGGCAGTCATCGCAGGTCGCAGGATCAAGGCCGAAGTCAAGGAGAAAGAGGAGGCCAGACAGACGTATGACGATGCCATAGCCAGTTGATTTTCTGCCACCCTAGTCGAGGAGACGTCTGGCGACATCTTCAGCATCTCCCTGGGAAACCGTCCTTCCAAGCAGAGCTGCACTTGCAACTGGCTGGAGAGCTACCAATCGATGCCGAAGGTGGTGTGCGATTCATGCTCCCGTCCATACTGAAGCCACGCTACACACCCCAGGGGTCCAGCAACCCCTTGGCCAAGATTGAGGGTGGGGAAACTAACATGCTACCACTCCTGCTGTCTTTAACTTCAACCTCGAGGTTACCGGATCAGATGGAATCCATAACGTTGCTTCACCAACCCACAACATCCGGACTGAAACCAGCGAGGGCAGAGTTCACGTCTCCTTGAGCAAGAGTGGCCCTCTTGACAAAGACCTGGTCCTTCTGGTACACTACAGCGACCCACACCAGCCAAAGGCCATCGCAGAGCCTGGACATACCAAGACAGGCACAGACTCCCGAATGAGCAATCCTGCCGTCATGCTAAACTTCTTTCCAAAGTGGGAGTATGAATGGAGAGTTCATCAAGAGTGCCAGTGAGACTCTCGTCCTCTTCCTAATGAGCATTCCTCCGGGCTGTTACTTCAACATCAGCATCAACTTTGGTTCACGGTACGAGTCTCTCTTCCCAAATAGTGTACCCCATGATCAGCAGAACCTGGACATAGCTGTTCATCATGCAGTGGCTCTACAGGCAGATCTTGGTGGTACGGAGCTGCTGGGTCCCCGAGGCACTTCTTTGATCTGCCACTGCTGTCTGCACTTCCCCGACAGTTGTTCGTACTGACAGATGGTTCTGTTAGTAACACCGGTGCCTGCATTGATGAGTTCAAGAGGAATGTGTAGCATGCAAGAGCTGTCACATATTAAGGTATTTAATAATTAGGTGTTATTATAAAGTACATACCTTTCGCTGTTTATATGTAGCCTAGCATTGTGCTCAGGCTAGTTCACTTAGCTACTATACTGGAGTGCCTGAGATACATTTTTTCATGTGATTAAATATATACTTTATATGTACGTAGACAGGGACTGATCAAATGAAAGACAGCTGCACTTCTCTGCCTTTTACTGGTTTCAGTATTCAGTCTATGGTACAATCTGACTCTGAAAAGTTACTACAAGAAATGTAGATTTGCTGTTTTCCTTTGTTGTTTGAGAACAGCAGCCATTCTCACCCACACAAAAATTCACCCTTCTACCCCACATGACGTCAAAAAAATGTATCTGGTCTATAGCTAGCTGGAGTGAAACATGCACATGGACCTGGGAATGAAGCTATCGTACACCAGTGATAGGGTTTACCCTTTGATTTGTACATAATATAGCTATTGTAGTGCCATATGAAGAAGAGGAAGTATTAATGCCTACACTATAGAAACTCATATGAGCTTTGTTTGTCGATATCATGTACACGCATACCCATAATCCCCCTTACACAGGTGTTTTGCAGTTGGCATTGGCTCTGGGGCCTCCACTGCTCTTGTGAAGGGTCTGGCCAGGGCAGGGAATGGCACGGCAGAGTTCATACAGAGAGGAGAAAGAATGCAGCCAAAGGTATTGTGTCGGGTGTTGTGTGGTAGCTAATGTTTGCTTTTTACAATATAAAAGTACTGGTGGTTAGATTTGGTTAAATCCCTGAAAACCCACAAGTTTCATAAGTATGGAATCACTTCACTAGGGAAAATATACCCCAATTAATCACCTCCTACACAGTCTTGTGACTTAAAAGCTATATTACACATTTGGCCTGCTGTCTTTTGTCTGTCGCAAAAGACATTGATTGATTTTATAGTACTATAATAACTATCCACTTCTTCTCCATTAGGTGATCAGTACCCTGAAGAGGGCATTGCAACCCTCAGTCACTGATCTGAAGGCAGAGTTCAAATTGCCAGCCGGCTGTGAGATCTTGCAAGCCCCAGCACAACTGCCCCCCATCTTCAAAGGAGACAAGGCTGTCATCTATGGCATTGTATGCAGCGAAGGCAAAACGTCCCAGGAATCTGTGATTAAAGGCACTGCAATCTTGAAGGGCATGATTCTGGGCAACACCATTGAGTACTCAATTCCGTTCCAGATTCCCAAGCCATCTCAAGAAGGTTTGTGGTGTGCAAACAGCTCATTGTCCACCACCTGGCTGCCAAGAGCCTGCTGAAGGACTGGGAGCTGCAGGAGAGGGCACCTTTGAACCGCCCACGCAGTATAGTACAAGGCATTGTACGCAGCGAAGGCAACACGTTCCAGGAATCTGTGATTAAAGGCACTGCAATCTTGAGGGACATGATTCTGGGCAACACCATTGAGTAGTCGATTCCATTCCAGATTCCCGAGCCATCTGAAGAAGAGATGGGACCTTTGACCATGCCCATTGTCCACCACCTGGCTGCCAAGAGCCTGCTGAAGGTCTGGGAGGCAGGAGAGGGAGTGAAGCAGCTCAAGGTACCAGCAAAAGAGGCCATCATCAAGCTGAGTATCGACTCAAGTGTGGTGTCGGCCCACACTGCCTATGTTGCAGTGGATGAGGACCAGGACAAGCCCATTGAGGGAGCCATTCAGATCTGGGATGTCACCACAATGATGGCCCAGCAGGAGATGGGTGGCTTCTATGGAATGCATGTAAACCGTGAATGCAGCCGGGCACGAAAGGGAATAGTGAGTTATGGTCATGGAAGTCGTGTAGGTTTCACATCAATGCAACAACTAAGTGCATTTTCTAATATCATGATGTCGGGACCTAGGATGATCAGAAGATCTGCCACTCTGTGTGCTACCAGCTCAAACGAGCATGTACCTTCATATAATTTCGGGCCTAGGATGATCAGAAGATTGCCACTCCCCAGCTCCAGCTATGCACCTTCTTAAGCTTGCAATGTTGCACTGCCAGTCCTGAGTCTTGCATCTGATTGTAGGATCCCAATGGAATATAGTTACTGTAAGGAGTGTGGACATGGCTCTACTAGACTAAGTATGAAAACTCACTCGGACAAGCTCTCAGCTCTGGTCTCGCTGCAGCAGGCAGAAGGATGGTGGAAGCTTGATGCTACACTTGCAGTTGTTCTCTCCAAGAGTCTGCCTGAGCTGGAGGTGGCATGTCCAGTCGGTTGCCAAGGTGATGTGTGTCAGGTGTGGGCGACAGTGCTTGCCCTGGTGTACCTGGAGGCATGCCCCACTGGACAGCAGCAGGAGTGGGAGCTGGTGGCCAGGAAGGCGGAATTCTGGCTGGGCGGACAGAGCCTACCAGCTGGGAGCACACTCCACATCCTCAAGGTGGATGCTAAGTACTGTTTGTGAGACAAGTGCAGGTCTATGCACACTAGACACGGTTAATTTGGACTCCCAGAAGCTACACACGAGCTCTTTCTGTTATGTATGCTCTTATTTTGATATCAAGGTAGCTATGCAAGAGGGTGCTAAGGATTTAGCTGCTTTTGAAGAGATGTATACTGCCGATTCTACTGGGCCGTTTCTAATCATTTTTACCATAGTGCTAATACTGGATAACAAGAGCCAGGTCTGCTTTTGTGGTAAAATTTGGCTTAGCTAGTTGCGAGGTCAAGAACACGCCTACCCTAGAGTAGGCATTGGTATATTATGGTATTAGCTATTAACCTAATCTAGTGATTGGTGCAATTACCAATCTTGTTTCAAGGACATAATATAAGCCAGGTGTATTTGGGAGAAAACTAGGACGCCAATTCCAGTTGGGTCCACAGGGAGGGACAGGTACCCCTCCCCCAAAACACCAATAGGGAAGAACTATTTCTAGTATAGCCATTGGTAAACCCAATGCTTCAGTATGGGAATGCAGATCTCCCACCTGTCAAATTTAGTTAAAGATCCCCAATGTGGCTGCTATTGGAGGTAAGTAGTTAATAGTACACAATGGGAGGTAAATCACACTTCTGGGGAAATTCTTAGACCATACATAACAGACCAATGCAGCGAGGGTTATACTCATAATTGGAATTATATACTGGACTGTACAAAGCTGGTGCAGCTATGAGAAATCCACAAAGTTACTCAAGAAGACATCGATCTAAATTACATAATGTATACATAAAAATGTGATATAAAACTGACAGTTAGGTAGTTATTTGCAGCACAGTAACGTGTCAGAATAGTAACTCAAAATTGTTTATAGTAGCAATATTAATCTCAAACAATAAAAAATTCAAAGCCTAGATGTAGAAAGTGGGTCAAGATCACTGTCACTAGTGGTTGCAGACGGCCTTTGTGTTGCATCTCGTGGCTGACTTCCATGGCCATTCTCTACATAAGCTTCAGGTGACTTTTTTTTCTTTTTCTTTTTTTGATACTTTTTCAGGAACTTTCTTGAGAACAAAGCCACTGCAGCGGTAACTACTCCAGGAGAAAATGCAAGTGCAATGCCACCTATTCCACTAGTTACTAATACCAATTCGCACAAGATAGATATAAAAAGATATAAGAAACAGAAATATGATGCCAAATGGTACAAGCAATTATCGTGCATTAAGGACTCTGTTGTAGGTGAATGTGCATTTACATTCACAGGTTTTAGTACTGATACCTCTTTCTCTAGCTAGGCATCCTGTGGCTACAAGCTACAGCGATATAAACAGAATAGAAAGATTGAAAATTAATAAAAATATAATTGCAAAAGCTTGTACAGGTGTAATGAAGACAATAATAATACATGAGATGTAATGCAAAACTCAGGAAATTCCACACAATTAGTAATAACGTAATGATACTTTTTCTTTTCCCAGTATAACAGCATAAAAACACGAAGACGAGTGCAGCAATCTGTAGTCCTTTCGGTACCAATAAATCAGATTCCTGGACCAGTCGATAAAGTGTTTTAGTTTGAGTCCTTTCTTCTTCACATGGAGCCATCGCCCCCTAGAGGGGCATGGGAGTATGCTCTCCCAGGAATTTACATGCTTTGAGGTTGCTTGTGGTGGTTTAAGTGAAGCAGCTCAAGACACCAGCGAAAGAGGCCATTATCAAACTGAGTATTGACTCAAGTGTGGTGTCAGCCCAAACCAATGGAATATAGTAAGGAGTGTGGACATGACTCTACTAGTGTGAAAACTCACTCGGACAAGCTCTCAGCTCTGGTCTCGCTGCAGCAGGCAGAAGGGTGGTGGAAGCTTGATGCTACACTTGCAGTCGTTCTCTCCAAGAGCCTCCCTGAGCTGGAGGTGGCATGTCCAGTCGTTTGCCAAGGTGATGTGTGTCAGGTGTGGGCGACAGTGCTTGCCCTGGCGTACCTGGAGGCATGCCTCACTGGACAGCGGCAGGAATGGGAGCTGGTGGCCAGGAAGGCAGAGTTCTGGCTGGGAGGACAGAGCCTGCCGGCTGGGAGCACACTCCACGCCCTCAAGGTGGCCGCTAGGAACTGCTTGTGAGCCAAGTGCTGATCATATGCACAATGGATACTATAATTGAGTATTGATACGGTACCATATTTACACTATTCTCATCTTATTTTTTCTGACTTAGTTGCATGTACATTATTATTCCCGGTTCAGTAGCTATCTTTTTTTTTTTTCAAAACACTGCACAATTATCATTCATTCACTGTAGCCTTCCTATTTTCTTTTTTACTGGTTGTCTAGCAGTAGTAGTCCCATTAATTGGTGTCTAAGAAAAAAGTCACACATAGCCAACACTGAAATGTGGGGACCTTGGCACAGAAATGTCTCCAGCATGAACATTAAATAATTATTTTGTCCTACAATGCAGCCATGCCTTATAGCTACCGCTCTAACTTCTATAGTCATTAATTACTGTAGGAGATAAGATTGGCCTCTAGATAGATGACATTATGCACAGAGCTCTAAGTCATGGGAAACTCGTGTACCCTTGCCTGTACAGATCTTACAAGCTTGAATCACCAGCATCTGTGCTATGGTTGATGGCACATTAAAGTGCTACTGTAACAGTAGCAGCAAGAGGAGCATCTTTTTATGTTATTCGAGTAAAAGTGAATTAGACTAAAAATCAGCTCTCATTAGTAATTTATTCAAGACTCATATATCAGGTCTGACTCCAAATAAAATAGCTATCTGGTTGTGGAGGCATAGGAGTGCATGGTTTGTGGGGGGTTTGGATGGGCTTTAGGGTGGACAGCGTCTGCAATCTTCAAGGATGCAGAAGTTGATCACATATGCTCAAACCTGGGTCTATGGCTGAGATCACCTTAATATGTCTTAATTGTGTAGTATGATGTAATGTGCTTAGCTTACCTTACTGGCTGTCATAATATACTTTATTGTGTCAGTGTTTCTGCAGTCATTATCTGAAGGCTGTCACAAATAATGTCACCAGGTCCAAGAAGTTCATGAAAGTCTGTCAGTATAGGATAGATACCCCCAGAGAGAATTATGATACACAAACCTGAAGGGAGACCCCAGCATACTTCATGACAAGGAAAGTGCTCATTTCTTTATAGTATGGTCTTAGCATTCTATTTCTGTGCTTAGTCATGACCCCAAAACAGAATGCCTGCCGCTGCAAAAGTATGTACTTTTGCAATCTAGATAATGTAATGGACTCAGACAATTATGATGACCTGTACGTAATGTGTGGGAATTGTACAAACCAGATTCCCTTATAATATTAATGTTGTCAGTGTCTAGCATCATCAGCATACACTTGTTTCGCAAACAGTTCCTAGCTGCGCTGCCTTGAGGGTGTGGAGTGTGCTCCCAGCAGACACTGTCCCCCCCCCCCCCCACCTTCGGCAGCTTGATCCGCCCTTAATTGTTGCGACGTGATGTATGTTTGCCCATTATGTTACTGCAATGAACTTAAAAGGACAGGATGGCTATAATCAATGCGATCCATGTACAATATTGAATACTGATGTGTAGAGCCTCGGAAGGTCATGATAGAGGAGGATACACAGTCGGCTTCACAGAAGTGAGTTGATGATGTAATGGTGATGTAAATGTAGATATATGATAGGTTGATGATGTAATGATGATGTAATGGTGATGTAGATGTAGGTATGTGGTAATGTAATGAGCATGGGTAGAAGTTTAGAGAAGTGGGTTTATGATGTAAGGATGATGTAATGGTGTTGTGAATGTAGGCATATATTTGGTGCAGGTGAAACAGCAGTTTCAGAGAGAAGTGGGTTGATGATGTAATGGTAATTAGTGCTACAGTGGTAATGTGATCTTAGAGCTAGTCTGTAGAAATGCGATCCATGTACAATATTGAATACTGAATAGTGAATTATATGTAACTCACTACAAAAATGGGATGGGAAAATACTCTTATAAATGTTATTACTTCTCAACTAGTGTCTGGCGTATCAGCGCACACTTGATTCACAAGCAGAACTTAGCAGCCACCTTGAGGATGTGGAGTGTGCTCCCAGCCGGCAGGCTCTGTCCTCCCAGCCAGAACTCTGCCTTCCTGGCCATCAGCTTCCACTCCTGCCACTGTCCAGTGAGGCATGCCTCCAGGTACGCCAAGGCAAGCACTGTCGCCCACACCTGACGCACATCACCTTGGCAACCGACTGGACATGCCACCTCCAGCTCAGGGAGGCTCTTGGAGAGAACGACTGCAAGTGTAGCATCAAGCTTCCACCACCCTTCTGCCTGCTGCAGCGAGACCAGAGCTGAGAGCTTGTCCGAGTGAATTTCTGCACAAATAAATTCATGTCCATGCTTTCTGCAATATTCTGTGATACCACAATCAAATTCTTGGCTCAGGACCGGTAGCGCAATATGCTGAGAAAGAGAAGCTGTATACCTGGAGCTGAATGGTGAAGGTACCATGGAAGGCATACTAATATAATAGGGGCCTATATGTCGTTGTGGTAATCCTAGAGCTGCCACCTTAGGTAGCGGAGCACATTGCCTTTGAAGACCAAAGCTTGGCCCTCGAACCCGACGCCTCTTGCGTCGGTGTGTACAACCACCCATCTCCTGCCGGGCCATCATTGTGGTGACATCCCAGATCTGAATGGCTCCCTCAATGGGCTTGTCCTGGTCCTCATCCACTGCTACATAGGCAGTGTGGGCCGACACCACACTTGAGTCGACACTCAATTTGATGATGGCCTCTTTCGCTGGTACCTTGAGCTGCTTCACTCCCTCTCCTGCCTCCCAGTCCTTCAGCAGGCTCTTGGCAGCCAGGTGGTGGACAATGGGCATGGTCAAAGGTCCCAGCTCTTCTTGAGATGGCTTGGGAATCTGGAACGGAATTGAGTACTCAATGGTGTTGCCCAGAGTCATGCCCCTCAAGATTGCAGTGCCTTTAATGACAGATTCCTGGGACGTGTTGCCTTCGCTGCATACAATGCCATAGATGACGGCCTTGTCTCCATTGAAGATGGGGGGCAGTTTCACTGGGGCTTGCAAGATCTCACAGCCGGCTGGCAATTTGAACTCTGCCTTCAGATCAGTGACTGAGGGTTGCAGAGCCCTCCTCAAGGTACTGATCACCTAATGCAGGATGGTTAGTTCAATCAATATTTTATGACATACTACAAATTTAACCCTGATTCAGAAGCAAGTGGTATTATACAATTGCACTTATTAACTAGTAAGTAGTGTTCAAGTTTGTGTACAGGGCTTAAGGTTGTCATGGCCAATCAGTCAAAGCTATGGTAGGATTTTCCTCTTCTCATGTCATGTACTTAGCTGCATGGTAATTAGTTACTGTAGTTGGTATACCTGTCTATGAGGTGATTATGATTTCAATAGCAATATTCCCCCACTGCTAAAAATGAATGCTTCTTATGAAAGTTTATTATACATGCAAATATGTTTTGCCGTTCATCCCTAAGATAAGAATGTCACAGCATAACCTGCTATAGTAAGTACCCCAGCTCTCATACTTCACAATGCACTTTTACAAAAAAGGAAATATTAGCTGCCACACAACATCCAACAAATACCTGTGTAGGAGGCACACATACATATTAATTGCATACCCAGGCTACTTTCCATAGTGAAGTGGTTCCATACTTATGAAACTTGTGGGTTTTCATGGATTTAACCAAATCTAACCACCAGTACTTTTATATTGTAAAAAGCAAACATCAGCTACCACACAACACCCAACAAATACCTGTGTAGGAGGTGCCTATACACATACTCAGGCTACGTACTTTCCATAGTGAAGTGATTCCATACTTATCATTATGAAACTTGTGGGTTTTCAGGGATTTAACCAAATCTAACCACCATACCTGTGTAGGAGGTGCCTATACACATACTCAGGCTACGTACTTTCCATAGTGAAGTGATTCCATACTTATCATTATGAAACTTGTGGGTTTTCAGGGATTTAACCAAATCTAACCACCTTGTAAAAAGCAATCAGCTACCACAATTGTCAGCGGTATCAAAAAGTTTCCCAGTACAGCTTGCAAAAAAGGTGCCGTTCGGGCAGATGGCGACGCGTACACGACCAACACTCCATTCAGAGCATCAAACAGTCCGATGAGGAAAAACTGCCACTGCGGGAACCTCAGATCGTCCTTGGTAATGCTGCTCGGATGGACAATCGCAGTTACCAACGTGATGACTCCGAAAATAACCACAAACGATAGCGACGCAAAACTCAGAACGAAGTAAGGATCCATGACCGCCATGTATGTACTGCTGTTGGAACTAATATTCTGCGAGTTACAGGGTTGGGTAGCGCTCGACCACAGCGGCAATGAGACATTCTGCCCAACTTGCCCCACAACAGCCAGAACAGCGAAGGTAGTGGTGAGTAGAATTACTACAGAAAGCGGAAAACGCCGCCTTAAGCTCTGTCGTACCACGTCAACCTCTTCCATGAGTGCTCCCGATAACTAACTACACCGCACTAGAAGAGAAGAGCTGAGGGTGGTATTCCTGACTTAGTCTCGTCCGAAACCCACAATCAAGCCTAAGGATCGCTTGTGAGAATGTTTACTAGGCGATAACACACGAGATGTTAAGTGTATTCACGTGCTAATTTACACGACTCGTGATGCAATTTAGCACATTCTTACGCAGTGAAGCAGACAACCTTTCGTGGCGGGAAACTGCATTAAGGCGAACCTTAGCCTTGATTAGCTGGTTTGCAGATCACATGCAGAAAGCCTGAGCTCCACCCATTTTCTGGTTTGCTCAGAGTGCAAAGTCCATGAACTTCCGCCTATTGCTAATAATAGTAAGCTTCGTCTGGAAGGGATTCAGTCCTTTGCATTTGTTGCCCCTGTCAATAGGAAAAAATTATCCTGGTATAACTATTCTAGCTAACTGTACTACCTGTGTGTGTACACAGTTATGACTATTATATCAGAGGAACAATTATACATCCTGTTACTGCACTGCATGGGATTAGGCAATCCAAATGAAATCACTTATTTTCAATGGTCCACGTCTTCAACATCAGTAATTTCTTTACTATAATGGCTATAGACTACTTATTAGTAGTGACACCAATGACGCATGAATGTATTTTGTCTGTCGTATTGCTAATGACTTTTGCATGTTACTGATCCACAAGCACTGTCTCACCTTGTTCCAATGTGTTGGGAATGACCGTTAGTCTAAGAGTTACTTGTATGATGGGGCCAAGATATGGTAAATCAGTATGTGACGTACAATAATTATTTTATTGTTCGCAGTATAATAAAATTTAAGGCGGCCACTAATTTTTATAGTACCCTCCTCGGCTGATAGAAACTTCAACAACTACTTGTTACATGCATGCATGTCAAAAGTATTCTGAGTCACTCATATTTGTTTTCATCTGTACTAAAATTGGAATTTTTTTGGTAACATCAAGGCTGATCCCATGAGTGTTAAAATTCATGAGTATATTCTATGGATCCTATGACTTTGCTTGCCTCATCCCCAGGTGATGTATATTACATGGAGGCATATATAACCTAAATAGCCAAAAGATCATTGACAAGATTACAATCTTAGGATGATGTACTAAGCCCGAGCATCTAGTATTGGAAAGGAGTAAATGTAGTACCATATCCAGGACCCAATGACCACATTAGTATACGGAGGTTTTGCCTTCAGTTGACGTTTGAATACCAACAACCAATTTGTTGCTCAGAGAGACAGTATAGCCACGCTGAGTTTATAGTTGTATAGATTCACATCACTAAACCAGAGTTGAAATTAAAAGCATTATAATTAGTAAAAATAAGTATGCATAGTACAATAATTATTCCCAAGAGACACAAGGAGATAGTCAACTATAAGGTTTTCTGGACAATCACTTCAGTATTTTAGATGATCAAAAATTTGAATCCGGTGATTGCCTCGTTCACCAATGTAAAGGAAGCCATCTTTGTCCATCGTGATCCCCTTTGGGAAAGTCATCTTGCCTTGTTGCTTTCCCTTGCCACCAAGAACCTGCACAAAGTCACCATTTGTTCGAAAGATGGATACACGATGATTAAGATTCTCAGAAACGTACAAGTAGTTATCACGGTCAACAAAAAGAAAAGTAGGCAGATGGAGTTGTCTTGGTTTGCTGCCATATTTTCCAATTGTTCTGACAAATTTCCCTTCCGTATCAAAAACTTGAATGCGGTTATTGTCCATGTCTGAGACATAAATGTGTCCAGAAGAGTCAAAGTCCAAGTCTACAGGCCATTTCAATTCACCATTGTCGACACCCTTTTTGCCAAAAGATCTCACGTACTGCAGTTCTTGATTAAAAACTTGTATTCGATTATTGGCACAATCACAGACAAACACTTCCCCTTTTGTGGTCACTCTAATTCCCCCAGGTGATTTTAGTTCTCCCTCTCTAGATCCCCTCTGGCAGATGAGCCTTAGAAGCTGTGATCCATCTCTGCTGAATTTTGCCAGACAGTGATTGTAGTTATCAGCCACATAGATGCAACCCTCCTTGTCTACCGCAACTCCTGTGGGACGGCAGACAAAAGGTGTCTGAAAAACATGAAGTTTGCTTAAGTTTCTAAGAAATTTCCAGACTTCGATACTCTTCAATTTCTTTCCACCTTTCTCCCAGATAGAAACCTCTCCTTTCATTTTCTCGCTGACAATGAGCTGCTCACTGGCATTCATAGTGAGGCCATCAATTTGACCGAGATCACTTCCTTCTGAATCATTGTGGCTTTCTATAACTCCAACAGGGGTGCTTAAATGCAATGGAGGATGGCCCACAGATGGCTGAAAAGGACTGGCGGGTATCTCTTCACTATTCCCAACGACATGAATTTCATACCTTCCCCTGGTATAAATGACTTCAAAATTACCATCCACTTCATGGGATATTTGTACCTTGAATGAGCCACTCCCTGATGACCGAATGTTTACTGAGATGCTTTGTTGTTCAGAACTTGGATGGTCAGCTCCTGGGTAACCAAGCAAGTTTCTTAATGTATAGAAAGTAAAACTGGAACCCATTAATACTACACTGGAACACAGATTCTAATACTACATGTATAATTATTGTTGAATTGTATGAATTGTAATTACGGTCCAATTTGAGAAATAATGTTAGGCATACAAAATGTGAATGCTGCATTGTAACCCCCCCATCCGCCCCTGATGTTGTTTCCATAGTACTTATATGATTGACCCTGCACCCACAGACGTCGGCGGAGCTTGTAAAAACTCCAGTCAGAAGACAAGAGCGAGAGCAACCAGATATTTTTATCATATCTCCCCCAACATGCAGATTTTTATCATATACAAGACGCTCTCAGAACACATCTACTGCATCTCACATTAAATCAAAAAATTTTACTTCCACACAACTTACACTGCCCCCAAGCATATGAAGTATAACTAGGAGTTTACCCTGCCCAGAACACAAACACACTAGTGCAGGTGCTGTTTGACTATCAAGATACCGCTGATTCAGAAGCAGTTAAGAGATTTAAATTAGACAAATTGTACAAAGGATAAAAGATCACAGTGCTGCAGCCCACTTACGACAGCTTGAAAAGTCAGCAGTTGCAGGGCATGCCTGGCAGGATGGACATGGAGTCACATATATTAAGAGCCGGAAGACAAAATAGAGACCTGGGCTTGGATGTCCCAGAGTTTCTGTTGAGTGTACATTTTGAAGCCACAGCAACTAAGCTAATTAGTGACTCACATGACCTAGTACTCATTACAGGCTTGGTTTTCTGTTTAAACTCTGCTGTAGGCTTGGCTTATTAGGCTTCCCTATATAGACTCTAGACTAGGCCATTTTATTGCTCTGTCTTCAGCTGCCTGTACTCTCTGATGAGATATCTGTCCTGACAGCAGTCAAAACTCTGACTTTTTGATGATGTATTTGTGAACCCAATTTTTGGTTGGTAGAAGACGACCAAATCAACATGAATTGTCTGTATTTTTGCCTACCCCAACCACATAGTATACTTGACAGTACACGATTAGTTAGCACACATAAAATTCTTTGTACTGATTAGTATGAAATAAGCTGTTGGCTGTAATCCCACAGTACCATTCATAGCTACAAAACTACTTACTCCATTTCTGTTTTGCTGGCATTTCTCCAGGGGTGAATGGTGCACTTAACAGCTCACAAACTGCATCCACCATGTCTTGGCGCTTAGCTTCATGAAAGCATGTAACAAGGTGGCGATAAGTAGCATTAATGCCATACTTCTCTCTCCAAATTCTAAGGACAGCTAATCTGAAGGTATATACAATATTGTACAGTCAACAGTACACATCTCAGCAAGTTAGCATAATACATGTAGTATCCAATCTTTGATTGCAGCCTTACCTCTGTTCTCGCATGCTGCCTTCTTGTTTTATAGCTTCTTTATCTGCTTCCGTCAATCCAAGATGAAACAACGTTGGCTCATATCTGGAATACTCTTTTGCAATGTTGGCACAGTCAATATCGGAAATTTTGTGGTCTAGCATGTACTGGCACTGGATAGGAAGCATGGACAGCCGGTGTGTGAGGGATGGCTCTGGAAGGACTGCCATTTCCTGAAGTGGAATTGCATTAATAAAATCCTCATATGCTGAACGCAAATACCTTATTCATGTAATGAAAGAAAGAGTTTATTTTAAAATTTAACGCTATTTCATTGGTAATCTGAATGCAATCAAAATACAGTGGGGTGCAACAAAATTCATTCTATGGAATGAATTTTGTTGCACCTCACCGTTAGTCTCGTACCCAGACCCTCCCCCCGCGCGAAAAGTAAAAAGCGAAAAGCGGCCAACCAGCAGCTGCGAGGGCTCTGCCGGGGTACGAGACTAGCTGCGTGCAGCTTGGAAAGCGGACACCCAGTCAAAGTTTTGAACATCCTCCTGGTAATTCTCGAAGCTTCCGTGTTCGCTCTACCGAAGTTCGTTCGGTTTGTGCTGATTCACGCTTGACACTGCCGTCACCAAAATGCTAATAATTAGCATTTCACAACTTTCCGCATACATTCCTGCGGGGAGTTGTGAACAGGTAAGGCTATCTCCCAGACCCTCTTCCGCTTTTCGCTTTTTACTTTTCGCGCGGGGGGAGGGTCTGGGTACGAGACTACCCCACCGTATGATAGCTAGAAGTACAAAATATTGAATGGAAACGTTGGAGCTAAAACCCTCCACGCCCACTTTTCTCTCCCAACTTACCACAGTGTTCTTGCGGCCAAACCCCGGTGTAGTATGAGGTACGCGTAGCTACTACTTACCACATTTGGATACTATCTCTATCACACGCAAGGTAGCACTTACATCATCATCATCGTCATCAGTACCCACGGATCCGGACGTGACGTCGTCGAATGCGCGAGAATATATCTGTACAAGTATGGAGTGCCGTTTGTCTCAAAATTCGTTTTGAAATCTTTTATTTTGAACCACATACGGTATTTACGCCCACAAATAACCGGTATTTACATAAATAACTGGTATTTATGTAACATAATCATATTTGCTAAGGACATATAGCTATAAATAGCTGGTATTTACGTAAATAACTGGTATTTATGTAAATAACCGATATATGCTGCCGACATTTAGCTATAAATAGCTGGTATTTACGTAAATAACTGGCATTTATGTAAATAACCAGTCTATTTACGTAAATAACTGGTATTTACGTAAATAACCGATATTTACGTAAATAACCGATATTTGCTACCGACATTTACAAATAACCGATATTTACGTAAATAACTGGTATTTACGTAAATAACCGATATTTACAAATGGCAATCGATATTTGTAGTATTTGTAAATACCTCACAGGAGTAAATAGTTGATATTTGCTATTTACAACTTGCAGATGATTATATAAGCCACACCCCTTACACGTGCTCCTGGAACCAGGAGTCATGACCGGTAAAACCGTTAACTAGGGATTATATTAGCTAAATTGAGCATGCTATTTGCACAAGGCTGGTACTAGAGAGTCATGAATCCTGGTACAAGATAATGGGCACGGAGTGTGTTGGAATACCCCCTGCGGAGGAGTGTAATTGTTGTCTTGCATCCTGGGGAGGAAAAGTGGATCCACTCCGCTGCAGGAGGTGCAGCTACCGCCATTAATTAATGGAGTATTGCGTCAGTTTATGCATACCAAATATTGTAATGTTTCCTACAGAGTGGGACGACCAAAAAATGGATATAAGGATTGTAAGCCTACTGTGCCTATTGTCTTGTACCAGGATTCATGACTCTCTAGTACCAGCCTTGTGCAAATAGCATGCTCAATTTAGCTAATATAATCCCTAGTTAATGGTTTTACCGGTACCTTGCTTCATCATCACTACCCATGACTCCTGGTTCCAGGTGCACGTGTAAGGGGTGTGGCTTATATAATCATCTGCAAGTTGTAAATAGCAAATATCAACTATTTACTCCTGTGAGGTATTTACAAATACTACAAATATCGATTGCCATTTGTAAATATCGGTTATTTACGTAAATACCAGCTATTTACGTAAATATCGGTTATTTGTAAATGTCGGTAGCAAATATCAGTTATTTACGTAAATATCGGTTATTTTACATAAATACCAGTTATTTACGTAAATATCGGTTATTTACGTAAATACCAGCTATTTACGTAAATATCGGTTATTTACGTAAATACCAGTTATTTACGTAAATAAATGTCGGCAGCATATATCGGTTATTTACATAAATACCAGTTATTTACGTAAATACCAGCTATTTATAGCTAAATGTCCTTAGCAAATATGGTTATTTACATAAATACCAGTTATTTATGTAAATACCGGTTATTTGTGGGCGTAAATACCGTATGGTTCAAAATAAGGATTTCAAAACGAATTTTGAGACAAACGGCACTCCATATACAAGAAGTCTGTTACGTCATGACGCGTGTATGCTGGCAAGAAGTCATCTAGTATATACTGCAATGGAGTTACAGAATCGGATAGCTATAATCATGAATGATCTACAGCATTTTCAATGAAGAGTGAATTATGTATAACTCCTGAAAAAAGGATGTGCCTATTAGACTGCTGGAATGCGCTAGTTTGTAGCTTGATACCGTATAATGTAGCCAGCTCTGAACCCACTCCTAACCCTACCTAAAACTCTAATCCTAGCCTAATCCTAACCTTAACCCCAACCTAATTATAAAGTAATTACTGTTGGACTGCTGGACAAATATATTATTAAACCACTTTGTACAAAAAAATGTGTGGGAATTGTACAAACCAGATCCCCTTATAATATTAATGTTGTCAGTGTCTAGCATCATCAGCATACACTTGTTTCGCAAACAGTTCCTAGCTGCGCTGCCTTGAGGGTGTGGAGTGTGCTCCCAGCAGACACTGTCCCCCCCCCCCCCCACCTTCGGCAGCTTGATCCGCCCTTAATTGTTGCGACGTGATGTATGTTTGCCCATTATGTTACTGCAATGAACTTAAAAGGACAGGATGGCTATAATCAATGCGATCCATGTACAATATTGAATACTGATGTGTAGAGCCTCGGAAGGTCATGATAGAGGAGGATACACAGTCGGCTTCACAGAAGTAGATGTAGGTATGTGGTAATGTAATGAGCATGGGTAGAAGTTTAGAGAAGTGGGTTTATGATGTAAGGATGATGTAATGGTGTTGTGAATGTAGGCATATATTTGGTGCAGGTGAAACAGCAGTTTCAGAGAGAAGTGGGTTGATGATGTAATGGTAATTAGTGCTACAGTGGTAATGTGATCTTAGAGCTAGTCTGTAGAAATGCGATCCATGTACAATATTGAATACTGAATAGTGAATTATATGTAACTCACTACAAAAATGGGATGGGAAAATACTCTTATAAATGTTATTACTTCTCAACTAGTGTCTGGCGTATCAGCGCACACTTGATTCACAAGCAGAACTTAGCAGCCACCTTGAGGGTGTGGAGTGTGCTCCCAGCTGGCAGGCTCTATCCCCCCAGCCAGAACTCCGCCTTCCTGGCCACCAGCTCCCACTCCTGCCGCTGTCCAGTGAGGCATGCCTCCAGGTACACCAGGGCAAGCACTGTCGCCCACACCTGACGCACATCACCTTGGCAACCGACTGGACATGCCACCTCCAGCTCAGGGAGGCTCTTGGAGAGAACGACTGCAAGTGTAGCATCAAGCTTCCACCACCCTTCTGCCTGCTGCAGCGAGACCAGAGCTGAGAGCTTGTCAGGGTGAGTTTCCGTACAACTAGATTCATATCCTCGCTCACCGCAATATTCTGGTCCTGGTATGATACCACAATCAGATTCAAGGCTCAGGACTGGTAGCGCAATATGCTGAGAAAGACAAGCTGCATACCTGGAGATGAGGGGTGAAGATCCTCCAGGTACCATGGGAGGCATACTACCATAATAGGGGCCTATATTTCCTTGTGGTAATCCTAGAGCTGCCACCTTAGGTAGCGGAGCACATTGCCTTTGAAGAACAAAGCTTGACCCTCGAACCCGACGCCTCTTGCGTCGGTGTGTACAACCACCCATCTCCTGCTGGGCCATCATTGTGGTGACATCCCAGATCTGAATGGCTCCCTCAATGGGCTTGTCCTGGTCCTCATCCACTGCTACATAGGCAGTGTGGGCCGACACCACACTTGAGTCGACACTCAATTTGATGATGGCCTCTTTCGCCGGTACCTTGAGCTGCTTCACTCCCTCTCCTGCCTCCCAGTCCTTCAGCAGGCTCTTGGCAGCCAGGTGGTGGACAATGGGCATGGTCAAAGGTCCCAGCTCTTCTTGAGATGGCTTGGGAATCTGGAACGGAATTGAGTACTCAATGGTGTTGCCCAGAGTCATGCCCCTCAAGATTGCAGTGCCTTTAATGACAGATTCCTGGGACGTGTTGCCTTCGCTGCATACAATGCCATAGATGACGGCCTTGTCTCCATTGAAGATGGGGGGCAGTTTCACTGGGGCTTGCAAGATCTCACAGCCGGCTGGCAATTTGAACTCTGCCTTCAGATCAGTGACTGAGGGTTGCAGAGCCCTCCTCAAGGTACTGATCACCTAATGCAGGATGGTTAGTTCAATCAATATTTTATGACATACTACAAATTTAACCCTGATTCAGAAGCAAGTGGTATTATGCAATTGCACTTATTAACTAGTAAGTAGTGTTCAAGTTTGTGTACAGGGCTTAAGGTTGTCATAGCCAATCAGTCAAAGCTATGGTAGGATTTTCCTCTTCTCATGTCATGTACTTAGCTGCATGGTAATTAGTTACTGTAGTTGGTATACCTGTCTATGAGGTGATTATGATTTCAATAGCAATATTCCCCCACTGCTAAAAATGAATGCTTCTTATGAAAGTTTATTATACATGCAAATATGTTTTGCCGTTCATCCCTAAGATAAGAATGTCACAGCATAACCTGCTATAGTAAGTACCCCAGCTCTCATACTTCACAATGCACTTTTACAAAAAAGGAAATATTAGCTGCCACACAACATCCAACAAATACCTGTGTAGGAGGCACACATACATATTAATTGCATACCCAGGCTACTTTCCATAGTGAAGTGGTTCCATACTTATGAAACTTGTGGGTTTTCATGGATTTAACCAAATCTAACCACCAGTACTTTTATATTGTAAAAAGCAAACATCAGCTACCACACAACACCCAACAAATACCTGTGTAGGAGGTGCCTATACACATACTCAGGCTACGTACTTTCCATAGTGAAGTGATTCCATACTTATGCAGGCCCGGAGCAAGCAAACTTCGTTTGGTCAGGCCATACTATATCAGTCATTGGTGTGTGTGCACGCACACACAATCTAGGGGGTATGGGGGCATGCTCCCCCAGGAAATTTGCAAAATGTACACCCTTTAAAACACGTTTTTAATGAGATTTTGTATCGGAATACGGTCATTATTACAGTGCAAAGTGAGAGAAAACAACTTATTAAATGAAGGGCTCAGAACCACAGTGGGCTAACCCCAAAATCAAAAAATATGGGTATACAATCATAACCTATGAGCATATATAGACAAAATTTGAAATTTTTAATCACTAGTTGCTTCTAATATGCACTTACAGGTTAGAGTGTTAAGCTTGTGTATAGGGAGGCAGTGATTATGTATAATAGACTTGAGTACAAAATTTAATCAAAGCTAGCCAACAAATATATAATTATGAACCCGAGTCGGAGGTTGAGGCAGCCTACATGTACATATATGTGCATATCAGACAAGATTGAGATAGTCAATATAAGAGGAGTAGAGACTGAAATATGCATGATGTGTGTAGCTAAAAGCCTGAGTAGGAGTTTGAGGTTGTCAAAATGTATATTGAAAGCAGATTGAACATGCATTAATAATCTCCGGCATCAACTGACCCAGACCCGACCAGAGTCATCGATGTCGTATAACTCACCTACCACTGTTGTGTAGCTCCTAACATGTCACATACACAAAACAGGTTACTCCGTAACTGCCAGCATAAGTGGCAGATGGACCTGGCCTGGTCTACCACTAAATGCCGGCTCGCCCTGTCCTTGAGTGGCTACCCCACCCAGGCATGATGCTTGGCAGAACCTGGCCTGGTCGATTGTCATTCCATACCAGTCTGTCCTGGCCTTAGGACCTGGCAGATGATGCTGGCATAATGTCAGGCATAATACAAAAACGTTCAGTATAAGGAACATATTACAGCGTAATACAGTGCCTTCAATAAACATAGTAACACAGCTTGCCGAGAATGCCAGGTGGCTACTGACTCCTTTTCCGCCTCTGGAACCGAGTCAATTACTTCAGCTTCATTACTAAGCTGACTACGTGCATTCACTAGAACTGCAGCCAGAAGCCATAAGTCCATAAAGACTATTTACAGTCAAAACACCAGCTTTGGGTCAAAGGTTCACTGCCCATGATGCAAGTGGGCATAATATGGGCAGAATACAGTACCCAGGAAGCATAATCATTGCATTTGCAGCTGCTTGCATAGCTTAATACAGGAAGCTTTAAGCATAATTTCCCTATGGCCAGCCTAGCTAGCCTTGAGAAACTGACAAACCATTTGGCAGGACCTAGCATGGTCCGTTGCCATTTACTAGCCTGCCTGGCCTTGAGCGACACACCTACTGCCTGGTACAATTCTGGCTTCGTTTGTTACATGCCTGACTAGTCGATACAAACGCTACCAGCCTACATGGCCTAACAAACATAAGCTTACTAGTTTGCATCTGAAGAGTCTTCAGCGCTCTCCTTAGTGACATGATGGTCGTGGCCCGTGGTCTTGCTTGGACAAAAAACGGCAAGCAACCAACGTTTCGCACGAAAGAACTGCTTTTGCGCGAAAGAACGTATTACGTTGCTTATGAAAACGGTTATTACGTAATTTTATTTTGTGTGAAAATGGTACGGTAGCGCCCGCAACGCTCCGTTCCGGTGTGCATCCGTTTACGTACCGTTCCTTGAGCAGCGGTATACCGTTGCACGGTCGTTCTACGGAAACGGAACGGGAACTTTTTTTTGACCGCTACTGTAGCGCCTTACACGTGCAGACTTGATTGGCTGCGCGTGGCATCGTGCTGAATCGCGAAATACGCGTAGCAACGCGAGTGAACACGTGTCAATTGCTGCCGCGAAGCATTCGCGTTGGCGCGCGTGTGACTCGCACTCGTTATCACCCGGGAAA